>CM070773.1:1200000-1860000 GCA_036346955.1 Dipus sagitta | reverse complement strand
ACCAATATTGAATTGTCTTAGCAGAATCTTTACTTATGGGAGTAACTAGGTGAAGAACTTAAAATCCTACATCTGCCAAAGTGTTTAAACTCAGAATTTTATGTATTTGTCACAAAGGTCATCTACACCAGCCACAGGAGTTCACAAATGTTACATTGCGTGACTTGGTTCTGATTTATAGTTCAGATTGTTAGAACTTGTATTTTGTGCCCTTGCTACACATGTACATTGTAAATATTGCATAAGAAGACTGGAATGCAATAGTCATAAAAATAATTACAGGGTATTACATAATCAAAAGTCTGTTTCTATTCTTTATTAGGCTAGTCTCATCCTCCCCAGAAAAATATATGTTCTAAGTAAAAATAGAACGTGTTCTAGAATATTTCTTTTGATGTTTCCTTTACATTTAAGATTTCAATTGCTATAATTATGGATCATAACTTTTATTTAAAAAAACTATAGAAAAACTAGAGTCCACTAAACTAATACAAGAATGTATGTATGTTCTTATTAAATTATTTATATATGTACAGATATAAGTACATACATGCATGATTTATTTCCTTCAAAAGAAATGTTTAGTAAATATAAATACTCAGTCAACCCTCAGTCTAGGAGAGTTCTGATCCTGAAGATTCAACTAACCCAACTACTCCACATTAAAAATACTTCATAAGGGCTGGAGAAATGGCTTAGCAGTTAAGCACTTGCCTGTGAAGCCAAAGGACCCAGGTTTGAGGCTCAATTCCCCAGGACCCACGTTAGCCAGATGCACAAGGGAGCGCATGCATCTGGAGTTCGTTTGCAGTGGGTGGAAGCCCTGGCATACCCTTTCTCTCTCCCTCTCCCTTTCCCTCTCTCTCTCTCTCTCTCTCTCTCTCACTATCAAATAAATAAATAAAAATTAAAAAACTGTTTGTCTAGTATGCACAAAACGCTGGATCTGATCCCCAGCTCCATATACCCTGCATGATGGTACCCACCTGCAATCTTAGCACTGAGGATGTGGAGGAAAGAGGTTCAGAAGTTCAAGGTCATTCTTGGCTATAAAGCAAGTTCAAGGATAACCAGTGTTACAAGGAGACTCTGTCTAAAGAAAGAGTATATCTGAAAATGTACAGATTTCCCTATGTCATTATTCCTCAAATAATACACTACAGTAACTATATACCATTTACATAGTAATAGGAATGACAAGTAGTCTAGAGATGATTTAAATGCAGAGAACTGCTCAGGTGATATGCAAATAAAATTATGCATAAGGACTTGATATGGGGAACCTGGAACCAACCAACCCTTGAAGACGTCAAGGGACAGCTATACTAGCTATGCTGTGTTCAAGGTTCTATGCTAGAATGCAAGGAAATGCAAAGAGCTTCATCTGATAAACACTAGCCTTTCTATCCTACATGCAGGCCACCAGTGTCTCACCTCCCTTCTATCCTACATGCAGGCCACCAGTGTCTCACCTCCCTTCTATCCTACATGCAGGCCACCAGTGTCTCACCTCCCTTCTATCCTACATGCAGGCCACCAGTGTCTCACCTCCCTTCTATCCTACATGCAGGCCACCAGTGTCTCACCTCCCTTCTATCCTACATGCAGGCCACCAGTGTCTCACCTCCCTTCTATCCTACATGCAGGCCACCAGTGCATCACCTCCCTTCTATCCTACATGCAGGCCACCAGTGCATCACCTCCCTTCTATCCTACATGCAGGCCACCAGTGCATCACCTCCCTTCTATCCTACATGCAGGCCACCAGTGCATCACCTCCCTTCTATCCTACATGCAGGCCAAAAGTGTCTCACCTCCCTTCCATCCTACATGCAGGCCACAAGTGTCTCACCTCCCTTCTATTCTACATGCAGGCCACCAGTGTCTCACCTCCCTTCTGTCCTACATGCAGGCCACCAGTGTCTCACCTCCCTTCTATCCTACATGCAGGCCACCAGTGCATCACCTCCCTTCTATCCTACATGCAGGCCACCAGTGTCTCACCTCCCTTCTATCCTACATGCAGGCCACCAGTGTCTCACCTCCCTTCTATCCTACATGCAGGCCACCAGTGTCTCACCTCCCTTCTATCCTACATGCAGGCCACCAGTGTCTCACCTCCCTTCTATCCTACATGCAGGCCACCAGTGTCTCACCTCCCTTCTATCCTACATGCAGGCCACCAGTGCATCACCTCCCTTCTATCCTACATGCAGGCCACCAGTGTCTCACCTGCCTTCTATCCTACATGCAGGCCACCAGTGTCTCACCTCCCTTCTATCCTACATGCAGGCCACCAGTGCATCACCTCCCTTCTATCCTACATGCAGGCCAGCAGTGCATCACCTCCCTTCCATCCTACATGCAGGCCACCAGTGCATCACCTCCCTTCTATCCTACATGCAGGCCACCAGTGCATCACCTCCCTTCTATCCTACATGCAGGCCACCAGTGCATCACCTCCCTTCTATCCTACATGCAGGCCACCAGTGTCTCACCTCCCTTCTATCCTACATGCAGGCCACCAGTGCATCACCTCCCTTCTATCCTACATGCAGGCCACCAGTGTCTCACCTCCCTTCTATCCTACATGCAGGCCACCAGTGTCTCACCTCCCTTCTGTCCTACATGCAGGCCACCAGTGTCTCACCTCCCTTCTATCCTACATGCAGGCCACCAGTGTCTCACCTCCCCTCTGTCCTACATGTAGGCCACCAGTGTCTCACCTCCCTTCTATCCTACATGCAGGCCACCAGTGCATCACCTCCCTTCTATCCTACATGCAGGCCACCAGTGTCTCACCTCCCTTCTATCCTACATGCAGGCCACCAGTGTCTCACCTCCCTTCTATCCTACATGCAGGCCACCAGTGTCTCACCTCCCTTCTATCCTACATGCAGGCCACCAGTGCATCAACTCCCTTCTATCCTACATGCATGCCACCAGTGCATCACCTCCCTTCTATCCTACATGCAGGCCACCAGTGTCTCACCTCGCTTCTATCCTACATGCAGGCCACCAGTGCATCACCTCCCTTCTATCCTACATGCAGGCCACCAGTGTCTCACCTCCCTTCTATCCTACATGCACGCCACCAGTGTCTCACCTCCCTTCTATCCTACATGCATGCCACCAGTGCATCAACTCCCTTCTATCCTACATGCATGCCACCAGTGTCTCACCTCCCTTCTATCCTACATGCAGGCCACCAGTGTCTCACCTCCCTTCTATCCTACATGCAGGCCACCAGTGCATCACCTCGCTTCTATCCTACATGCAGGCCACCAGTGTCTCACCTCCCTTCTATCCTACATGCAGGCCACCAGTGCATCACCTCCTTTCTATCCTACATGCAGGCCACCAGTGTCTCACCTCCCTTCTATCCTACATGCAGGCCACCAGTGTCTCACCTCCCTTCTATCCTACATGCAGGCCACCAGTGCATCACCTCCCTTCTATCCTACATGCAGGCCACCAGTGCATCACCTCCCTTCCATCCTACATGCAGGCCACCAGTGCATCACCTCCCTTCTAGACTACATGCAGGCCACCAGTGCATCACCTCCCTTCTATCCTACATGCAGGCCACCAGTGCATCACCTCCCTTCTATCCTACATGCAGGCCACCAGTGTCTCACCTCCCTTCTATCCTACATGCAGGCCACCAGTGCATCACCTCCCTTCTATCCTACATGCAGGCCACCAGTGTCTCACCTCCCTTCTATCCTACATGCAGGCCACCAGTGTCTCACCTCCCTTCTGTCCTACATGCAGGCCACCAGTGTCTCACCTCCCTTCTATCCTACATGCAGGCCACCAGTGTCTCACCTCCCCTCTGTCCTACATGCAGGCCACCAGTGTCTCACCTCCCTTCTATCCTACATGCAGGCCACCAGTGCATCACCTCCCTTCTATCCTATATGCAGGCCACCAGTGTCTCACCTCCCTTCTATCCTACATGCAGGCCACCAGTGTCTCACCTCCCTTCTATCCTACATGCAGGCCACCAGTGTCTCACCTCCCTTCTATCCTACATGCAGGCCACCAGTGCATCACCTCCCTTCTATCCTACATGCATGCCACCAGTGCATCAACTCCCTTCTATCCTACATGCATGCCACCAGTGTCTCACCTCCCTTCTATCCTACATGCAGGCCACCAGTGTCTCACCTCCCTTCTATCCTACATGCAGGCCACCAGTGCATCACCTCCCTTCTATCCTACATGCAGGCCACCAGTGTCTCACCTCGCTTCTATCCTACATGCAGGCCACCAGTGCATCACCTCCCTTCTATCCTACATGCAGGCCACCAGTGTCTCACCTCCCTTCTATCCTACATGCACGCCACCAGTGTCTCACCTCCCTTCTATCCTACATGCAGGCCACCAGTGTCTCACCTCCCTTCTATCCTACATGCATGCCACCAGTGCATCAACTCCCTTCTATCCTACATGCATGCCACCAGTGTCTCACCTCCCTTCTATCCTACATGCAGGCCACCAGTGTCTCACCTCCCTTCTATCCTACATGCAGGCCACCAGTGTCTCACCTCCCTTCTATCCTACATGCAGGCCACCAGTGCATCACCTCCCTTCTATCCTACATGCAGGCCACCAGTGCATCACCTCCTTTCTATCCTACATGCAGGCCACCAGTGCATCACCTCCCTTCTATCCTACATGCAGGCCACCAGTGCATCACCTCCCTTCTGGCTTTTCACAGAAGGGAGGACGTATGTTCCTCTACTCCAGGCAGCCAACAGCAAAACCTTAAGGTTCTGCTTCAATTGTTTGTGCCCTGCCTCTGCTTTAAATCTTTTAATGATCTTTTAGTGTTTAGTAAGAGTCAAATGCCATGCTACAAGGGCACTCAGGCAGCCAGCCCAGGGAGATGCTCATGTGGTTGGGCCTCCAGCGATAGCCATGTAAAGTGAGACATCTTGGAAATGAGTCTGCTCACCCTTAAAGCCTTCAGAGGACTGCAGTCCCTGCCAACATCCTGACTGCAGCCACACGAGAGGCCCACAGGGAACCCCCCAGTGATGTCAACCCCAAGTGTCCACAGAAAAACTAGTAGGCAGTGAATGCTTACTGGTTTGAGACACTGTGTCTTAGAGTAGTTTAATAATGCAGCAATAGATACTAATATAATACATATTGATAAATGTCTACTAAGAACATTAATGGCTTCACATACGCATCTTTGTGATAGTCTCAAATGAAATGCTAAAGGATAGACTTTTACAGAAATACTTGTATGACTAATAAGCATTATGAGGATAGAGAGTATATTTATTATATTTATTTCCATCTACATTTTTCATCAAGTACAATTCCTGACTCAGATTTCTCTAAGATGCCTCTAAGGATATTTTCTTACAGTAATACAGATTTCATGGCCCTGAGTTTCTTCACAGATAGAAAGAATATATTATTCCACAAACCCCTTCATATTCAATGTATCATTTTACCTTTTTATTACAAAATAAAACACAAATACAAAGAAACTACTACAAAACTCAGAGCTATAGATTTGTACATTAGTAGAAGAAAAACACCCTTAAAAAGAAGTTCCCAAGACAGGTCACAGAACTTTGGTCACTTATCCCAGATTTTTCCAGCTGCATGTGAGTGTAGCAATGTAGTTTTATGGCCCTTGTCTAAGAATGTAGAGAACCAGACCCAGGAGGGGAGCTCCTGCCATGGGTCTCATGAATATAGTTCCTATTGCACTGGGACTTGGCTGCCAGCTACTAATACCTATGAGCGAGAAGCCAGAGGAATAGACAGCAATGTGAATGGACTCAGCATAAATTCAGGACCCTAAACACATGTATCATTAGAAAGGCAGTAATATTTCCAACTGAGAAGTTTTGATATCAGTAGACAGTTGTGATGCCACACTCATAAACAAGTCAGCATTTGAGCCTTGTAGATTTTAATTTTGCATAGCTTTATGTTATGGTGCCTTCTAAAATTCAACTGTCTTAATTTGTTATGTTACTGTTTAATAATGAAACTTTTGATAGTGTGCTAATGAAGTAAATTAAGTTGAACTTTCAGTGTGTTATTAAGTATAAGTTGGTTTGCTACAATTATAGATTGTCTGGGTGCCCTAGCATAAAGCACTGGCCTTATTTACAATCATTCCCAAACATTTGGGTCTATGATCTAAGATGGATCAACAAACAGCTCAATGTGAGGGCACTGGAATCATTCAAAAGGATGATTCTGAACAATGGCAATCAAGAGTCTCGTGCTGACATCTTTTGATCTTTTGACAGCTTTTGCAACATCAGTGATGGCAACTAGAAGACTGATCATTCTAGAATTATTGTTGAGTACTTGCTAAACACTGTTCAGTTTGGAAAACAGATCTTATACAGCCTTAATAAGGCTTGTAAGTCTTGCTCTTTCATAACATAATGGTTAAGAAGTGCTAGTAAAATTTCTTGGACAAGCTATAATACATTTCAAGTGAAGCAGCAATGAATTACTCCACCTTGTCCACAAGACAGCACATGCATGTAACTACAAGATATGTAGTACTGAACTAGGTTCCACTGAAGTGAGTTGTGAAAGTGACAATTTCCAAATAAGGAAGAGCTTAAATGCACTGAGAAGACTACCACTGAGTCTCCAACAAAACTTTTCTTCAATAAGATAAGCATTTTCTTAATTCCACTGTACTCTGTAGTTCTCTTATGTAACTACTAGATATTATGTGGCCTGTGTTGCATTCTACTGAATGAGTGTCTAGAGCTTTCCATATGTGAAGATCATAACTACCAGTCCAAGACTCAAAAAGTCACAGGAAAAAAACAAGTTTTTCTCTTCCTACTTCATTTTCCACATGTCCTGAATAAGACTGAGCAAGTTTGTATAACCCAATCCAACCCATTGAACAGCCACGGCCAGGCCAAAGGGAAACTATGAAGACTAGCCCACTAGAATCTCCTGGATGGAGAGAGAGAAGTGGCCATGGAATGCTATCAGTGTTTGTTTTTCCAGTGCTGGGGACTAAACCCAGGGGCTCAAAAATGCATGCCACATGCTCTTCTAGTGACCAACACTCAGCCCTGGGCACAGGATACATCACGAGAAAAGGGGAGAGACACAAAGCAGGAAAAGCAAAAACAGCCATGGTGACACTGTATGGAGCAGGCATGGTTGTGTCTGTGACACTGTACAGGGCGGGTAGCATGGCTGTGTCTGTGACCAGACTTAGACCAAAAGCCCTTTCTAAATATTAGCAGTGGCATTAAGGCACACATAAGTAGGTGGCTATGAGTCATAACTGAGAATGGCAGATGCCAAGGGGCATGCACTTCGGATTTCTACACAGAATGTTCATGAAATGTCCTAAACCAGAGATACTTTTGCTAGGCCCAACAAGCCAGCAGCTCATGAATAGGACAGATTTCAAAGAGCAAATCATGAAGATATCAGCTTTTTTCTAAGTGATCATAAGCAGACAATAATGAAAATTTTGGCATAAAAATTATTATTATTAAGCATACAACAATTCTAGAAATATTAGATTTTGTTCCATATCCACTAAAATATACAGGCTAGAAAGTTTATAGCAGTGGTTCCCAAACTGTTCATAACTACTTTCAAAAGACTGAAAACCCCAAAGAGCTCTTAATCATGTATTATCATGATTACTCAAATTTTAAACTGAGAGTTAAAAAGTAATAGCTTTAATGAAGTTTTATCATGCTTTCCTCTAGAAGTTTGTGGTTTTTAAAGTTACTTTTTCTTTTATTCCTTTGGCTCTTTGTACAGATATATAATTGTTCCAGCACCATTTTGTTGAAAAGATTATCCTGTCACCTCTAAACTGCCATTGCAATTTTTTAAAAGTTTTATTTAATTTAATTTATTTATTTGAGACAGAGAGAGGAAGAGAAAGAGAGACAGAGAGAATGAGAATGGGCATGCTAGGGCCTCCAGTCACTGCAAACAAACTCCAGATGTATGTGCCATGATGTACATATGGCTTACAGGGGACCTAGAGAATTGAACCTGGGTTCTTAGGCTTCTCAGGCAAGCACTTTAACCACTAAGCCATCTCTCCAGCCATTTTAAAATTTGTTTTTATTTATTCACTTAAGACAGAGAGAGGGAGAGTGTGCACTTTTGTCAAAAAGCAATTATCCAAAAAATGAAAGTCAATTTATATATACTCTATTCTATTACATTGATCAACATGAATCATTTCCTTTTTTTAGTTCACTGCCATACTGTCTTGCTTACTGCAGCTTTATAGTTTTTTTTGTGTGGTTTTTTTTTTGTTTTTTTTTTAGCAAATCTACCTAATTAATGAGTTATTAAAACTAGGGAAACACCATAGTCAGTGTGTCATCATCATTGTAGGAAGTACATGAAAACATTCTTACAGACAAGATGGGAATGCAGTGAGTTCTGGCAATAGCCAGGAGGACACAGAAAAGGTGGTGGCATAACAGTCTTATCAAAGCAGTGAGTGCATACCACCTGCTATGTGCTGCAAGCTCTCCTACTGACACACATGCTTAATGACCTGTGCTAGAGATGGCAAAAGTCTGCTTACCAAATCTATGTGTTACGATGCTATAAGGAAAACTGAAATATTGGCCTAGAACCCAAGCCCCTCACAATAGAAAGCACACAAACACATATCTTGTTTATAAATAAGAGAAGCTGGATGAAAACATCTCATATAAAAATAAACAACAAATAAGCTTTAGATGACCACAGGTCATTATCAACTACCAGAGCAGTCTGTGTATGTGATAGGCATACAGCTGTAATCTTTACCACTAGATCAACAAATGATAGTTGTGGTGGTTTGAGTCAGGTGTCCCTCATAAACTTGTATGTTCTGAATGCTAGGCTCACAGCTGAGGGCAGTTTAGGAACTGGAGCCTTGCTGGAGGATATATGTTGTTGGGGGCAAGCTTATGGATATTACACCCAGATTCCCTTTGCCAGTGTTCGGCTCACTCCCATGTTGCAGTTTTCCACCTGTCATGGCAGAAGTGATGTCCAGCCTCTGCTCAAACCATGCTGACCCCTGCCATCATGAAGCTTCCCCTTGAGTCTGTAAGACAAAATAAACCCTTGCCTCCCACTAGTTGCTTTTGATTGGGTGTTTTGTGCCGGCAGTGAGAAGGTAACTGCAACAACACTGTTACTGTCCCTACATTTCCATGTAGAGAATTCAATGACTGCCTCCAGAGGGTAGCTATGTTAGTCAACATTTTGCTGCTATAATAGAATACCATATCCTGAGTGATTAATGTACTTATAATTGGCTTAATGTTATGTTTACCCAATCACAGAAAAAAAATCGCCACATAGACTCACTCATCTACAGCACCTAAACGGAATCTACCCAAGATACGTTACATATCCAGCAAGCATCTCGTGGACTAGACACTAGAATTTTTAATAATTTTATATCAACATACAAAGTGATGTTTCAACAAGGCATTTGTATACATATGCCATTATACTTTCTTCTTATTTGCTTCCTCCCTCACTGCTCTCCCCCAATGTACCTGCCCCTCTTCCTGGTCCCTTTCCTCCCCCAAATAGCCCACTTTTCCGTTTTCATGTTTATACTATTATAGTAGGTAATATTGTATTATATTAAGTCTTAAAATCAGAGTATCAGTCTTCCAACCTAGTTCTTGTTTCTCAAAGTTCTTTCTAGCTATTCTAGGCCCTTCATATCCCAAAATGAAATTCAGAATCAGTCTGCCAATTTCTAAAAATCAAAAAAAAATGCTTGTTGAAATTTTGGCTTCCAAGGATTGTGTTAGGTTTGTATAGCAATTTAGGAAGAACTGACATCTTACAATATTGAGTCTTCTAACATACGAACATGGCATCTCTATTTGCTTAGCTCTTCCTTAATTCCTTACAACAGTGTTTTATGATTTTTAGTATAAAACTACCTCACCAGATGTCCCCCATAAACTCATGTGTTTAAATACTCGCTCCTCAACGGGTAGCAATTTGGAGGTGGAGCCTTGCTGGAGGAGGTGTATTTTGGAGGTGGACTTTGGGCTATTATCACCAGCTGACTCCTGCCAGAATTCAGCTCACTTTCTTTATTTAATGTCCAAAGAGAGAACTTTATTACATGGACATGGAGTCTTTTGTGGGAGACAAGAACAGGAAATTCAGCTAGGTGTGGTGATGCATGCTTTTAAATCCAGCACTCAGGAGACAGAAGTTGGAGAATTGCTGTGAGTCTGAAGCCAGCCTGGGACTACAGCATGAGTTCCAGATGAGTCTGGGCTAGAATGAGAACCTACCTTGAAACAACAAGAAACAAAACAGGAAACTCAAGTACAATCTTCAAAACTGTAAAACTGTCAATAGCAAAAACACTGTTTTTTTTCTTTTCTTTCTCTCTTCTTCCTTTCTTTCTTTCCTTCTTTCAAGTTTTTTTATTGAAAACTTCCATACATATACATAATAGAACATAATTTTTGCTGCTATTTTCCACCTGATATGGCAAGAAGTGAGGTCTGCCCTCTGTTCTACCATCTTTCCTTGCCATCATGATGCTTTCCCTTGAGACTATAAGCCAAAATAAACCTTTTCCTCCCATAATTTGATTGAAATTACTGTGTTATGAAGAAGAGTAAAAGAAAATGATAACCAGAAATAAGAATGGTGAAGCAGATTTGGACAAAACAGAATGATATCATAAGAGATCGCTCTGGCTTACTGTCTTGTGTTTCCTTTTCCATGAAGACAGGCAGAAACCAGGGAATAAACACTTGAATACAGAGTACAAGCCAAACTGAGCTGAGAAGAAGACAAGAAGTGAAAGAACATTGTATACATGACACTATGAACAGAAGGACACTGTGTTCACGACACTATGAAGTGAAGGAACAGTGTGTGTACTAAACTATGAAGTGAAGGACACTGTGTGCACTACACTACAAAGTGAAGGACACTGTGTGCACTACACCATGAAGTGAAGGACACTGCGTGTACTACACTATGAAGTGAGGGAACAGTGTGTGTACTACACTATGAAGTGAAAGACACTGTGTGCACTATACTAAAAAGTGAAGGAACAGTGTGTGTACTACACTATGAAGTGAAGGAACAGTGTGTGTACTACACTATGAAGTGAGGGAACAGTGTGTGTACTACACTATGAAGTGAGGGAACAGTGTGTGCACAACACTATGAAGTGAAAGACACTGTGTTCACTATACTATGAAGTGAAGGAACAGTGTGTGTACTACACTATGAAGTGAAGGAACAGTGTGTGTACTACACTATGAAGTGAAGGAACAGTGTGTGTACTACACTATGAAGTGAGGAAACAGTGTGTGCACAACACTATGAAGTGAAGGAACAGTGTGTGCACGACACTATGAAGTGAAGGAACAGTGTGTGCACTACACTATGAAGTGAAGGGAACAGTGTGTGCACTACACTATGAAGTGAGGGAACAGTGTGTGCACTACACTATGAAGTGAGGGAACAGTGTGTGCACTATACTATGAAGTGAGGGAACAGTGTGTGTACTACACTATGAAGTGAAGGAACAGTGTGTGTACTACACTATGAAGTGAAGGAACAGTGTGTGCACTACACTATGAAGTGAAGGAACAGTGTGTGCACTATACTATGAAGTGAAGGAACAGTGTGTGTACTACACTATGAAGTACAGGAACAGTGTGTGCACTACACTATGAAGTGAAGGAACACTGTGTGCACTATACTATGAAGTGAAGGAACAGTGTGTGCACTACACCATGAAGTGAAGGAACACTGTGTGCACTATACTATGAAGTGAAGGAACAGTGTGTGCACTACACCATGAAGTGAAGGAACAGTGTGTGTATTACACCATGAAGTGAAGGACACTGTGTGCACGACACTATGAAGTGAAGGAACAGTGTGTGCACTACACTATGAAGTGAAAGACACTGTGCGCACTATACTATGAAGTGAAGGAACAGTGTGTGTACTACACTATGAAGTGAGGGAACAGTGTGTACACTACACTATGAAGTAAAGAAACAGTGTGTGCACGACACTATGAAGTAAAGGACACTGTGTACACTACACTATGAAGTAAAGAAACAGTGTGTGCACGACACTATGAAGTGAAGGACACTGTGTACACTATACTATGAAGTGAAGGAACAGTGTGTGCACTACACTATGAAGTGAAGGACACTGTGTACAATACACTATGAAGTGAAGAAACAGTGTGTGCATTACACTATGAAGTGAAGGACACTGTGTACACTACACTATGAAGTGAAGGAACAGTTTGTACACGACACTATGCCTCAACGGTTGGCCGTGGCATACATGTTGATGTGTTTTACATTCAGCTGTGATTATTTAGTGGTTAAGTCATTAATATACTAGAAAAGAAATCATCTCTAAACCATGGCAATTTAATATGTCCAATATTTAACAATTATGTATGGAGTAATTCATGTTACTGAAACTTAATCTGTAGCAAAATAAAGTACACTTCTAATGATTATCACTCTATATGAGGACAGGATTATAGAACAGACTGATAATCATGTGAGTGTAAAATTTCAGTTTTAAAAACAAAAACAAAGCCAATAATAAAATGAAAAGCAAAATAAACTGTAAAAACATTAAAAGAAAACCAAAAGGAAAAAGTTCACAGAACTGCATATTCTTCATTTTTGTAGGAAAATCCATTATTTTCAGAATTAACATATGTCATATGAGAACATTAGGAGCAAGCAATTGTGGACTACAGACTATCAATATAAGGAGCAAAGAAAAATGACAGAGTAATATAACTCTATGAAATCCTTTCTTCCTACTAAGTTCAAGTACTTTGAATAAGTTCAATACCTAGAAATTTTAATTAAATAGTATCAAACCATTCTTTTCTTTAAGATTTTATTTTTATTTATTTATTAGAGACAGAAGGAGAGAGAAAGAGAGAGTGAGTGAGAATGGGTGTGCCAGGGCCTTCAGCCACTGCAAACAAACTCCAGACACATGCACCCTCTTGTGCATTTGGCTAACATGGGACCTGGAGAATCAAACCGGGGTCCTTAGGCTTCACAGACATGTGCCTTAACCACTAAGACATCTCTCCAGCCCTTAAACCGTTCTTAATCTGTATTTACTCCAAGTTCATACGTTGTGTTATTCAACCTCCTATCGCCATAACAAAACACCTAAGATAATCAACTTAAAAACAGAAAAGGTTAATTTTGTTTCTTGGCTTGGAGTCTGTAGCAAGGCAGCATATCATGGTCAGAGCACATGGTACAGTGAAACCACTCTTCATTAACAGTAAGCAAGAAAGAGACCAAGGTCTACCATCCCCTTCTGGGCCATGCCCCCAAGAATATCAATTATCTCCCACAAGGCTTTTTGCTTTGCCTGGGCAGAACACATTTAGTACTGGTACATAAATTTAGAGATATCCAAGTTCAAAACTACAGCAAAAATTTGTTCAATATAATTTTATTTCTTACCTCATGGACACTGCCCTTAATCCTATGTGTTATGTCTAGTTGTTTTAGTCCTAATTGCTATTCACAGTAACAGAAAATCATTTTGACAGTGCTGAGGCTGGGAAGTTCGTGAAGAACATAGATTTGATATCTGCTGAAGGCCCATTTCTGGCTCATACATGGTGCCTCACTGCTGTTGGCATATGGTCAAAGAGCATAGCTGGCACTCTCGGGTGTCCTTTAGACAGGCTACTGCCTAACCCACTCTTACTCACTGAGTTAGATGCCTTTATCTATCTGTCTATCAGTGAAGTGCAAGTTGTCTTTGCAAAGACATATGCTCTTCCATAATCTAGAGCCAGAACCAGCAAACTACTGTCCAAAGAGAAAAAATCAAGTCCAAGGCCTGTTTTGAAAATAAAGTTTTATGGTAGCCCAGCCACCTCACTAATTTACAAATAGTTTATAACTGCTTTCAGTTTTGACAGTAGAGTGAAGCAGTTATGACAGAGACTTTATGACATATGGGTCTAAGATTTTACTAACATGCCCTTTAGGGATGATTGCTAGCCCACATCTAGAGAGGACAATACTTTAGGCCCTGCTGCTCTCTAGAGAAGGACATGGGATGAAGACAGGGGACTGAGAGGCACAGGTTATGTGCTTAATGAAGAAACAGCCAGAACTTCCCAGTAAAGTAAATGCTCAGATCTCATTGTGTCCTGCGTGATTAAATAAGTCCCAATTGCAAATTCTGGCTTAAAGTTAGCAAGGGTAGATCAGGCTCATCACTGGAGTAAACAGCACCCTTCTTTTATGGCAATTTCTTCTAGGCAGACACTCCTGCTTTATAAAAATATGCACCCTCCTATTTGATTAGACATAAACTATTTCCTCTGAGATAAGAACATGAGGCACCCTGTGAATTCTTTACTCTTTCAAGCACTAGCAATCTGTTCAGCTTTAAAGGCAGATTGCACAAGAGTGAATTAAAGCAGCCTTTCTTTCTGTCTTTCTTTTTTTCTTTCTTTCTTTTTAAAAGCTGCTGATTGTGACTTTATTGCATCAAAAAAATGTTGCCTCAACCAAGAGATCTCAGATTCTGAAGCATTATTTAATATGTGGTATACAGAAAAATCTTTGTAAGGTCAGCCTTTGAATTTCTAGTCATTTATGAAGAACAGAATTTAGTGTCTATAATCTTAACATTCGTGGGGAAGTAATTATAATCAATCCATATCCCCCTAACAAGCTTGTTGTATTTTAGATAAATTTAGAAAATACATTTCCTTCCTAAAAAGCAGGTAAACCTAAACATACTTTCAAACAGTTCTGAGTTACGAAGGACAATGTAACAATTCATACCCCAAACCCAGGAACATCCAGCAACTTAACAATTCTGAGTGTGCAGAATGCAAAATCCTCTACCTAGCCTAACATCAGAAAAACGAGAGACTTCTAACCTCTACCAGTTTATTAAGGCAATCTGTGACAAGACAAGAAGTGTGAATGCCATACTTTCCAAACACTCATACAGTTACCTTTTGTATAATAATAGAAAGAAATGCGTATTCCCCACCAACATTTCTTCAACTTAACAATTCTGAGTGTGCAGAATGCAAAATCCTCTACCTAGCCTAACATCAGAAAAAACGAGAGACTTCTAACCTCTACCAGTTTATTAAGGCAATCTGTGACAAGACAAGAAGTGTGAATGCCATACTTTCCAAACACTCATACAGTTACCTTTTGTATAATAATAGAAAGAAATGCGTATTCCCCACCAACATTTCTTTCAAACTCCTCATAGGAAGAACATCAGGAAAACTGCAATATTCAACTGTGTTAGGGATTTAAATGAGTCCTTTAAAAAAAAACTTGAGGGCTGGAGAGATGGCTCAGCAGTTAAGGCACTTGCCTTCAAAGCCTAATGACCTGCTTTCAGTTCAACAGTACCCACATGAAGCCAGATGCCTTGCTAATGAAGGGAGGTCACTGAGGGGGGATCTGAGGTTGATCAGTCCATCCCACTTGCTAGTGCTGGCTCACTCTTGCCTCTCTCTCTCTCTCTCTCTCCCTTCCTCACTCCCTCTCTCTCTCTCTCTCTCTAATAAATAAACAATAACAAAATTGTTAAAGTTTTTTTTTTAAAAAAAAGGCTAATTAGGAGCCTGGTGTGGTGGCACACGCCTTTAATCCCAGCAACTCAGGAGGCAGAGGTAGGAGGATCACCATGAGTTCGAGGCCACCCTGAGACTCTATAGTGAATTCCAGGTCAGCCAGGGCTAGAGTGAGACCCTACCTCGAGAAAACAAAATGAACAAAAAAGCCTAAAAAGTAGACTGCACCTGAAGAACAACACTCACCACTGACCCTGGCCCCCAAATGCACACACACCCATGTTCATGTACACAGATGCACATACACATAATAAAAACTGGGTCCACACTTTGCCATATGTTCATATATTAAAGTTCCAAACAAAAACTATATTTTAAAAAAGATCTAGCTTCTGGTCACGGCTGGGAAAATAGCTCAGTGGGGGAAAGTGCTTGTTGTGCAAGCATAAGGACCTATGTTTGATCACCAGCATCCATATAAAAATCTCGGGCATGAGCTGGGCATGGTGGCACACACCTTTAATCCAGCACTCAGGAGGCAGAGGTAGGAGGATCACCATGAGTTCGAGGCCACCCTGAGACTTCATAGTGAATTCCAGGTCAGCCAGGGCTAGAGTGAGACCCTACCTCGAGAAAACAAAATGAACAAAAAAGCTAAAAAGTAGACTGCACCTGAAGAACAACACTCACCACTGACCCTGGCCCCCAAATGCACACACACCCATGTTCATGTACACAGATGCACATACACATAATAAAAACTGGGTCCACACTTTGCCATATGTTCATATATTAAAGTTCCAAACAAAAACTATATTTTAAAAAAGATCTAGCTTCTGGTCACGGCTGGGAAAATAGCTCAGTGGGGGAAAGTGCTTGTTGTGCAAGCATAAGGACCTATGTTTGATCACCAGCATCCATATAAAAATCTCGGGCATGAGCTGGGCATGGTGGCACACACCTTTAATCCAGCACTCAGGAGGCAGAGGTAGGAGATCGCTGGGGATTCGAGGCCACCCTGAGACTTCATAGTGAATTCCAGGTCAGCCAGGGCTAGAGTGAGACCCTACCTCGAGAAAACAAAATGAACAAAAAAGCCTAAAAAGTAGACTGCACCTGAAGAACAACACTCACCACTGACCCTGGCCCCCAAATGCACACACACCCATGTTCATGTACACAGATGCACATACACATAATAAAAACTGGGTCCACACTTTGCCATATGTTCATATATTAAAGTTCCAAACAAAAACTATATTTTAAAAAAGATCTAGCTTCTGGTCACGGCTGGGAAAATAGCTCAGTGGGGGAAAGTGCTTGTTGTGCAAGCATAAGGACCTATGTTTGATCAACTCTACCGAGAAAAAGGAAAAAAAAAAAAAACACTACCTTTATAATGATGTCTAAAATAATTTCCTAACACCAGGATCAACTTCTTTTTCTTTTTCTTTTTCTTTTTTTTTTTTCAAGGTAGGGACTCACTGTAGCTCAGGCTGACCTGGAATTTACTATGGAGTCTCAGGGTGGCCTTGAACTCATGGTGATCCTCCTACTTCTGCCTCTCAAGTGCTGGGATTAAAGGCATGCACCACTGTACTCAGCTCAACTTCTTAGTTTTAACTGTCATTAGCGTCTGTAAAAAAATACCTGTCAATCTAAATTATTATCTACTTCTCAAAGTACCTGCACCTGAGGTGTTTCTCACCTCCTTTGCAGCTATGCTCCTCAGAGGTCTAGCTTCTGGTCACGGCTGGGAAAATAGCTCAGTGGGGGAAAGTGCTTGTTGTGCAAGCATAAGGACCTATGTTTGATCACCAGCATCCATATAAAAATCTCGGGCATGAGCTGGGCATGGTGGCACACACCTTTAATCCCAGCACTCAGGAGGCAGAGGTAGGAGGATCACCATGAGTTCGAGGCCACCCTGAGACTTCATAGTGAATTCCAGGTAGATTGAGCTAGAGTGAGACCCTACCTTGAAAAACCAAAAAACAACAACAAAAATCCCAGGCATGGGCTGGACAGATGGCTAAGCAATTAAGGCGCTTGCGGACAAAGCCAAAAGACCCAGGTTCAATTCCCCAGGACCCAGGTAAGCCAGATGTACAAGGTGGCACATGCATCTGAAGTTCATCTGCAGTGGCTGAAGGCCCTGGCATGCCCACTGAAAACAAAAAATTCCAGACATGGAGGCATGCACTTATAATGCCAGCACTGGAGAGACCGAGGAGGCAGAAGGATCGCTGGGGCTCAGTGGCCAGCCAGTCTAGCCTGCTTGGCTAGTTCCAGGGCAGTGAGAAGTGCTGTCTTGTAAAAAGTAGACAGCACCAGGTATGGTGGAAAGCACAGGGCGTGGTGGTGCATGCCTTTTATCCCAGCACTCACTCGGGAGGCAGAGGTAGGAGATCGCTGGGGATTCGAGGCCACCCTGAGACTCTATAGTGAATTCCAGGTCAGCCAGGGCTAGAGTGAGACCCTACCTCGAGAAAACAAAATGAACAAAAAAGCCTAAAAAGTAGACTGCACCTGAAGAACAACACTCACCACTGACCCTGGCCCCCAAATGCACACACACCCATGTTCATGTACACAGATGCACATACACATAATAAAAACTGGGTCCACACTTTGCCATATGTTCATATATTAAAGTTCCAAACAAAAACTATATTTTAAAAAAGATCTAGCTTCTGGTTACAAAAGGTTTCCTTAAACATTTCAATACATAACAATCTCTGCTTTTATGGGTTTTCCCCTATTTTTATTGTAATTATTTACTCATAATAATTTAGAGACTAATGGGTTTCTCCGTGTTTACATTTTTAAAGTCTATTGTACATGCAACATTCAAGTTAACCCTTAACTATTTCAATTAGTGTTTGCTAATTTTGCCTTATCAACCTCATATAAGATATTTAAGGACAATGACCATGCTTGCAGTTTTGTAATTGGTATGGCTTGTCTACTAGTAATAACATTTTGAGTCAAAGATCAACACTGAGGTGCCTTGCACAGTATTTCACTCCTGCCCATTGGCAAACTCTTCTGCAGATGTCACCACAGCACAGAACACTGTGGGGCTCAGTACAGTGACTGAATCCATAGTTCAAGGTCCCCTTCTTTGGTCCACTGCACCAAAAAAGGGTCACCCTTAATCCTGCACTGTATGTGTCCATCACAGAAAGGGAAGAATTCCCAATGCCCACTGAGTTACCAGACTGACAGGCTTTAGGGCAAGCAAGGCTCATGGATGTGTCCACATGACCAACATGCATAAATGTTCTGTTTGGCTTGTAGTTTATAAACCTGTTTATCATTGCCATCACTTAGAAGACAAACATTTTTCATATGAAAAAATTAAAACTGTGATCTTCTGGGCTCCCCATGATAACCTGTGCAACACCGGGCCATATTTTCCTACATGGAAAACAATTCTATAGCTGACAGTAGCAATTGCCTCTACAGGAAACACGTACTAGCTATTTCATTATCAGTTTTGCAATGTTCCACTATATGACAACAAGCCAGGGACACTTCTTCCCAATGACTGGTCCCCCAATCTGCATCTGCTAATCTAGGTTTGACAGAAAGCAGACGGAGTGTAAGTTCATAACTGGCTAGCAAATGGCAGGCTAGGAAAACGCTGCTCTGCTGACCCATCTCAGCACACAGAGGCCTTCCAAGGTTCCCCTCCCAACTAGCACCACACCTAGACCATCATGTTTTACTCCAACAGTCCACTGGTCCTAGGGCTCTCAAACATGCCTTGATAAGCTGGCCTTCATTCCTGCTCTCGGCCTCTGCTTGGCAGAAAGACCTGTGTGTATTCTTCACTGTGGCTCCTTGGCTGATCAGACAGCCATAGTGGTGGCTTAAGAAGGATAGCCACTCGCCTCCTGACAGAGAGTAATTACTTTAGCTCTTTACCCACAATTCATCTTCATATAGTCTCATGATTCAGATTCCACAGGGGAAGTAAATTTCTGCAAGCATTGCATTGGGATGAACAGTCTCACTGTCATGTAAAATGATGCCAGAAACCAGACGTCCAAGTACTTTAGTCCCAATGAATTTTGATTGCCCTGCTTCTGGCCTGGCCTGAGCTAGAGCCCAACTATACTTACTGGAGACACATCCTAAATTATTTAGACTACATACACATCATAGTCTTTTCTGGTTCACCAAAGAAAAGTTTCTTCTCATTGGGGGTAGGGGGAGTGGGGTCATGTTTGTCATATGCACTACTAGCAGGAAATAACTGCTATTTAACCCCCCCCCCAAGCTAGTGGAATCCAGTATGTGACATTACTGAAGCATTTCTAACCCTAGGATTTTAACCTCATTCCATTCTATATAAAATAGGCTCATTACTTTAAGAATCTAATTCAAATAAACACCACTTCTACAAGCTTTTTCTCTTCCAAATACACTTATAGCCTGAATACTGCTTATTCAGATAACAAAAATTTTAGTAGACAAACTAGAGCCTTTTCTCTCGTTCTCTAAATATACAGTATGCCCTATAGGAAATAAGAATGGAAAAGAAAATGCTCTCTTAGCATTATACTATTAGGTTCAATAATTCTCAGAACAACACTAAAGGTGGGGATATATCAGTCAGTTTCCACTTGTGCTAGTTTAAATGTAAAATGTCCCCCATAGTTACACTTCCTACTTGTTCCCCAGCTGGGCAGCCTTTGGGAGGTGGAGCCTTGCTAATGAAGGGAGGTCACTGAGGGGGGATCTGAGGTTGATCAGTCCATCCCACTTGCTAGTGCTGGCTCACTCTTGCCTCTCTCTCCCTCCTCCTCTCTCTCCCTTCCTCACTCCCTCTCTCTCTCTCTCTCCCTTCCTCACTCCCTCTCTCTCTCTCTCTCCCTTCCTCACTCCCTCTCTCTCTCTCTCCTGCTGATGTATGAAGATGTGAGCTGGTTGCCATGCTTTCTCTGTCATGCTGAAACTTCCCTGGAAACTGTAAGCCGTTCCTACCGAACTGCTCTGGTCATGTGTTTTGCCCCAGCAATGAGAAGGTAACAGCACACCACTCTAACAAAAGTAAGAGCAACATTTTCTAATAATTAGCTCTTCCTTAAGAGAAATTGCAGTCACCCCTGGGTACTCATGGGGGACTGATCCCAGGACACTTCATGGATACCTAAATCTGTAAGATGTTTACATCCTTGATATATGACATAATATTTGCATATAAGTGATGCACATCCTCTCATATACTTTAAATCATCTCTAGTACCATGTAAGTGTTATGTAAGTAGTTACATCATATCACTTAATAAATAATGACAAGAACAAAAAACTGTCCACATTCAGAAGAAATACAGGTTTATTTTACAGATACTTTCAACCTGTGGTTGGGTAAATTCACAAATACAGAACACACAGATATACAACTTGTGAATCCACAATTATATCTGTATACACCTACAAAATAATCTTTTCTTGTTAAATATTGCAGTACATACTACATGCTTTACAGTGTCATCAGTTCAATAACCTTCTTTTTTTGTGGATCATAATTTCTCACCAATAAATACACAACTTGAGAAGTTCTAGGGTATGTCACTGAGCCCAAGAGGAACAGACAAAGGAAGGTCAGTCTGACTGACCTGTAACTATGCAACACAGGGTCTCTTTCCTTCTACTCACACTATGGGAGCACAGTACTTGCACAGTTCCCATTTGATCTACACACATTCATGCTGGATTCCTATCAACTTGCAAGTGAAAACTAATGAATGTAGAACTGTTTTTATTTTTTTACTATATTTATTTTATTTATTAGAAAGAGAGGGCATTGAGAGAAAGAAAGAGAAAGGAAAGGAAAGAGAAAGGAAAGGAAAGGAAAGGAAAGGAAAGGAAAGGAAAGGAAAGGAAAGGAAAGGAAAGGAAAGGAAAGGAAAGGGAAGGAAAGGAAGGAAGGAGAGAGAGACAGACAGAGAAAGGCAGAGAATGGGTGTGTCAGAGCCTCTAGCCTCTGCAAACAAACTCCAGATGCATGTGCCACCTTGGTCTTGGGAAATCAAATTTGGGTCCTTTGACTTTGCAGGCAAGTACCTTAACCGCTATGCATCTCTCCAGCCCTAGAATTTTTTTCTATACAATAAACAATTTATTTATCAAAACATTTGACTTAGCTAACCAACAGTAAAATTCAGGTTTCATTTTCAGGATTCACTCTATCCCATGCAAGAACCATGTTTTATAATAATACAGTATTAAGCAAACTCATTTCACTGAATATTTGATGTTATTCTAACATCAGAGAACACTATGGTGAGTGAAGCAAGCATAATTGGTAATGTAAACTTATGACTATATGGTGAGTCATCATAATGCAATGACATTTCACTGCAGCAATTCAAAAGGGTGTGTAGTCAAACTCCATGCCATGTTGCTATTTTAAAGTGCTACTTCTCAATCAAATTGCTTGGTAAGACAACTTAGATTCTAGAAGAAATCATCCTAACCCTAGGAATTGGAAAAGTTAAGTTTACTTTTGGACTTATGCTATCAATTAGAGGACTAGAAACTAGACGAGGAACGTCCACATGCAGATACCTCTTCAGAGTTCCCAAAGCGAAATCTCTCTAGAGAGCACGGCCATGTGTTTCAAGGTGAGGATACAACAGATCTTACAGCCCTCAGCAGGTAT
Organism: Dipus sagitta; assembly: GCA_036346955.1. NCBI lineage: Eukaryota > Metazoa > Chordata > Mammalia > Rodentia > Dipodidae > Dipus > Dipus sagitta. The sequence continues at coordinate 1,837,726 of CM070773.1, read as the reverse complement.
TTGACATTGTTTCTGGTATGTTGTTGGCAGGTTGTTTTTTGGATGTGTGAGTTTCATTTGTTTGTTTTGCTGTGGTTTGAGAATGATCCCATTTTGACCTTGTTTCTCTTTCTTTACATGAACTAAAGGTCCAGAAAGACAGTAGTGCTTCAATGCAGGCATATTATCTATGGGAAATAAATCACTATATAGTAAATTGAAGAGGAAGAAAAACTTCGCAATTTTGGCAAATGCCACCTTTCTCTTATCTCACTGACAAGGAAAGTAGACATATAACATAAAATAAGACTTCTTAAGTTAAAAATAGAGGAATTTGATAGTAAAGAGAAAAAAATATTAGCTTATGAGCAAAAAAAAGCATTTTCTGTTTCCTTTGACCTTCAAGGACATAAGCACAGACAATATCAATGCCAAATAAACAAAATCTGCAACAAATCTAGACAAACATACAACAACTATGAACTGTGGATTAATATGCCTATATGAGTAATGTACTCATATATGCTGTGGAAGCTGTCTTGATTACATATGAAAGAGACCACTGGTTACAGAGTAGAAAAATAGTCAACTAGAAACTAAAAATAAAAGAGTAGGGCTGGAGAGATGGCTTAGTGGTTAAGGTGCTTGCCTGTATAGCCAAAGAACCCAGTTTTGATTCCCCAGGACCCATATAAACCAGATTCACAAGGTAGCTCATATGTCTGGAGTTCGTTTGCAGCAGGTGAAGGCCCTGGCATGCCATCCTCTCTCCCTCCCTCCCTCCCTCCCTCTCCCTCTCTCTCTCTAATAAATAAACAATAACAAAATTGTTAAAGTTTTTTTTTTTTAAAAAAAAGGCTAATTAGGAGCCTGGTGTGGTGGCACACGCCTTTAATCCCAGCAACTCAGGAGGCAGAGGTAGGAGGATCACCATGAGTTTTAGGCCACCCTGAGACTACATAGTGAATTCCAGGTCAGCCAGAGCTAGAGTGAAACCCTACCTCAAAAAAAAAAAAAAAAAAGAAAGAAAGAAAGAGAAAAAGAAGAAGAAAAAGAAAAAAAGGTTAATTAGGTGCATGCAACAGGAAAATCCCATGTTTTATTTAGACAAAAAGAAAATAACTTTCCCTATTTTAAGAAATGAGTTAAAAAAAATTCCTTAGTAGTTTCTGTCTTCAGCCTATATTCTATCAAAATATACTTCTAATCATTCTCAAGATTAATATCGAACATTATTGATTACTCTAGCATTCAGGGAAACTTGAATAAGGATTCCACCTTGATTCTCTAAACAGTTATAAACACAATCAGCTCTCTGAGCAGCATCAAGCTAGCAAGGCAGTTACACTTATTTATTTGTGAGCAGAGAGAGACAGACAGGCAAAGGGAGAATGGATGCACCAGGACTTCTGGCTGCTACAAACTCTAGATGCATGTGCCACTTTGTATGTCTGGCTTTACATGGGTACTGGGGAATCAAACCCAGGTCAGCAGGATTTGCAAGCAAGTGTTTTAACTGCTGAACCAGCTCCCTCAGCTGCAGATCTTTTGTTTACATTAGATTGAAATTAAATAAGCACAGGCTAAAAGGGGGACTGAGGGCAGCCAGCTACATCTTAAACCATAGCCAAAATCCTCATCTGAGATGAACCTGGGCCTCTATCTTAAAGCATCCTTTCAGAACTTTTTTATTGAGTTGTTCAGTCTCTCATAAACGATGGTCTAGACCCTCAGAGTCTCTCTTCTACAAAACATGTACAGACCCCTCCTCAAAACAGCTGCTCCTTGGGCCTGCATCCCAGTATAAAGAACACCATACACACCAGTCTAACTTGATTCTGAGCCTCTAGGACAGCCCCGCTTTGAAGGTGCCAAAGTACAAATGCTCACATCAAGAAAATGAGATGCTAGCCAGGTGTGGTGGTGCACAGCTTTAATCCAAGCACTCAGGAGGCAGAGGTAGGAGGATCAGCATGAGTTCAAGGTCACCCTGAGATTACATAGTGAATTCTAGGTGAGCCTGGGCTACATTGAGACCCTCCCTTGAAAAACCAGAAAAGAAAAAAAAAAAACATGAGATGCTATTCAGCAAGTAAGGTTAATACAAAATCCTACTTAAAGATAGAAGGCATTAGACAATTTCTACAAGTCTTTCATGACAATAAGATTATTAAAGTGGCTTTCCCAAGTTTAATTTAATCACTGCTAATATTATCTTGTACAAAAAAATCCTACCTAAATACTTTTTAAAGTTAGAATTTTAACTAAAAGAAACAAAGTAACTCAATGCAGTAAATAATTTTACTATAATTCATTATCTGAACAAAATGCTGATAAACAAGTTCTACAGGTATTCAGTTAAATAATCAATTTATTTATATTCTCATACTGATAATCACTGTTATCTTTACCTTGAGAAGGTATGTGGGAATATTGCTGAAATCCACTGGCAACTTCAATAAGAAACGAGCTGAAAACTCGCCAGTCTATAGGGAAAAAAGAAGATATAATAAGATTATAATAAAAACGGACTGTCAAAGACAGACATGATGGCGCACACCTTTAGTACCAGCAGCTGGAAGGATGAAATGGAAGGCCTGCTGTCAGTCAAGCCCAGTCTGTGGCTACAGAGGGAGTTCCAAATCAGCTTGGACTATAGTAAAGGTTTGCCTCGGGGAAAAAAACAACAGATTAACAATTAACTTAAATTGATTAAATTAATTAAAAATAAATTAGCAATTATTGCCAAGGAAACAAACTTAACCTTTTCAATATACAGGCACCTTCAATTTGAGTTTCGTAACATAAGGTAAGAATAAAAAGGTTAGAAAAGTAGAGAAGGCTCAAAAATAAATCTTAAGCTATAGTTACTGAAAAGCACAATTTCAAAAATCTACATGTTTCAATGCACAATAAAATTTAAATGTAGTATTTCATTTTGTCTCTTAAAAGCACAGATAAATACATAAATACACCATTGATATTCCTTAAAAACTCAAACAATAGTAGACCCACCCCTTAAACACATTTTCTTCTATTAAGCATCCAGATTACTTCACCAATATCTGTAAGTCAATATGATATGTCACCATCTACTTATAGTGCATCTGGAAGTACACACAAAGGTCAAATTTCCATTCATAGAAAAGAGCACATCAGTGAATATGCACATAAGTTGCTCATCTTGTGAAAGTCCACTAATAATTATCATCAACCAATGTTTTTACTATTTTATATATTTATTTTAGAAACACAGAGAGAGAGAGAGTATGGGCATGGCAGAGGCTCTCGCCACTGCAAAAAAAAAAAAAAAAAAAAAAACTCCAGACACATGCACCACTTTCTGCATCTGGCTTTACATGGGTACTGGGGAAACAGAACTAGGGCAAACAGGGCACACAAGCCTTGTAGGCAAGTGTCTTTAAGCTCTGAGCCATCTCCCCAGCCCAGCAAATGTTTTTCAATAATCCCCTCCAAAAAGTGTTCTATGGAAGAAAGAGACAAAGATTTGACTAAGACACTTAACCACATTAACAGTTCCTGTGTGTGTTGCTAGGGATCAAACCTAGGGCTTCATGCATGCTGGCAAGCACTCTGCCACCAAACCACACTCACAGCCCGATTCCTATTATGTGTGCATTTATGGATGTGGATGCGTTGAGGGTCTCACATGCCTCAATTACTAGAGGTGCACTGGGACTATAGATGCCTATGACACTCCATATCTGGCTTTGGCATGGATGCTGGGGAATAGAACTTGCCAGCAAGCTTGTGAGCAAGTGCCTTTAACCACTGAGCCATCTACCCAGCCCACTCACCCCTCCCGCACTTTTTGGTTTTTGAGATAGGGTCTTCTTTAGCTTCATGTAGCCCAGGCTGGCCTCACTGTGAGGCTGACATGATGACCTTGAACTTCCAGTCCTTCTGTTTCTACCTCACAGACAAGGGCCACCACATTTAGTTTCATGTAGTGCAGGGGAGCCTCTTGTATGCTAAGCAGGCACTCTACCAACAGACCTATATCCCCAGCTGTTTCATTAAAAGTAAAATGAAATTCATGTGCAAGAGACTTCTTGATTTTTATGATAGAAACAGCTAGAGAATCATATTCTTTTCAATAATATCATGATCTACAGGCAGAAGTTTTCTAAATGGACTATGCAATGGCCTAGGCATGCCAGGGATCCTCTGTAAAGGCAACAAAGTTATGTGCTGGGTTGGCAGGATCCTGGGTCCTTCACCCTCCTCCACTGCAAACATGTAGTCAGCTGGGGATTTTGACACAGTGAGTTTCAATATGATGTATGTGACTGATGAACATGACCTACAACTACTCTAAAGAATGGATCTAAGAGCCGGCATGGTGGCGCACACCTTTAATCCCAGCACTCGGGAGGCAGAGGTAGGAGGATCGCTATGAGTTCGAGGACACTCTGAGACTACACAGTGAATTCCAGGTCAGCCTGGGCTAAAGTGAGACCCTACCTCAAAAAAACAAAAAACAAAAAAAAGAATGGATCTAATTCTTTTCATACTAACTACCTCAGAGCTCGCAATATCTTTTCTGCCTTCTCTCCCTTTAAAAAAAAATCAGCCACATAACCTCCCAAAATATAACTTTGAACATAGCAATTATTTACAAATAAATTTTAGCAATGAGTAGATGAGCTGCACACCAAGTACCACACACATCTGTTACAGATGATTCCACAATTGCCACCATTCCTTTCTACAAGCACTTGAGCAGCTGGCTTCAGTGTTCTGGCCCCACTGTAACACTCTGACCTAAAACCTTGAAAATGCACACAGCAATATAAACCTTGAGTTCAGAAGATAAGAATGACAACTGACTGCTGGCCTAGAGTTATTACTTGCAACATCCTTTAACTTGCATCAACCTCTTGCTAAGAACTGAACATTTCTCTGTCCCCACAAGCCTGACCTTGTGGCAGAAAAGAAAGAAGTGGTGAGTAGACCAAATTAAAGCTGAGGTGAGCTAGGTAAGTCAAAGAGTCTCTGTACAGCGAGGAACGCCAATGGAGAGCAACAGGGCTAATGCTGTTCAGCTAATCACAACTCAGTACTGAACACATAATGATCTGTGAACAGCTCACCATGGAGGGTGGAAGAAGGTTGGTGAGAGCACAGTATAACCCTCCTTCCATTAAAGTCTAAGATTTCCAGAAAATACAATGTGGTCCTGGTGTTGGATTTAGCTAGCTCTTAGTAGACTCTAAAACTAACATCCCTTGTTAAGTGTGATTCTTTGCATCAAAACATAGCCTGGGACTAAAAGGGTATGTTTTTATGTCCTTTGAGAGGAAAAAGTATAGCAGCAACACCTAACAGTATGATGTTAAATGGAAGTGTGTGAGGGGTAACAAGCCCACTGGGAGTTAAATGCGTATCTTTCCCTGATGCTGTGTACAGTTCTCATCAAAGAACGCAAGCTTGCAACAACTGCCCCTCTTTGTATTCTCCTGTAAAATCAGTTTTCTTTCTTTACTCACTCACTCCCATCAGCATGCAAGCATCATTGAAAAACAAAGCTCTTCCTTGACTTCACTTCCTTCTTTAGCTCCCACCTCCTTTCTCTGTTCTGTTACAAAATTATCTTCACATTTTAAAAAAACGAGTATTTGAAGCCTGACTTTCCTCTTTTACTTTTCTCTCTAGTCAGCCTTCCCTCTTTACCACTCCACCAAAACAGCTCACAATGACCTCCCCATTGCCAAATCAAATGATCATTTCCGTCAGTCCATTTCCTGCAATGGTTTACGTAGCTCCCAGTGTCCAGCGTCCATAGTCTTTTCTACTCCATTGGGTTTCCTCAACCTGGAAACACTGGAGTGCACCTAAGCCTAACCTGAAGATCTCTTTAATTCTTTACTCCCCAGGAGGTCTCATGAAGGCTAATGACTAAAAGATATTCACATGCCAATAGCTCCTAATGCAGTGCCATCCCAGATGTTTTCCTAGTTCAAATTTCATTTATCACTGCCATGAAAAAAATCCTGATTTAGTGTTCTGTTCTCAATATTTCTTTCTCATTTGTAGTAAACAGAAATTCTATTCTTTTAGTCTCTCAGACCAAAAAACTCAACACTCATCCTGACTTCTAGCTTCTCTCTTACTCTGCATTCAAAGTAGTAGCAAATCCTATTGACTTCTGCAAAAATATATTCTGACAGTAGCTGTCATTAACTGCACAATTTTGGACCCATCAACATTTTGTCATGGATGATGGAAAAGGGCAAAAAAGACATAAAAATAGAAGAGAGACTATTTGGAAAGAAGGGGTTCAGTGGGAGGGAAATGGGGGAGGGGGAGGAGGGACAAAAGAAGATACTGGGAAGGGATTATGAATAGAATACATTGCATATACATATGAAAACTGTCAATAAAAAGTTATAGATATATATCCTGAATCCAATCTATGTCTCACCTCTACCACCACTTGATCCCAGCTACCATTATGTCTGGGCTGGACAACACAACTGTCTCTGGCTGCTTCATACTCTTTTCAACTATGTTGAAATACTCTTCTCAAAAGGCCAGGTGATTCTCTTAACATACTGGTCAGACTGTGATTTTCATTGTTCAAAAATGTCATGCTGGAGATGGAGCTCCTTCACAGAGGAACAACTGAGCCAAGATGGAGTCGACGGGAGGAAGCAAAAGAGGCACACCAACACAGCAGCAGCAGGAAAGGGCCAAGCGGTGCTGCATGCCTGTGCCTGCATGCTCAGGGAAGAGACCAGCAAGCACGAGTAATTATCAAAGGTACCTACGGGAGTTCTCCAGAGTGCGGACAATTTCTAAACCCCCCATCTGATTCATATAATCAGTGACCACTAATGTGACAACTATAAGTATGTGGAACATTTGTGAAGTTATTTTCAGGCGATGTAAAGACGGGACTTTAAAAAGTTTCAGCCCGGGGGCTGGGGAGATGGCTTAGTGGTTAAGGAACTTGTCTGCAAAGCCAAAGGACCCAGGTTCAATTCCCCAGGACCCACATAAGCCAGGTGCACAAGGTGGTGCATGCATCTGCAGTTCATTTGCATTGGCTGAAGGCCCTGGTGTGCCCATTCTCTTCCTCTCTCTCTCTCCCTCTCTCTCTCTCTCTTCTCTACCCTCTTCTCTCTCTTTCTCTCTGTCTCTCTCAAATAAATAAATAAAAATATTTAAAAATCTTCAACCCAAATGTTTTCTCTAATTCAAATTTCTTTTATCCAATACCAGGAAAAAAATGAAAGTCCTGACATTTGTGCACATGCCTCGATTTGCCATGGGACTCAAAGAGGTTGGGGGAGAGAGTTGGGAAAACAATAATAAATCAAATTCAATTCATTTCTTCTTCATTTCACTTTATAAAGGTAAACTACCTACCAATAAATAAACAACCATCTTTCCCTACTAGTGCAAAGTGTTGATCTATAAATTAAAATGGTAATGCCCAAACTTAGTGTGTTAAGCTGAATGGTTTGTAGATGGATAGATACGTGTGTGTGTGTGTGTGTGTGTGTGTGTAACGTATATATGTTTGTATGTATATGTATATATATGTATACATATATATATGCACGCATATGTATTTGAAATAAAACAGAAGAAATGAAAAGTAGGATTTCAAAAATCAAAAGAACTCTTGTTCTTATAAGGTAAGAGAAAAAAACAATTATATATTTAGCACTTGGACCTATCTGAACTGCTAGTTATTTTAGTCTACACTCTGCATTTTAGCTTTTGCCCTGTTTTAGTATGTACAATATATTTTTACTCTACCAGCTATTTTAGATCAAACATTGTCTTTAAAACTCTATGATGGTTCCTACTTTATTCCTTTTCAAACTGTTGATCCTAGAAATAATATAAATTTGTGTTTGTTGGCAAAGGTCTGGATGTGCAAAACCAGTCATAATAAATAAAATGTTGGTCCCAAGACCAATATAAATTTGTGTTTATCAGCAACGGGCTAATATAGAAAGCCAAAGTCAGAATAAAAGAACTTATACTATAAAGGGAATTTGTTCTACTGGGAAACAGAAAAGGTGCTTTATGATCTCCAATTTCCAAGTCTCTCTTTAAAAAAGTATTTTATCAGCACAAATTAAATACACAAAATAATGGGTTTCACTGTGACATTTAAAATTATGGAATGCTTCATAAATCCACATGTCACCCTTATGCAGGAGCCATGCTAATCTTCTCTGTGTCATTTCAAGTTGGGTACATGTGCTGTTGAATTGAGCACCTACTATATGCTCCCCATTTGGCCCTGAAAGAGTAAAGATAACTTGAGGTGGTGATGTAGCTCAGTGGCAAGGTCTTGCCTAGCATGCACATGATCCCAGGTTCCATTCCCAGCACTGCAAAAACAAAAGAGAAAAGAGAGTGAAGAAAATTCAGCCCCCGCCCCCCCTCTAGCACTGGAAATGCTAGAAATTCTTAAAGGCTTAAGAATTCATCTTAGCTGTCACTGACTCTCTTTGCTACTGTCAACTAATCTTCCCTTGTGAAACACAGCCACTAAGAAAACATACCTCCATATAAAGCTGAACTTACAAACCTACAAGGAGGGAAGCAGAAGTTAAAACATCCTTGTTCTACCCCAGACAATGACTCTGTGTGCTTTTGTAGCTGAAGTTCCAATAGTTACTTGAGCAATTTACAATTACCTATTGTAGCATCAGAGATGGCATCTCTAGCAATCTTTCCTATAAGCTAGAAATGAGAACTTTGATGCAGCCAAGTGAGCAGAATAATTTGATTTTTTTGATTTGTTAACTCTTGGTCAAATCTTCTCTTGGAAAGATACAGAAAATGAGCTGACCTATCTATGACTGTGAAGTGTCAGCCTTTCTGTCAACTGCCTTAGTGTGTCTCCCTAGCACTAGCCATAAACATGTGTCCTTCCCTTTTCAAGTTAAGAGTGTATTGGTGAGTAACTTCAACTGACAAGACTCTGAGTCTGGCAATTTCCTAGACCTAAGCTTTTCTTCTTAATAGCAGATGTACCTCCATTTTTTACTCTTTTAGAAGTGACAGGTAGACATATTGTGCTGAATAGAGGCCAACCTCAGGCTATTCTATCAGGGAAACCTGCTTCCTTTCTTAGGGAAATTTCTCTTGATAACAAACAAGCCTTTATCTGAGTATGACTATTACCACCCAGATAAGATAAAAGCCAACACATGGCCAAGAGGGACTCTACCTTCAGCTGAGTGACATTCTGGCAAGAGTGATTCTTCAAATTAATAAACAATCAGCCCAGGTCTAAAAATTGTTCATGAGTATACATACAAACATCTTCCGTAAAGAGGGAAGTCAAAATTAAAATATTAAACTGTGAAAAGTTTTTCTAAGATAAATTAACCCCCAAGTCATGTTCAATAGAAAGAATTTATTTTTACCAGTTTCACAAAATGAGAAAAGATGCGTAGAAGAGTCAAGTATCTTGTCTATAGTTACTCAGAAAGAGTCACAGAGTTCACCCTAAACACTAAAGATGTATCATGCATTATTAACTATGAATTAAGTCTAAAACAAGTTAGATTCACATGTGTGTGAAAACAGGGTAAAGCAGAGATGCTACCCTCGTGGAGTTTACAGTCCAGGCGTGAGTCAGACTACCGAGAAGTCACTCTAAAACCACAGCAGGTAATAACACTATCAAAGGGCAGAGTTCTCCGAGAGCAAATGCCAGGAAGACATGACCCAACTACAGGCTCACTTGGAGTTCATTGCTTTTGGGGAACTTTCAAACCAACAACAGACTGTATGGAAGCTGATGTGGTGGTGTACACCTGTAATCCCCAGTTACTTTGAGGCTAAAGCAGAAGAATCACAAAATTTGATGCCATCGTAGGAAATACAGTAAGCTCAGGGCCAGCTTGAGCAACTTAGCAAGACCCTGTCTCAGAATAAATTTTAAAGATGAATGGGTTACTGCTCACTGATAGAGCACTTACCTAGCATCCTCTGGGCACAGGGTTCAACCCCCAGCACAAGGAAAAAAAATAAAAAGAACATACAGAAAAATAACAGTAAGAATTGACCAGAATACCAAAAGTATGAAGAAGATCAGTGAGAGGGGAAGTGTCTACACTGGAGAGAAAAATGAATTATAAAACCAAGGACTACAACATGGAAGCATAGGTGCTCATTAAATCGACAGACATGGAGCAGAAAGACCAGAAAGGCGCCAAGCATGGTGGTGCACACCTTTAATCCCAGCACTCAGGAGGCAGAGGTAGGAGGATCACCTTGAGTTGGAGGCCAGCCTGAGACTACAGAGTGAATTCCAGGTCAGCCTGGGCTAGAGTGAGACCCTACCTCGAATAACAAAAACTAAAAAAAAGAGAGAGACCAGAAAGGACCTCAACTACACTGGGTATTGGGACAAGAAGGTATTTAGAAAAACAGAAAACATGCCCAAAGTTCACTTTAAATATCAGGATAAGTTCCAAATTGATTGAGCATTTCAGCATATAAACAGAAACCATCCACAAGAAAACACTGATGAGAAGAGGACAGTGGGGGAGGAGAATGACTTTCTAACATGATTCGAAATTCAAAAGCCATAAATGAAAAGGCAGATATATTTGAGCTTCTGGAAACAAAAATATTCTAAATGGACAAAGAATACCAGTAGCAATGTCCGAGATGACAGGCAAGCTCAGTGAATGCCTGACAAGCCTGTCATAAAGAGCTAATGTATCTAAAACAAAAACAGCAGAAAATCCTAAAGAAGAAACAACCTAAAAATTGATCAGAAAAGAAATGCAAATGACTTCTGAGTATATGAAAAAACTTCATTCCTGATAAAAGCAATGCAAATTAAAATTAAACTAAAATACAATTTTTCACCAAATAGACTGGCAGAAATCAATAGTATTTTTAATATATTTTATTCATTTGTTTGAGAGCGAGAAAGAGGGAGAGAGAGAGAGAATGGGCGCACTAGGACCTCCAGCCACTGCAAACGAACTCCAGACATATACGCCCCTTGTGCATCTGGTTTACATAGGTCCTGGAGAGTCAAACAGGGGTCCTTTGGCTTTGCAAGCAAGCGCCTTAACCGCTAAGCCACCTCTCCAGCCCAACAGTATTATTTTTAAGAATGTCATTTTATTGTCTTCTCACCTCCATTGTTTTTAATGAGAAGTCAATGGAAACTCAAATTGTTTGTACACAACATCATTGTTTTCTGATCACCAAGAATTTCTCTTTTTCTTTTTTTAGTTCTCTGTTTTCAAGGCAGGATCTCACTATAGCCCAGATTGGCCTCAACTCTTGTGATCCTCCTAGCTCAGCCTGGGACCAAAGACCTGCACTATTGGCTCACAGTTTCTTTTCTTTTTCATCCCCAGCCCACAGTTTTTTTCATTCATTTTGACCATGATGTGCCTTGTCTATTTTGTCCTTGCATATTTATCCCAATTGAGATGGTACAGCTTCCTGAGCCTGTGAGCTTCTCTTCACCGTGTCTCTGTATGGCAGATTCCTCTACGTGGGCATTATTTCCACAAACCGCTTCCTGCTCTCTCCTTCTCCTCGCCTGTCTTCCTGTGACTGCACTTTGCTGTCCACTTGATTCTGCCCCGTAACATGAGCCTGTGAGCCTCTCTTCACCGTGTCTCTGTATGGCAGATTCCTCTACGTGGGCATCATTTCCACAAACCGCTTCCTGTCTCTCCTTCTCCTCGCCTGTCTTCCTGTGACTGCACTTTGCTGTCCACTGATTCTGCCCGTAACATCAAGGCTCCTGCTTCCATTCCTCCAGGGGTCAGTCCCCACCTGATCCGCCAGCTTCTACTCTCCAGTCTTTACCTTTGGTACAGAGCGCTTTAGGTGTTGTCTGTGGGAAGATCAGGTCCACAGGGTCTAGACAGCCATTAATAGAACTGAAATTTGATGGAAATCTAATGATATGTTAATACATTATTGATCAGCTGGGGAGATGGCTCAACAGATAGATGCTCTTACAGCACAAGTGTGAGGGCCTATTTTTGCCCTGAGTTTGACTCTCTAGCACCCACATAGAAAGGTGGGCATGACCATACATACCTGTAACTCCAGGCTTGTTAAAAAACAGACCAGAGAATCACAGGGACTCCCTGGATAGTCAGTCTGGTCAAAAAACAAGAGCAGCCAGGGTGTGGTGGCGCACGCCTTTAATCCCAGCACTCGGGAGGCAGAGGTAGGAGGATCGCCGTGAGTTCGAGGCCACCCTGAGACTCCATAGTGAATTCCAGGTCAGCCTGAGCTAGAGTGAGACCCTACCTCGGAAAACCAAAAAAAAAAAAAAAAAAAAAAAAAAAAACAAGAGCAGCTCTAGATTCAGTAAGAGAAAATATTTCAAGGAAATAGATGAGAATGAGTAATAAAGGAGGACTCCCCGATGTTCTATTCTGGCCTGACACACACATATACATGCACCATATATACACCATTTCTCATGCGTTATTATATATACAGACATATACGGAACAACCACTTTCATATACTCCTACTAAGTTAATAACTGGTATAAGCTTTATGTAGGGCATTTTGGTGACAGCTATAAACAAATATAATTGTTTTAGTTATTTTAATTATTTTCTTACAGACATGCAAAATATATAAGGTTACTTACTGACATATTGTTTGTAATAGAAAAAATTAGGAACACTGCCCAATAACATAATTAAAATTTAATAAATTATGGTTCAGTTATAAATACTACACAATCTTTCAAAAGAGCAAGAGTGTTCTTTTGTGCTTCAATGGAAAAAGTAAGTTCCAGTAAGTCAAAGGCAAAGAGCAAAACAATGCATGATACATGTTACTATTTATATGAAGGGGAGCAAAGTCTGAAAAGCTATTCTAAAAGAAAGTTGTATCAGTGTTGCTCTGGAATGAGAGAAGGAAAGTGTTATAATTTGGGTGAATTCAGGAAATGATGGGAAAGTAACTGAGTAAAATAAACACATTATCCATTCAAAAACTTTTAAGGAATTTTAAATTTTAAATTCTCACAATGTATGCTCACTTAATCATCCATTCACTCATCAAGCAAGTCCTGAGAATACAAGGCACCAGCTAGGAGAGGAAATAGAGATCTTAGGACAGACAATGCAATATGAGTCCTCAGGAACTTTAAAGGTGATTTCACCTAGAAAGACAATTTAATAAAATATTATGTTTATGTCGGGAGTATTGACAAAGGCATTTCCACAATGCTTTGGGAACAATTTGCTTATGACCATTATTTCAGGCAATAGAGTTGAGTCTCAAACTAGCAAGCAAGTACAAGAAAATTTGTTGAAAGGACATGAAGTATGTCCTAGAACCTCAATTCCAAGGTGCTAGCCCGTGCGGGATCTCTCGTTACCTCTGCCGTGTCCGTGCTTGTGTTAGCCCGTGCGGGGTCTCTCGTTACCTCTGCTGGTCCGTGCTTGTGCTAGCCCGTGCGGGGTCTCTCTTTACCTCTGCTGGTCCGTGCTTGTGTTAGCCCGTGCGGGATCTCTTGCTACCTCTGCCATGTCTGTGCTTGTGCTAGCCCGTGCGGGATCTCTCGTTACCTCTGCAATGTCTTTGCTTTATTTTTTCACTATCTACTACTGTGATTTAAAATTCTTTTGACTAGATAATATAAGAAAAAAAATCCTCCAAGACTTATATGCCACTGACCAGTCATTTATAAAGAAATAAATCTAAGTACTAACTCTGAGTCCCAGGGAATAGTTCTGCTTAGTCACTCACATGCCTCCCATAGTTCTCAGCAACAAATATGTGAATGGTTCTACAGATACATTAAAATATCTGAAAAAAAAGAAAACTCTTTTTTTGAGGGGGAGGGGAGTCAAGGTAGATTCTTTTTCTAGCCCAGGCTATCCTGAAACTCTATAGTCCTAGGCTACATTGAACTCACAGTGAACCTCCTACCTCTGCCTCCAATTTACTAGGATTAAAGGTGTGCACCACAATGCCTGGCTAAGAAAACTCTTTTTCTGGAGAAGAAAAATGAGTCATTTTTACATTATCAAGAACAACGCACTTCAAATGTAGGGTTCTGCATGGTTTGTCTCTTACTACATAAAGAAGGCTTTAAAATCTGAGGCAGCTGAGCCTTAGGCAACATCTGTCAACTTCCTTCATGTTGAGCACAGTGTGCAAGGGTATACACCTCATCTACATGTCACTGAGGAAACAGAGCAGCACATCCAAGATTTCAGAACAAGGGTGCAGCTTCACACAGAACAGTGAGAAACACAACTCTAGCTCTTCTTCGCGGGCTGCTGTGTAGCAGTTTCCTACATGCTCTATATGCTTACACAAAACAAGGTCTTTTCTAAGTATGAAAGTTATCAATAAATTTTTTTAAAAAAAAACAAGGTCTGAGCTGGGCGTGGTGGCACACGCCTTTAATCCCAGCACTTGGGAGGCAGAGGTAGGAGGATCACCGTGAGTTCGAGGCCACCCTGAGACTCCATAGTGAATTCCAGGTCAGCCTGGGCTAGAGCGAGACCCTACCTCAAAAAACCAAAAAAGAAAAACCAAAAAAAAAAAAAAAACAAGGTCTTTCCCACTTGATATAGCTGCTTCTGAGATACACATGAATTTGGTCTAAATACCTGTATTTTTTTCCATTTTTTTGAGGCAAGGCAAAGAGACTACTTTTTTTTATGTGAGAGAACAAGAATAAGAGAGAGTGAGAGAGAAAGAATTGGTGCACCAGGGCCTCCAGCCACTGCGATCAAACTCCAGACACATGCACCCATTGTGCACATGTGCAACCTTGCATGCTTGTGTCACCTTGTGCATCACCTTGTGCGTCTGGCTTACAAGGAGAGTCAACATGGGTCCTTAGGGTTCGCAGTCAAGTGCCTTAATTGCTAAGCCATCTCTCCAGCCCTAAATACCTATGCTTTTTAACAAAATAATAAAGTTCCTTTTAAATGTAGCAAGATTGGGCTGCAGTGACTCAGCAGTTAAGGACACTTGCTTGCAAAGCCTGCCAGTCAAGGTTCAAATCTCCAGTACCCACATAAAGCCAGATGCACAAAGTGGTACATGCATCTAAAGTTTGTTTGCAGTAGCAAGAGGCCCTGGAACCTCCATATTCACACTCTCTCTTTTCACAAATAAATAAATAAAATTATTTAAAGATGAAAAAGCACATGGATCAATGGAACAGAATAGAAGATCCGGGTCTCAGTTCAAGTCACTATAGCTACCTGATCTTTACCAAAGGGGCCAAAAACACACACTGGAAAAAAGAGCGTTTTCAACAAATGGTGCTAAAAAAAATTGGACAACCACATGTAGAAAACTGAATCTAGATCCACTTCTCTCAGCCTACACAAAAATCAACTCCAAGTGAATTAAAGACCTAAATATAATACCTGAAACTGTGTAATGACTAGAAAAAAAATTAGGAATAGTCTGAGATACAGGCATACATAAAGACTTTCTGAATAAAACCCCAGTAGCCCAGGAAATTAGACAAACTCTCAACCACTGGGACCTCATCAAACTGAAAAGCTATTGTACAGACAAGCAAACTACCAAGAGAGTCCATAGACAACCTAAAGAGAAAATCTTTTCCAACTATTCCTCTGACAGAGGTCTAACATCTAGAATTCAAAAAACTAAGCAATAAAAAAAAAAAATCAAGCAATCAAATAAAAAAATGGAAAAGAGAATTGAACAGAGTTCTCAAAGGAAGAAATGCAAATGGCCAGTAATAAACATTTAAAGACATGTTCAACATCTTTAGTCATCAGGGAAATGCAAATTAAAATGCCTTTAAGATTCCACCTCAATCTAGTCATGATGGTAATCATCAAAACAATAGAATGAGAACAAGTGCTGGTGAGGCTATGGGCAAAAAGGAACCCATATCCACTGCTGGCGGGAGTGCAAACTTGTAAAACCACAATGGAAATCAGTATGGAGGCTCCTGAAAAAGATGAAAATACATCTACCATCTGACTGAACTATACCACTCTTGGGCATATATGGTTAAGACTCCACCCTTTACTACAGAGATACTTGCTCAGTCATGTCTATTGCTACTTTATTCACAATAGTTAGGAACTGGAATCAGCCTGGAAGCCCATGCTGATGCCCATAATGAAAATGCAGCACATGTACATAATGAAGTTCTACTTAGCAACAAGGAAAAATAAAATATGAAATTCACAGGAAAATGGATAGACTTGGAAAAAAATCTTTCTAAGTATGTTCACTCAAGCTCAGATAGACACACACCACATGCTCTCTCATATGTGGTTCCTAACTTAGCTAGAGTCAAGTTTAAACAGTAATAAACATCAGGAGTAGGGACACAGAACTAAATGAGTCTAGGAGAAAGTGGAAATAGAAAAAGATGAGAGGAGAGGGTACTTGACAGGCTAGGTGAGAGACAAAATGTAAGAGGTGGAAGGGGAAGAGAGGGTGGAGGGATTGCACATAACTAAATACAACATGAAACTACCATAGAAACTTTCCTCCCAGATACTATTCTACTAGATATAAACATCAAGAAGACAGGGATAGGCTAGAGTGATGGCTTAGTGGTTAAGGTGCTTGCCTGTGAAGCCTAAAGGCCCAGGTTCAACACCCCAGTACCCACGTAAGCCAGATGAACATGGTAGCACATGTGTCTGGAGTTCATTTGCAGTGGCAAGAGACATTGGTATGCCCATTCTCTCCCTCCCTCTCCTTCTCTCTCTCTCTCTCTCTCTCTCTTAAATAAATAAATAAAATGTTTTTTTTTTTTTAAAAAAAGAGAGAGGAGGCTTGGCGTGGTGGCGCATGTCTTTAATCCCAGAACTCGGGAAGCAGAGGTAGGAGGATCGCCATGAGATCAAGGCCACCCGGAGACTACACAGTGAATTCCAGGTCAGCCTGAGCTAGAGTGAAACCCTACCTCAGAAAAAAAAAGAAAGAAAAAAAATTTAAAAAAAATAAAAGAGAGGAGTGATGGTCCAGTTCAAAGTACCCTGTAGAAACATGAGAAAGCTTAATCTTAAAACCATGGGCTCAGGCTGATAAATCCTAGGGCAAAAATGGGGTAACTCCCACAGTAAGCTGTTGGTCAGGGAGACCCATGAGGTCCCAAAAACAACACAGGCCAAAGCACTTGGTTACCCACTAGAGCTAAAAGGTAAGACTTGTTGCTGAAGACAACATAAGCTACAGTCACAGGGCATCAAGAGAGACCACACTAGAACTGAGAGGGAGGACAGTTCCCTCCTGGCTAGCCCTCATAGTGCTGTAAAGTGCTAGGGGAGCTGCTGAGGGTTAATGGTCACCAACGGCCTGAATAAAGCAGGGAATCCTGCAAGCTACAAAAGTAACCAGCCAGACAAGAAGTACACACTTGTGCAACAGCAGCATATAGTCTATGTGGGTAACCAACAGCTCCTGGATTGGTCATGAGGCCTGCTCAATGGGAGAGAACTCATACTTGGTACTGGAACCAAATCAGAATCCCACAAATAGGAAACATGTAGACTCCAGAGAGAAGCCACTACTATTCTTTGGCTAAGAAGAGTGGGTACACACATCAAAAAGTCTCACAAATAACTATGTTTATCTCTCTTAATCTAAACTGATCTCACTGGTATAGAACACTGGGGAGATCCAAGGTCCACCACTATGCTAAGAAAAGATAACCAACCACCTACCACCAGATGCATCCCCTCTATCACATCTTCAGGGGTCCAGGAGAATGCAGAGGAAGCAGCAACACAAGTACTGCTCTCACTGCTAGCCTGACCACCAGCTCCAGAGAGCTCAACACTAAATCAGACTGCTAACACACCCACCAAAGCTCAGGGAACACTGTGGAAGACAGGGTGAAAAGCATGTACACAAGATGGGTAGGAGTATCTGGAGGCACACCATGCTCCCCCACCCTGCTGTCTCAAATGAAATTAAATAAATATAGCAAGACTGAAGAAGTTATCACCTTTAATGTCCTGAGGTTATAAAGTAGTTTGGTACACACCACTACCTTTTATGAATAGAGTAAAAACTAGAGACAAAAACTATGAGCAAGATCCCAAATATTCTTACTAACAAGCAGGTTAAAAATCAGTACAACAATCCAGGTGTGGTAGTGCACACCTTTAATCCCAGCACTTGGGAGACAGCAGGACAAGGATCGCCATGAGTTCAAGGCCAGCCTGAAGCTAGAGTGAGGTTCAGGTCAGCCTGGGCTAAAGTGATACCCTACCTTGAAAAAAAAGCAACAGTAACAAAAATTTAGTATAGCAAATTTCAAAAGAAAAAAAAAAGAGAGTTTCTGTTGTGGGTTCATTTATTTTAATACTTAATTTAATTAATTTATTTATTTACAAGGGGAGATATTATTTATGTGGATACTGGGGACTTGAACCTGGGCCATAAGGCTTTGGAAGCAAGTGTCTTTACTATAAGCCATCTCCCCAGCCCCAGGCTTTATTTATTTTAAAAAACATTCAAATCCTAACAATTCTGTACAGTTAAAAATGAGCAAATGGGGCTGGAGAAATGGTTTAAAGGTTAAGATGCTTGCCTGTGAAGCCTATAGACCCATGTTTAACTCTCCAGATTCCACATAAGCCAGACACACAAGGTGACACAAGCATGCAAGGTCGCACATGCCAACTAGGTGGTGTAAGCATCTGGAGTTCAATTTCAGTGGCTAAGGCCCTGACATGCCAATTCCCCCCCCTCCCCCGTATTTTCCTCTCTCATAAGAAAAACAAAGAGCAAACAGAGGCAGGTATTGCGGCGCACGCCTTTAATCACAGCACTTGGGAGGCAGAGGTAGGAGAAGTGCTATGAGTTCAAGGCTAGCCTATGGCTACAGAGTGAGTTCCAGACATCCTGGACTAAAATGAGACCCTACCTAAGAAAAAAAAAAATCAAAAAGCAACAGCAACAACAAAATGAACATAGGTTGGGAAGATGTTTCAGTGGGTAAAGTCCTTGCCCTGCAAGCATGAAGACCTGAGTTTGGATCCCAAGTACCCAAGTGTGACGGAGTGTACCTCTAATTCCAGTGCTAAAGAGGAAGGCGCAAGGATAGCTAGTCAACCCGAATCAGTAAGCTCTAGGTAGAGCAAGAGACCCTGCATCAACAAATAAGGTGGAGACCCCTGGCATCAGTCTCAGGCCCATTTGCATGTGCACACACATGCAAGACACCCACTCACATGTGAACACACACCCACATACACTAAATACACATACACCACACAAAAGTAAAGGTGGCCAATTGCTGGAAGTACACCTACTGATGCTCACACCATAACCTTTACAAAGGCATATATCACCAAGTCAATGTTTAGTACCAAGCTGTGATAGTTTGAATCAGATGTTCCCCATAAGCTCACGTGTTTTGTATACTTGGTCCTTGGCTGGTGGCAATTTGAGAGGCAGAGCCTTGCAGGAGGAGGTGTGTTGATGGGGGCGGGCTTTGAAGTGTTATGGCCAGCTCCCCCTTGCCAGAGTTCAGCTCACTTGCTGCTGTTTTTATACCTGCTATGGTTGGTGTAAGAGATGTCCAGCTCTGGTCATACCATGCTTTCCCCCGCCATCATGAAGCTTCCCCTCAAGACTGAAGTAAACAACTTGCCTCCTGTCAGCTGCTTTTTGTCAGCTGCTGTGACCCAGCAACAAGAAGTAACTACAACACAATTAAAGGCCATCAGAGCAACATTTTGAAGCAGCACAAATGAAAAAGGATCGGAGAGAGGACTCCACATGTCCTGCTACATGGGACTGTCAGGGATAACTTTGCCCATGGCCCTAAGGAGAAGCCAGGCAGTCACAGATCCAGTAATAAACTCTTACTCTCTCACCATGCTAGACTAGTGCTGCCCAAGAGAAAAACAATACATAGCACAAATGAGAGGCACATGTCATTTGAGATTATCTGGCATTTTCTAATAGCCATATTTAAACACAATAAAATAAAACAGGTGAAATTAATTACAATAGTAATCCTAGCCATATCTAAATATTAGTATTTCTACATATACAACATAATTTACCCCAATATGTACTTTACACATATACAACATGTCCATGCAGACCAGCCACACTCCAGTGCTCACCAGTTACAGGTACAATGGGTACTTCTATTGCAGAGAACACAGTTCTAAATACTTTATTATTTATTGATCTTTTAGGCTGGCATCATCATGGTGTCTTCATATAGACGTTCTAATTTGCTCCCATTCCCCACGGCCCCTGCCCACCGCAGGCTGGGTCACTCCCTCTCCCAATTAGTCATCCCTTCTGCTTCCTTGTCATGTTTTCCATTACTCTCTCTATTTTCCACCTCCCCTTAAGATTGTTTCCTCCCCTCTCATAATCCTTTCTAGTTTCAGCACCTACTAACATACACATACATAAATTTACATATACATATATAATGTATATTTAAATTCCATATATGACATAAAAATAAATGACATCTGTGTTTCTGAGTCTAGCATATTTCACTTAATATATTTGTCTATTAGCATTAATTACCACATTAAGGCAGGTACTCCCTGTCTCAAATATAAGATATACTTAACCTACCAATGTGCATGAACTTGAAATCTTCCTGACAGGCAGATTGGTCAAAGTCTACAGGTTAGTGGAAATGACCACAGGATCCCACAGCCGCATCAAGCTTAAAGGGTAAAGGGTCTTCCTCCTTCCTTCACTAGGCACTGTCTGAAGGTGCATGCTGACTCCTCCTCTAAAGGGTCTTCCTCCTTCCTTCACTAGACACTGTCTGATGGTGCATGCTGACTCCTCCTCTAAAGGGTCTTCCTCCTTCCTTCACTAGACACTGTCTGATGGTGCATGCTGACTCCTCTAAATGGTCTTCCTCTATCCTCCACTAGACACTGTCTAACAGTGCATGCTGGCTCTTCCTCTCAACTGCCTCCCCTCCTGATACTCTGAAATCTGCCTTCCCATCTCCAGAATTTTCTCCAAACCTTCCTGGAAAGACAAGTCCCATACTCTTTCTTAAAACGCGTCTTTCTTTTACCTTACCTTCCATACTTTATCTGACCCTGTTATTAACTTCTATTGGTTAGCATGTGAAAACTTCATGGCTAACATCCCTCTTAGAAATAATGCAGGAACACTAAATGAACTGTCATTTACCAAGTGCTGACTATAATGATATATTTCAAAGATACAAAACAGAAAACTAAGAATTATAATGCTGTTGGGCAAAACTCTGTTTGCTTAGCTCTTTTTCTAGCACACACAGGGTCTAATTTAATCTTTGTGACCAGGTTAGATCTAACAATGTAGTTATCTCCATGAAAGTGACACTTAGAAAATCTACAGTCACACAACAAGAACTAAAATGACAATGAAAATCCAGGTCCTTGTCTCCCAGGTCATCCTCCCTCTCCTCTCTCCCTTCCTCTCTCTCTCTCTCTCTCTCTCTCTCTCTCTCTCCCCCCCCCCCTCCCTCTCCCCTCCTTGCCACTAAGACATCATAAATATCACTTACTAGTCAGCCATAAATGGGGCTGTGGAATGGAGTGATGTAATCCCTTTACCTCCCTCTCACAGGGTCACCAGCCTTTGGGGTCTAAATCAGCTCTAATTCACCAGCAGACTTTCCTTGGGGCACTCCATTCCTCAATGACTCACACTTTTGCTGAATGTTTACACAGCATATAAATTCTATTAGAGACATAATCTATCCAACATTATAATTTCAGTTTTTCACACATATGAATTGAGTTTTCTCAACTGCATTTTTCTGGTACAAAAGCTATTTTTCTTTATCCAAAACCTAACAGAGTAGACTTTCCATAAAGGTACAGTGGTCCTATACAATGGATTAGCCCTATTAAATTACACATTGTTAATATGGTGCAGCATTACAACATGTAAAAATAATTTTAAATACTGATACTGTAATTTCATAATTTCACAATCACTATCTTTTATACCTCTATTCAACAGAAGCACATGCCATGTATGACTTAACACACATCCCTCATAAAATACTAAATAGAACAGGGTCACAAGAAAAGCCCTGGAGAATTCCACAAAACAACTCAGAGCAGGCAAGAGTTAAACCCAATCACTCAAGTGTAGATCTTCCCCAGATTCAAAGTAGGAAAGAATGATGAATTCAATGATCTACTATGGGAAAATGGTCAAAAGTATTATGCAAAATAAGATAATCTAAGTATACATGACTGTTAATGTCTAATTGTCCAGTTGGCCATGTAAAAGTCTTAGTTTCTTTACATGCTCTATTTACAAATTACTCAGTATCAAAATATCAAAATCTTGCCAAGATAAAAATAACTGAGGTAACACCAGAGGCTAATGGTAAGACCCTACTGCTGAAGACACCATATGCTGTTGGCATTGACCATTGGAGAGACCTGGTTGGAATCTGGAGGACAGCCGGTCCCCAGACAGCCTATCTAGTGCTGGAAGGCACTACGTGAGCTATGGGAGGAAGGTGGCCAACATCTGTGTGACCAACTCAAAGTCTAAGCAACTCAGAAGCAAACAACCTGACGTGATGCTCACACAAGTGAAATAGTGGCACACAGCCATGATGGGTAACCCACTGCTCTTGGATTGGCTAACAGATCCACTCAGTGGAAAGGAACCCATATCTGGAACTGGGAAACAAGTCAGAATCATATCCAGATAACAATCTTGCTTTCCAATGTCAAGCTCCCACTAATCTTGGGCTATAAGAGGGTCTACACCATTTAAATTCTCTTGAAATTAATAATGGTTATCCCATTTAACCTGTGCTGACTTCACTCTCCATTGGAGAATCTGCTTCTCTTTTTCAGACAGGAGTGGGACCGGAGGAGATAAACGACCCAGTGCACTGCATCCTAGACCCATCTGAAACCACACAGGAATTGGGGAAATGAGCAAGAATACTGCTCTCTTAGGTAAGCTGTTAACAGCACAAAGGTGATGGACAAAGATACTGAGGACACTCAACACCTACCAATGCAGAGATCCAGAGGCTCCTAAGAGCCCATCACTGAAGTAGACTTAAAATGCTCCCGGCATGGCTCAGAGAATTTTGCAGAAGATGGGGTGGAAAGATTCTAAGAGCCACAACTTGGGACATTATGCAAAGAGAGACATTGCCTCTCCCCCATGACTGGCTGCTGCCCCCACAATGCATGACCCACCATCCCCATGGGGTTGACCTGCATTGCCAACGAGGAGGGCCTCTTCAGAAAAGGGGCAGGTATCAGGGAAAGGATGGTACCAACATGTGTTGTTTATATACTAAGTATGTCCATATCTAATAAATTTTTTAATTGGGGTAAGTACATCAATAGCACATATTATCAATAAAGAAAACATTGCGTAGTTATAAAAACAATAAAATACAAACTATCTGACCAAGCATGGTAGTGCACACCTTTAATCCCAGCACTTGGGAGGCCTCAAGGTAGGAAGATCGCTGTGAGGTCAAGGCCAGCATGAGACTGCATAGTGAACTCCAGGTCAGTTTGGGCTAGAGTGAGACCCTAACTCAAAACAAACAAACAAAAATACAAGCTATCTGCTTTATACAGATCTAAACTTCTAAATCTACATAAAGTACAACTAAAAGAAAGTGCAAAACACTTCAATTATAAAGGCCTAATACAACTGGATTATATTTAAATTCAGCTTTGGTACTAAAAGGGATGGTTAGGTGAGAAAGAAAATTCTAAAAACTAGCCTTGTGGGTTCTGTTTTCGAATGACCCTTCTGATACTAAAGATGACACACTAGCCAAGAAGCCATGCCAGTTTAGCCTTTACTTAAGAAAAGAAGTTCTGGGGATAGAAGATAAACTAAATTCAAAAACGTTTCCCTTACAAGCCATATGAATGAATTAAAGTTTCCAAACAATCAGTGTTTAAAACCTTGAACTACGTGCAGAGGTGGAGGAAATGTAAAATGGCATAGACATTATAGAAAATTAACAAATTACAATTCCCATATAGCCTAGCAATTCCACAGTTAGAGAGAGGGAGAGAGAGAGAAAAACAGAAAACAAGACCTCAGAGAACTATTCAGACCCTACATTCATTGCAGTATCATTCACAACAGTAAGGGGTAGAGATAATACAAAAGTCCATTGAGGAAAGAATGATAAGCAGAATACAGAGTATACATGTAATGAAATTCTATGAAATATTAATAAGTTTTCAGGCTGGAGAGATGGCTTAGCGGTTAAGGTGCTTGCCTGCGAAGCCTAAGGACACAGGATTGACTCCCCAGACCCACATAAGCCAGATGCACAACGTGACACATATGTCTGGACTTCCTTTACAGTGGCTAGAGGCCCTGGCATACCCATTTTCTCTCTCTCTCTCTCTCTCAAATAAAGAAATAAAATATTTTTTAAAAAACAGTAAATTCTGTTACATGTTACAACACAGACGGTTATTGAAGACATTTTGCTAAGTAAAATAAATTCGTCACAACAGAACAAATACTATAAAAGTCCATTGATATGCAGCATCTAAAGGATTTTAAACCATAGAGAAAGGAGGAAGGTGGTTGCTAAGGGATAGGGGAGATAAAATTAGTGAGAAATGATTACACAGTTTGAATTCTGCAAAGTGACACATGTTTTACGGATCTGCTGGAGAACAATGTGATTATTTTAACATTACTGAACATTACTTACAATGGTGAAGACGGCAAACTCAGTACCATGCATTTCACACTACAATACATATTGAAAAAACAAGAAGATATATTATAATGCTCACACATTCTCTCTCAGTCTCTCCTGCTTGCTTGCTCTGTACAACCACTGTCACTCACTGTCGTGTGGAGGGAGAGAGAGGCAAAAAACTGAAAGCAGCTACCAGTCACTGCACTGAGACCCTCAATTCAAAAGCCCACAGAGAACTCCATTTTGCTGGGCTGGAAAGACTGTTCAGTGGTTAAAGACACATGCTTGCAAAGCCTGACTGCCCATGTTCAATTCCCCAGTACCCAAGTAAGGCCAGATGCATAATGTGGCACATGCATCTGGAGGTACTTTTCAGTAGCAGTAGGCCTACCCCCCCCACCTCATCTACCTCTTTCTTCCTGTCTGTCTCTCTGTCTCTCAAATAAATAAAAATATTTTTTAAATGAGCTGCATTTTGCTGACAGCCACATGAATGGATTTATATGAATCAATCATCTCTGTAGGAGCTTGAGAAGGGTCTAAAGCAGTGGTCTGCCCAATCTCTTAGCAAACAAAAGTGATGATATTAAATGTGGTTATTTTAAGCCAGTGAGCACTAGAATAAATATTTTGCATATGAACATTAAAACAAAAAAAGGCAGAGTATGCCAAACATTGTGGTGCATGCCTTTAAACCCAGCACTCAAGAGGTAGAGATAGGAAGATCACTATGAGTTCAAAGCCAGCCTGGGACTACAGAGTGTGAGTTCCCTAGAGTGAGACCCTACCTAGGGGGGAAAAAAAGAGCACAGTAAAGGTGAGGGAAGAGAATGTACAAATGACTTTCAATTTTAAGAAAATTATTAAATAAATGAACATTTATAATAGTATTATTCATAAAAGAAAAAAGTGAGAGCTGGTTAATATGACTTATCAGTTAAGGTGTTTGCCTGCGAAGCCTAAGGACCCCGGTTCAAATCCCCAGGACCCACGTAAGCCAGATGCACAAGGGGGCACATGCGTCTGGAGTTCGTTTGCATTGGCTGGAGGCGCTGCACACCCATTCTCTCTCTCCCTCTATCTGCCTCTCTTTCTCTCTCTGTCTCTCAAATAAATAAATTAATTAATTAAATATTTTTTAAAGTGAAAACAACTAAGATGTCAATGCATGAGTGGATAAACGAAATGGGGTATATCCAGTGGAATATAATTCAGTCACAGAAGGAAGTTAAGCACTGACAAGTGGTAAAACAGATGGCTTTCAAGCATATTAAGCTAAGTGAAAGTAGCAAGTCATAAAACACCAAACACATGTCACGTGAATGTAAAGAAAGAAAATCTACAGGAACAGAAAGTAGTTTAGTAGTTTTCTGGGGCTACAGGTGGGAAAAGGACTAATTAAGAATTAGCTGGGGTGATACAAAGATTCTAAACTTGATCATAGTAGTTGTTGCTCCAGTCAGCAAATTTATTGAAAAAATCATTGAATTGTGTAATTAAAATGGGAAAATTTATGATATGTAAATTATATTTCAAAAAAGTTAGGCTGAGTCAACTCAGCTGGTAAAGTGTTTTCCTTGAAGCATGAGAAGCTGAATGTTGAACTCAGTGGCACACTCTTATAGAGAGCACTGGGCAGGCAGAGACAGAAGGATCCCTGTGGCTCCTGGCCAGATAGTCTAGACTAACTGATGAGCTCCAAGCCAATGAGAGGTGCTGTCTCAAAGAAAAAGGCAGACGATGTTCCTGAAGAACAATACCCAAGGGTGAATTCTGATCTCCACATGTACCCCACACACATGTATGTGCGCACCCTCATGCACACACAGGTATCCAGGCACCCATACACATAAATGCATTAAAAAATAAAGCAATGAAAAATAAATAAATAAAATAAAACAAAAAAGTTGGCTAAAAAATAAAAGAAAGAAAGAAAACTTGAGACAGTTAACAGGGCATTCCTAGAAACACATTTGTGAAGATCTGAAGGAAAGTATTACCCATGTGACTGTCAGCGAAACAATCAGACAACAGAAACTATGGAAAGACCCCAAGGCAGAAGCATGCCCACTGTTGTGTCTGCAGCACAGCAAGGACCAACATGGCTAGAGAGTATGAGAAGAATAATTGGGGGAAGATGAAGCAAGAAACTGACAGTGTGAAGATGGTGTAACATTAATCCTTTTGTCACCACTGGAAGGATGCAGCTTTTAGCAAGAGAGGAAGAGGGAGGGGGAGGGACGAGCTCTGTATAACTAGCTGTACATAGGGCTGCAACCTCTCTTGTCTGATCAGGGTGCTAGAAGCTGCTCCCTAAAAGGGAAGTAAAACTGAATGAAGGCTTATTGCACAGGCTCTCTCCCTGGCTTCTGAATATAGGGGGCTGGGGGTGAGATTGAATTTCAAAGGCCTCCCAGATGGTATTTTTGAGAAACATTAGACCAAATAAACATTAAAGGCCCCTCAAACTCAAATTATCAGAAAGTAAACAGGTTACTTAAACCACATGTATCTGAACAAGTGACTGGAGTTTACTACAAATGGACATTTGATCTTGTTTATAGCCTCATTACATGCAAATTAACTCTCCCTATTCTCCAAACAGCTTACCCAGTTGTTCTTCTTCCCAGCATAAATCTCCATGTTCTCTCCATACTGAGGCTCTTCCAGGAGCGTCTGGTACTCAAACATGAGGCGTGAGCTCTCGCGGAGGCGGCTACACTGAAACTGGTGGTATTGCTGCACAAGCTCCTTCACCACCAGCAACAGGCACTCAGGGTTTGAAGGGTTCCAGGAGGCGAGGTTCTACAAAGCCATAAGTATGAAGCAGTAAGAATCAATTTTCATACAAACCCTTCCTCACGACTGCTCATTCAAACAAAAGAAAGAAGGGATACAAGACCAAGAGCTACAGACCATTCCTAACTAGCGGTGAACAGAGACAAGTTAGAAATCTCTTACAAATATTTTTGCCTTCCAAAAACCCACACAGATCATGGTGTACACACCTGTAATCCAAGACCTAGCAGGAAGATTAGGAGTTCAAGACCAGCCTTGGCTATATAAGACCCTGCCAAAAAGGAAGAAAAAAAGGAGAGAGGAAGGGAGGGAGGGAAGTAGGGAGGGACGGGAGGGACGGAGGGAGGGACGGCGGAGGGAGGGAGGGAAGATGGAGAAGGGGGAATCAACAATGAAGAAAAATTAAGCAGGAGTTTCATTACAAGCACATAGACAATGAGGCATAATGCAGGGGAGTGACAAAATAAGAAACTTAAAATCTCCTAGAAGACTATCATTTTGGCCCTGGAACACTGAATTTGTTTCTTATTCTTTTATACTTTTAATGCTTTTGTGACTGCAGCTACAATCAATATTAAATGCTACAGTAATTTAAATCCACATCCACAGAGCATCTGCATCTGTAACAACAGTGTGAATAAATGTTATATGAACAATAGAGTGTTTAGCATGAAAAACCAATATAGAATCAAAAACTACATTACTAAATATCTCATAGTGTTAGCATTAAATTCCATTCATATGTCCTTTTAAAAATATTTTTATTAGCCAGGTATGGTGGCACATGTCTTTAATCCCAGCACTCAGGAAAAAGAAATAGAACGATCACCATGAGTTCAAGGCCAGCCTGAGACTACATAGGGAATTCCAGGTCAGCTTGGGCTAGAGCAAGATAAAATATACTATTTATTTATGAGGGAGACAGAGAGAGAGAAGAGGAGAAAGACAGAGAGAATGGACACAACAGGGCCTCTTGCCACTGCAAACAAACTCCAGACACATGCATCACTTTGTGCTTCTAGCTTTACATGGGTGCTGGGGAATTGAACCGAGGTCTGCAGGTTTAGCAAGCAGGCACCTTTAAACACTGAACCATCTCCTTAGCCCCATCATCTGTCTTATTTTTAAAGATTTATTTTATTTATTTGAGAGCTACAAATAGAGAAAGAGGCAGAAGAAGAGAGAGAGAGAATGGGCGCATCAGGGTCTCCAGCCACTGTAAACGAACTCCAGATGCATGTACCACCTGGTGCATCTGGCTTTTGTGGGTCCTGGGGAATTGAGCCTCGAACCAGGATCCTTAGGCTTCACAGGCAAGCACTTAACTGCTAAGCCATCTCTCCAGCCCCATCATCTGTCTTTTAAATGAACAGATTTTTCATTCATAGTGATAGTTAATCTTCGCTGTCAAGGTGACTGGATTAAACAACTGGGGCATTGAGTAAAGCACACCTTTGGGTGTGTCTGTGAGGGTGTTTGCGGAGGATGAACAGAGAGAAGATCTGCCCTGTACGTATGCTGCACTATCCCATAGGCTGGACTCCTGGAATGAACATAAAGGAAAATGCCAATCAAGCACTAAGAGCATTCACCTGTGTTCTTCCTGACACTGGATGAAGTGTGACCAGCTGCCTCACATGTCTGTCACCATTACTGCCATGAGGGACTATATCTCCTCAAACTTTGAACCCAAATGAACACTTCCTCCCTTAGATTGCTTCTTGTCAGGCATTTGGTCAATAGCAATGGCAAAAGCAACTAATACACTCATGTGTGATCTTGTACATCATTCATAGTTCATTGAGAAAATATCAATTCAGTGAGTTATGCAGATCTTTCCAATGCTGACAAATTTAATTCATTGGATGCTACAAAACCACATTCATTAATATCATCCCCAGTCTTATCAGAAGAGTCATTTAATATGTCAATATGTAAAGACATCATCTTCAGAGAAGTAAATGCTGGTTTTCAAAAATGCTATTTGTCACTTTAAAGCTAGAATCTTATCAATGGCAACAAATATAATCAATTGTTTTCTATGAACTGAGAGTACACTTTGTATATTCTTAAGAAAATGCCAAACAGCCACATCTAAAAACCTACAATAATAATTCATCAATTATTCTTTCAAGGAAAAGGATGTGTTCAAGAAATCAAGCAGCTAGGTCAGGGTCTAACTCAAGTTGGGTGTGCTGAAGCAAGCCTACACTGCCAGCATGGGAAGGCAGAGGTGGGGTGGGGGAAATCCAGGGTCCCAGGCCAGCGTGGGTTATACCACCATGTTCCAGGACAGTCTACACTACATAACAAGACTCTGTTTCAAATATATACATACACAGCAGTTTGTAAATCAATCATACTCAAGAAAACTGCCATACTTACACAGAAGTCTCCCATCTGTATTTCTCATCTTCTTCCCCCACAGAGTATTGAAAAGATATATGCTCAGGGACATCACAGCATTTATAATTTAATAGCTTCATCAAAAACATTCTTAAGTGAGCTGGCATTTTTAAGCCCTGTACAACAGTACAGAACATAAGGATTCCTTGTACAGTAGATGCCACTGATTTCCTTGGTTAATGAGAAGGCATCAGTGGTGCCCACCAAAGCTTCAGCAGGGGAAGTGCAAACATTCTGAAAATAGTTCTGACTTTACAGACCTCTGAAGACTCTCAGGGATTCCTAGGGATCAGTAGACCATAGTTTTAGAGGACTACATTCCCTTAAACATAAACTAAACATGACTTCTATTGAAAGAAAGCAAACAAAAAGTAAAGGAATACATTTGAAAACAGAAGAGGGGGGTTGGAGACATGGCTCAGCAATTAAAGGCACTTGCTTGTAAAGCCTGATGACCTGGGTTCAATTTCCCAGTACCCACATAAAGCCAGATGCACAAAGCGAGGCAAGCACCTGGACTCTGCTTGTAGTGGCAAGAGGCCTTGGCATGCCCATACTCTCTCGGTCCCTCTGTCTCTCTGTTACATAAATAAATAAAAATACTTTTTTAAAAAAGGAGGCAAGGACTGAAGAAATGGCTCAGCCATTTCCTTGCAAAGCATAATGGCCCAAGTTTAGCTCCCCAGTACTCATTTAATGCCAGATACACAAAGTGGTGCATGCATTTGGAGTTTGTTTGCAATGGCAGGAAGCCCTGGCCTGCTCATGCTCATTCTTTCTCTGCCTTTCTAAATAAATCAATAATACTGAAAAAGGAGAAGAATACCCCTTCTATCCATGGTTTCAACATTCACAGATTCAACCAACAATAAACTAAAAACATTTAGGAAAAAATTTGTATCTGCACTGAATATGTACATTTTTCTTTGTCATGATTCTCTAAATAATAGGATAAAATTATTTACATAGTATCAACATTATAGTATAGCACTCTAAGCAATCCATATGTTATGTACAGAGACTATTACAAATACTACAGCATCTTACACAAGAGGTTGGACACTTCCATATTTTGGGGTCCATCACATTTCTTCGATCAAGCCACCACAGACACTAGGGATATTGGCATTTGGCTCTATTGAGTGAGATGACTTAGAGGAACTAAATGACAGGGTGGAAAGAACTGAGTGCTCCTTAGCTGCTAGGAAGAAGTGGCCTGAATGGCTGTTCAAATAAACACTCGAGGAAGGAGAAAGTACTTCAGCATCATGCAGTGAGTAAGAGTGGTCTCTTGATATAAAGGAGACGT
This sequence comes from Dipus sagitta, assembly GCA_036346955.1. Classification (NCBI taxonomy): domain Eukaryota; kingdom Metazoa; phylum Chordata; class Mammalia; order Rodentia; family Dipodidae; genus Dipus; species Dipus sagitta. The sequence continues at coordinate 1,806,563 of CM070773.1, read as the reverse complement.
GATCAGCCAGGCCCGATGGCACACACCTTTAAACCCAGAACTATGGAGGCTAAGTTTGAACTGTGAGTTTGAGGCCAGGCTGGGCCTACAGAGTGAGTTCCAGGTGAGCCTGGGCTAGAGTGAAACCCTACCTTGGAAGGGAGGGAGGAAGGGAGAAAGAGGGAGGAGAAGGGGAGGGGAAGGGGGGAGGGGAGGGGAAGGGACGAAGGAAGGAAGGAAGGAAGGAAGGAGGGAAGGAAGGAGAAAGGGAGGGGATTTGATAAGAAGAGCAGAAAGTGTACCGTGAAAAACCTTTTGCCTCCAAAAGCCCAAAATTCCTTCTGAGCCATTCAAGACCTCAATGGAAATAGCACCAGGATGTAAGAATACAGAACAGAATTGAAAATGATCATGGATGGCATAGCTTGCTATGCATTTCTTTCAGAGGTCACTAAACACTTATAAACAGTAAAGATATATGCTATCCCATCCCTTAGTCAAGTATTCGTTCCCAGTCCTTGCTATATTGCTAGAACAAAAAAGAAAAAGCTGGTGTTAGGTTGGGACAGGCTCCCAAGATGTACTCACCAAGATCAGCAGAATGGTGACAGAGGCATAGGAAAGTAGATTATCCACATTTTTCAAGAAACCACCAGTCATTATCCCCTCCTTGCCTAACAATGCCCCAGGTCATGGTTTCCTGCCCCCTTATCTCATAAGTCACCTGGTCACTATTCTGGTATCACACCCTAGCTATTTTAAATGGTTAATGTAATGATCAACCCCTAAAGGAACTTTTTCTATTAAACTTAACAAACAAGTTCTTTTGCCTTCCTTGCCTTCCCCACAATTGAAAAAGCCCTATAAAGCCCACGACTGAAAACTCAGGCTGGCTGTGCTCCTCTCCCATGAGTCAGCCCTGGCAGTTTGTGCTTTTCCCAAATAAAACCTTTCATCTTTGCCTCAGAGTGGTTTCTGTGGTCTTGGTCACTCCCAAACCTTATACTAAACTGGAGAGATTGCTTAGTGGTTAAGACACTTGCTTGCAAGCCTGATGACCCAGGTTTGAATGCACAGTATCCACGAAAAGCCAGATTCACAAAGTGACATATGGGTCTGGAATTCATTTGCAGTGGCACAAGGCTCTGGCGTGCTAGCGCGTGTTCTATCTCTCTCTCCCTCTCTCTCTCCCTCTCTTCTCTGTCTCCCTCTCTCCTCTCTCTCCCTTTCTCCCCTGTTTGCAAATAATAATATTTTTTTAAAAAATTAAAAAGAAAGCCGGGCGTGGTGGCACACACCTTTAGTCCCAGCACTCGGGAAGCAGAGGTAGGAGGATCGCCATGAGTTCGAGGCCACCCTGAGACTCCATAGTGAATTCTAGGTCAGCCTGAGCTAGAGTGAGACCCTACCTCGAAAAACCAAAAAAGAAAAAGAAAAAGAAAAAGAAAAAGCTTTTGATTACCTCAATTTATATTTTTTTATTTTGTAAATTTTTTGAAGCAGGGTCTCACCAAGCTGACCTTGAACTCATTCTGATCCTCCTACCTCAGCCTTCCAAGTGCTAGGACTCAAGACTTTGGCTCAATCTATGATTTTTAAATCCTACCATATTTTTTCACTGCTTGACAAACTCCAAACTTATGTCCAAACAAAAAACATATATAAGAACATATAAGCTGGTAAACATCTCTTATCAACTTGAAGTCATTTCAAGTGATTCAACCTAACTATTAAATGCATAGTAAAGACATGGCAACCAGCTCCAACTTTCTGTTCAACACACACTCTCCCAATACACAGAAATGCATGGCCCTTCTTGAAGAAACTCAAGCACACTCTGCTGGTAAGCACTCCCAAGAGCCTCCACAGAGGTTAAATATGATAAAGAGATGAAAAGCCATCTCAGTGCTGCAAGACCACTTCTGTTTGCTAAGCAACTTGTGGTATGAATCACATTATTAGAATCACTAGAAGGTGAGAACATTAAAAAATTTTGGTTTTAGTCATTCCTAAATATTAGGACCTATTTTAAAAACAAATCTAGAAATATAGAACATGGGTGATTTCCATTCTCTTGAGTAGTTAGTACAGAAAAATGTCCATTGTTTCTCTAGGGAAGGAGGAACAAGAAAAAATTAGCAGGCTTCTTTCCAAACAAGGGAAAAATAAATGTGTCTTTATTCACAAAGTTCTTGTTCTGTTTATTTTTAGAAATGCATTTAGGAAGGAATCAGAAATAAAGATGAGCACAAACAGAAAGCAGAGGACACACAACATATTAATAAAGAAAAAAGAGTAGAAAAGTAATTCCAAACTGGGGAATATAAAATGCAGTGGAGGAGGGAGCTGTACTGATGCCTCTGCAGTAAAAGGCATTTTCTTGTAAAGCCTGAAGACCTAGGTTCGATTCCCCAGTGCCCACAGTGGCACATGTGTCTGGAATTCACTTGCTATTTAGTAGGAGGCCCTACAGCACCCACACTCACTCTGTGTCTCTCTCTGTCCACCTCATTCTCTCTCCTCTTTCTCTCTCAAATAAATAAATAAATAATATTTTTTAAAAACTGCAATGGAGATCTGGAGAGACGGCTTAGCAGTTAAGCACTTGCCTGTGAAGCCAAAGGACCCCAGTTCGAGGATCGATTCCCCAAGACCCACATTAGGCAGATGCACAAGGGGGCGCACACGTCTGGAGTTCGTTTGCAGTGGCTAAAGACCCTTGCACACCCATTCTCTCTCTCTTTCCCTCTCTCTATCTGCCCCTTTTTCTCTCTGTCATTCTCAAATAAATAAATTAAATAAATAAAAACTGCAATGGAAGGCAGTGGCCAAATGTACTCAAAGAAAATAACCAAAGAAAGGAATGAACTTTACCTTATTCTCATTAAAATGCCAGTGAAGCAATTTAGAGAAGATATTATGCCAGTTCTTTTCCAAAGCTGATTAACTAGAGAGACTGAATACTGCTGCCACTCAAGAGCAGAGGACACTGAAAGGGAAGACTATACCCCCAATCTAGTTCACCAAGACATTCCTTCCTGGCCAAAGTATCAGCATGGGGCTCTTAACAGTCAGACCCAACATGACAGTGGTAACTCTAATTTGCACCCTTGGCTCCTCTGTCCACACTACCTGACATGAGGCTTCATTCAGCTCCTGCGATCCCCCCCTTCCCTCATCTCTCTGTTCTAAATACACTCCATCCAAACTAGTGGTCTCTGAGCAGCACAATCAGCTCCCCCACCCCACCACACAGTCCTCTGTCAGAAAGACAGCGAGCAGTAACATTCTCAGGGCCTAGTTCACCCTTAACTCAAGCCTACTCAAAACCAGTGTTCAGCCATACCAAAGCAAATTTAGACATAGAAAAAGGTACCATTAATGGAAAAGGTTGAGAAACAATGTACCACAAGGTTATGCCTTTAGGGAGATTAATGAGGCAAATTTTAAAAAATGAACAAATAAGGGCTGGAGAGATGGCTCAGTGGTTAAAGGCACTTATTTACAAAGCCTGATGCCACAAAGTGGCATATGTATCTGGAGTTCGTTTGCAGTGGCAGGAGACCCTGGCATGCCAATTCTCATATATTCCCCACCCCCTCCCTGCAAATAAATAATATTCTTAAATGAACAAATGAAACTTGAAACCATCACTATCTAATAATGAAAGGGAATGAATATACCTCAGAGAAAGTCTTTTCTTCTATGAAACTAATCTTATAGTAAAATTTGTCAATTAATACAAGAATGAGGTATAATAATAAATTGAAAGTATAACAAAAAATACATATCTCTTACTACAAACTTTTACCCAACTTTCTGGTACACATGAAATAAAATAAAAAGAAGTCAAAGCAAGCCAATTAACGTGTAAAATACGCAAACTTGCTAGTACTCAAAGAAATGTGATTTTTCTCATTTTTCCTTCTTTATAAACTAATCTTTCACTGAACAGTAATAAATGCACATGCATAAAAGTACGAAGAACAACAGTGAGCCCTCCCAACCTCAGCAATCACGTGCCCTCCCCAAACAGGGACTAGTTTGACCTTCTTGGGTATCCTACCAATCACCATAGCGCCACCCATTCTGGGCTTCTTCTCCCACACTTGGAAAGTTCCATACCCCGCTCTCAGGGCATAGCTAGCACCAGATTAGCATCTGATAAAACTCATTTTGATAACTTCAGATTAGGAATCCACAGACATTCCTCTTGGTCAGGTCTCTGAAGTTGCTTCCAGGAAAGACTAAATGAAGGAGGAACTCCTTCCTCCACAGTGGACTGTCCTCCCAGTGGAGAGTTATGCAGAGAAGAGAAGCTCTGAAAGGAAACACCACGTGTTTTTCCCCCACCTAGCTGCCAGTGCTGCTTGCTGGTAAGTACCTTCACTCTAACATGCATCTATCATGTTCTGCGGTCTTAAGTGTCCTGAGTCTCCAATGTGGACTGAAAATCAGCAGCTCTCCAGGAATTCTCCAGGCCTTCAATGCGGGATTAGGACTGCTGAGGCATCCAGCCTCATGGCCTGAACAGCTACCAGGTTCCTTGACTTTCAAGCCAGCAAACAGTTATTATTAGACTGCTGTAAACTATTCCATTAAATTCCCTTTTTAATACAATTCATTCTATCAGTTCTGCTCCTCTAGAGAATCCTGACTAATATATCATTACTGTGACATTTACTTGAGGTCAGGAGAGCAGCTCTACAAATTGTTTTTTGCTCCCCTGGGACCTACTGATTTGTCCCGCCCCTCATGTAGCATTCCACATAAGAGAGGAAAGGTGAAGCCAGCATGGGGGCGCCGCCTTTCATCCCAGCTGAGGTAGGAGGATCACCATGAGTTCGAGGTCACCCTGGGACTACATAGTGAATTCCAGGTCAGCCTCAGCTAGAGTGAGACCCTACCTCAAAGAACAGAAAGAAAAAAAAAAAAAAAAAAAAGGAAAGTTGAGTCAAAATTGTGAGAAACATGGGGTGGAGAGATGGCTCAGCAGTTAAGCATGCTTTCTGCACAAGCACCAGAGTTTAAATCTCTAGATCCCACATAAACAGCATCACATCGTCACACACACCTGTAATCCCAGTCACCCAGCAGAGCAAAAACCCAAAAATCTTTGGAGCTTTGCAAGCTCCTAATCAGTAAAACGACTCCAGCTCAAAAATAAGACCAGGCAGAAGAGCAATGGAACAGGACACCTGATGTCCACTCTGTCCACCATAGGCAAGCAACCCCCACCCCAGGCAAAAGTATTGAGCGACATACTACACACATACCATACCACATGCAAAAAATTGTAAGAAACAAAGCTTATACCTTAAATTAGCCAGCCAGCTAACACTGATTGAGACTATTGTTTAATGGGAATTTTTACATATGGGAGGGTTAAATTCTCCACAGAAAAACCATCTATACCAAGAAAAATTGCTAGAAAAGAAGGCATTAATTGATTTCTATAATTGAAAGCTGAACTTAGAAGTCTCTCTGAGTTCCATATTTTCCTAATTATCTGTTTACATATGTTTATGTGTATGTGCATGTATATAACACACATTATTTGATTTAAATATAAAATTTTAGCATACTTTACATTTTTCTTTTCACACTGTTTCTCCTCTTATGTGTGGTGCTGGGAGTTGAACCCAGGACCTTATATATATGCCTGGCTTCAAACTCTTTTCAATCTCAACATTTATAAAATTCTATTCCATTGGCCACTTATACATTTTATGAAATCAAGCTTCAACTGTCTATTCTACACAACTAAAAGTTATATAGCCTTATGAAGAATAAATCTTGCACCATTTAACCTTAAATATGTATGCTTCAAACAACCTTGAACTTACTATTTCTTAAATTCCAAAGTTCTTCGAACATTTCCTGATAGCTAATACAATATGCTAGAATGTAATGGCTGCAGTTGTAGTGATTTACTATGTATGTTTCACAACCAGAACTATTTTGTGTTACACTTATCTGAATGAGAAATCATAGGAAATGACCAATGACCTTTTTTTTATTTCTAGCAGAACCGTAATTGAACAAATAAGAACTTTAAGTGTTATTTCATCCAGAAAAGACAAAAATAAACAATAGCAATTAAATTGTTATTAAAATTACATTTCATTGCTGATTATTATTAGCAATGAAATCTATATTATACATTATCATAGTTATATATGTACAATTCCTTATTGTATCTAAAATAAGTTGAAGAAATTATTTGAGTTATTTTTCATAATTTCTTCAAATAGAACACCTTAATTTTTTTTCAGACAGCATGAATGTGAAAATGGGTAACAAGAAAGTATATTAAGGAGCTGTAGAGATGGCTTAGTGTTTAAGCACTTGCCTATGAAGCCTAAGGACCCTGGTTCAAGGCTCGATTCCCCAAGACCTACGTTAGCCAGATGCACAAGGGGGAACACAAGTCTGGAGTTCGTTTGCAGTGGCTGGGGACCTTTGCGCGCCCATTCTCTCTCTCCCTCTCTCTCTCTCTGTCACTCTCAAATAAATAAAAATAAACAAACAAAAAAAGAGAAAGTATATTAAGGGGCTGGGAATATTGCTCAGTGGTTAAAGGTGCCTGCTTGCAAACCCTACTGTCCAAGGTTCAAGTCCCCAGCACCTATGTAAGCTGGACACAAAAAGCAACACAAGTGCCTGGTGTTGGTTTGCAATGGCAAGAGGCCCTGTGGATCCATACACACACACACACACACACACACACCCTATATATATTATATACACACACATAAATATACACTCACCCTATATATATGTGGGTGTATAATATATATATATTATATAATATATATATTATACACACATATATTTTATACATATATTATATATTATATAAATATGCAATATATTATATATAATATATATTTTATATATTAGTTTATATATATAATATATATATAAACTGAAAATTAAAAAATAAGTGCATTAAGAGAAGAAACTAGCTTAAAATTACACAGAGCAAGTCTATTCTGTCTTCACCATACAAATATTTATATAGTCATATGGCTAACAAAAAGAGACAATACAGCACTCTGTTCTTATCCCATACACAGTCGAAGCTTTAACTGGTAGTTAGCATCCATATATTTTATTCTTGAGGAGACTTAATTAACTACTGAGAACAAAATGGAGGAGCTAGGAGGGAACACCACATACTCTTGTAGCACACAAACATAGAAGCAAGGCGAAAAGAAAAAAAAAAAAAATAAACAAGCCAGGTAGTTCTGTGATCCTCAGTAGCTTTATTTTCAATTATTATTCTAATAAATCTTGTAAGCAATATCTACTGAATCTGGGACCTAAGGTTGTTGCTCTGATCACTGAAGTTGTTAATTACAGTCTTTCAAAACCCAAGGGAAGCTAATTAGAAAAAAATGCAAATCTCTAAAATCCAAATGAACAGTTAAGTAGGCACCAATATAAGGCCTTTCTGGGACTAATGTGCTAGTAAAAGTAGTCTAGAAGTTGGGCGTGGTGGCGCAGGCCTTTAATCCCAGCACTTGGGAGGCAGAGGTAGGAAGATCACTGTGTGTTCAGGGCCACCCTGAGACTACACAGTGAATTCCAGGTCAGCCTGAACTAGAGTGAGACCCTACCCTGAAAAACAAAAACAAAAGTAATCTAGAAATAAGGGTAGGCTGTTTTCAAACTTACTTAAGAAGTAGTACCACACAGGTAAATGGACCGCACCCTGCTGAGAGTTGATGGCTTGTGGCCTAATTAGTCTGTGTGGAAGGCTCTCTAGACCTAGACTCTTGGAGCATCCAGAGCTCTCCAAGGTTCTGACCAGCTTCTCAACCACAACTAACTCCCCTAAGTGTGTCCTAGCTCCTTCTAAGAGGGCTTTAAAAATGACTTGCAAAGTAGCATCCATCAGTTCACCCCCTGGATTGTGTGGCCAATAAAATGTTCTGGATATTAGTGATATTATGATCTTATGAGAATATGGTGTGGTAGTTTGAATGAATGTCCCCCAACAAAGTCAGGAGTTTCATTAAAACTTCTTGGATTTCCAACCACCTGGCAGGAGGAGGTGTCACTGGGTGAATCTTAGGGTATGGACCTAAGGTGTGGTGGTGGATTTGGAATTCCAATCTAAAGATATGCAAAGTGCCTGAGTTCCAACTGGAGTTCCTGAAGTGTGCTGTGTGGTGTGGCCTTTGGGTTTTGGCCTTAGGGCTTCTCTCTCTCTGTCTCTCTCTCTCTCTCTCTCTCTCTCCTTGGTCCTTTAAAAGGGGGCCAACTTCTGTCATTATGGAACTTGCCCTGGATCTGCAAGCTTCAATAAATATCCCTTCCTTCATAACCATGCCTGGTTTGGAAGTTCATCTCAGCGACATGAAGCTATCTACTACATATAGTCTTCTCATGTCAATAGGGGACATAACAGTTAAATATTCTAAAGGACAATGGCACTGTCCTAAGCAAAATACATAAATACTTTAGTAATAAAAAGTTGTTCTATATGCGGTTTTGCCATAGTACTAAAAATCTTATAAGAGAAAAAGACAAAAATAAGAATGTACAGATCTGAACTTTTTGAGATGCCATTCACTTGTAGGCATACTCAGCCACCCAGGTGAGCAAAACTTCCAACTACGATTTGGAGTATCTTCAAATATCAAGAGATGGCACACTTATCCCAAAGTCCTTATTCCAGAGTATTCTGTCAGCCCAATTTTGTTCTGGGATTTCAGAATCATTGGTACAGACATATTTTACTTGTTTAGCCTCTTCCATAGGAAAATATGCCCTAAATATGCAAAAGGATCCCAAGTTACAACTATGCTCCACTTAGAAATTTTAAAACCTGTAATGTCCCTCACTGCCTATCAGAAGGCACTGCATTAAACACCCTTCAGCTGCTTTCATAAGAAGAGGACAAGGACACTGTCTCACGTCACGTTGAATTTTCAATTCAATTGGGTCTCTGGGATAACTCCACTCATTTCCCAGCCAGAACTAATGGATAGATAGGAGAACAGGCTGACAGAGAATCCAGAAATTTCAAAGCAAATCTCCTGATCCAGCCTTCCTTGCTTATTAACAGGAAGAAAGTAACCAGATTCCCCTCCCCCTCCGGCTTTCTCATATGGGACAGAAGTGTAGGGAAAGGAAAGCATACACTCTAGGGAAAAGAACCCCCACTAGCCTTCCTTCTCTGAACATTATAACTGGGCATAAAATAAACACATTCTTTATAGCACTGAAAACACAAAAATCCTAAATATAAGTGCCTTAGAGCAATAGATAAATAATAACCAAATCTACTTGCTCTTCTATACATGTTACTTTTCCACATAATTTTAGAGTGATATCTTAAGAGTCAGATCCATTTAATCAATATTGGTTTTAAGTTCAAAGTCAAAATGCTGGTGTAAAATTTGATAACAAACTCCAAGCATGAAAAAATTTTGTAGCATGCACTGGCTGTGGCTCTGACATGAACGCTACTACTCCCCTGGCCACGGATACCACACACCCACCTACCCATGCTACTCAGAGCTTGAGTGGTGACCCTGCAAGGACAGAAAAGGAACTGACAATGTGATTTCAGCTTAACTCAAACTGTTTTCCTGGGGATGTATTTAAATTTTCCAGGTTGCCCAAAAACCATCCAGGGACGCGATTCTGAAGGAGACAGCTTGGTACTGTTTTCCTGGCTGTGCTACAAGACACCGCAGTGTGAGCTTATTTTAAGTTAATGTGTGCTGCTGTGTTCTTTACAAGAAATTAACTGCAATCATTTAGTTAAAGCAAACACTCTGTTACTGTTACACTTTTCATTAGAAAATGACTTCAAGAGCCTTTCAAAATTAGAAAGCTAAGAGTCCCATCAATTTTGAACTTGGAGCAAATGACATGATCAAGCTTAGTGATCCTGTGCTGGCATTGAGCACTTCGTAGCCATGGCGGGGTCAGGATATCCCAGAAATTTTAGCCATTCTCTCATAGCAGAACAGTCAACGTTTTCCTGCCTCAGACTGCACTCATGATACAAGCTCCTTTCCTCCTATGAAAATCAGGCACCCACAGGAATGGGCTGTATGGAACAAGACAGAAAACAACAGCTCCAATCAGGTTGCTACTTATAACTACAGAAACATCTGTAGGCTCCGACACCTGGGTTCTGACCCCTGCCCTAGATGACTCAGTAGCTACACAAGGCCCCTGGTACAATCATTTATTCTAGCTATTTCTTCTCATCTTAGCTGAGCTCCTTGGACTTAAGTCAGGACCCAATGTATTTACCAGACATCCTTCTCTTGATAAAAACTAGTTATACACCTTCAGAGCCAGTGGCCTCAAAGTCACCACTGGCCTAGTAACACAATTATAGATACGTGAACAGTGAGAACTACTTAGAAGAAAGAGTTTGCAGCCACAGAGTAAAAAGAGAAAGCAATGTAAAGTAGATAATTAACTAAAGGAAAAGACATACACAAAATGCACTATCTGATGTAGTAAGAGCTTTCACTATCTTTATCTTTCTCCCTAAAATTTCACCTCAGATACCCAGGTCCACAGACTGTCTCTGACCTAAACCTACAGTTACCTTCCAATAACGCCAACTAAAATTTCCCTAAGAAACCAGCCCTTTCAATTCTCGCCATGGTTTTGTAGTAAAACCCTGCAGATAAAGCTGCATGTGTGCTGACTGCCTGACCCCAACATTTCCCATGCACCTAGCTTCAAAAACAGATCCAACCACAGACACGCACCTCATCAAAACGAGTGAGGCTGGAGAGATGGGTTAGCAGTTAAGGTGCTGGCCAGCAAAGTCAAAGGACCCTTAGGGCCGATGTAAAACCAGATGCATAGGTGGCACATGTGTCTGGAGCTCTTTGCAGTAGCTGGAGGCCCTGGCACACCCATTCTCTCCCTGCTTTTCTCTCCCCCCTTCTCTTAAATAAATAAATAAATAACTATTAGAAGACAAGAGTGAGATAAATGGAGATTGAGCTGGACTACTGAACAACAACAGCTTTTTTCTTTCTATACTAAGAGAATATAATCTGAACTGGAGTGACACTTCTGTATTCGAAGAAAAAAGGACCTGGGCAGTTATGTGGTCATAGAGGATAAATGTCAACATGGTAAAAAGCAAAGAAATAGGAAGAAAGCAGGTCCTTAAAATGATATTTTTTTTCAGCCACAGAACCAACATTACATTATCTGACATCTAATTGTAGATTTTTAAACCCTCTAGGCCAATGAGCTTCCTTTATTGTGTGAAGCCAGGCTGAACGAGTTTCTAGTACTTAAAAAAAAAAAAAAAGTGAAGGAAAAAGAGGAGGAGGAGAAAAGAAGACAAAGAATAAAGAGCAGCAGGAGGAATTGACATACCATTACAGATACTGTCATTTCACCTTCCCCAGGAGAGAAAGGAGAGGTACATTAACTCCTAGTAAGACATATAAGCATTTTAACTGAAAGTATAGATTCAGTTTGGGTACTTAATATTTTCTACTACAGACAAAACTTGAGCACCTTCTTAGGTATATCTACAGGAAAACAACCTTAAATATATTTCCACTAACCCAACAATAATAACAATCATTTCTGTTAAGGAAAAAATTAAACAAAAAGAAAAGAAAGGGGAATAGTAACTGTAACACATTCAATGAATTCAAACTAAAATGCATCTGAAACATGTATCCAAGATGTTTCTCATCCCATAGCTTTTCAAACACCAATAAAGTATTTGATTCAGTGGGTAATAAAGCAAGACTTCCAAAGAAGCTAAATGTCCACTAAAGGATATAAAGGGGGGAAAAAAAACCCACAGGCCCAAACCCGATAAGGACACTTTGATTGATGGCATGTGTCTTGAGACCACACATAACAAACTGCACCCAGCCCTTCATCAGGGAGAGGAGGCCCTCCCTCAGTGGCTTCATGGTCCTGTACCCAGAAGACATTTTCACCTTTGCTCCACTCCACTGGAGCATACTGAGCACGTACAAGCTGTCTGGTGGTATCACACGAACGCTGGCTACATGCCAACCTGAGAATGTGTGCCTTGGACCAGAAAACCTTTACATCTTCTACACACAGTCTGTCTCCAAAGACATAAAACAGGCATCCAAAAAGAAGCCACAGTGACTGCCTTTAAGCCATATATCAACTTAGCAAGAAAAGGTGAACAGTTTCTAAGCTCTTTCTAAGCTATGGTGGCCCTCACAGATGGTAAAGGAAATGCCTTTCCAATGCTGCAAAGTCACACAGACATGCCCAGTGCAATGGAGAGCTTCAGAACTTTAACAAGGTCCTTCGCTGCCCAGCTACCAATGGCTATTGCCATCAACTCACTACCAAACAGAGTAAGTAAGATTCCTTCACTCAGCAGACATCATTAAAAAAAAAAATCCGACTTCCGGTTAAGATGGCAGCTTAGGAACCACACCAAAGCAGCCTACGGGAGAAAAAGCCAAAGAATACCCAGCAAAATACACACTTTCACTAAAAAGTGAGGTGTATAAGAAATTAAAACAGCAGCAGAGAAGTAGAAGAGATCCAGAGCATACAGAGCCCACACAGGCAGGCCTAAGTGGCTCTGGCAGCAGCGGCTCCAGCTCCAGCTCCAGCTCCTGCAGCAGCAGTGCCGGCTCTGGCAGAGGTGGATCCAGCTGCAGCAGCTGCAGCAGCGGCAGCTTCAGCAGCGGCAGCTCAGCAGCGGCAGCTCCTGCAGCGGCAGCTCCAGCAGCACCGGTGCCAGGTCTGTGGGGCCACAGCTGCCAGGCTCGGCTTGCCCCACAAGAAAAGCCAGTGCCCAGCTCCAGAAAACAGAACAGCGGTCCAGCAATCCAGCCAGCCTACTTGAACCCACAGGGCACCAAAGAGGGACACAAGCAGAGCACAGCATAACTGAGACCAAACTCATCCAAAAAGATAACTGGGATTGCACCAGGGAAGGGTCTCACTTGGTCACAAGCTGACTTGGAACCCTCAACAGACCAGAAATCTGAACCTCTTTGTTGATAGAGGATCTGGTTGTTATAATACCTACTCTTGCATAAATACTTGGTGCTGTTTTTCATTGAATGTGTACATTGTTTAGTTAAATTTTAGAATCTATCTGTATTTTGTTCCACTAGGCCTACTTGAATACTTCCATAGCAGACAAACCCAACCCCTAGGAACACCTTTGTAGATACTCTGAGAGTCTTAAGAGACACACCTAACACCTTAAGCTATTACCCTGAAGATACATAACATCAGATCGATTGATACAGCTAAGAATACCCAGCTAACTAGAAAATACAAGCATTAACTTAATCCAAAATGCAAAAATATATACATTATAACACAAGAAACACTAAAAATCAAGACAATATAAATCCACCAAAAAGTATTAATGCATCAGAAATGACCTCCAGTGAGAACGAGTTAGAGGAAATGCCTGAGAAAGATTTCAAAAGAATGATTGTAAATATGTTTAAAGAAGTCAAAGAAGAAATCAAAGGAATCAAAGAGGAAATCAAAGAAGACACAGGACACCAATTTAATGAAATAAAGAAGTCAATACAAGACACAAATAAGGAAATAGAAATAATAAAGAAAAACCAGTCAGAATTACTAGCAATGAAGAACACAGTTAATGAAATAAAAAACTGTAGAAAATCTCACCAGTAGAATGGATGAAGGAGAGGACTGAATATCTAAGCTAGAAGACCAGGTGGCAGATCTAATACAGTCCAACAAAGAGAAAGACAAACTAATAGAAAAGTATGAATGGGAATTTCAAGATATTCAGGACACTATGAAAAGATCAAACATAAGAATTCAGGGCATAGTAGAAGGAGAATTTCACTCCAAAGGCACAGTAGGCATCTTCAACAAAATCATAGAAGAAAACTTCCCCCAAATTGGGAAAGAGGTGCCAATGCAGATATACAGGAAGCCTTCAGAACACCAGCCAGACAAAACCTGGAAAGAACCTCTCCTCGCCATATTATAATCAAACTACCAAACACACAATCCAAAGAAAAAATATTGAAAGCAGTTAAAGAGAAAAATCAAGTTACATACAAAGGCAAGCCTATCAGGATTACAGCACATTACTCAACACAAACTTTAAAAGCCAGAAGGGCATGGAGTGATGTATTCCAAATTCTGAAAGATAACAACTGTCAACCAAGGTTACTTTATCCTGCAAAGCTATCCATTCAAATAGATGGAGAAATAAGGACATTCCATGACAAAAGCAGGCTAAAGGAGTATTTGAAGACAAAACCAGCTCTACAGAAAATACTTGAAAGAATCCTCCACGCCGAAGACAAGGAAAAGCACACATATAAGGAACCTGGAATAAACAAACAATACTCAAATACTAGTTAACACAAGAGAACAAAGGTAGAACCGGAACTACAAAAAAAATGGCAAACATAAATACACACCTTTCAATAATATCTCTTAATATCAATGGCCTCAATGCCCCAGCCAAAAGACACAGGTTTGCAGACTGGGTTAAAAAGCAGGGTCCTAAAATTTGTGGTCTCCAAGAAACTCACCTTTCTACAAAGGATGGACATTATCTTAGGGTGAAAGGTTGGAAAACGGTGTTTCAAGCAAATGGGCCTAGAAAACAAGCAGAGGTTGCTATCCTAATATCTGACAAGGTAGACTTCAGTCCAACGTTAGTCAAGAAAGATAAGGAAGGTCACTTTATATTGACTAAGGGCACACTCCAACAGGAGGACATTACAATCCTAAACATACATGCACCTAACATGGGGGCCCCCAAATTCATCAAACATACGCTATTAGAACTAAGGTCATAGACAACACCAAACACAGCGGTAGTGGGGGACTTCAACACCCCACTCTCATCAATTGATAGGTCATCCCAGGAAAAAATAAACAGAGAGGTATCTGAACTAAATGAGGTCATAGAAGGAATGGACCTAACAGATATATACAGGACATTTCATCCAAATGCTGCAGAATATACATTCTTTTCAGCAGCACATGGAACATTCTCTAAAATAGGCCATATATTAGGACACAAAGCAAATCTTAACAAATACAGGAAAACTGAAATAATTCCTTGCATTCTATCTGACCACAATGGAATCAAACTACAAATCAATAGCAAGAAAAGCTATAGATCATACACAAAATCATGGAAACTAAACAATACACTACTAAATGATGAATGGGTCAATGAAGAAATCAAGAAGAAAATCAAAAAATTCATAGAGTCAAACAATAATGAGAACACAACATACCAAAATCTCTGGGACACAATGAAGGCAGTTCTAAGAGGTAAATTTATAGCTTTAAGTACCTATATTAAGAAATTAGAAAGGTCGCAAGTAAACGACCTAATGCTTCACCTTAAAGCCTTGGAAAAAGAAGAACAAGGCAAACCAAAAATCAGTAGACGGGAAGAAATAACAAAGATCAGGGCAGAAATTAATGAAATAGAAACAAAAAAACAATCCAAAGAATCAATGAAACAAAGAGTTGGTTCTTTGAAAGGATAAACAAGATTGATAAACCCTTAGCAAATCTGACCAAAAGAAAGAGAGAAGAGACACAAATTAATAAAATTATAGATGAAAAAGGCAACATCACAACAGATACCAGAGAATTTCAAAAAATCATAGGGGCATACTATAAAAACATATACTCCACTAAGTATGAAAATCTGAAAGAACTGGACGATTTCCTTCATTTATATGACCTACCTAAATTAAATCAAGATGAAATTAATAACTTAAATAGACCTATAACAAGCATGGAGATCCAAGCAGTTATCAAAAATCTCCCAACTGAAAAAAGCCCAGGCCCAGATGGATTCACTGCTGAATTTTACCAGACCTTCAGGGAAGAACTAACGCCATTGCTTCTTAAGCTTTTCCATAAAATAGAAAAAGAAGGAATCCTACCAAACTCCTTCTACGAAGCCAGCGTCACCCTGATACCAAAACCAGGCAAAGATAGAACAAAGAAAGAAAATTACAGACCAATCTCCCTCATGAACATAGATGCAAAAATTCTCAACAAAATATTGGCAAACAGAATACAAGAATATATCAGAAAGATCATTCACCCGGACCAAGTAGGCTTTATACCAGAGACGCAGGGATGGTTCAACATATGCAAATCAATAAATGTAATACATTATATAAATGGACTGAAGGACAAAAATCACATGATCATCTCATTAGACGCAGAAAAAGCATTTGACAAAGTCCAACAGCCCTTCATGATAAAAGTCCTACAGAGACTAGGAACAGAAGGATCATATCTCAATATAATAAAGGTTATTTATGACAAGCCTACAGCCAACATATTACTAAATGGGGAAAAACTGGAAGCTTTTCCACTAAAATCAGGAACAAGACAAGGGTGTCCACTGTCCCCACTTTTATTTAATATAGTACTGGAAGTCTCAGCCATAGCAATAAGGCAAGAGACGCACATAAAAGGGGTACAAATTGGAAAGGAAGAGATCAAGTTATCATTATTTGCAGATGACATGATTCTATATATAAAGGACCATAAAGACTCTACCAGCAAACTGTTAGAGCTGATAAACACCTACAGCCACGTAGCAGGATACAAAATAAATACACACAAATCAGTAGCACTCCTATATGCTAACAACAAACACACAGAGAATGAAATCAGAGAATCACTCCCACTCACAACTGCATCAAAGAAAATAAAGTACCTTGGAATAAACCTCACCAAGGAAGTAAAAGATCTCTACAATGAAAACTATAAAACACTCAAGCGAGAAGTTGCAGAGGACAGTAGAAAGCGGAAAAATACCCATCATAAGAGGAGGAAAAGATCAATACATCAAAAGTAAAAGGGAGTCTGATTGAGATGGGGAGGGGGTATGATGGAGAGTGGAGTTTCAAAGGGGTAAGTGGGGGGAGGGAGGGTATTACCATGGGGTATTTTTTATAATCATGGAAGTTGTTAATAAAAATTTTTTTAAATTTTTAAAAACCAAATAAATAAATAAATAAATCCCTGCTAGGCCCAATGACTCATGCTAATAATCCCAACTAGGAAATTGGAAACAGAAAGACTGAGAGGTTGAGGCCAGCCTGAGCTACAGAGCAAGACCCTGTCACCAAAATCCAAGTGCTGGGGATGTAGCTCAGTGGTAAAGTTATCAGACAAGTATGCACCACAGACACAGGGACAAGAGGACACAATCTCTGAACAGAAGGCTGGCAGTTCTCAGCATTCACTAAATAAGGAACCCTGATCTCTTGCAGACAAGTGCACAAACCTTTTCCATCCTCAGAACAACTATGAAAGCATCTCAAAAAGGCAAGCTCACAGTTTCTATCCTTTGAGATATGGAGTTACTGAGTCTGGGATAATACTCAGTCTTCAGATGTAGAGAATCTGTGCTATAATGTTGTAGTCATAATCAAGCATTTAATAGGAGGCAGAAGCCCCCAAAATTCCATCATCTTTCTAAAACATGTTCTTGCTATTACTAAAGGCCCAAGTAGTTCACATGAAGTCATTAGACCTTCATGTACGGTACAATACTGTTAAAAGTTCCACACTAGAGCTTTCCACTAGTACTCTCACATATTTCTTGGGAAGTCAAAGTCTGTGTCTACAGAATGTGTCTCTCAGACCTTTTCACTACTCCTAACAATGATCAGTACATGGGATCCAGGGCTACAGGTACCTGGGATGGGTGAGGGCGGGAGAGGGGCACAACATACTTTAACAATGGAGAGGTAGAACACGAGGGTAGGTCCAAGTGCTTCAGAGGTAGAGACAGAAGAATCAGTTCAAGGCCAACCTAAGCTATATAAGACCCTGTCTCAAAAACAAACAAACCCATGTAAGACAAATGCACATGGTGGAGCATGAATCTGGAGTTCCTTTGCAAGTGGCTGGAGGCCCTGGTGTGCCCATTCATATTCTCTCTCTCGCTCTCTCTCTCTTTCTCTCTCTCTCTCTCTCTCTCTCTCTCTTTTCTCTCTCTCTCTCCCCTCATCATAAACAAATTAATTAATTTTTTTAAAAAATTTTAAAATGAGAAAACCAAAACCCCTCTTGCTGATTTCTACTTCTTTGTTGAGCTGACTTGCTCCTTCGTCTGCTTGGATCTGTGCCATGCTCCAGTCTCCTCCCAAGGTCACATCATCCTTGATTCCATGTCAACTATGACCCAGGGAAAAAAACTACCAAATACAGTGTGACCAATCTTTAATTGGGCACATTTATTTGCACTTAATTTTAAATCATCTTTTCTCAAAAATGTTTTTGTGATAGCTCAAATAATATTAAGGAATTATAGAACATTTTCAAATTGGCAGCCTTGGCCTATAGACATGATTTCTTTGACCTGCACAACATTTTTATTTGATGATCTTTAGACAAGGCATATACACTTCAGTAGGTCATGGTCCCCACTAATTCCAACTGTTCTATATATACCTTTCTACTCATTGGTGTCACTTGACTGGCTCCTTCAGACAGCTGAGTTCCCAATCTCTGTATTAATATTTTAGGGCATTTCCAAAAGAGATGGTTTAGTTCCTGCCATTTTTTTTTCATTTATGTTACAAGCATCAGGTGTTTTTTTAGTTCCACATTAGCAAAATGCAGCACTAAAGAATAGCTACAGTTCCTTCATCATTGAAAATTAAGATAAAAAGAAAGCTCTCCTATTCAAAGCACCCATTAATGCTCATTACAAATGTCTGATTGTCTTGAAAACAGTTATTTCATCTCTATCCTTCAATTCTATAAAAAAGTATCTAAGAACAGACAGTACCTTACTCATCTTTGTACAAGTGTTGTGTTATGCATTATGGACAATTCAACTTGGACACTCAATTAGTTTTCAACTGAATAATCACCATTACTCATTATAACTAAATTAGGAATATTAAATGATCCAAGAAATTTTCTAGGGTCAATAAAGATATTGGCTACTTTGAGTTAAGTTTATCTGTTGGTTACTAGTAGAAGCAGAGTTGTCAAATATTAGAAGTTTGGGCTATCTGAAAAGCAGTATCTTATAAGCATTCAAAAAGATATGATTTCTTTTCAATGGCTAAAAGACAAAATAAGAATATAAAAACAAAGTGAAGTTATCATGGCTCAATAGACAAGGCCTAAGGGGTAAAAATTAAATCATTTTCCAGTTCAAAAAACCTGCATGAGATGTTGGTCTTCCTGTTTTTCATAAACCTTATAATTGTGCTTCCAGAAAACCACCAAGCATCTGCCTCCATGTAGCTAATTCTTTTCATCTTGGAGCTCTCACAAGGAAACAGAGAGTATACTGTGCCAGGATCACTATCTTCTCCAGCCAAAATCATTATGCCTTGGAGCCAATTTCCCCTTGGTAAATTGTGATCAAATTCCTTCCATTTGCAGCTTCCTTAGTTAGTAGTAATGGCTGCACATGTCACAAGCCAATATATATGAACGTGTGTTTAACAATATGTGTTATCTATTTAACAGTAATATGTATACCTGTGCACATAGGCAAACATAAATTTATGTATGCAGACATACAGAAATCTATGCATCCACACTGGTTCCTGTAAGTCTGGTGACATGATGCTCTGTGACACCAACATTCAGGCTTCCCCCACCCCCCCACCCCCAGGTAAGGTCTCACTCTAGCTCAGGCTGACTTGGAATTCACTATGTAGTCTCCGGGTGGCCTTGAACTCACAGCAATCCTCCTACCTTTGCCTCCTGAGTGCTGGGATTAAAGGCGTGCGCCACCACACCCCACCTCAGGCTTTCTTCATTAGCAAAAACTCTCTGGTAACTAACATCACTTTGAAACTCTGTATCAACCAGTTCTGCTATGCAGCTAGGATATAATGATAATGTTAGTGACAATAATTTTAAAGTTATCAGCAGTGCCTCAAATGCTTCTGAATCATCAAAGAAAGATCAAATTAGGTTCTATGCCTGTGACTTTTAAATATGACTCATTTTTAACAAATGCATTTTTTTTTGTTCCTAAGTTTTACATATAATTCCATATACAATATTCCCAATCAGTGAGTTTTAATTCTTCTCTTCCTCCTCTTCTCCATCCTGGTGAACTTGGAGGTAATGTAACCAATAATTCTCTTTGCTGGTAGCAACTATGCATGACCAACCACATAGACTAGTTTTCAAATACTTTTTGTTGAGTTATTTCAGTAACCTTTTGGAAAAGGCACCTCAAGGCTACAGAAATGATGCAATGGTTGTGTACTTCCTGCATAAGCATGAGGGCCTGAGGGGGCCTGAGACCACTAGAGTTGGAATCTCCATATTCCTCATAAATTGCGGGGTGTGGCCATACATGCCTGTAAACCCAGTCCCACAGAGAAGCAGAGACCTAAGAATCATTGAATCCCTGCAAACTTCCCAATCAGTAAAGAAACTGGCTCAAAACAAGAAGGCAGAAGCATGATGGAGCCAGACACCTAAAATTGTGCTACAGCCACCACAGGTGAGCACCTCCCACCACAGGCAAGTGGAGGTGCCACAACCACTCCATAGACACACCACATTATACCAAAAAAATCAGTTAAAAAAAAAAGGTACCTCAGAAGTCAAAAGTTACAGAGTTCTTGCTATTGCAACTTTTGATGATGGTTATGACCACTCTATCAAGATTCCCAGCTTTTCCATTCACTTTGAGTCTACATACAATACTGACATGCTCCACAGACTCTATAACAGAATTTTTTTCATCAGAATATCTAATGCCTCAAGTATCAAACTGTTGGCTTTCTGGTTGCTGTTACTGTCCAAAATAAACCAAATTAAATGCAATTCACCTTTTCTTGGGGGTGGGCAGAGTTCGAGGTAGGGTCTCAATCTAGCCCAGGCTGCCCTGGAATTCACTCGGTAGTCCCAGGGTGGCCTTGAACTCACTGTGATCCTCCTACCTCTGCCTCCTGAGTGCTGGGATTAAAGGCATGTACCACCATGCCCGGTATAATTCACATTTCTTTTTTTTTTTTTTTTTTTTTTTTTTTTTTTGGTTTTTTGAGATAGGGTCTCATCTAGCCCAGGCTGACCTGGAATTCACTATGTAGTCTCAGGGTGGCCTTGAACTTACGGGGATCCTCCTACCTCTGCCTCCAGAGTGCTGGGATTAAAGGCATGCACCACCACGCCCAGCTAATTCACATTTCTTGATGTATTATGAGAACATCTGATACTGATGTTTTTTTTTTAATAGTGACATCATGAGGGGTAGTAAATTCAGCTCTTATAATAATGACTGTGGGATACTATACTTTTATAAACTTTCTGCTGTTTCTGTTAGTTCTTTTTACTACATATATACATTCATATTTTCAAATATTTGTTTAATTTTGACATAACTAGTATCATTGCAAATCAAACCTTTGTTATACATTACTACCTAAACAAAAACTAAAGATTGGCTGGAGAGATAGCCATAGCAGTTAAAGCCACTTGTCTGTGAAGCCTAAGGACCCAGGTTCAATTCCCCAGTTCTCAAGTAAACCAGATGCACAAGGTGGCACATGTGGCTGGAGTTTGCAGTGGCTAGAGTCCCTAGCATACCCATTCTCTCTATCCACTTCTCTCTCTCAAATAAATATTTTAAAAAACTAAAATGTCCCTATATCTCACATATAAAACACATAGGTCTTTTAAAATTTATTTATGGCATTTTCAAATACAATCTTTTTGTTGGTTCATGTTCCTCCTCCTACCCACCTTACCCAAAACATGTAGTTCTTATAATAGCTATCTCACATAACTTGAAGTCTCTTATTATGGGTGGAAGAGTATTCTTGGCTTGTGAGTCTATACCAGGTGATTGAGAACACAAGAAACCTGGTACAATACATTCAGATGCCAACTTATACAAAACTCAGGCATGTCTTAATCTATGCCATCAGGGATACAATTAGCAAAATACAATTTGAAGCAGATTTTAAATATTTATTTATTTTATTTATTTGAGAGACAGAGAGAATGGGCACACCAAGGCATCCAGCCACTGTAAACAAACTCCAGACATATGCACCACCTTGTACACCTGGCTTACGTGTGTCCTGGAGAATCGGACCGGAGTCCTTTGGCTTCGCAAGCAAATGCCTTAACCACTAAGCCATCTCTCCAGCCCTGAAGCAGTTTTATAAGGTGAATGACCGTGTTTTCTCAACCATAAATTGGAAAGAGAAAAAGAAAAGATGGAAAACCTTGTAAATTCAAGATGAACGGCAGACTAATCACAATGCACAGATCGTAATTCAAGCAACTAGAAACTTAAGCAATGCTT
Organism: Dipus sagitta; assembly: GCA_036346955.1. Taxonomy (NCBI): domain Eukaryota; kingdom Metazoa; phylum Chordata; class Mammalia; order Rodentia; family Dipodidae; genus Dipus; species Dipus sagitta. Next base: position 1,784,290 of record CM070773.1, on the reverse strand, counting down.
AGGCAGATGATGCAAATAAATTACTGCTAACTTTTTAAGGCAAGATAATGGTATTTTGTATATGCTTTTTTAAAAGATATGTTTGTAAGAACAGTAATATTTACAGATGAAATAGCATAATGTTTAGGATATGCTTCAAAATAATACGCTAGGCAGCTAAAGATGGTACAAGATGGTGACGTGACAATTACTGCAGCCAGGTGACAGTTCCACAGGGTTTCATGACACAGTATTTCTATGTATATGTTTAAAAATCACCAAAAAAGGAGGAAGATATCTTCTCAAATGAAGAAATTTGATAGCTGAAATTAGCTGTGCTTTAGTTTCCAATCACTGTGCTTTGATTTCTCAAATTTCTAAGTAGATTGATAGACATGACATAAGGTTACAAAGTAAAAGAAACTATATTACTAAATTAATTTTATTCTTTAATCTGGCTAAACAACAATATTTTAATTTTCAAACTAATTTTCATTAATTCTTTTTTCTAAATGCTATAAATATCTCATATGGCATTTTAATTTTAGAAAATAAAAATTCACAGAGCATGCTGTAATATAGCACAAGAGCTTAGATTTTAATTTCAGTAGTTACAAACAGAAAGGCCCATCAACAGGAAGAAAGAAAGAAAGAAAGAAAGAAAGAAAGAGAGAGAGAGAGAGAGAGAGAGGGAGGGAGGGAGGGAGGGAGGGAGGGAGGGAGGGAAGGGAGAAGGGAAGGAAGGAGGAAAAGAAAGAGGGAGGAGGCAAACACTCCCTAGGCTTCTTTAAGAATCTTTAGGTTAATGGCTAATATGGCTAAAATTTCAATTACTTTTGGTATGGGGGTTCTTTGTTATTTTTTACTTTATTTTATTTTTATTTTTATTTATTTAGTTTTTTTGTTGTTGTTGTTGTTTTGTTTTTTTGTGTTTTTTTTTTGTTTGTTTGTTTTTCAAGGTAGGGGTCTCACTCTAGCACAGGCTGACTTGAAATTCACTATGTAGTCTCAGGGTGGCCTCAAACTCACAGTGATCCTCCTACCTCTCCCTCCTGAGTACTGAGATTAAAGGTGTGCACCACTATGCCCAGCTCTACTGTGTTATTTTTGATTTAAAAAAAATTTACTTATTTATTTATTTCTTCAGGGCTTTATGAACAAGGTCTCATACGGCCCAGGCTGGGAAACTACTGATTCTCTTCCATCTCCAAATGCACTGGAATTATAGGTGTGCACCACCACACACAACTTGTTTTTGGTTTTGGCAACAGGGTATTGCTATACAACCCAGTCGGACCTTGACATTGGGATCTTCCTGCTTTAGTTTACTGAGCCTGGGATTACAGGCTAGAATTACTGGCATGCACATAACACAGGGTAAGTGTTTACTTTTAGTCTTAAAGCCTTGAAAATTACTGTTACAGATGTTCCTTCAGTAGAGTTGGAAAATAACATATATAACATAATTTTATAAATATGCCCAAAAAGTTTCCCCTCACTTTGGTTCATATATCAATCCAAACATACAAACTCAAATGTTTGAAATAGCAATCTTATATTTTCTATACTATAAGATGCTTTTAATTTACTATGAGTAGATTTGACTGTGTTTGGGATCAGAAGTCAAACCTCAATAGGGGATGGAAAGCAAAGTAAAAGGCTAACATATCTTTAATATAATAAGGTAGTTTTAAATAATAATTTAAACTTCACTAAAGCAAATTTTGCTGTTAAAAAAAAAAACAATTACCAGCACTAGGGAGATAGATCAGATAGATTGGTCAGTAAAGTACTTGTCATGTCAACATGAAGACCTAAATTTGATCCCCAGAACCCACATTTAAAAAGCTGGCTGTGGAGTTAGCTGCTTATAATTCCAGAAATGGGGTGGCAGAGACAGGTTGATTTCTGGGCTCACTGACCAGACAGTCTAGCTTAATTGGTGAGTTCCAGGCCAAGAAGAGACCCTATCTTTAAAAAAAAAAAAAATGGTACAAGATGGCAGTGAATACCAGGAAGACCCAAGACCCACCAGTACAAGAAAAGAAAGCAGACTGTCCAGCAAGAGACAAGTCAACTCTGTCATGTCTGCCAGGTCCCAGGGAGCATTACAAAGGAAGTGGCAGGTTTAAATATGAGTGCTGCTCTTGCTTGTAGCCTGACATCCTCCTCCAAGGAAATGGCAGAGGACACTGAGGAGACTCAAAACTCATCAAAACAGAAAATCAGAGGCAAGTGAGAGTTCAACACTAAAGGACACTTCCTCCAAGGTTCAGGAAACACTGCAGAAGAGAGGGATCAAAGACTGTAAGAACCAAGTGGTGGAAAGGAGTATCCAGAGGCATCCCCCCCCAACCCCGTCCAGAGACTGACGGGTACATTCATGACTCCACAGTGAATACCAATAACACCACTGAGGAGGCCCTCAGGGAAATAGGGATGGGGAAGGGAACATAAATGTATAAGCCAAGGGGAACATGACCAATATGCAATGTGTTCATACAATAAAGTTCACAATTAATAATAATTTTTAAAAAGGTAGACAGAAGCTGGGTGTGGTGGCTCATGCCTTTAATCCCAGCACTTGGGAGGCAGAGGTAGGAGGACTGCCATGAGTTAGAGGCTACCCTGAGACTACAGAGTGAATTCCAGGTCAGCCTGGACTAGAGTGAGACCCTACCTTGAAAAAAAAAAAAAAAAGTAGACAGAATACCTGAAGAATCCCCACACATGTACACATCCACACATATATGCACACATGTGCATCTACACATACGTGACCATGTGCATATACTGCCAAGGAGTTAACTAAGATAATCCTCGTGTTAACCTTGCAAGCGTCTTCAAATTAACATTTGACTTTAAACATACAAATTATATGTGTTCCATCAATCACTACTCATAGATTATTTTCAATCCCCAAAAGAACTCCTTTGATTTTAAAAAGTAATTCAAGATGTCTGATATATCTGATAGAATATTTTGAGACAAGAGATAGGATCACATTAAGTTATTCAGACTAGCTCTGAACTCACTGAGTAGGCCAGGCAGGCTCTAGACTCCAACACCTCCTGTCTCTGTCTTTTGAGTACAGGCATTACGGTGGTGCCAGTCTTGGCTATACTATCTTAGACACTCTAAATAATTAGCTACCCTTCTTTAAAATTTTCTATAATAATTCATACTTTTACTTTTCAATCTGGCTTTTTCATAAATGTTCTTGAAACGTAGTCAAGAAAATATATTAAATGTGTTGAATGTTTTGCTTATAATAATATTATGCTTCTATGGTATTTTCATAATTGCAATAGCTTAAAACATTTTTAAATGTATACAACATTTACTGAGTCATTGTCAATGCTAGGTTACGAACTATCTGTGGTTAAGGATTACATCAGACCAGTGTAAGGGTTGAGCTGGCACTATACTTGCAGGTTTAAATATCTTGGCTTTCCAAAGCCTGTGTGGGGGCTGCAGTTTGGCATAAAATTCTCAGCCGGATGCAGATAATTCCTCTGGGGGAAAAATGTTTTTATAATGGCTACCGTTTTTTTCTTCTTTCTTTCCTTTTTTTTTTTTTTTTTTCTTTTTTAAAATGCTGGAGAAAGCATATATTAGATCCAGGTTCAAATTCTATAATAGCATTTTCTTTTTGATGTACCCATCCCTGTACCTAACTCAAGCACAACAAAAGAATCACATACCTTAAAACTTTTGATAAGTACAAAACCATACTCATACCAATAATTTAAATGCAGTATCAAAAATCAAAATACAAACTGGAGAGATGTCTGAGCGGTTAAGGTGCTTGCCTGCAAAGCCTAAGTACCCGGGTTTGATTCCCCAAAACCCATATAAGCAAGATGCACAGGGTAGCACATGTGTCTGGAGTTCATTTGCAGTGGCTAGAGGCTGTGGCATGGCGATTCTCTCTCTCTCTCTCCCTCCCTCCCTTTCATAAATAGATAAAAATAAAATATCTTTTTAAAAAAATTTACATCAAAATAAAAGCTGGGAGATGGCTCAATCAGTAAAGCACTTGCTCCACAAGCATAAGGACCTGAGTTCAGATCCCCAGTTCCCACTTAAAATTGCTAGGCATGGCAGTGAACACAGCTCAGAAAGCTGAGAGAGGCAGAACCCAGGGCAAGCTGGCCAGCTAGACTAGCAAAGCAGTGAGCTCTGGGTTCAGTAAGAGATTCTGTCTCAATAAATAAGGTGGAAAACAACTGAAGAAGACATCTAGACATCTGATATTGACCTCTGGCCTCCATATGCAACCACATACATGCATGTGCCCCTGTGTATGAACACAAATATACACATGCAGCACACATACGTACACATGCAACCAAAAATAATCAAAATGAGGGGCTGGAGAGATGGCTTAGTGGTTAAGTGCTTGCCTGTGAAGCCTAAGGAATCCAGTTCAAGGCCCGATTCCCCAGGACCCACGTTAGCCAGATGCACAAGGGGGTGCACGCGTCTGGAGTTCACTTGCAGTGGCTGGAGGTTCTGGTATGTGCTCTCTCTCTCTCTCTTTGCCTATTTCTCTGTCACTCTCAAGTAAATAAATAAATAATAAAAAAAATCAAAATGAGCTATTTCAATAGCCAGGCATTGTTGCTCATACCTATAACCCCAGCATTCGGGAGGCTGAGACTGGAGGACTGCCATGAGTTTGAGGGCTAGTGTGAGACTCTGGCTCAAACCCGCCTACCCCCAAAATGCTACTTCAATTATAACACAGAACTATTGGATTTTTTTTTGAAAACAATGTCATTTGCTAAACTCTCTCTAATTATAATTTCATATTGCCCTTGGTCATTTTGATCTCTGTGTCTCTGTTTTTTTCTACAGTCAAATTGTTACATTACTCATTCCATACCTCATGAGATAGGTACTAATATGATCAGTTTTGAGGTTGGTTTGTTTTGCACACACATGCATATATGTGGGCAGTATGCATGCATATGCCTGTGCATGTTCGTATGAGTGGGAGTGCATGTATATGTGCACATAAGTGCATGTATGTGTATATGTGGAGACCAGACAACCTCAGGTGTCATTCTCAGGTACACAATGCATCTCTCCAGGGATCCTCCCTAGCATCGGAATTTGAAGCATGCTGCCATACCCAGCACTTTTACATGGGTACAGGAAATCAAACTCAGTTCTCATGCTGGCAAGGTAGGCACTTTATCCTCCCAGCCCAAAGAGTATCAGTTTATCAATGAAAAGGTAGATAAATGCTAAGTGCTTTACTGGGCATAATCTACCTAGTAACCAGCAGGACTAAGAGCATGCACTTCTGTCTAACCCATTGTTATTCTCACTACTTGTAATTCTCAACTCTGGTCAGACATTAGAACTGGCTTTCTAAAACCACTGAGGTTCAGATGTGATCTGAGGGTCTTGTTGTCAACTTGAGTGGATTTACAATACCCTTGGTGTCGCACATCTTTGCCTGACTGGGAAAGTGCTTCCAGAGAGGATTAACTGTAGATCTGCCCTCAGTGTGGAAGGCACCTTTCAACATTTGGCCCAGAGAGAAACACATCTGAGGAACAGGCATCATGAGTGTGTTTGCCTTCCTTTCTTCTTTCTGAGAGTGTCTATCACTGACATCAGACTGCACCTTCTTGGGCCTTCAGATTTGTGTTCAGTATCAGCAATTCTCCAGGGGACTTACAGGCCTTTTGTCAGCACCTAACTGCTTAGGCCTCCAGCTTCTTGTACTTGAGCAGCTAACAGGTTCTCTCCCTCTCTAGCATGCAGGCAGCCACTGTTGGAAAAAACTGGCCCCATCATGTAAACCCTTGTTTCTCTCTCTTTCTCTCTCTCTCTCTCTCTCTCTCTCTCTCACACACACACACACACACACACACACATAGCACACACAAGCACACACAAACACACACACAGAGATACAAATTCTAAAGGGGTGTTCCTCTGTAGGAAACTATACTAGGCTCTTCCCCAGATTAAATAACTAGATTCAAATCTTTGAGAGACAGGACCCAGCCATGAATATACTCCAAATGTCTCCAAAGAAAAATCACAGCACTGTAGACAATGAAAAAGCAGGTAGTAGAAAATGGCAAACCTAGTAAGTATTCCATTAGCTACTTACAGAGCATAGCTTTAATGTCATTCCATATTTTTATGGTACAATTACAGTTCCAACTCTCAAATCAGAAGATACCAAGAAGTTGCTGCACTGTATTTATTATCTGCCTATGGACAGCATACTGGGAATGACACCCACCCACCACAATGGACAGAAGAGCCCAGTGCCCTCTGGATGACCTACTGCCTCCCTCTCTCTGTGCTACCATCTCCTGAGTTACACATGCTGCTCTCCACTCTTTTCTGCATCTATGACCTTTCAATCAGGTTTTTGTTGTTCTTCTCCTTTTTTGTTCTTTCTTCTCCTTCTTTCTAAAGAATTATGAGGAATTTGTTGATGGCAAACTCTTTTATTTGTTTACCTGAAAGTATATTTATTTCACTTAAATCCTTAATATCTTTGCTAAATACAAAATTTTAAATGATAATTTCTGTTTTCATTATTTCAAAGTTATCATTAAACTGTCTTTTCCATAGTTGCTGTTAAGACATCAATAACAATCTAATCATTATTCTTTTGTTTTCTCTTGTTTTTAAATTTTCCTTGTTGTCTGTTTCTCTGTAATTTTGCCATGATATGTCTAGGAGCAGACTGCCTTGTAGGTAGCCTGCTCAGTATTAATGAAATTCTTGAACCTGCAGAAATATACTAATTTTCATGTGTTGAATATGTTCAATTGTTTACCAAAAGCTTTTATTTTTGTTTTTATTTTGTTTATTTATTTATTTAAGAGTGACAGAGAGAGAAAAAGGCAGATAGATAGACTGAGAATGAGAATGCCAGGGCCTCCAACCACTGCAAACGAACTCCATTGCATGTGCCACCTTGTGCATCTGGCTTACATGGGTCCTGGAGAATTGAGCCTCAAACCGGAGTCCTTAGGCTTCACAGGCAAGCGCTTAACCAGTAATCCATCTCTCCAGCCCCAAGAAAAACTTTTTATTCTACAATATAACAAATAGACAACCCCACAGAAGAGAAATGCACAGCACAACCAGTAAGCATGAAGCCTCTGAAAGGAACAGAGTGCATAGACAAGGCAACGCTGACTAGCACATTCTATACCCTGGATACAGGATGTTCATGATACAAAGACCCCAGGTGAGCCTTCATCCTAGGCCTGTCTCTTCTTCATGACTTCACACAGTGATGTTGGCTTAGAAGTAGTGGGAGATGCTCTGAAGAGCCTGCAAATAATGCCAGCACAAGCAGAAGACAGAGCAAAAAACCTGTGTGACATTGTTTGAGCCCTAAAATTGGTCATGCTCTAAGCACATTCAACCCTATTCTTTTCTACTATGTGAATCAACCCACTTATAGCTAAGGCAGGTAGAGTGGTATTTTCTGTCCCCTTAGTTAATAAAAATATATTAATATTGACTCACTAGGTGTCACAAAAATACCAGAGCAATATGAAGTGTTAGGAATAAGAGAACTCAATGTAGGGTACACAGCACTCTCTATAATGTCTTTGCAACCATTCTGTAAATCTATAATCAAACATTTATTGTTTTAAAAGGGGCTGGAGAGATGGCTTAGCAGTTAAGCGCTTGCCTGTGAAGTCTAAGGACCCAGTTCGAGGCTCAATTCCCCAGGACCCACGTTAGCCAGATGCACAAGGGGGCGCACGCATCTGGAGTTCGTTTGCAGAGGCTGGAAGCTCTGGCGTGCCCATTCTCTTCTCTCTCTCTCTCTCTCTCTCTCTCTCTTTCTGCCTCCTTCTCTCCATCGCTCTCAAATAAATAAATAAAAACAAACAAACAAAATAAAAAGACCCCTTCTAAGGCCTAATATAATGCCTAAAGCATGCAAAGCAAGCTAGTTATAAGACCAGATTCAAAATATGTAATTAATGTAGAGATCTTGAGGAATATAATTCAGAAGCAACTGCACACTTTTCTCTAAAGATATTAATAAAAAGTTGACTCCACTGAATTAATGTGTATGCAGAAAGTTCATAATGTAGGTTGCAAAGAATACTGAACAAGCACAGCTAAAAAGCATCAAAAACTTCTGGAGGGCTGGAGAGATGGCTCAGCGGTTAAGGTGCTTGCCTTCAAAGCCTAAAGATCCAGGTTCAATTCCCCAGTTCCCATGTAAACCAAATGCAGAAGGTGGCACAAGCATCTGGAGTTCATTTACAGTGGCTGGAGGCCCTGGCACACTCTTTCTATATATATTTTCTTTCTTTCTTTCTTTCTCTCTCTCTCACTCTTTCCCTCTCCCTCCCTCCGTCCCTCTCCCTCTCCCTCTCAAAAGAATAAAGAACTAATTTTTTTTTAATATTCTATTTAAAAAAATCTTCTGGAATGTTTTTACCATCCCAGAAAAAGTAAGATCCTCAGGCCATGAACAAAAGCTTCATGTGGGTAAGCCATACCAGAAAGAAAACCACAACCCAAATCTGTGGTAGTTTCTTAAAACCACACAATAACCCTTTATCTTTATAGTCTGTAAACCAGGGCTTCTTCAACATTTTTCTACTCTAGACCCCTTTTCTGAGAAATTTTTAAGTGATCGTAGGTATACACATATATAAAATAGGTATACAAATCAAACATTTAGTAATAATAAACCATAAATATATTTTGAAACAATTCTTTGGTATTCATATAATTTAGCACTACTAAAGATGAATGTAAATTTGCATACTAATACACTAAAGTGTTTTTGTTTGTTTTGGAGAGTTACAAACAATCAGGGGCAGGGACAGGCCAAACTGCTGCAAATGAATTCACATTGTCCTAGAAGAAATGCTTGATAATATACATAAACCTTGGGAACAAAAAAGTACAGAAAATTGTGGAGGACATATATGCATGTGGCATAGGAAACAGTAAGAGTTTTTATTAAAATATTAATACTCATCTCGAAATTGTTTGTAGTCATGGATGGATTTTTATTTCTTGGTACTTAGTAATTACACTAATATAAACACACAACTCTTTAGAGAGAGTTGTGGAGAGGCAAGGAGGTACTAACAGGATGACACAAAGATACAGCCAACCAGAGACAGGTGTTACTCTCAGAACTCTTCATTAAACAATCCCTTTGGGTTAGCATATTCCTAAACTGCAGTGACTTGCACTCAACTCAGTACTTCCTTTTTCCAAAAGTATTTTTACAAATTTAATGGAGTAAATCAAAACTGACAACATCTGTTAAGTGTTATATTTGCACTGGATTTCAAAAAATAACTTGGTCTGCCTTTTTTTCCCATTTGTCTTATGAGAGTGAGCAATTTAAATGTACCTTGTTTATCCTTCCAAGATGTTCAGCTTTTCTACAACTATGCTTTACAAATATTGTTTATAACATGTGCTTTCAAAATTGTATGTATATATGCCTATTGATACTCTTCCCTTTAATCCATAATTGGCTATCATAGCAACTATACTGGAAAAATAGATGAAATGATAAATTATAGTTTTTAAATCAGGAAGTTTCCACTGTCTTCAGTCTTCTTTGCAGAAGAGAGAGTTGGTGGGGAGGAAGAAAGAGAAGAAAGAAAGAAAGAGAGAGAAAACAGAAAAATAATACCTCCTCACATCATAAAGGGTTTCATGACTGATTAGTTAAAGTACATAATGAAAGATGGACATACAGGTAAAGCTTTGGTTTCATCAACATTTAAAGCAAATTTCCATCAAAATATCTAGTAATTTTCTCACATTAACTTCGGTCATTTACTGATGCATGCAGCATGACAAGCTACACTCAACTTAAAAGAACCAGAGACACTGTCTCCAAACAGCATCTTACTCTACACTAGGAAAATCTATGGAAACTCAAAAATCCAGGTTTTTCCAAATTGGGACTGAGCTAGAAGCTTCCTCCCTGCTGGCTGGCACTCTTTGTGCCAGAAGGTACTAGGTGTTGGATGAGAAAGGCCATCAACAATCCTACCCAGTTGTGGACTCCATGTACTTCACAGCCAATTTGCCAAGTAAGATGTACCCACTGGGGCAACAATGGCATGAAAGTAATTAACTCTCTGATTGGATTTGAGGCCCACTCCACAGGAGAGAAATCATGCCTGGTACTAGAAATCTGACCAAAATCCTGGGGGTGAGGGTTTAGGGACATGGTCCCTAGAGGGGAAACCACTGCCATGGTTATGCTAAGCAGACAGCATGTCAAATCACCTTCTAAATATGTTTGTTCCAAATAGAAAAATTATTTATTTATTTTTAAAAACGGGGCTGGACAGATGGCTTAGTAGTTAAGATGTCTGCCTGCAAAGCCTGAAACTACAGAATAAGTTTCATGTCAGCCTGGGCTACAGTGAGATCCTACCTTGAAAAAAACTTTATATATATATATATATATATATATATATATATATATATATATATAATTATATAATAGATATCATAATGTATATTATATATTATAATTATATATTAACATAGTTAGTATAATTATGTTATATAGTATATAATGTTTTTATAATATATATTATATGTATATAATATATTATACATATATATATTCCCATAGATTGGCACTACTCCCATCCTTGATCACAGAATTTCATTATGTAAAGGGCAGAAGTTAATGCAGGTATGTATAACTGGCAAAGTTATCAAAAAATAAGCAACTACTGTGTGCTCAGCCCTAAGCATGACAACTAAACCACTAGCGCCTCCCAAGGCTCTGAGAACCTCACCGAAGAGGAGGCTGAAAGAATGTAAAAGCAGGAAAATGGCTGGGGGCCGGGGGGAGCTGCCGATTGCTGCTTTCCAGATATAGCATGGCTGTTACACTCATGAACTCAAAGCAGATGTGAGTTCCTGTGCAAGACTGAGCCTGTCAATATGCCTTCACAGATAGGGCAGGGCTCATGAGCCCCGCACCTCTCAGAGTAGGTAATGGCAGCTGACAGTTTCTGGCAGAGAGGGAGTTACATCTTTCAGTGAACTGCCCACTCTCCAATGAAGAACTCCCATGATCATGAAAGTAACCCTAATTCACTCAGTGGGGAGTATGAAAATAGAATGAGGATAAAATGTGAAGAAGCACTTCTGTGGGTGGGGTAAGCGGTGACAAAAGATAATTGGGCAATGGAAATCAAAATGAAATCCATAAATGTAGGAAAGTATCAAAAATAAAAACATACATATAAATTTTTAAGTCCAAGTTTTTATATTATATATTATTCTGTATATTATTCTGAAACATTGTATTAATCTATTGATTGTAGAAAACATTTTCATTAGCATCATGTTATTAATGATTAATTCGGTATGGTCCACTAAAGGTCTTTAAACTTTTGCTTTGAAAGTAAAGGGTAAAGTAGTGTGTTCTCAAGATACAATATATACAGCTGACATGTTTCCAGGGGGGAAGTGGTAGCTTGGCACAGACCTGACCCGAAGCTCTCAGCAGGAGCACCTTGAAGACTGGAGAAAATACAGACACTGGCTTGAAGGCACTGGCTATCTGAAGAGCAAGGAGGAGTGCGGAAGAGCGAGGAGGACTGCGGAAGAGCGAGGAGGACTGCGGAAGAGCAAGGAGGGCTGGTGGAAGAGAGTCTCAAAGAGGAACTGAATGCTATGGCTGCTTCACCAGGGGCACTGGTAAACTGGCACAGAGGGAGGCTGGGAATCCAGACACTGCCCAGGCACAGAGCTCAGGAAAGCCACAGCAACTCTGGGGGAATGTTAAGAGACCTCAAATATGCATCTAGTTCCCCTCAATGTTTTGATGAATTCTTAAGAAAACCCCTCTGAGGAGCAAAGCAGAGCTCTCCGGTCTCTTCAAGACACGTGTGGAATGTGGGTGTCATAGAGATAAGGCACACAGTTTATGTATTTAAATGTCTGAACAATGACATGGCACACTATGCTAAAATATGTCATGGAGGAAAGCACTTAGAATTGTCCAAGAACAATGACCATTCCAGGCTCCCATGATAACCTGGACAGAGCAACATGACATACAAGACTGACCTTAACAAGGTCACAAGCCACCCTCAAGTCAGAAAGGTCCCGCTGAGCAAGGTGATCAACATAGCTGCTTATGAGAAAGGACAATGAACACTATCTATGGAAGCACAGGACATCATCCGAGCCTCAGCCACTGTTAAACTGGACTATTTTATGTTTTCTTCAATGGTGCAAAATGCCAGGCGCAAAGCCATGGGACTGATAAACAAGGGAAAAAGGAAGCAAACCAAACAGATCCAAGGATGTTAGGATTTGCTCACAAGGACCTGAAATATGAATAATACGGGATTTTTCAACATTGTGACATTCAGGCCCTTTCAGTGCATTTTAGTGCATTTGTGACATATATTTCAAGGATACAGGGGATGACCATTCAAAAGGTATCATTATGTAGGTAGCACTGTGAGAGCAGAGGTGGAAAATCCACAAGGTATAAGCGTGCTCACCTTCCATGCAAGCAGAGGATGAAGGAAAAGCTCAGGTACCCAGGAGAAACCAGCTGCACTGGCATCTGATTCACTACCCCAAAGAGCTCATCAAACACTATATTTCAAACCAGGAAGTCAGCCCTGGTTTCCAATCTTTATTTGCAACAAGTTCTCACTTAAAGTTATGTCCTACCCTTTCTCCTTTATGCAACTTTATTTTGAATTAAACGGACTGTCATTATAACCTTAGTTAAAAAATTTCAAAATACCTTTTGAGGCATCTGAACATACCACAGACTATTGCCAAACTGGCTAAAAGGCATTAAAATTCTAGTTCTGGAAAACAGCAAGTCCCTAGAAGACTAAAGAACTGAACAAACAAATGTGAACTTCTACTCACAAAGCTCACCTACAGCCCTTAGACGTGGGCAAACCAAACCTCTCACCACTGAAGCTGCCTTCTACTCACAAAGCTCACCCACAGCCTTTAGATGTGAGCAAACCAAACCTCTCACCACTGAAGCTCCCAAAAGACAAGAGTGACCACATCCTAGTTGACCACACACTGTCCAGGTTTTGTTTTTTTAACTACTGTGAGTTGTTTTTGTTATCACACACAAATGAAAAAGTCCCAATTCACAAATAACTAGTGCTAGATGTCTGTTATTCAGAGGGCACCTTGGGGTTCTTTTGAGAAATCTGATTAATTGAATGCTTACTGCCTTTCCTGTTAATACTGTTTCCTTTGCTTCAATTTGCATAGAATTCAACTTTGCTAGAGACCTTTAAAATTATTATACAATGGGGCTGGAAAGATGTCTTAGCAGTTAAGCACTTGCCTGTGAAGCCAATGGATCCCAATTCGAGGCTTGATTCCCCAGTACCCACATAAGCCAGATGCACAAGATGGCACATGCACCTGGAGCTTGTTTGCAGTGGCTGGAGGCCCAGATGCACCCATTCATATTCTCTCTCTCTCTCTCTCTCTCTCTCTCCCCCATCCCTTCCTCCCTCCTTCTTTCTCTGTCATTCTCAAATAAATAAATAAAAACAACAACAAACCTTTAAAAAAATTATACAATGAATGTCCTGAATCCCACCCCCTCAAAAAAACTCCAGTACCAGGCAAATCGGGGCAGTGGGTCACCCAAGGAAAGACAGACACCACACAAGTAACTGGAACATGAGAAGAGAGCATGGCAAAGGGCAGACAGTGTGTTTAGAATGTCTAGGGGCCTGTGCAGCTGAAGGGGAGTCAGCAAGGGATGGTATCATGGAAGGCAGTGAGATTAGAGATGCAACTGGTGTCCGCTACAGCATATCTACCACGACTTAGTCTCAGCACACATTCCAGCTTCTCCAGGATGATGTTAATACAACAATTCCACCTTAATTCCCTCATCATTATAATGGAGTCGCTGCCTATCTATTGAGCATCATTTCTTGAATTGTATATACATTGAAACCTATTTAACTATCTGATAGAACTCCTTTGTAACAGTAACCCAACCTTTAATCACATAATACCTACTTATTTTCATGTATCTATATCTTACCTAACTATAATTTAATCTCTTTGAGGTCAGGTTCCCTATTACACAGCACTGAACATAGTGTGCAGTCAAAAACAGACAGGACTTTCCTTGTGTCTTTAAAAAAAAAAAAAACTTATGAGAGAGAGAAAGCAAGAGAGAGAATTGACACACCAGGGCCTCCAGCCACTGCAATCAAACTCCAGATATGTGTACCACCATGTGCACATGCACATCCTTGCACATGCATCACCTTGTATATCTGGTTTTCGTGGGATCTAGGGAGTCAAACATAGTCCTTAGGCTTCGCAGGCAAGCAACTTAACCACTAAGCCATCTCTCCAGGCCCATGGTGTGTTTATTTTACCAGTAAAGGGAGCATTACAAAGTCATCACTGATGAGTAGGAAGATGGCTCAGTGGATAAAAGCAAAACACTTACTGCCATGAGCCTCACAACCTGAGCCCAGAACCCTAGGACAAGTTTAAAGTCACTAGTACAACTATGACAAGATGGGAGATGGAAACAGGAGAACCCCCAAAAGCTCATGGGCCAGAAAGCCTGTGTGGTGGTTTGAGTCAGATGACCCCATAAACTTATGTGTTCTGAGTGCTAGGCCTTCAGCTGGTGGCAATTTGACAATTGAAGCCTCCTGGAGGAAGTGTATTTTTGTAGGCGGGCTTATGGGTGTTATAGCCAGCTTTCCCTTGCCAGTGTTTGGCACACTCTCCTGCTGCTGCTGTTGTCCATCTGATATTGGCCAGGAGGTGATGTCCACCCTCTGCTCATGCCCTTGTTTTCCCCTGCCATCATGGAGCCTCTCCTCGAGCCTGGAAGTCAAAATAAACCCTTCTCCCCCACAAGCTGCTCTTGGTCAGGTATTTTCTGCCAGCAGTGCGAACCTGACTACAACACCTGGAGTACACAGTGATAGACAAGACATTCAACTACTACTGTTGTCTGGCTACATGGATACATTACACCCCCACCCCCAAACTGTGCTTGAAAGACTTACAATTTTGCCTATGTATTAGTGCTGCTCCCACTTTTGGTTGGAGAAGCTTCTCTTTTCAGATGATGGTGACTGCTGGGGAGACTAAAAACTCATCAAAGTACTGAGAAGTGACAGTGGAGTGTTCAGCATTTAACGAGACAGCTCTTTCGCACTCTACAATGGCTCAGAGACTATAGAAGAAGAGGTGGTTGAACGAATGTAAGAGCCAAAGGATGGAAAGAGTACTTTGGGATGTGGTCTCCCAGACACATAAGCAGTCATTGCATTCATGACTTCACCACAAATGTCATTACCTGCACCAGAACTGCATAATACTGGGTCCATCAACAGGTTGTTAATGACGATGGAAGACAGCAGAAAAAATCAATAAAGATAAGGGACTAAGAGGAAAGAAGAAGGGATTTAGTGGAGGAGACCAACGGGGTTGGAATTATGTAAGTTTTTATTAAAGTTTTTTATTTTAATTAAAAAAGAAAGATCCTGCCTCAAACAAGGGAGAAGGTGAGGGCTAACACCCAAGATTGTCCTCTGACCTACATACACATGCTGTGACATGTGTGTATCCACACACACAGATTTTAAAAAGTCAAACACTTACTCATAGTATGATACATGTACAGTTCTACCAGTAGCGCACACTAACAGAGTAACCACTGCCAAGCCAGCCTGTGCTGCAGAAACAGCTCTGAAATCAGCAAGGGCTTAAATATAAGGCTCAGAATAAGTCCAAACAATCCTCTACAAATAACCTCTGAAGTCAAAAGAATCAACTCCATGTGTCCCTAAAAACCTTCGTGTGACCACCTAAGGAACTCCCCCCTCCACAATATACTGTTTATTTGCATAATCTTTTCATGCAATTAAGGTTGTGTCTCTTAACTTTGGTTTCCCAGGCACCTCACACTCAGGTAGGAAGAACCCTGAAAGGTAGCTGTAAATTAAATGTGTCACCTGTTCACAGTATTTATGATGCAATTACGACTCAAAAGCAGTGAGCATTGGGGCTGGAGAGATGGCTTAGCGGTTAAGCACTTGCCTGTGAAGCCTAAGGATCCTGGTTCGAGGCTTGATTCCCCAGTACCCATGTAAAACAGATGCACAAGGTGGTGCATGTGTGTGGAGTTCATTTGCAGTGGCTGGAAGCCCTGATGCGCCCATTCTCTTTCTCTCTGTCTCTCTCTCTGTCTCTCTCTCTCTCTCTCCCCCTCCCTCCCTCCCTCTTTCTCTCTCTCTCTCTCTCTCTCTCTCTCTCTCTCTCTCTCTGTCACTCTCAAATAAATAAATAAAAATAAACAAAAAAAGTCGTGAGCATCAAGTCTAGAAACAACAGGCCTGACTCACCTTCAAAGGTAGACAAAAAACCTCTAAGGGGCTGGACAACAGAACTCTAATGAAGTAACTTCAAATGGCTTCTAAAACATTTACTCCAAGTCCCATCAGAATATAACTAGAGTGGTATAGCTCACGGGTAGAGCATTCGACTGCAAAATCTAACTAGAGATAACATTAGCTATTTTAAAAAAGAATATAAGTATATTATAAAAATAAATTTTTAGAAACTTTTGCATGTGTGTATGCATATTCATATGTGTGGGGGCATATGGTGAGGTATTCATGTATTTAGGTGCATGGGTGTGGAGGCCAGAGATCAACATCTGAGGTAGGGTCTCACTCTAGCCCAGGCTAACCTAGAACTCACGCTGTTGTCCAGGCTAGCCTCGAACTCACAGCAATCATCCTACCTCTGCCTACCAGCTGGAATTAAAAGCATGCACCACCACACCGAGCTCTCCACTATTTCCTTTAAGACAGGATCTCTCACTGGACCTATAAGCTTACCAATTTGGCTAGACCAGCTATCCAGTAAAGCCCAGGAATTTCCTGTCTCCATCTCAGCAGTGCTGGGATTACAGGAATGTGCCATCAGATACAGCATTTTACACGGGTACCAGAGATCCAGTCAGGTCCTCATGCTTGCTCTACAAGCACTTCATGCATCAAGCACAAAATTTTGATAATTTTTAAGGTAAAACCACAAAATTTAAATTCCATATCTGCCACAGGAACCACTCTGGATTACACTTCTGGAGTCTAAAAATACATGAGCACCCATCTGCAAACAGTACAACACAACAGTCTGAGGCATTTAGGCAGTCCTTGTGCTGTCTGCTCCATGGTGATAAGATAGATATGCAGTTCCTTTCATTCAGAATATAGACTGGACAGAGTGATAGTGACGGTGCTCTGAGCACTTCACAAAAAGGGAGGAAAGCTGACCCAAATCTACAAGCAAATGCCAGCCTGGTAGCAGCAGAGTGAGAAGCCCTAGAGACTTAGGGGATTGGCTGCTGAGGATCAGAGTCTTTCCATCCTGGTGTTTCTAGCAGGCAAGCAGCACAGCACCTGGCTAAGCTCCTTTTGCTTTGTGGGCTTACCATGAGGAAGGCTTCAGTAAGCCTCCCTGAGGCCTTCCAATACCATCACTAGGGAGTAAGTGTTCCCTGCACTTGCAATCTTTCTCTTACTATACTGTTGGGTTTGGGGAGGGGAGGGAGCTGTTCTTTTTCAGTTAATTTCTCAAAAGCATTTGTGATAACTTCACTCAGGAATAAAACACCACAAGAATGGAATTAGCTTATCAGCTCTAACACAGAATTTTATAAATCTACCAAAATTTTCTCAGTACTAAAATAGAAGAGTGGAATAAGATGAGTCTTAAAGCCCTTTCTAGCTTTTAAATTCTACATTTACAATACTTGCCAATACTAAAGACATGCACTGAAAGTTATAAAGGCAATCCCCAAAACAGAAGCTATAAACACATCTTTCTTATCCTCAGCAATGTAATGTTCCTCTTGCATCAACCAGGTCTGTCAGTTCTGGTGCTCAGTCTCCCTTTAGTCTACTATCCTGTCCACATTCCCCTTAGGTGATTCTCCTGTTCTCATTTCCCTCAGTCCAGTATTCAAGGCTCTCCACAATCCTGTCCTGAGGAACCAACCTTCTGTAGCGCTTTCTTGGGTGAACTTCTAGCTCAGCAAGTCTGTCAGTGCCTGCTCCTGCCACATACTATACAAATCACAGCTTCCTCAACTTGGCTGAAACCATTCCCCTGCCTGAAATATTCTGTCTCTTTGCACATTCATTCCGTTCTTCAAGAAAGTACAAATTTCACCTCTACTACACAGCTTCCTCTGCGGGCCTTCAAACCCCTGCACCCCTTGGGCTCTAGTGACCTTGGCGTCCAGCATGTCTTCCTTCACAGGCAGCTTGAGCACAGGAAAGAGGCCTGTGGCAGAGCTTCCACCTCACAGCTCCAGGTGAGCTTCTCCATTGTAATATCATAGAAATCCCTACCCCAGGGTATCTCAAGAGGCCACATTTAACTAGCAACCTTTAAAAGAATCAAATAACAGCTTATGTACAATTATTAAAAAATCTTACAACTCATCCTACTCTTACTGACAGCATTTTTACAACTTTGTTCTAAATTTTAAGGTAACAGGGTCTCAGTTAATACTTGCTCTTCAAGGAAGAGACTATAAATATTGCAGCAGACTTGAATTTGGAAATGGAAAAAAAAAACACTTAAACAAAATGGTGCATGTTTTTCTACATCAGCCATGCAGACCACACATTTCCATGAACTGCATATGCTCTAACAAGTACCACAGCCAGAGCCCTTTGCTCCCTAATGTAAGTATTCCTGCTTTAATTCCAGAAACATTTTATTTTATTTGCGGGGGTTGAGGCAGGGTTTCACTCTAGTCCAGGCTGACCTGGAATTTCAGGCTGGCCTCGAACTCACTGTGATCCTCCTACTGCTGCCTCCTAAATGCTGGGATTAAAGGCTTATGCCTCCATGCCTGGCTCATTTTGTTTTGATTGATAAGATTTCGGTCTTGCTCAACAAAGAATACTTAATCTGGTTTGTACTCTTCTGATAATGATGCCAAGATAATGTGGACACAAGTCTAAACTTGTCACTTTCACTTCTATTTGATAAAAGGCCTCTTAAAAGCCAAGAAATGCTCTCCCAACCAGTGCTGTGATGAAGTGTTAGGAAACACTAGAAAATGACTACAGGCACAAACACCATGTTGAAACAAAGACAATGGTTTCAACATGTGTCTTTAAATTGAAGGAAAAATATTTCAACCAACTGCTACAGACTTTTGTTAATTCAAAATACTCTGAAAGTAAAACTACAATGGAAAATACTCTCTTTAACGATTTTGCTACATAACAAATTGCACTTACTTCATGGGACAAAGGAAAGAGGGGGAGAAAAATCCACATTTGACAAAGCAACTGTCATATGGCAACTTTGTTTTCTTTTCGACAAAGAAAGACCATACATGGGAACCTACAGTACTCACATGTAGAGCTGAGGGGTCTGGCAGGAATTCAGCATCCTCTCCAAAGATAAAATCAGGGGGCAGCTCTGGGTATTGAGCATTGAAAATTATATCCCCTGAAATATAAGAAAATGATAGGTTCTTCTTATTTCCTTTCTAATATATGAACATTCTGAAGAATACATAAGAAAAACTTAAATTTATATTTAGTTTAAGAAAAAAGTTTGAAAAGTATTTTCTGAATGATTAATTCTTCAAATAAAAGAACTGATATCTTTTAAATTAAAATCCATAAGAAGCAATCAAAAAAGTGGAATATGCTGTGAATATAAATACCCCAGAAGGACAGTAGACACACAAAGCACATGCCGATTATTTTTATAGGAAACACAACTGTCCAATCATTGCCTGCTGATTAAGAAGCCTTTACTGAAGACTGATTCTCTTTAAACGTAGCCCTTGTCTTGCGAAAATTAAGATTACCTTTGGTGTAATGGGGAAAAAAAAACATGTCTTAAAGTAAAAAAGCTTGAGTTGTAATTTCAAGGTCCCCTAATTGTGCTCCTGGGCAAGCTTTCACTTCTTCAGCCTTCAGTGTTTCATCAGTAAAGTGCGGCCACAGTGGTACTGGCGTTACAGACTTGCTGTGTGAGAAGATAGGCATATAGCAAGCTCTCAGCAAGTGACACAGAACTGCTGCTAGTGATGATGGTGGTGGTGGTGGTGGTGGTAGGGGTGGTGGTGGTGGTGGTGATATTGGTAGGGGGGGTGGTGGTGGTATTGGTAGGGGTGGTGGTGGGGGAAGGTGGTGGTGGTGTTGGTAGGGGGGTGGTGGTGGTGGTAGGGGGGTGGTAGTGGTGGTGGTAGTGTTGGTGGGGTGGTATTGGTGGTGGTGGTGGCAGGGGGTTGGTGGTGGTGCTGGTGGGGTGGTGGTAGTGGTAGGGGGGGTGGTGGTGGTGGAGGTGGTGGTGGTGTTGGTAGGGGTGGTATTGGGGTTGGTGGTGGTGTTGGTGGGGTGGTGGTGGAGGTGGTGGTGGTGTGGTGGTGGTGAAGGTGGTGGTGGTGGTGGTAGTAGGGGTGGTGGTGGTGGTATTGGTGGGGTGGTGGTGGTGGTGGTGGTGGTGGTGTTGGTGGGGTGGTGGTGGTGGTGGTGGTGGTGGTGGTGGTGGTGTTGGTGGGGTGGTGGTGGAGGTGGTGGTGGTGGTGGTGGTGAAGGTGGTGGTGGTGGTGGTAGTAGGGGTGGTGGTGGTGGTATTGGTGGGGTGGTGGTGGTGGTGGTGGTGGTGGTGGTGGTGGTAGGGGTGGTGGTAGTGGTGGCAGGGGGTGGTAGTGGTGGTGGTGGCAGGGAGGGTGGTAATGGTAGGGGGGCAGTGGTGGCGGTGGCGGCAGTGGCAGGGGTGGTATTCTTTTTTTTTTTTTTTTTTTTTGGTTTTTTGATTTTTTTGAGGTAGGGTCTCACTCTAGTCCAGGCTGACCTGGAATTCACTATGGAGTCTCAGGGTGGCCTCGAACTCACGGCGATCCTCCTACCTCTGCCTTCCGAGTGCTGGGATTAAAGGCGTGCGCCACCATGCCCGGCAGGGGTGGTATTCTTAAAGAAAACCCAAGTTTCAAAGTCTCATGAACACATTAGTGTTGTAAGTTCTAGTACTAAGATCTGTTTTGTCTCCTTCACTAGCTCCCTTTTATCCTCTGCTCACCCAATGGATTCAGTCTTCATCATTCTACTAATACGAAGAAGCAGACTACTGTATTGACAATCTAACATGTGTTGAGCTGTAGGTATTTAAGGGTGTTTATGCTTCTGTATACATATACAACCTATGCACACTTGCACACAATACAGTTCTGTCAGTCCATTCATTTTTACTGTTCAAATGATAAATCTATATAATGATATCCAAATTTAAACATTCAGACTTTAATTCTAATTTAAGCCCTTAAATCTCTAGATAGGAGGCATTTCAACATCTGACTCAGCAAGCATAAAAATGTAATCAGTGTGACTCTGCTCCCACTCTCCTCTTCATCTAGCTGACGTCTCTATTTCCAGGGACAGTACTATAATTCTTTAACAAGCCAATCTCTTTACACTCTTAAGAAAACCTGCTCATGATAACCTCCTCCATGTAGACCAACTGACAGAAAGCTGGAAAAAGCCATTCTGCATGCAATTCAATGGGAGAGAGAGAAATCACCAGTGAAGATACTCAACAGTGGACAGTGCAAGCCATATATTTGGCCAGTCAGGCCAAATGAACCAATAGGCGCAATAGTGGCACATCTGTCATGGTGGAAACCAACTGCCCTCTAATTGGACTGGAGGCCCGCTCCATGGGAGGGAATACATCCCTGATACTGAAAACCTACAACAGGGTAGTCATGAGCCCTACAGGTGTAATATCTGCTGCTTTCTGGCTAAATGTATATACTATGCTCATCAAACTGTGCCCAGTAAGCTCCTCTCTTAATGTTCATACCCTTATATTAATGCTACTCTCGCTTTTGGTAGAGAACTTTCTCTTTTCAGATGGCACTGACCTTGGGATGACTCAGAAGGCATCATGGTGCTGGGAAGACGTGACAGAGGAATGCTCAGCACTGCAATATCACTGTCACACCTTCCAAGGCTCAGGGTCCATTGCGGAAGAGGTGGCAGAAAGAATGTAAGAGCCAAAGGAAGGGTAGGACTCCTTACAACGTGCTCCTCCAGACACAAATTGGCCTGGATATACATGACCTCACAGTGCCTGATACTATCTACACAAGACCATCATAATAGGAGGAAAAGATGATGACATCAAAATAAAAGAGAAACTGCCGGGCGTGGTGGCGCACACCTTTAATCCCAGCACTCGGGAGGCAGACCCACGTTAGCCAGATGCACAAGGGGGCGCACACGTCTGGAGTTCGTTTGCAGTGGCTGGAAGCCCTGGCGCACTCATATTCTCTCTCTCTCTCTCTCTCTCTCTCTCTCTCATAAATAAATAAATAAATAAATAAATAAATAAAGCTGGGCAGGGGATATGATGGAGAAGGGAGTTTCAAAGGGGAAAGTGGGGGGAGGGAGGGTATTACCATGGGATATTTTTTATAATCATGGAAGTTGTTAATAAAAATTTGAAAAAAATAAAAAATGAAAAATGAAAAAAAAAAGAAAGAAAGCCAGCCAACCAGCCAGGTCTGTAATCCGAGTACTTGGAGACTGAGGCAAGAGTAGTGAGTTTGAGACCAAAACGAAAGACAAAGAGACAGACAGACACACAAACAGGAAGAACATAACTACAAGTCAGTTTTACTCAATTTCTTCATTGATGCTAGAAATAACTCAGCATTATTCTACATGCTAGCCCCTAACTTCATAATACCTATCACATTTTCATTTAGAGAAACACATTAAGATTGTTCCATAGTTTACAATAAGACAGTTTGCACATCCAGATGTAAGCCAGGTACCTGCTTACAATCCCAGTTAGCCCAAATTGGCCTGGATATACATGACCTCACAGTGCCTAATACTATCTACACAAGACCATCATAATAGGAGGAAAAGATGATGACATCAAAATAAAAGAGAAACTGATTGAGAAGGGGAAGGGACATGATGGAGAGTGCAGTAAAAATGCAGTCATATCTTATTAAATAGCATCCTAGTACCAAATGACACATGCTATGAGGGCGAACTTTGAAAACATGAACACTAACTTTTTTAAAGATGTAATCTAAAGAGAAACCAGAATATAATGCTAATCTTTTTGTGGTTTTTTGAGGTAAGGTCTCACTCTAGCCCAGGCTGACCTGGAATTCACTATGTAGTCTCAGGGTGGCATCAAACTCAAGACGATCCTCCTACCTCTGCCTCCCGAGTTTAAAGGGATTAAAGGCCTGCACCACCATGCCCGGCTATAATGCTAATTTTTAAAAGCTAGAAATAAGGGTCAAAAGTTGGGGATGTGTTTAGAATGTCTGGGGACCTGTGTATATTACTTTATGGTTCCATTCATGAAATATCCAGAACATGCAAATCCAAAGGATACAAAGTAGATTAATGAATACCAGAATCTGGGACTAGGGAAAAGAAATAAAAAATGCTAACATATAACTTTTCTTTTTTATGTATTTTATTTATTTATTTGATAGAGAGAGAATGGGCACGCCAGGGCCTACAGCTGCTGTAAATGAACTCCAGACACACGTGCCACCTTGTGCATCTGGCTTAAAGTGTGTCCTGGAGAATCGAACCAGGGTCCTCTGGCTTTGCAGGCAAGCGCCTTAACCACTAAGCCATCCCTCCAGCCCTTAATTTTGCTTTTTGCAGTGACAAGAATGTTCTAGAACTAGCATTGATGGTTGTACAACTCTGTGACTGTACTGAAAATCACTGAATTGGGGCTAAAGAGAGACAGCTCAGTGGTTAAAGGCGCTTGCTAGTAAAAACCACTAAATACTTTAAGGGGTTGAATTGCCTGGTATGCAAATTATATTCAATAAAGCTGTGATTTTTTTTTATCTGATGCAAGAATTTGCCCTACTTTCAAGAAATATGATCTTACAAACAAATAAATTACAACGTGGTTATGGGTAAATTTATTTTTTACAAATAAAGTCATCTTGAAATACAATTTGGAGAGTTCTACACTTAAAGAAGCTCTTAAGTAAAGCAAAGAATATTTTTTTAAATTTTTATTTATTTATTTGAGAGTGACAGAGAGAGAAGAGGCAGATAGAGAGAGACAGAGAATGGGCACGCCAGGGCTTCCAGCCACTGCACATGAACTCCAGACGCATGCGCCCTCTTGTGCATCTGGCTAATGTGGGTCCTGGGGAATTGAGCCTCGAACCGGGGTCCTTAGGCTTCACAGGCAAGCGCTTAACTGCTAAGCCATCTCTCCAGCCCAAGCAAAGAATATTTTTAAAACATAAATACTTCCAAGTATCTTTGTCAAGAATTTTCTTAAATGAATCCTTTAAAAACGGAGTAGCAGGGCTGGAGAGATGGCTTAGCAGTTAAGCACTTGCCTGAAGCCTAACAACCCTGGTTCAAGGCTCGATTCCCCAGGACCCATGTTAGCCAGATGCACAAGGGGGTACACACGTCTGGAGTTCGTTTGCAGTGGCTGGAGGCCCTGGCGCGCCCATTCTCTCTCTCTCTCTCTCTTTCTTTGTCTGTTGCTTTCAAATAAACAAATACAAATAAACCAAAAAAAATTTTTTTTAAAAACGGAGTAGTAGGGAATGATAAAATGTACTTTTACATTTTTCTTGATTTTTTTAAAACTTAAAGCCATCAAAAATCTGAATTCACAGAAAACTTATTTTTTTAAAAAAAGGAATACTGTGTATCAAATTAAACTTTCAACTGAAAAGAACTGTTAAAAATATAGCAAAAAGAATATTTGCTAAATTATATTATTGAAATATTACATGAATATCTTTCAAATCAAAAAATAGAATTTAAATGCCTTTCAGAATCTCACAATGTTCATACCTTTTAGAATTTCTCAGATTCTTCCCTTCAACCTTAAAGAACTCCTGAAACATTTTGCTTCAATACTCAATAGTCTTTTTGAAGTAAACTGTAGCATTTTTTGGTGTTTCTTTTTTGTTGTCATTGTTGTTGTTGTTGTATTTTTTACTATGGAGAACAGCCAGTAAATCAGTCAAGAGCGTTTATTAAAAACGCACCATGCACAGATGCGCACACCGGCCACCTGGGGAGTTATACAGGAAGCAGAAAACAGCACCTGACCTCAAGGCAGACACGGCAGAGGAAGTGCCAACACAAATCACACAGCACAGCAATCACACTGTGTTTCCTTTATTTCACCCTGGAGAAGATGATGTGAACACTGAGTACAGATTTCTTGGTTACTGCTTACTTCAACTTTTCATAAAAAGTAAGAGTAGGCAGAAGAACAAAGAAATAAAAATAGAACCTGAGGTGATATAAGGTAAGGTTAAAAAAAAAGCCATAATTAGAGGCCAGAAATACCAGAAGGGTCAAGCCTTACCTCATCTCTTTCTGCCTAAACAGAGGCCCTCCCTAGATCTCTCCTCCCTTAAAGGAGTTCCCTGTTTCCTTCAGCCCCCATCCAATCCCATAAAAGACCCCAGTCTGGGTTTCTAGGTGGGCTTTTCCATTTTCCAGAACCTCTTCTTGGATAAGAGCTCTACATTCCTTCCTTCTCTTAAATTCTATCTATAATCTCCATAATAAAATCTAAACCTAAAATTTAGAAATTAGAAATGTTATAGCCACCTAAGAACAAAAATAGTTTCAAGACTTATTTTTCATTATTCCCTGAAACTCATTAGGCTGGCATAGCAGGATCAGTGTAGCAGAATCAATTCCTTTCTTTCCAAAGGTACATCTGTGAATTCACAGAAATCCCAGTTATGAAGCACTTCTCCCTGATTGGGCACCTGACATGCTTCAAAAGGTATCCACAGAAACTCAGTGGGATGCAGTCACCAGAGCTGCCAAACAGACCACACCACATGGGCCACTCCCTGGCCCTGCCCAGCTCTGCCCATGGCGAGGAGATGCAGCCTGTCCCCAGTTCCTCTGCTTCTTCACCAATGCAAAGTCATCAGGCTTTTAACAACCTCAAAGTTGAGAACACAGTTCTAAAGGAAAAATTCAGCCCAGCATGGACGTACACCTTTAATCCCGGCACTCAGGAGGCAGAGGTAGGAGGATCACTGTGGGTTCGAGGCCAGCCTGAGACTACATAGTGAATTCCAGGTCAGCCTGAGCTAGAGTGAGACCCTACCTTGAAAAAAGAAAGGAAACAATTCAAATTATTTTCATAAATTGCTGAATTCATTGATTATTTATTAGAATTCCAAGTATAGGAAGTAAGGCTGAGCTCAGAAAAATGCCAAGAGGAAGGAAATTCTCAAAAAGGAAGGAAGGCTCAAGCAATGGAGTTTTAAAAGACTAGAGAGTTGACTCAATTCTAAGAATTGGCTCCAACTCCTAGTGTTTCCTTACATTGAAATGTATACTCTCCCCTCCCCAAATTCCATTCACTGGCCCTTAGGAGTTTATGAACAAATTTGTCTTTTAAAACCATCAGCCTTCAAACACTGAAAAGCAGCTCCTGTGATTTCTCTTTCAGCCTTGTTGTGCCTTGTCTGACTTGGTCCAGTTCCTCTCCATGCCACTCTCCCTCTCTGGTTGTGGGTGTGCCAGCATCCACCACACTCATAGGGGACGACTGTAAATACTGACCTTCCAGTGCTAACAACTACTGAGCGCTGAAACAGCTGCTCAGGCAGCTCTATCAGCAGTGTCTGGTATTACGCTTCCTACCTACTAGAAGCCCGAGACTCCTGCATACACACTACTGCTAACCAACATAGCCCTCATTCTTGACTGGGACAGCTGAATTTTAGAATTTATTTCAGGATTTGAAATTTCTCCTTATTACATTCCAATTTTATTAGACTCGCCTAGGTACAGCCATCATAATATTCTAAGATTGACCTCCAACATACAGTCACAGACAGACAGACTGGGCATGCTTCCAGAAGCCACCAGTACAGCAGCCATAGACCGATTAATCAGTACTCCTGGGCACAATCATGTAAATAATAACATCACTCAGTAGTGCTATGAATCTGAATATTCACCCCAAGGATATCACCACAAATCTGCCAACTTATCAGATGTCATTTGCTTACAAATCCAATGACATCATTAATGATTAATAGCCCATTAATGTTTTCATTGCACATCACACTGTTCAGCTTGAGAGGTAGAATTCCTTTTCCGGTAGTAAGTAAATGAGACTGTAAAGAATTACATCTGAGAGGAGGCACACTGTCATGTGTTGGGCTCTCAAAAATGCCTACAAAAGACAGGATGATAATGGGGACAACTAAACAGTTAATCTCAACTTCCTTTTCTTGCAAGCCGTATTCTACCACACCCTTCTTTCAAGATTTTGCATTTCTAATATCTGAAATAGTGTTTGCCAGGCACGGTGGTGCATGCCTTTAATCCCAGCACTCAGGAGGCAGAGGTAGGAGGATTGCTGTGAGTTCAAGGCCACCCTGAGACTCCATAGTGAATTCCAGGTCAGCCTGGGCTAGAGTGAGACCCTACCTCGAAAAAACAAAAGAAAAAAAAAAGACGAAGAAGAAGAAGAAGAAGTAGTAGTCATAACACAAGCCACCACATTTAATTTTAAACTTATTAGTAGCCATATCAAACAATAAAATAGAAACAGTAAAATTTAATTTATAACTTAAAATTGTATATATTGTAAAATTCATCCTTTGCATAGGTATATAAGTTGTATCTCACACACAGATTGGCATAAATACAGTATCATCAACACTAGGGAACAGAATAATTCTCTCTCCAAAATACCTTCTTTCTATCAATTTGTATCAACTTTTCCAACTTCCCTCATCCATGGCAACCTCTGATCTGCTCTTGGTCCCTTCGAGATTGCTCTTCAGGAACATCAAACAAAGGGCGTCATGCACAGCCTCTAGAGACCAAATTCCTGATTCAGTTAGCATCGACATTCAAGACTGAACCAGAGAGAGGCCTTGTTCCTTTTCAGAGTTACTCTTAGCTGCTGTATATAATCTACAAGTAGTCTGGGGTTTTTAAGTGGGATCAATGGAAGAGATACGGTGAAGTCTTCACTCCTTATCTTACACTGATAATTAATCTTAATGGCTAAGTTAATAACAAAATAAACTACATTACTACATTTTATTTAGCCAATATACAAAATAAATCGGGTGTGGTGGCACACACCTTTAATCCCAGTACTCACGGGGTGGAGGTAGGAGGATCTCTGTGAGTTCAAGGCCAGCCTGGGACTACAGAGTGAGTCAGATCAGCCTGGGCTAGAGAGTGAGACCCTATCTCAGGGGAAAAAAATGCATACACACACACACACACACACACACACACACACACACTAATAGAACCATTTTGATACGTAGCCAAGCTGGGTTTTATGGTGCACACCTTTATTCTCAACACTTGAGAGGCTGAAGTAAGAGAATCACCATGAGTGTGACACTAGCCTGTGCTACAGAGTAAGTTCCAGGTCAGTCTGGGATAGAGTAAAAGCCCACATAAAAAAAATCAGGCTGGAGAGATGACTTAGCGGTTAAGGTGCTTGTCTGCAAAGCCAAAGAACCTCGGTTGATTCCCCAGTACCCACAGGAGCCAGATGCACAAGGTGGTACATGCATCTGGAGTTCATTTGCAGTGGCTGGAAGCCCTGGAGTGCCCATTCTCTCTCCCTCTCTCCCACCCTCTCTCTCTCTCTCTCTCCCTTTCTCAAATAAATAAATAAATAAAATATTTTTTTAAAAAAATCAGTATGGCCAGGCATGGTGGCGCACGCCTTTAATCCCAGCACTCGGGAGGCAGAGGTAGGAGGATCGCCGTGAGTTCGAGGCCACCCTGAGACTCCATAGTGAATTCCAGGTCAGCCTGAGCTACAGTGAGACTCTACCTTGCAAAACCGAAAAAAAAAAAAAATCACTATGTAATCAATATAAAAGTTATTTATTATCCAGGCATGGTGGCTCTTGCCTTTAATCCCAGCACTCAGGAGGCAGAGGTAGGAGGAGTGCTGTGAGTTCGAGGCCACCCTGAGATTACATAGTGAAGTTCAAGTCAGCCTGGGCCAGAGTGAGACCCTATCTCAAAAAAAACAAATAAAAAAGTTATTTATTAGTGAAGACAACTAACATTCTTTTTAACACTGCAGAATCTGATATGTATTTCACAAATCTCAATTTAGACTAGTCAGATTTCAGACTACATCATGACATGTGGCTTATCAGTAACTACCTGGACATCACAAACCAAAATGAAAACTGATTAGAAGAAAAAGAAGTAAAGGGATTGAAAAGATCAGAAAAGTCATCCAGCTTTCCATGACTACCTCAAAGGACAATGTGCTCATGTACTCCTCCATTAGCCAGCACATTCTATTGTAGGGCAGTTATTACAGGCTGGGGATATGTTGAAAAAGAAAGCCAAGTCTGGAGAGATGGCTTAGCAGTTAAGGCATATGCCTGCGAAGCCTAAGGACCCAGGTTCAATTCTCCAGGTTCCACGTAAGCCAGATGCACATGGTGGCACATGCGTCTGGAATTCATCTGCAATGACTGGAGGCCCTGGCGCACCCATGCTCACTCTCTCTATCTCTCTCTCTCCCTCTGTCTCAAATAAATAAATAAAATAGATAAATAAATTTTTTTAAGTAAACTAGAAAAGAAATATAAAGGGAAGAAAAAGGAAGGGAGGGGGTACTTAATAGGATGGTATTGTATATATGTAAGTAGAAGAATAGATTAATGGGGGTGCAAAGGCCCAAAGTGAGGTCAGGGGAAGAGACTAAGTAAAGGAAAGGTGGAGGGAGGGTTAATCAAAATCTAAGAGGATATAAATAAATCATATGGAATCCTTCGGTATTGGACAATGGAACACTCAGGAGCCATATATTATTACTAGAAAACTTTCAGTGCCAGGAATGGATACCTTCCAGTGAGTTGTTGGCCAGGGAGGTCCCTGATGCCCCCAAAACATTATAGGCCATTGCCGAGGACCTTGGTTTCCCACCAGGAAGAGATGGTAAGACCCTATTACTGAAGACTCCACATACTTGGGCTGCAAGGCCACTGAAAAATCCTGCTGGAACTGAACTGATAACCTCCTCCATGTAGACTAGCTGACAGAAAGCTAGAAAAAGCCATTCTGCATGCAGTTCAATGGGAGAAAGAGAAATCACCAGTGAAGATACTCAACAGTGGACAGTGCAAGTCTTATATCTGGC
The DNA here is from genome assembly GCA_036346955.1 of Dipus sagitta. Lineage (NCBI taxonomy): Eukaryota > Metazoa > Chordata > Mammalia > Rodentia > Dipodidae > Dipus > Dipus sagitta. The sequence goes on along the minus strand of CM070773.1, from coordinate 1,754,083 downwards.
CAGCCAGCCCAAATGAGCCAATGGGTGCAACAGTGGCACATCTGTCATGGTGGAAACCAACTGCCCTGTAATTGGACTGGAGGCCTGCTCCATGGGAGGGAATACATCCCTGATACTGAAAACCTACAACAGGGTAGTCATGAGCCCTACAGGTGTAACGTCTGTTGCTGTCTGGCTAAACGTAAATACTATGCTTATCAAACTGTCCAGTAAGCACTTCTCCTAATGTTCACACCCTTATATTAATGCTACTCTCACTTTTGGTAGAGAACTTTCTCTTTTCAGATGGCAATGGCCTTGGGATGACTCAGAAGGCATCATGGTGCTGGAAAGAAGTGACCGGAGTGCTCAGTACTGTAATATCTCTATCACACCTCCCAAGGCTCAGGGTCCATTGCAGAAGAGGTGGCAGAAAGAATGTAAGAGCCAAAGAAAGGGTAGGACTCCTTACAACATGCTCCTCCAGACACAAAATGGCCTGGATATCTGTGGCCTCACAGTGTCTGACACTACCTACACAAGACCATCATAAGAGGAGGAAAAGATCATGACATCAAAATAAAAGAGAGGGGCTGGAGAGATGGCTTAGCAGTTTAGCGCTTGCCTGTGAAGTCTAAGGACACTGGTTCAAGGCTCGATTCGACAGGACCCACGTTAGCCAGATGCACAAGGGGGCGCACACGTCTGGAGTTCGTTTGCAGTGGCTGGAAGCCCTGGCGCACTCATATTCTCTCTCTCTCTCTCTCTCTCTCTCTCTCTCTCTCTCATAAATAAATAAATAAATAAATAAATAAATAAATAAAGCTGGGCAGGGGATATGATGGAGAAGGGAGTTTCAAAGGGGAAAGTGGGGGGAGGGAGGGTATTACCATGGGATATTTTTTATAATCATGGAAGTTGTTAATAAAAATTTGAAAAAAATAAAAAATGAAAAATGAAAAAAAAAAGAAAGAAAGCCAGCCAACCAGCCAGGTCTGTAATCCGAGTACTTGGAGACTGAGGCAAGAGTAGTGAGTTTGAGACCAAAACGAAAGACAAAGAGACAGACAGACACACAAACAGGAAGAACATAACTACAAGTCAGTTTTACTCAATTTCTTCATTGATGCTAGAAATAACTCAGCATTATTCTACATGCTAGCCCCTAACTTCATAATACCTATCACATTTTCATTTAGAGAAACACATTAAGATTGTTCCATAGTTTACAATAAGACAGTTTGCACATCCAGATGTAAGCCAGGTACCTGCTTACAATCCCAGTTAGCCCATTTCTCTCTGCCATAAGTAAAAATGTTTTTAAAAATATATACATGAGGGCTGGAGGGATGGCTTAGCGGTTAAGATGTCTGCTGGCAAAGCCAAAGAACCCAGATTTGATTCCACAGCCAGATGCACAAGGGGAAGCACGCATCTGGAGTTCGTTTGCAGTGGCTGGAGGCCCTTACGCACCCATTCTCCCTCTCGCTCTCTCTTACTCTGTCTTTTTCCCTCTTTCTCTGTCAAATAAATCAATTAAATTAAATTAAAATAGAGATAGATGACTCTTAAGTGTATCAGAGGGACTCTATCATGTTACTGATTCTTATAACTTAGCCTGATTGGGAAATGCATATCATGTCCCATCTTCAGATATTATAATAAGTTTTAAATGAACTTTTGACCCATATTCTTGTATACTTATTTCAAGGCATAAAATAACAATATTTTAAGTAAACTGTTATAAATTAGCATTACTATAATAAGCAATAAATATTCTACTGCAGAAAATTTTAGTCTTAGTAATTTTCTAATGCATATTCACAAGCTGTTTCATTACTGAAATTTATTACCAATTCTTTAATGAATGTAATAAATCTGACCTCATAAAAAGAAGGGAAATTTTCTCAATCTTCCTATAATTGCTGTAGTTTTAAAGTTATCAGGAATTAGATGTAACTTCAAAGCAAATCAGTAAAGATTACTGTCATGAAGCAGCAAGCAGCTAGGGAAACACAACTGAAGAACAATGTAGCAACCAAACATGATTTTATTGTTGCTGGCTGCTTGATGCAGTACTTGAGCTCACATTAGGGCCTAGGCATGCTAGACAATTGGATTTTCATTCACATACATACAATCACAGACCCCTGATGTAGGTATAACTTCTACTGCACACTTGTGTTTCACATTCTATAGGCTAACAATCATTGTGAAAGAATGAAACAGGTTGGCTTCAATGTACACAGTAAGTAGTGTTGCATTTACAAGGAAGAAAAAGTAGGCATTGCTATTTGGTGGAGTCTAAAAATAAAAAAACACTGAGATTAGACTAGGAGGGAAAAAAATGTAAATCTAGCACTCTCTAGTTGAGGAGCTGAAGAAAAAGAGCATGCAAGTGCACATGTTTGGGGGAAACTAGCAGAATAAAAGAAGGCTTCTTTCCTCATCTCTAAAGACATAGTAGTTTTTGTTGTGCTTTCTTTTTTAATTTGAGAGAGAGTATGTGTGTATGGGTGTAACAGGGCCTCTTAACACTGCAAATAAAATCCAGATGCATGCACCACTTTGTGCATCTGATTGTGCGTGGGTACTAGGGAACTGAACCCCAGGCCAGGAGGCTTTGCAAGCAAGTACTTTTAACTGCTAATCCAACTCCCCAGCCCCACAGTCTTTTTTTTTATTTGCAAGGAGAGAGAGAGAGAGAGAAGTATGGGTGTGCCAAGACCTCGTGCCATTGCAAACGAATTCCAGATGCATGTGCCACTTTGTGTATTTGACTTTAGGTGTGTCCTGGGGCATCAAACCTGGGTCAGCAAGCTTTGTAACCAAGAACTTTAACCACTGAGCAATCTCTCCAGCCCTAAAGACAAAGTCTTCACTTATCAGTTCACTCAATCCCTCAAAAACTATGAAACATGTATACTATGTTAAATAATGCCAGTGACAGAAAAAAAGTTATAAGATTCTGTCCCTCTCAAAAAATCAGCTGATAACAGGAAGAAAGAGTTTTAGGCTCATGGTTTCAGAGGTTTCAGTCCCTGATCAGCTCCATCTCAGGGGCCATGACAGAAACATGGCAGAAGGGCATAGTGGAGGAGAGCTGCTCACCTGATGGGAGCCAGGGAGTAGAGAGAACCAGGGAAAAAAAGGGTACAAGGATAAGACATACCCCCAAAATCATGTCCTTAGTGGCCAGCTTCCTCAAAGGAGGCTCTACTCCTAAAAATCATTCAACTATGAACTGATCAATGCTTAACCCCTGATAAACTCAGTGTGTCATGATCCAGTCATCTCTTAATAGTGCCACCAGTTGGGAACCAAGCATTCAATCTATGAACCTTTTAAGGAATATTTAATACCCACACCATAATAGTCCCAATAAGCCTTGCAATCTAAGAGAAGTAACACTGAGATAAAAATATGGGACTGAGAAAATGGCTCAATGATTAAAGGCTCTTGCTTAAAAGGCCTGCCAGCCTGGGTTCAATTCCACAGTTCCCATGTTACCAGACACACAAAATGGTGCTGGAGTCTGGAGTTCATTTGCAGCCCTAGTGGCTCCATCTTCTCTCTCTTTCTCTCTGTAATAAATAAATAAAAATATTTTATTAAAAAAAGAGATAAGGGCTGGAGGGATTGCTTAGTGGTTAAGGTGCTTGCGTGCAAAGCCAAAGGACCCAGGTTGAATTCCCCAATACCCACATAAATCAGATGCACAAGGTGGTGCATGCTTCTGGAGTTCGTTTGCGGTGGTTGAAGGCCTTGGCGCGCCTATTCTTTCTGTCTCTCTATCGGCTTCTCTCTCTCTCTCTCTCTCTCTCTCTCTCTCTCTCTCTCTCTCATCAATAAAATAAGATGTTTTTTTAAAAGAGAGAGATAAAAGCTGGGTGTGGTGGCACACGCCTTTAATCCCAGCACTCAAAAGGCAGAGGTAAGAGAATCAATGTGAGTTAGTCAGCCTGGGACTACAGAGTAAGTACCAGGTCAGTCCAGGCTAAAGTGAGACCCCCACCTTGAAAAAAAATTTAAAACAGATCGAGAGAGAGAGAGAAAGGAGGAGAGATAAAATAATTACAAAAATATCTACTAGCACACAGAAATAAGTGATCCAGAATGGGATTATTAATGAATACTAAAACCACCAACATGTTGGGGAATGCAACATAGTCTCAAAGCACTATTTCATGTGTTACTAATTAATTATAATGGAGAAACATCTTTATAATGGAAATATTTGGAAGCAGCAATTTTTTAGCAATACATAGAGTGATAGAGACAGAGAGAGAGATAACTGGCACACCAGGGCCTCAGCCACTGAAAGCAAACTCCAGACACTTGCGCCACCTAGTGGGCATGTGTGACATGCACTTGCCTCACCTTATGTGGGATCTGGACAGTCAAACATAGATCCTTAGGCTTCACAGGCAAGCACCTTAACTGCTACGCTATCTCTCTAGCCCTGTAAGCAGCAATTTTAACTGATCCACATGCTCAAACTCAGCAACACCAACAATGATAAAATCCAGTCATGGACACCATGATGACTGCACTGAAAGCATATACCACTAGCTGTTTGGGGAGCTTGAGCAAATACTTCTCCTAAACTATGTCCTGAAGAGGAAGTTCCACCAACTAAATTAAAGGGCAGTCTACAAACAAAAGGCCTGGACTCTAAAACTGCACTGAATGAGAAAATAGAAATTTAAAAGTTATAAGAACTGTTCTAGATTAAAGAACACTATAGAGATATGAGTAGTAGATACCGTGTATGATCTCTCACTAGATCACATATGGAGGACACTCTGTTTTGGTTTCTCTCTCTTCACTCAGTACCTCTCTATACTCCCAGAAATCACCTCCCAAATAAACTATACGTTTCCCAATTGTTGTTTCAAGGTCTGCTGTTTCTGGAATCCAAGCTATGGTAGGAAGGATTGCTGCTTAATTAATAATGCATGTTCCTCCTGGAGAAATGAAAGGTTTATTATCTCCCCATGGCCCTCTGTGAGTTTTCAAAACCACATCCCTAGTGGTTTTGCTCATTCAGTGACAACTCTCTAAGAAAGTAGCATGAAAACTGGGCCACTAAAGATCAATTCCATGAGATGGGGCACCAATACTTTGGTTTCTTTCCCACAAATAGTAAGCAAGGCAGCAACCCTGTACTCAAAAAGGCAAGTATAGGAACCAAATACTGAACAAACAAAGAACTTAAAGCAAAGAACAGTCTATGCTATTAAACCTAACATACCAATTTAATCAAACAAAACACATAACCTGAGCTCTGGGAGAGTTGACTCTGCAAAAGACAGACAGGCATTTTTGCAAAGCATAGCAATTTCTTCACAAGAGGTAAAACTGGTGGAAACTAGAAGAATGGAATGATCAGCCTGAGGTGCAGAGCAACAAGTACAAGATGAGCCCCAAATACCTATCCATGCAGGAAAGCAAGAAAGCTACCAAAGGCTTTGCAGGTCATTCCAACAAGACCCGGAGCCATCACCAACAGGCTCCCCAGGCCCAAGGTGGGTCAATTTAAGCATCAAAAACAACAGTAAGTGCAAGGGGCAGAAACACAGCAAATAATTTTAAAGTAATGATTAGTGATACTTTTTTATAAAAATCAAGATTTATTTTTAGAAAATGCAAAAGAATTTACTCCTTATAAAAAAAAAACAATAAAAAAAGGAAAATATCAAGCATTTATCCTATCCTTCCTAAAGCAATTATATTCAGGATTACCAAATACTTGATCAGTAAAAACTCCTGTTTATAGAAGTATTCCAACTATAACTGAAGAAGAGATAATAGAATATCACAATTTTCCAGTTCTGTTTTTCTTTTAAGACTGTACATTGGACCTTACTATATAGCCCAGACTAGCTTCAAACCCATGATCCTTCTGCCTCAGCCTCCTGAGTACTAGGATAGCAGGCTTGTACCATCAGGCCCAGTTCACCCTGCAACCTAAACAAATTATCTAACAAAGGCCACTGAAGAGTATGCGTGAGAGGTCAGAGTTGCTCGGTATCACAGTGAATGCTTAGCAATCAGAAACATGAAGCCCTGGCTTAACCCTCAGCACCAAGGGGAAAAAAAAAAAAAAAAAAAAAGACAGCCAGATACAATACAGCTCTGAGAGGGAAAATATGGCACCTTGTGAAATATTCTTGCCAAAGAATAAACCTGAACCCAAGCAGGCTTCCAGAACTAAAAATCAACTCACACAGAATGTGCAAAAGCAAAGAAATGTGTCTAAAATGGCACCATAGGAATGAAATAGTACAATTTCAGTCTGTAGGAAACTCTACAGGACAAATGACTCAGTTTCTCACAAATACATTAAAAATAAAGAAGAAAAAGAAATGAGCATAGGAAAAAGAATGAAAGAAAAAGGGAAAGAACAGAAGGGCAGCATAAAAGAAAGTGGGGACAAGCTAACTATAAATATGGGACTAAATGACATCAACTTATGGTAACATGTATATTATCAGTAAGCAAGAAATGCAAAACACATACACACACATATATGTATGTGTATATATATATATATATATATATATATATATACATATGAACCAGAAAATTCTGTGCACTAATAATTAAAGATTCAAGAACAAATGCTAATTTTTAAAGTATGACAATGATTTGCTCTGTTCTGGTTTTGCAATGCTAGGGATCATATGTTTCCATTAATCTACCACAAAACTATGTTGGTTTTTCTTTCAGTAGTCACATCTCATTATTGGTTCGTACTACATATTATAGATCCTTGTTATAATTTAACTCTTTTCCTCTACCTAAAGAACTATTTTGAAAGCTATTAAATAATATATTTTATACTTATTACAACCTCTTGTTTCTAATCTAATGTACTAAACCACTGATATTGTGTATTAATTCATATGTGCATCATAGAAGCTGTCTCTTGAAACTTGTTTCCTCTATAAGTCAAGTATGTCCATATCATTCATAAAAATTACTGATTAAAAATTCAAAGATATGGCCCTACAGACTTTCAAAATATAGTTCGATTTACTACAATCTACTTATCCTAATTTTTTAAATATTCTATTTATTTATTTATTTATTTGAGAGAGAGAATGGGCATGTCAGGGCCTCCAGCCACTATAAACAAACTCCAGACACATGCCCCACCTTCTTTATGCATCTGGCTTATGTGGGTACTAGGGAACTAAACACAGGTCTTTAGGCTTCTCGGGCAAGTACCTTAACTACTAAGCTATCTCTCCAGCCCCTTAACCTACTTTGTGCTACAATAACATATAAGACATCCAGAAAGACATCACAGAATAATTGTTACATTTTCTGCTGAAATGATTTGCTATGTCTGCTGATCTAACATTGAAAAATAGTTTGGTAAAACTTTATTCTAAGTAAACCTGTGTTGGCTACCAGATGAACATATGGATGAACAGATAAAGAGATAGATACATGATAGAGAGATGACAGGCAGATAATCTTTAAAGCTTTCAATTTGTGTAATAATTAATCTTTGATATATAATACCAATATAAAAAATTAAACTAATTACTTTAATCCCAGCACTCGGGAGGCAGAGGTAGGAAGATCACTGTGAGTTCGAGGCCACCCTGGGACTACATAGTGAATTCTAGGTCAGCCTGGGCTAGAGTAAGACCCTACCTCGAAAAACCAAAATAAAGCCGGGCGTGGTGGCGCACGCCTTTAATCCCAGCACTTGGGAGGCAGAGGTAGGAGGATCGCCATGAGTTCAAGGCCACCCTGAGACTCCATAGTGAATTCCAGGTCAGCCTGAGCTTGAGTGAGACCCTACCTCAAAAACACCAAAAAAAAAAAAAAAAGAAAAACCAAAATAATAATAATAATAATAATTTAAAACAAATATACAGCTCCTTCATTTTCTTTAAGTATTGGAACCGCCATTTATTTCATCTGCAGGCTAATACCACTATCTAAAATTTCTTAGTGTAAGCCAGGCATGGTGGTGCATGCCTTTAATCCCAGCACTCAGGAGGCAGAAGTAGGAGGATCGCCATGAGTTTGAGGCCACCCTGAGACTACATAGTGAATTCCAGGTCAGCCTGGGCTAGAGTGAGACCCTACCTCCAAAAACAAAAACAAAAACAGAACAACAAAAAAAAATTTCTTAACACAGATGATTATTGTGGTAATTCTAATAATTCCATTTGTCAAAGAAATAACTACTCTTAAAGGAATCGTAGTGTGGTTAGCTACTCCAGACAAGAATTCTAATAAATGTTCTTTCAGTGCCATAAAACCATTGTGGAGATGAGGAAACACAGCTGTGCTATCGTTAGGACACAAAGATATTTTTAATGAATAAACTGTAATGCTGTGTCATAAAAAAATACGATTCTTTGAGTGACAGTAACTATCAACTTACCAAGGACACTTAAGGAATTGCTTCAATGTGTTTAAGTGTAATAATATCAAAAGGTCTTCTGTACTAAAAAATATATATAGCTCTTTCACTTCAGTTAATCAGGATCATGCAAGTTCTGACCAATCCGTGTCTCTCAAGAAGGGCTGCAGGTTAGCAGGCTTAGGGAAGAAGATGACTTAAATTTGGTTTTGATGATACTGAATGTGTTTCAGAACTCCTTTGGTTCATAATATAAAACTGGATGCCTTTTTAAAGCATATGCTAAAACTAAAATCTTTCTATAATTTTATCTCTAAAAAACTTTTAAGTAGAGTTAGGGAGATGGCTCAGTGGCTAAAGGTACTTGCTTGCAAAACCTGCTGGCCCAAGTTCAATCCCTCAGTAAAGCCAGAAACAAAAGTGATACATGCGTCTGGAGTGTGTGTCCACTGGCAAGACGCCCTGGCAACACACATACCACACACACACACAGAGACACTTTTCTTTTTATTTTAAGTACTTTGTTGTTTTACTTTGGGATTGTTTTGTTTTGTTTTGAGGCAAGCCCAACAGACTGGCCTTTTTTTTTTTTTTTAATGAGAGAGCAAGAGTGAAGGAGAGACAGAATTGGCACACCACCTTATGCACGTGTGACCTTGTGCATCTGCATTGTGTGGGATCTGTTGAGTCAAACATGGGTCCTTAGCCTTCATGGGCAAGTGCCTTAACTGCTAAGCCATCTCTCCAGCCCTTCTTTTGTTTTGTGAGACAAGGTCTCACTCTAGCCCAGGCTGACCTGGAACTCACTGTAGGTTCAGGCTGGCCTCGAACTCACACAGATCCTCCTACCTCAGCCTCCTAAGAGCTAAGATTAAAGGTATGAACCATCACACCTAATCCTTATTTTTTTTTATTTACTTATCTGCAAGCAGAGGGAAAGTAAAAGACTGAGAGAGAAAGTATGGCCAAGCCAGGGCCTCTTATCAACTGCAAATGAACCTCCAGATGCATGTACCAAGTTGTACATTGGGCTTTAAATGGGTATTGGGGGATTAAACCTGGGCTGGCAGGGTTTGCCAACTTCTTAGTCCCTTATTTTGTTTTATTCTTTGAGATAAGGTCTTGCTACATATCCCAGGCTGGTTTGGAACTCTATATACAAACTAATCTTTTTCAAACTAGTAATCCTCCTGTCTCCTCCTCTCATGTGTTTGGATTATAAGAGTACATACCAAACGTCTGGTACTTTTTGAATGAAAACTGAATTTTTTCATTCCAAAATGCTCAAAAACTTCAGTTATACAGATACCTTTACCTTATCTTTGATATTTATGTTTTCTTTCATCTTTCCTATATTATGGTGAAACCACCCAAATTATATTATTATATATATGGTTCAAAACTGTTCTCTAACATTGGTGCAACAGTGGTATGACTGTTACAGAGGGAACCAACTTTCTCTGACTGGGTGTGAGGCCTGCTCAATGGGAGAGAATCCATACCTGGTACTGAAAACCCAGTCAAAAGTTGATGGCTTTGAAATTCATAGGACCTAGGAGAGAAGCTACTATGTTTGGCTAAATGGACATGTGTGTACAGCAAATTACCCTCTAAATACTTATATTTATGCCTGTAGATTAGTGCTGCTCTCACCTCTGGCCAGAGTAGCTTCTTTTTTTTAATTTTTTTGTTCATTTTTATTTGTTTATTTGAGAGCAACAGACAGAGAGAGAAAGAGGCAGATAGAGAGAGAGAATGGGCGTGCCAGGGCCTTCATCCACTGCAAATGAACTCCAGATGCGTGCATCACCTTGTGCATCTGGCTAACGTGGGTCCTGGGGAATCGAGCCTCGACCAGGGTCCTTAGGCTTCACAGGCAAGCACTTAACCGCTAAGCCATCCCTCCAGCCCCAGAGTAGCTTCTTTTTGCAGTTGGTGTTGACTACTGAAGAGAGATAAAACTAGTCAAAGTGCTGAGAAGTGACTGTTGAGTGCTCAGCACTAAATAAGACATCTGTGTTATCCTCTTTAAGACTCAGAAAATAATGCAGAAAAGAAGGCAAAAAGAATGTACATGCTAGAGGATGGTAGAGGATGGGGAGGAGTGCTTTGGCAGGCTGCCTTCCAAACATGAAGTGGCTGTTACAGTGATGACTTCACAGCTTTCTGGCTTTGAGGTTTTGCTCTGACACATGTTTTCAGCACAATGTGTCATCTTACCACAGGCTCAAAAGCTACGGAGTCAAATGATCATAAACTGTGTGGCCTCCAAAGCATCAGCCAGAATAAACCTTTTTTCTTCTAGGTTAGTTTCCTCAGGTACTTGTGAAAGTGACTACCATCCATCCTAATCAGGTGTTAGCAGCTGACCACCATCTTTCCCAGCTTATGTATGGCAGAGGACATCACTACTGGATGCTATGTTGACCTCTTATCCCCCAATGCCCCTGCTTATTCTCATTTCCTGCATTTTTTCACCACAAACAGCTAATAATTCATACTGATTTGCTCTTATCTACTTCTACTGAGACGCAGACTAGTATGTGGAAATAAAGATGAGATTTATTTCCTAATATGTTAGAGTGGGGGGAGCACTGGATATTGAAGTTTTGGATTTGAGTACTGGCTCCCTGACTGCCCAGTCATGTGACCTCAGGCTAGTCACTTGGGCTCAGTGATCCCTTGCTTATATACAAAGCAAGAACACTCACTAAAACTTACTAAAGATTAAAACACGATCATTTAATTAAAACTACTTTGGAAAATAGAGAATACAATTTCATTATGAATATTTGTTTCTAATTCCTAGCTGATTTACACATAGCAGAAATTTAAGGCTGATGTGGCACCATATGACACAGACCAACAGCACTTGCCAAACACTCAGGAGAAATAACCACAGAATGCTAGCTGGAAAGAGAAAAAAACCACACCAACTTTTCTTTCAATTCTAAGTTTATTGTTCAACAGTGACTCTTTTGCTGACACAGACACAGGCACAAGCCAGAGCAGACTCAAACTTGTGCCATGAATGGTCTCAGAGTGGGCTTGGGCTTCAACTCCCACAAAACAGTGCCTAGAAAACTGCGCAAAAGCCCACCTGCTTCCAGAAACCTTGTGAAAACCAAACATTAGCCTGTGGAACTCATAAAAAGAACTGAACACTACTTTCTACTGTCAAATAACTGAAATGTCCCACAATACAAGTAAGGCATTTTACACAACTGGTATGGGGGACCCTTTGTATTCAAACAAGACAGACCTGCACAGTATGTCTAACAACAAACAAAAGCAAGTTCAGGAATCCACAGAAGCTGAGTTGGGTGAAGATTAAGTGAAATGAATGAAAATTTTGGATGCTGAAAAACAGGGATGCAAATTTTAAAGCCTACAAAAACAGACATAAGAAAAATGCTTTCAAAGCTGGGCGTGGTGGCACACGCCTTTAATCCTAGCACTTGGGAGGTAAAGGTAGGAGGATCGCTGTGAGTTTGAGGCCACCCTGAGAATACAGAGTGAATTCCAGGTCAGCCTGGCCTAGAGTGAGATCCTACCTCGAAAAAAAAGAAAAAAGAAAAACAAACAGCTTTCAAAACACAACAAATAAAAATATAAATAGGGGACTAGAGAGATGGCTTAGCGGTTAAGGCACTTGCCTGTGACGCCTAAGGACCCTGGTTCAATTACCTGGGACCCACATAAGCCAGATGCATAAGGTGGCACATGCATTGGAGTTCATTTTCAGTGGCTGGAGGCCCTGGTGTGTCCTCCCTCCCTCCCTCCCTCTCTCTCTCTCCCTCTCTCTCTCTCTCTCTCTCTCCAGTTTCTTTCTCTCTCACTCTCTCAAATAAATGAATAAAAAATGTTATGCATAGGCCAGGCGTGGTGGCGCACGCCTTTAATCCCAGCACTTGGGAGGCAGAGGTAGGAGGATCGCCGTGAGTTCGAGGCCACCCTGAGACTCCATAGTGAATTCCAGGTCAGCCTGAGCTTGAGTGAGACCCTACCTCAAAAAAAAAAAAATGTTATGCATATATATATACATATATATATAGATACATACATATATACATATATATATATAAGCGCACATAAATCTACCAGCCAAGTAAAAACAAAGTCATACATGCTCTAAACAACATTTATAAAAAATTTGACAGTGCTTACTTCAGCAGCACATATACCAAAACTGGAATGATACAGAGATTAACATGGCCCCTGCACAAGGATAATATGCAAATTTGTGACAAATTCCACAGTTTTGATTAAGAGGCTCCTAAGAGCTCATCCCTGAAGTAGACTTAAAACACACACAACATGGCTCAGAGAATTTTGTGGAAGAGGGAGTGGAAAGACTGTTAGAACCACAAGTTGGGACATCATGCCCAGAGGCACTGCCTCTCCCCAGTAACTGACTGCTGCTCCCACAACACATAATCCACAACCCCCACGGGGATCACCTGTGACTCCAATGAGGAGGGCCCCCTTCGGAAATGGGGCAGGGATAAGAGAAAGGATGGTACCAAGTCATGATGCATCCATACTACATCCATAACTAGTAAAAAACAAAAATTTTAAAAAAGAAAGAGACAAGTACTGGAGAGATGGCTTAGCGGTTAAGGCGCTGCCTACAATGCCTAAGGATCCAGGTTTGACTCCCCAGTACCCACATAAAGCCAAATACACAAAGTACATGCTTCTAGAGTTCGTTTGTAGTGGCTAGAGACCTTGGTGCATCCATTCTCTCTCTTTTCCTTTCTCTCTCTCTCTCCCTCTGCTTGCAAATAAATAATTTTAAAAAGAGAGAGAGAGAGACAAAAAAAATTGACAAAAAAAAAAGTAAGGATGGAAAGATGGCTTAGTGATTAAGGCACTTGCCAGGTTTGATTCCCCAGAACACTTGTAAGCCAGATGTACAAAGTGGCGCATGTGTCTGGAGTTCGTTTGCAGTGGTTAGAGGCCCTGGAGCACTCATTATCTTTCCCTTCCATTCTCTCTCTCTCTCTCAAATAAATAAAATATTTTTTAAAGTAGCAGAAAATAAGCAATGTGTACAAAGCAATGGCACCATAACAGCAGTTTTTCTGACAACTCAGATTTAAGTTGGTAATAACAAAGAACAAAGACAACCCTGCCTCTGCCAGGAAAATTGTGCAAGCCAGAAAGAAATCAAGCAAGGTCTGTAAGAATTTATGCACATGTGCTGCGATTTTCAGGAAGAAGTGGAGAAAGGAGCAAAACACAGGTCACAACATCTCAGAAGTGATAAGGTCATTCCAACATAGTAGAAAACAATGAAAATTTAAAATGGCAAATTAGGTGAAAAGAAATGGTGAAACAGGCATGTGCCACACATCACGGCTGGAACACAGATGCCCCTTGAAGCCAGCACATGGGCCACATCTAGCTTCTCACTGTAAGAAATGAAGGAAAGAGTTGATACACTATTATTATCCTGTCATGAACACACCATTCTTTCATCTAGTAATAGTATTTTTGTGAAGCTCTATACTATTTCTCTTCATAAAATATAAATTAAAAGATTTCAACAATAAATTAGATATCTCATTTCACTAAATGGAAAATTACCTACAGCTTGCAGATTCCCGGGCTTTGGGGAATGCATTTCCACATAAGAGCAATAAATGGCCTTGTATGTGCCAGTGTCCAGACTGCTGGATTGTAGAGAAACAATTCTTACTTTTATAGAAGCACTTCTGCCACTCAAAGTACTTGCTGAATCATCTGTTTAGACAAAAAACGTGTCTGAAGAGCCACCCTCAAACTGCGCTTGCTCTCTCCTCTCAAGAAAGCCACACCTGCAGTCAAAGTCTCACTGCCGAGGTGGGAGCTTTTCCTTTCATGAACCACAGGAGGCTCTCGGGTTATGCGCACCCTCAAGAGTTACCTTGAGAATCTGGCTGTGGTGGCACACATCTGTAATCCCAGCCCTCAGGGAGGCTGAGGCAGGAAGACTGTAAACTAGAAGCCAGCCTAGGATACATAGTGAGACCCCATATCCAAAAAAAAAAAAAAAAAAAAAAACTCGTATTGAGGTTTAAAACTCATCAACAGAGAACCAGAGTGGGTGGAGGGCACTAGTTTGGCCAGAATTCCTCTTCTCTTCAGAGATTGAAGTACTTCACACTGACGGTTTAGACTGAACACCAAACCCTCCCAGAAAGCAGACCTCAGCTCATGTCACACACACTGACAAAACTAAGACCCTATCTGTCCTCATAAGACTGTTCAAAGGCTGAAAGCTGGAGGTCAGTCATCTGTGCTAACAAGTGGCCAGGATCTTGGTAGACGACCTCACCTCCAACTTCAAGTAAATATACACATATACATGTAAGTAACAGAAACCCATCATCACATTGAATCCCTCACCCCTTCTGCTCAAAATTCATCCGTTTCTTTCCTGAACCTTCGGCCTTTCCTTCAGGAAACTGCATTTCAGTGTATCTACTTGCTTTCCCATCTAAGCCATCCTCTAGGCTCTTGTTCCACTTCACTGTTCCATGACTATGTTCTAAATGACATTCTTACCCACCACCTACCCTAAAACTCAAAGGTTTAAAAAAATACCACTTTATTATGCTCACAGGTTCTGAGATAAAAATGTAGGCAGAAGGAAGACTCCTCACAGCACTGACAGAGATTGCTCAATGGTATTCAGCTGCTAGGATTTATTTAGTTTGAAAGGTCCAATATGATTTCACTCGCATGTCTGGTGCTTGGGTTGGGATAGCTCCAAGACAACTGACACCGCAGTGCCTGCATGTGGCCTCTTCATGTGGTTTGGCTACCAGACAGCCGGGCAACCCAGAGTAGTCAGAGTTCTTATGCAGTGGTGTAGGGCTTCATGCACAAGTGTTCTGCAGCAAGATAAAAGCTGTATTGCCTGACATTACCAAGCCACACAGCATCATGTGCCTCATACTTGTTGGTCAAAGAAGTCACAAGCCTGTCCAGATTCAAAAAGAGGGAAATTACACTGAACCCTCGAAGGAGGAACAGCACCACTGAAAAGCATGAAGCAGGAGGTGCTATTGGAGCCATTCCTGGACAATACAGCCACAAAAAGACTCTCCCACCTCATTGAGGGCCTGTTTTCAGGCTAGAATCATGCTCAGCTCTGTTTCAAAATGTCTACTCTTAGGTAATTCATAGTAAGCAGTACTCCCACTTGGATACAACCTGTGAAGTAGTGACTTTTCTCATTACTGTGACAGAATACCTGACAGAAGCAACTTAAAGGAGGAAGGGTTGATTTGGACTCACAGTTTGCAGTTACAGCCCATCATAACAGGAAACACATGGCAGCTGAAGCAGCTATGCTCATGACAGGAGGAGCCTGCGACCCAGGTTCTCACAAGACCTGGACTGCAAAGCAGACAGCTCAGCTATAATCATGCCAAGCAAAAAAACTTTAAGGCCCATCTCCCAGCAACCCACTTCCTCCATTAGACCGTATCTCCTAAAGACCCACAACCTCCCAAATAGTGCCACCAGCTGAGGGACAAGTGTTCACACACGTGAACCTGTAGGGGATATTTCACATTCAAACTGTAACACTCTGTCCCCCAAAGATTCATGTCCTAGAAGCTTGGTCCCCTGTGTGACAGTGTCAAGGTGACAGCAGAGGATAATCAGGTCATGGAGCTCCACCCTCAGGGATAGATTGATGCTTTCTTAGGGGATGTTGCAGGTCTCATAGGGCTGAAGTGGGTCCTGCAAGTGTGAATGATAATAAACAAACCTGACACCTCTACTAAATTCCTCTTTTGCACACACCACTCACCTCACTTTCACACACTCCTGTCATTGTGATGCCATTTGCTGTAAGACACATGTTAGAGACAAGATACTGGCACCATGTTATTGAACCCCTAGAACTGTGAGCTAAATAAATCTCTTTCCTTACTTATAAAGTAGTTAGCCTCAGATACCATGTCACAGCAACAGAAAACAGACCTATAATGGTAAGCATAAACAAAGACATAATAACAAAGTAATTATCAGCAGTTGGAAAATAACCAGCATGCCTTACAAGACAGAAACAAAATCGTTGGGCTAGAGATACAGCTCAGCGATTAATGGTGTTTGCTTGCAAAGGCTGACTGCCTGACATCAATTTCCCAGTACCTACACAAAGCCAGATACAGAGTGATGCATGCATCTGGAGTTTGTTTACAGTGGCAAGAGTGCACCTATATTTATAATCTCTCTCTCCTTAAAAATAAATAATAAATAAAAATATTTTAGGAGCTGGATAAATGGCTCAGTGGTTAAGGCACTTGCCTGCAAAGCCTAACAACCAAGGTTTGATTCCCCAGGACCACGTAAAGCCAGATGCACAAAGTGGTGCATGCATCTGGAGTTTGTTTGCAGTGGCTGGAGGCCCTGGTGTGCCCATTCTCTCAAAGCCAAAGGACAGCATCAAATATCTTCCTCTACTACTCTTCTACCTTATTTCTACCTTATTTCCTTGAGGCAGGGTCTCTCACTGGACCTGGAGCTCACTCTGATCCTCCTGTATCTGCTCCCATCAACACTGGGGTTACACACATATGCAGCCATACCCAGCTTTTTTTCTAATATTTTATTTTTATTTATTTACTTGAGAGGGACAAAGAGTCAGAGGAAGAGAGGAGAGAGAGAAAGAATGGATGCGCCAGGGCATCCAGCCACTGCAAACAAACTCCAGATGCATGCACCACTTTGTGCATCTGGTTTACGTGGGTCCTAGGGAATTGAACCTAGATCCTTTGGTTTTGCAGGCAAACACCTTAACGACTAAGTCATCTCTCCAGCCCTCATACCCAGATTTTTACATGGGTGTTGGGAGGCTAACCTAAGGTCCTCATGCTGTGAAGCATGCATTCTTACCCACTGAGCCATCTCAACCCCAAGAACTAGTCTTTACAAAGTAAAATTAGGGCTGAAGAGATGACTCAGCAGTTAAGGGCCCTTGTTTGCAAAGCCTGACAGCCCAGGTTCAAGTCCCCAGTATCCATGTAAAGCCAGATGCACAAAGTGATGCATGTGTCTGGAGTTCATTTGTAGCAGCAGGAGGCCTTGGAGTGTCCATTCCCACTTTCTCTATCTTTTTGTTAAATAAATTAATTAAAATTTTAAAAAGGAAAATTACTTAGTCCTAGAATATTCTAGTCCAAATGCTGGCAAACTATGTTTGTGACTCTCCAAGTTGGTCTACTGTGCATGGCAACCTCACAGGCCCGTAACCCCATGGCTCTCTTTCCTTCTGCTCTGTACGGCTGTGCTGACCTTTTACAACACTTTAGACACTTCCTTGTCCCACTGACAGTCCCCAGAACTACTGTCCACTACAGTACGCTTGTCTACATACGATACACTCTTTTGTGCACTTGTTCTACTAGTTTAATAAGCACCTTCCAGTTGCCTACTACCTATGTCACACATTGCAATAGACCTTTGCAGTCACAGGGTATTCTTGTTCCCTCACAGGATGGTCTTGCTCCCGAAGTTTTACAATATATTATTTCAGGGACTACAGATTTAGTTCTATAGACAAAATCTGGGTATCAAATTACCCCATCTTGAATCCAGATTTATTCCTTCATGCTATCTCAAGAACATGATCAGGAATTACACTGATTTTACAATGTTACTCTATGATGCCATAAAATCCACCTTCAGAAAGTGTTGCTCTGTTTCGTTCTATGAAATAGCATACTTTACAAGAACAGCCATGCCACAAATGATGGTGAACCCTACTGGAGATGGGCTTCTTATTTATTTGAGAGAGAGAGAGGCAGACAGAGAGAGAAAGGCAGATTGAGAGAGAGATGAGTGTACCAGAGCCTCTAGCCACTGCAAACAAATTCTAGATGCATGCTGCCTAGTGCATCTGACTTTACATGGTTACCGGGGAATTGACCCTGGGTCCTTACACTATGCAGGCAAGTGCCTTAACCACTGAGCAATATCTCCAGCCCGAAATGGGCTTTTTATACACATAAAAAGAACAACGGCAAGAAGCATGACAGATGCGCCATCACAAGTTGATGATAACTCATCCTGGGCTAAAAGTTAACTGCTACTCTTAAAAAAAAAAAAAAAAAAAAAAAAAACTAAGTCAGGTATGGTGGCGGACACCTTTAATCCCAGCACTCAGGAGGCAGAGGTAGGAGGATCACCATGAGTTCAAGGCCACCCTGAGACTACATAATGAATTCCAGGTCAGCCTGGGCTACAGCGAGACCCTACCTTGGAAAAAAAAATTAAACTGACACAATATGTTCTCTAACTCCTAAGGAAGGAGGAACATTGCTCCCTCTTCTAATGCTCACAACTTGGCTCAACTAGTCTACCATGGTGAGTAGGAACAACTGAGTTGGTATGTTCACATTGATATTAAAGATGATTTTTTGTGTTCATTTTTATTTATTTATTTGAGAGTGACAGACAGAGAAAGAGGCAAATAGAGAAAGAGAGAGAGAGAATGGGCGCGCCAGGGCCTCCAGCCACTGCAAACGAACTCCAGACACCTGCGCCCATCTTGTGCATCTGGCTAACGTGGGTCCTGGGGAACTGAGCCTCGAACCAGGGTCCTTAGGCTTCACAGGCAAGCGCTTAACCGCTAAGCCATCTCTCCAGCCCCACATTGATATTAAATAGGGAAGAAATTGCTTTAAATAGCCCATAAAGTATGAATAAAATACTCAAGTTACTCACTCAGGTACAGACAGGAACAGAAAAAGCATAGTGTTGGGCTGGAGAGATGGCTTAGTGGCTAAGGTGCTTGCCTGCAAAGCCAAAGGACCCAGATTCAATTCCCCAGTACCCACATAAAGCCAGATGTACATGGTGGCACATGCCTCTGGAGTTTGTTTGCAGTGGCTAGAGGCCCTGGCACATTCCTAGAATGCCTAGTCCCTCTTAAATAAATAAATAATTTTTTTTAAAAAAGAAAAGCCTAGTGTTAGGGAAGAAACACAGAAAACTAACTAGGCAACAGCATGGCCTGGTTAATTAGACTGAGCTTAAGAATCACAGTTTAAAGAAGCAAAACACAACACGCAATCCTGTTGCACCTCGAGAGACTTCACTGCAATGGGGGTGGAAGAGCCTTCATTAGTGCATACTGTTATGTTAGGAAAAACCAGACAAGATGTACAGAGTAAGTCAAAAATCACTTGTGGGCTGAGAAGATGGCTCAGTGGTTAAAGGCACTTGCTTGCAAAGCCCAATGGCCCAGGTTCCATTCCCCAGTACCCATGCAAAGCTAGATGCACAAAGTGGTGCATGCATCTGGAACATGCTTATAATAGCAAGAAACCCTGGCGTGCCTATCCTCCTTCACCCCCCCCCACCCCACCATCCCCTTCCAAATAAATAGTTTTTTGCATTTTTACCCCAGACCAACAAATCGGACAGAGTGCTTTGAAACTGTACCCAGCACTGGAGAATTTACCACTGTGAAGGTTTTTGTTCTTTCAAAGGAAGAAAGCAGCAACAAAAAACAATAGTGTGCTTCCTGGCCTCCAGAGAGAGACTGGCTTTCCAGCCACACTTCCTACAGAAGTATGCCAGCGCCTTCTGCAAATGGAGACCAAACTGCCAAGAACCTACAGGAGAGCACTTATGATAGATGACCGAAAACACTGATCTGCAGCAAACGGGGTGCAGTGCAAGCCACACAGGAACTGACAGGAAGCCGGCCCTAGGGCTGTTACTTAGACATGCAAGAAGGCTAGGAATTCTGGACCTTTGACAGCTAGATTTCACCATCTTTCTTTGAAAGAAAAGTTGTCTCTCTGAGAAAACTGCAGGAAGAAAATCCTGTGCAAAGCTCTATAGTAACTGTGCCTACTTAGCAGCACTGTGCTCTGCCAGGAGTGGCCTCCTCCCTGTGTGAAGACCCCATACAATTCCACACCGCTCAACCAGAGCGCGTCTGCTGGCTCGTATGTTCATTCTCTCATCCACAAGCCAATTCTACGCCATACATGAGTCACAAGCAGTGATGATGGCAAAAAAGAGAAACTAATATTTGGAGTTCACCAAATAATGAGTCATACCCCTGGAAGAAAAGAAATCCTTACAATTGGCAGCCCTTTGCCATGAAGTCATTGAAAATTATTTTAACATTAATATTAATTGCATGAAAGTTGGCAAAAAATACATAAGTGGGAAATGTGGTGTTTGGTTGGCTTGTGCACATAAAAAGTCCAGTTCATGCTCCATGAAAAAGAATGAGTAGGACATCCATTACCTGTTCCTAGACGTCCTCTGCACTCACTGCCAAGCTACTCTTTCTCCCTCACAACACTTCCATACTCATTTTGACCCTTAAGAACCAGAAAGAAGTCTTGCCTTCTTAGCACCCAAATGCCAAAGGGTAATCTTTTAGTATGTCACCTTTATAAAGGGAATGTTTGAAAACAGGCCCCTGTGGCTGTGGCATCAGTGAGTCGCTAAGGCCTCCCAGGACCAGAGGAAATACTGCCAGTCCCTCAGTGCTGCTTCACTCCTACGGAACAATCTGGCAATGGCCAGGGACCAAATCTTTAAAGCTGTTTTATGGTATTTAACATATGGTCATAAATTGCTCAATGCTCTAAAGAGGGGCTAAATTTGCCACCCCTATTGATGAGACATGTTCTTATTTATTTAAAGTTAGTGGCAAACTGGCATTTCTCCAGGGTTAGGCATAAGTACAAAGGAAGAATTAATGAGAAGCGAGTTGTAACTTTTCTATACACTAAATGAAACTACTATCAAATGGGTGTTATCACACAGCAAAACAATAATAGGGAAAAATTCCAATTTCTAAGGTCCTTGGAAAGAGAAAGCACAAATTTGATTTAGAGTACATAAAAATGTTTTCAAATTACTTTCTCATTCTCCTCAAACTAGCTCTATCCATCTCTCTCTTCCCTAACTGTTCATTCCTCATACAAATTAAGATATACTTGGTCTTCATCTGAAATCATACATCTTTGTAAGTCCCTGGAACTTCCCAAATCCTCTTGGATCCACCTTATGATTTTGCCCTATTTTTAGTTGTTTATTAATGGCTACAATTCACCATCACTAAAGATACAATCCTACCAAAAAAAAATTTTGTTCCCTTCATTCTACAAGGTATCCCATAGCCAAGGGCAAAAGAAAAACAAGGACTTTGGGAGGACAAAGAGGTGGTAATATGAAGGATAAAGCCACTGATAGTTTTCTTTTCCATTCTCTGATATAGAACTGGGTAAAGAATCAAAAGATGATTATCTTGCCCAAATATGAAATGTGAAGAAGGATTTCAATAAATTGGAGGTTTGACAGCAGCCTAGGAACAGTATTAAAAGAATTGCCCTATGAAAAGTTAGGCTGTTTATATTACACAAAAGTCTTACCTAACAATATTAAGATACAGAAGCATCATACACAGCATAGAAAGAACTATCTGCATACAGATAGGTAGAGAGACATAAAGTAGCAATAAATACAAGTTAATATGAATGCCACATGCTAAAAATCTGACATGGCATGTATCTTTTTTTTTTTTTTTTTTTTTTTTTTTTTTTGGTTTTTCAAGGTAGGGTCTCACTCTAGTTCAGGCTGACCTGGAATTCACTATGTAGTCTCAGGTTGGCCTCGAACTCACTGTGAGCCTCCTACCACTGCCTCCTGAGTTCTGGGATTAAAGGCGTGCGCCACCACGCTCGGCTTCTTTTGAGACAATAAAATGTGACATCTTGGGCCTGGGAAGATGGCTCAGTGGTAAAGGCACTTGCTTGCAAAGCCTACTTTATCCTTTATATTACCACCTCAAGTCCCCCAAGTCCTTGTTTCTAAAATGTATTCTCAAAATTAAAACAAAATGAAATTAGACATTTAAATGGTGTTCCCCAAGGCAGACTAATGACCAATGCAGATCAAGGAGATCACACAATGCTACATTCGGCTGCTGGGAATCTTGAAAGGATCGACCACCTGGGTCATCTGGAGTGAATATGAAATATCTCAAAATGTCTATGCCAACTCCTATTGAAATGCCCTAGAGATAAGGACAGATCAAATCCTTTAGAGGCTGAAATAATGGAGAAAAAGATTTCAAAACACTGGGGCCTTCTGAACACCTAGCAAGGACCTAGATTTCTAAACATTCTTCACTCTGAGATCAGACTAGAATGTTAAACTCTCTATATTCTAAAAAGTCTCCTCCTTTCAGACATAAAGACCATAATATAGAAGACAAAATACAGAAAATCACCTTGAAATCCAAAAGTAATAGAAATGTAGGTATTCACTGATACTAATTATGTACAGGATACTGTGTATACTCATTCACTGGTCAACCAACACATCAATAATCACATTAAGTGTTCATGATCTAAACATCCAAATTAAGAGGCAAAGATTATCAGAATTAAAAGCAACACCCAAATACATGCTGCCCATGTGAAACTCACTTTAAATGTAAAGACTCAGATAAGTCAAAAATAAAATAATGAAAAAAGTACCATATTATATTAATATCAATCAAAGTGGATTCTAGAATAAACAACATTCCAAGAGCAAGGCGTGTTGATGTAATAATCTTACATGTTTATGTATCTAATAACAGTACCTCAAAACACATGCAGTAAACACTGGTACAACAGTAAGAACAAGTAGATCTAACATTACAGTATACAGTTTCCATATCCCTCTTAATAACTGATATAAACAAACATAAAGTCGGCAAAGTACAGCATACACTTAACAAGAACTCATAATTACACTCAGACGTCAACACTGCTTTCCAGATAACCGTGACTGATAAGTAGAAAAACAAGAAACAAAATGTGGGCTGGAGGGATGGCTTAGCAGTTAAGGCATTTGTCTACAAAGCCAAAGGACCCAGGTTTGATTCCCTAAGACCCAAGTTGACCAGATGCACAAGGGGGCACATGCATCTGGAGTTCGTTTGCAGTGGCTGGAGGCCCTGGTACGCCTATTCTCTCTCTCCCTCTGTCAAATAAATAAATAAATAAAAATAAAATATTTTTAAAAGATTTATTTAAAAAATGCTATACATGAACAACTCCACCAACCAATTTGAACCAAAAGTAATTTACACAACACCCTACCAAAGAATTACATTATTGTGAGTGTGCATGAAACGTTTATTAAGATAGTTCAAATCCTGGGTCACAGAACAACTCTAAACTATTTAGAATGAGTTAAGTCATACAAAAGATATTCTCTAACCACAATGAAATTAAATTCATTAAAATTGGGCTGGAGGAATGGCTTAGCAGTTAAGGCGTTTGCCTGCAAAGCCAAAGGACCCAGGTTGAATTCTCCAGGATCCATGGTAGCCAGATGCATGGGGCAGGGGGCGGGGGATGCAAGCATCTGAAGTTCGTTTGCAGTGGCTAAAGGCCCTGGTGTGCCCATTCTCCCTCTCTCTCTCTCTCTCTCCACACCCCCTCCTCTACCTCCCTCTTTCTCTGTCAAATAAATAAATAAATAAAAATAAATTTGCCAGGCATGGTGGCACACGCCTTTAATCCCAGCACTTGGGAGGCAGAGGTAGCAGGATCACCATGAGTTTGAGGCCACCCTGAGACTACATAGTGAATTCTAGGTCAGCCTGAGCTAGAGTGAGACCCTACATCGAAAAACCAAAACAAAAAAAAATCATTAAAATTAATAAAAGATAACTGAAAATTCAGAGTTCTAGTAAATAAATGGTGCATTTCTGGATAACCAATTTGTGAAAAAGAAATCTAAAAAAAACTTAGAATGTGTAATGAATGAAGCTGAAAACAAAATAGCAAAACTTATAGACTGCAGCTAAAGCAATGCTGGATACGAACTCATAGAAATCAGCATAAATATTAGGAAAAGGAAGCTATCAACTCAGAGACCTCAGTTTCTTCTTTAATAAACTAGAAAGAAAACCACATAAAGTTTGAAGTAAAAAACAAAAAAACAAGGAAAAGTAAAGACAAAATGGAAATTAAGGGGCTGGGGAGATGGCACAGCAGTTAAAGGTATTTACTTGCAGAACAGAAATCAATGAAAACAGAATTATAACAAAGAAGATGAATGAAATCAAAAGCTGATTCTTTGAGAACATGAATAAAATTGATAAATTACAAACTATACCAGTAAAGTAAAGAAGATCCACAGTAGACAAGTTACTGAGATTAGGAACATGGAAGTGACATCACTATAGATTCTGCATATATTTTTCAAGAGACTGCACACATTTTTCATGAGATTATGAAAATTGTTATTCTAGAGGGATGGTGTAGTGGTTCAGGTGTTTGCCTAAGGACCCAGGTTTGATTCCCTAGTACCCATGTAAGGCAGATGCACAAGGTGGCACATGCATCTGGAGTTCATTTGCAGTGGCTAGAGGTCCTGGCACACCTGTTCTATCTATATCCTTCTCTCTCTTTCTCTTTAAAATAAATAAATAATTTTTTAATTATGCTAATAAATGCTTAAATTTGGATGAAATAGGTAGTTTCTTATAAAGATATAAACCAGCAACATTCACATAAGAACTGGAAATTTAATTTGTACTTTAAAACCTTTCTATAAAGAAAAGTCTAGGGAGAAAAAGGGCTGGAGAGATGACTCAGCAGTTAAGGTGCTTGCCTGCAAAACCTAAGGACCCATGTTCTACTCTCCAGATCCCACATAAGCCAGACACACAAAGATGAGGCAATCACAAGGTCGCACATGCCCACTAGGTAGCATAAGCATCTGGAGTTTAACTGTAGTGGCTGAGACCCTGGTGCGCCAATTCTGTTTATCTCTCTGTCGCTTTCACAGAAAAAAAAGAAAAAAAAGAATAATAAAAATAAAAAGTCTGGGCTCTCAGTTTCACTGAGAAACTCTACTAAACACTTAAAAAGAAATAATATAAATTTTTCATAAACATTCCTTTTTTATGTGGTTGGTTGTTTTTGGTTTTTTCAGGTAGGTTTTCACTCTAGCCCAGGCTGACCTGGAATTCATTCTGTAGTCTCAGGGTGGCCTCAAACTCATGGCAATCCTCCTGCCTCTGCTGGGAATAAAGGCATGCACCACCACACCTGGTTTATAAATAGTCTTAAAGATAAAGAAAAGTAATCACTAAGTCACTCTTTTCTAAGGTCAGCTTTATTACAAACAAAAACTATTAAAGGAAAAAATAAATATAATTCAGGAATATAAACACAACATCCTCAATAAAATGTTAAAAAATTCAATCTAATAATGTGCACAAATGATCATGACAACTGGAATGTACACCCAAGGGATACAAAGTAGGTTGAACATGACGGAGTTAGTCAAGGAAATTCATTATACTAAAACAACATGATCATCCATTCTTGATGTTCAAATCACTAAATAAACCGGGTATAGTGGTGCACGCCTTTAATCCCAGCCCTCGGGAGGCAGAGACAGGAGGACTGCCGTGAGTTCGAGGCCATCCTGAGACTCCATAGTGAATTCCAGGTCAGCCTGGGCTAGATAGAGTGAGACCCTACCTTGAAAAAAAAAAAGCCACTATATAAAGTAAATAACCCTCAACTAAGTAGGAAGAGAACTTGATCTCATGAAGGCTGAAACATAGCCAGCACTATACTTAATGAAGGAATTCACTTTCCTTAAAATCTAAAACAAGGTAAGTAAGTGTATTATAACACTTTTAGTCAGTAATACGCTGGATATTCTAGTTAGTACACTAAAACAATAAAAGAAATAATAAGAGGCATTTAGATTGGATAGGAAAACTAAAACTGTCATTCATAGATTACATAATTTTCTGTATAGGAAACTGAATGACATCTATAAACAACTGTAACTCATAAGTGACCTTCTCATGGTTTCAAGATACAATACCAATAAATGAAAAAGATCAACTGTCTATATACCAGCAAGAAACAATAAGAAATTAAAACATGGGCTGGAGAGATGGTTCAGTAGTTGAATGTGCTTCCCATACAAGCATGAGAGCCTGAGGGAGCCTAAGACTGCTGGAGCTCAACTGTCCAGAGACCACACAAACAGCTGAGGATGGCCAGATGCACATCTGTAACCCAGTCCTGTGGGAACATTGGGGCTTATGAACAGCAAACTCCAGAATCAGTAAGAGACTCTGTCACAAGGAAAAACAGGTGGGTGTATGATGGAAAAACATGTGATGGTCTCCTCAGGCTGCTATAGGCAAGTGAGTGGGGTGCCTGAGGCAAGCACATGGGGCTCCACATCAGCATGTACGTGGGCATGTAACACGCACTCATGCGCACGCGCGCGCACACACACACACACACACACACACACGAGCACCTACTTTATACACACACAAAAAGAAAGGAAAGGAGGAAGGGAGGGAGGGAGGAAGGAAGCCAGATCATTAAAACTTAAAAAATAGAATAGCCAGGCAGAATCTGTGGGAAATACTGGGTATGGTAAGGTGCAGCAGCATGTGCTTTTATAACCCCAGTCCCAGTGCCGATAAGGCGAAGACAAAGAGATCTGTGGTGCTTACTGACCAGCCAGTCTAGCTAACTGACAAACTACAGGCCAATGAGACACTGTCTCAAAGAAAGGCAATAGCACTTGAAAGGAATGACACCCCAAAGATGTCCTTTGGCCTCCACACACATGTGCACATATGTGCTTGCACACCTGCATGTGCACATATGCACATAATCATAAAAATGCAAATAATAAGGATATATTAAATACTGAGGAACAAGGATGTAAAAAAAGTATAACACTTATTTGTTAAATGCTTTTTAAAAAGTGGAAGGCTAAAAAACTGACATGCTGATTCCAAAGTTTATGGAAATGCAAAGAACTTTGAATTTCTAAATCCATTTTGAAAAAAAAAATTGGAGAGTTTATACTGACTGATTTCAAGGTTATTTTCTAAAATAATCAAAACAGTGCCAGCAGAAAGTAGGCATGTATAAATAACAGTTGGCCTATGAGTTCAGAAGAATGAGCTAATGGCAAAGGAGCAAGCAGTGTAGAAAAGAACATATTCGAACATTTTTTTAAAAAAAGAATATTTGGTTTTTGGGGGGTTTTGTTGTTGTTGTTGTTGTTTTCTGAGGTAGGGTCTCACTCTAGCTCAGGCTGACCTGGAATTCACTCTGTAGTCTCAGGGTGACCTCGAACTCACGGCAATCCTCCTACCTTTGCTGGGATTAAAGGCATGTGCAACCACACCCAGCTGAATATTTATATTTTTGAAAAGCAATAGCCTGCACAAAAATTGACAGAAAATGTATCACACACAGAAATGTATAATCTACAGCTATAAAAATATTTAAAAGAAAGCATAATACAAGAATCTTTGTGACAGGCAAAGATTTGTTGAGATGATAAAAAGACAAGCCATAATCAGGGAGAAAATATGCACAAAGCATACATCGTATGAAGGGGTTGTATCCAAAATACATAAATAATTCCCAGAACACAATGTTTAAAAAAATAAGTGTTAGAAACTGAGGAAAGGGGCTGGGGAGATGGCTCAGTGCTGAAAGGTGCCTGCTTGCAAAACCTGACAACTGAGGTTCAGTTCCCCACTACCCACTTAAAGCCAGATGCACAAAGTGCACGTACATCAGGAGTTTCTCTAAAGCAGCCAGAGGCCCTGGCGTACATACTTACACTCTCTTTCTCTCTTTCTCTCTCTCTCTCTCTCTCTCTCTCTCTCTCATCACAAGTAAAGATTTTTTAAAAATGAGAGAAAATTTGAACACTTTACTAAAGGCACTGCATTAAATTCAAAGAAATAAAATATGTAACAACAGCACAAAGGACAAAGGTGAGGAAGTTGGTCAAGGAAACTACACGGTTGCTCAGGCCACACAGACAGCGTGGGCATCCCTTGTAAGCACAACCAAGGTGCCCCAAAAGTTTGTGATTTATAGCCAGCGAGCTCTATTGGGAGGCTCAATGTATACTAAGATATTTCACTCTCTCTAAGTTGATCTCTAGATTCAAGTTATCCCCAATAAGACGTAACATTTGACAAGCTGATGCTAAACATCTATGGGAAAATAACCTAATTAGCCAAAATAGCTTTGAAAATGGTATTTTAGGATTTAATTTAAAGACTTTCTAAAAAGCTACAGAAATCAGAAGACTGTATTCGCTTCAGGGAATATTACAGAAAGTCCCAAAACATACTAGATCAGTAAGACTAGACATGGAATAAGCAGAACACTCAGTGTCCTTCAACAGATGAGTGCATTTTGAAAAGGTGGCATATACACACATCACTACACTACTCAGAGGTAAAAGCAAAGTGAGCCACATCTGATGGTGCATGCCTATAATCCCATCACTGTGGTGGCTGAAGGAGGAGGATTGTGAGTTCAAAGCCAGCCAAACATTAAACAAAGAAGAAAGCAGTGATACAAGAAATAATACATGAATTTTAAAAACATTGTACTAAATTTAAAAAGTCATACACCAAGTCCCACACAGAATGACTCCATTCATGTGAAACTCTAAACCAGGTAAAGTAGGACCAGAGCTTCAGAGAAGAGATGAGGTGCCAAGTTACAAGGAGGCTGTGGAGGGACTGACTTATTAGGAGGAAATAACGTTCTGTATTTGGATCATTACAGGTATCAAAATGCATGGACTCCTACATTTAAAATGCATACACTTTATTACTGTAAACTGTATCACAACAAAAAGTTGACTTAAAAAATAGTGGGATGAGCTGGAGAGATAACTCAAGGGTTACAGCGCTTGCTGGCAACCCAAGTTAAATTCCCCAGTACCCACACAAAAGCCAGAAGCACAAAGTGGCACAGGCGTCTGGAGTTCATTTGCAGTGGATGGAGGCCCTGAAGTATCCATTCTCCTTTCTTTCTTTTTCTCTTCCCCTCCCCCCCTCCCTCCCCTCCTCTCTCCTGGGCATGGCAACACACACCTTTAATCCTAGCACTTGGGAGGCAGAGGTTGGAGGACAGCTGTGAGTTTGAGGCCAGCCTGAGACTACACAGTGAATTCCAGGTTAGCCTGGGCTAGAGCAAGACCCTACCTCATTTAAAAAAAAAAAAAAAAAAAAAAGGCCGGGCGTGGTGGTGCACGCCGTTAATCCTAGCACTCAGGAGGCAGAGGTAGGAGGATCGCCATGAGTTCGAGGCCACCCTGAGACTACATAGTGAATTCCAGGTCAGCCTGGGCTAGAATGAAACCCTACTTCAAAAAAAAAATAGGTAGAGGTAGATAGATAGATAGATAGATAGATATAGAGATATAGAGATATAGTAGGATTTAAATTCCTACTTCAGAATTTTTTGGTTACATGAAGTCATGTATAATAATACTATTTTCTATAAAATAAATGTTCAAGTTAGTTTTCTAATTATATCTGTCAGTTATTTTACATTAGTTATGTAACTATACTAACTTTACAAACTTAATATTAGTTGATATTAATATATTTCTGACATTCCATGAAATCTAAGAAAATAAAATATTCTCAAACACCAAGGCAAAAAGAATCCTGAAAATCTAAGGGAGATAATGTCCAATCCACAAAATTATCCCTTCTTACTTGCCTCTCAGTGAGCATTTTTATAGAACATTCACTAAGTCAAAGGTGACCTGCCTCCCTAATTAACCTCTAAAAATACCTTGAATGCAAGATAATAATAATCTTTAAGTAAATGAATCTTTTGTAAAAGATAAAAATAAAAGTAAAATGGACGATGCTACTAAAAAAATTGCAATGCCTCTCAGCACGATGCAAAATAAAAGTCCATGGATACAGTGCCCAAGTCTTTTTGACTATTCCAAGTCACAATAAGAAGAGTTAGCTCCTGTCCTTGCAAGAGGCCTTGGAATCCAGAACAAGCACATTAATGCAGGGGCAGAATCATGAGTGCACATGAAAAACCAGTGTAAGCAAAGCAGAACCAGGAAGCACAAGGTTTGGGGAAAGTGTAAAATCAGTCTTTCCTGCTTTTGATGTTCATGGTTAACAAGCTCCAGCTGGGGTAGAATAGAAAGCTGAAAGAAATGTCAGGGCCAGGGCATAGCTCAGCTGGGAGTGCCTGCCTAGCACAAATTCCTGGGTTCAGTCACCACCACTGTATAAAACCAGGCATGGTAATCCTAGCACTCTGGACGTGAAAATAAGAAACTCAAACCAGGTGTGGTGGCACACGCCTTTAATCCCAGAACTTGGGAGGCAGAGGTAGGAGGATCACCGAGAGTTGGAGGCCGCTCTGAGACAACATAGTGAATTCCAGGTCAGCCTGAGCTAGAGTGAGACCCTACCTTGGAAAAACCACCAAAAAAAAAAAAGAAACTCAAGAGTTCAAGGACAACTCTGGCTATAAGAGAACTTTGTCAGGGCTGGAGAGATGGCTAAACAGTTAAGGTACTGGCCTATGAAGCCTAAAGACTCAAGTTCGATTCCCCCATAAACCAGATGCACAAGGTGGTACACACGTCTGGAGTTTGATTGCAGTGGCTGGAAGCCCTGAGTGCCCATTCTCATTCATTCTCTCTCTCTCTCTCTCTCTCAAATAAATAATTTAAAAAAAAAAAAAAAAAGGGAGATCTTGGGCTGGAGAAATAGCTTGCCTGCAAAGCCAAAGGACCCAGGTTCGATTCCCCAGGACCCACGTGAGCCAGATGCACAAGGGGTGCATGCATCTGGAGTTTGCTTGCAGTGGCTGGAGGCCCAGGCATGCCCATTCTCTCTCTCTCTCTCTCTCTCTCTCTCTCTCTCCCTCCCTCCCTCCTTCCCTCCTTCTTTCTCTGTCAAGTAAATAAATAAATAAAAATTAAAAAATAATAAAGGTGTGTGCCAATATACCCAGCTTCCCTTCAAATAATAAAAATAAAGAAAGAAAAAGAGATCTTATGTCAAAAAAAAAAAAAAACCCCTGGACTGTCAAATTCGGGCTAGCCTTAAAAGCCAAGCTAAGGGATTCATTCCTTTAAAAATACTAAAGGAGAGAAGAGAATTAAAGCAGAAATATTGCTCACTTAACCTTTTCCAAACATTACTTATGTCAAACAGCATAAATTTTTGACACCAGAGTGTCAATAGTAGTGACCAGGCCTATGATCCCAGCTACTAGGGAGGCTGAGCCAGAGTCACAAGTTCAAGGGTTGTCTGCACTACCTAGTGAGTTAATAACCAGCCTGAGAACTTAGAGACCCTGCCTCAAAATTTAAAAATATTAAAAAATGAAAAATACTTTAAAAAAATTAAATGCCAACAGCTATAGCCATAGTGGCCAGCACTTGGGTCTACTGGGCCAGAGTTCAAAATCTGAGATATAATAACAAAGCAAGACTAGAGAGATGGCAGTACAGGTAAAGGTAATTGTTTGCAAAGCCTTCCAGGCCAGGCTCAATTTTCTAGGACCCACCTAAAGCCAGGCACACAAAGAAGCACATGCGTGTGGAGTTTGCTTGCAGTCAAGAGGCCCTGGTGTGCCCATTCTCTCCTCTCTCTCTTTCTCAAATAAATAAAAAATAAAAATAAAAAATTCTTACAGATGAAGTTATTAAATAATGAAGCCTCAACTTTTTTTTCACCTGACACACAAACTTCCCCACAACACTGGTGACTGGGTCCTTCAGATACTATCAACGTGGTTATCAGTTTCTGAGTGACAACATCACAGCTGAACAATCAATGTTTCCAAACTGCACTGAATGATCAAGTGTTTAGAAGGCAATGAACAGGAAGAAAAAAGATGATCATTCTGCCCTTACTAAACTGATTATCTAGAACAAATTAACATAGATCTGAGGTACCAAAGAAGCACTATGCACACATGCTTACACATACACACACACACACAAGCATGCAAGCATACACATACACTCACATACATGCATGCACACACATACACAAAACCAAAAGCCAAACCACTCAAGGAGGTCCAAAACTGAAGTTGAATCTAGAGTATATTACTAAAATAAAATTTCTGGAACACTATTTTCAACTTGTCTAAAAATCTTTGTGTGTGGTTGGCCACTGCTTAATTAAATAGCACATTCCATTTAATAACAGTTCTGAGACTGGTTTCATTTTGTTGTAATCCCTGTCCAAAAAAATTATATATTTAAATTCAGTAATGTAGTATTGAATATTTGGAAAAGAACAGTAATTTTACACTGTGCTTCTGAGGCCATAGGAATGTATTATCCAAATCATAACATCCTTTTTGTTCAGACTTTTTCTTGAAATATTTCCACTTCAAACTCTTTAGAAATAATTTTTTGGCATGACTTTTCACTCTGTTGCAAATGTCTTTGATAAATATGCATTATTCCTTTGAGATGATAACGGTGTTGTTCCATTGTTTAACTGAAGGGAAAATGTGTAGTTTCATCAGATGCCCAGATCCACCCAAAACCATGTTTAACTTGTGTTAAAACTGGCTTCTTGAGCCTCTGGCCATGACTGTGTCATGGTAGTACACACCTACAATCCCAACCAGATCTGTTAGAGTCAATGACTTCGTCTCTAGTGACCTAAAACTAAGTCACTGTAGGGAGCTCAGAAAATCCCTTTTACCCAATTAAACAGAGATGAGGAGGATAAAATAAAGTGACAAGAGAAAACAAGAACACAGATGTCAAGTGGCTGCTCAGCTTCCTAGGCCTTGGGTCCATCCTTGGGAGGCCTTGCTATCCTTCCTGCCCTTGGGCACCATAAAATTCACTTGACTCCTTATAAAGACAAATAAACAAATTCTTCAATTTATTTTGGCTCCAATGAGTTTCTTGTAACCAAACAGTTTCTGATTAAAATAAAATGAAATATAAAAATTTTAAACAAAAGATAATTTCAAACTTTGAATCCATGTTAATAAACTGTTTGATTTATGAGCCACAGGCTTTCACAACATAACTTATAAAATTTCAATAATTTCTCTTCATAATTGCATACACAGTATTATTCAAAGAACTTGCAGAATTAAGGTCTGTCACTTGCTCATCAAACCTCATCACTGCTAAGACCAAAGAAAAAAACATGCTTGGTTCATTCCACAAACACTTATTAAGCCACTCTAAATGCCAGGCACTAAGCTAAAAACTGGAAAAAATTTATGAGCAAAACAGCTTCACTCCCTGCCCTATTTAAAAAGGATGCACACACAAACAGAGAGAGAGCGCAACACTTTCTTCTAGAATTCAATGTTATGCATTATGACTCTTTTTTATTTTAACAAATCCACGTTTATAAGAAATTCATAGCCCTTCTTCTATGAATTTGAATGCAGCTAGTACATTTTCACCACTTCAGTACTCTCTTAGATCCTAATGTGTGTTTTTATTCAAATGAGTCTTGATCACTGAAGATGTATACTTTTATTCTTGTTTAAGTATGATTTGTGTGACTATAATTTTCTTTTTAATTAATATCTGTCTTTGGACATTTTTCAATAATTTCTTACACAAATTGGCAGCTCTTTCCTTAGCCAGCAGTTGTTTCTTCATATTAAAAAAAAACAAGGAAACAATAATATCATTCTTAATGTACTGTAATCCTCTGGCATTTTTTACTTTAGTTATTTAATTTTGAATGTGGCAAATTCTGTAGGAATCAATGATGAATTCATAGCTACAAACATATGCCCTGTCCTCTGTTCTCTTATCATTAAATGCACAAAGTTCCCTTTATTCACAGATGAAAGATTATATAAGTACTATTTGTTAAAGCATAAAGTATTCTGAAATATAAATTTTAGTTGCATACTATTTTTATTAATCTGCTTTCAGAGAGTAAAATATATAAAGATGAATTTGTTTCAGACTCTAAATCTGCAAAGAACTGTACGTCCCTTCCTGTTTTGTGAATTGCTAAGTGCACTGTTCCAATTACAAATTCCTTGTATAATAAATAACTTCTAAAGGCTAAATTTCTTCTGGCAAAAGGCAGATACAAGTAACAGAATCCCAAATTCTTTGTAACACTGCAACCAGCACAAATATGAACAATAACATTCATTAACTCATGCATGTATGAATTCAATCTACTCCTTTACAGATATTAAATTAAACAGCTTCTTGTAATAGGAATTGAAATAAAATTTAATTTTATAAGCAAAGTAGTTTCTAATTTAACTCAGCTTAAAGTTATAAAATAAATACTATATACTCCAAATATTTTGACTTATCCTTGTTAAAAATTAGTTTAAAGTACATACCATAAGTTTTCAATAGAATCAATAAAAAATTTTAGGAAGAGCTTTAAGACTGGGAAAGCAATGAGTTAGTCATTACCTTTCGCTTAGAAAGAAAAAGGAGAAAATTACAAAAGACATCTATTATTTACCATAGAATAGAACTGCTGTTTGTTTGTGGCAGAGTCTTATTCTAGCCAAGGCTGACTTCCAACTCAGAGTTCAGATCCTCCTACCTCAGATCTCTCCAACATTGGGGTTAAAGTCGTGCTTGCCCACGCACATCTTACATGTGTAGCCCTGCTGCCCTATACCTCCTGATCCTCCTGTCTCTGCCTCCTCAGCAACTTACTAGCAGTGTGTGCCACCACAATGGGCTACATCTATTCTTATTCATCTTCCTCTTACCATAAAATTAAGGTTCAGTTTATTAAAAAGCAAAGATGGTTTATTTCAAGGCAAAGTTTCACTCTAGCCCAGGCTGACCTAGAACTCACCTCTCCAGCCCCAGGCTGGCCTCCATCTCACAGTGATCCTTCTACTTGAGAACTGGAACTTAAAGGAGTATGTCACAACCAACTAAGCAAGGAGATTTTATATTTGCTTTGATAGATGACTTCTAAGGATTGAAAACTATCTAGTTTTCTAATTATTCATGTTTGTTTTAGCAAACTACATTTATTAAAATGTTTGAGAATTATAATTATTCACTGAAAGATGAATATAATATTGGTAATAGAAGGATGAATTCAAAAAAATCTTAGGTTAATTAACCACTATGACATTACTGACTTAGACATAATATATTTAAAGCTATAAAAATTTATGGAGGGCTGGAAAGATGGCTTAGCAATTAAGTTGCTTGCCTGCAAAGCCAAAGGACCCAGGTTCAATTCCTCAGGACCCATGAAAGCCAGATGCACAGGTAGCACATGTGGCTGGAGTTCTCTTACAACAGCTAGAGGCCCTGACGTACCCATTCTCTATCTGCCTCTTTTTCTCTGCCTCTCAAATAAATAAAGAAAAATTAAATATTTTTTTAAAGTTGTAAAATTTGATGGAGTAGGAACATAAGTTAAATCTTTGTCCTTGGAAAAAATTGAAATAAAATGACTTAAAAAGTTATGAAAAAGGAAACAAAATAAAAATAAGAAAAAGGAATGAAGGATTAACTTAAGCTTTTTTTTTTACTCTTTGTTGTCAGTTTCCATACTTACAGACAATAAACCATGATAATTCCCTCCCCTTCCCCACTTTCCCCTTCACAAATCTACACTCGATCATATCCCCTCTCCATTAGTCTCTCTTTTATTTTGATGTCATCATCTTTTCCTCCTATTATGAGAGTTTTATGAAGATAGAAAAGCTATTTTTAAAAGGAAAAAAAGGAGTGCATCTGACAGATAATTTCAAGCCATGAAAAATTTTGCTGTTTTTCACAATTTTTAAAAATGTATTTATTTATTTATTTATTTATTTATTTATTTATTTATTTGAGAGAAGAATAAAGAGAGAGGAAGAAGCAGAAAGAGAGACAAATGGACATACCAGGGCCTCCAGTCACTATAAATAACTCCAGATGCATGCACCACCTTGTGCATCTAGCTTGTGTGGGTACTGGTGAATCAAAACTGGGTCCTTAGGCTTTGCAGGCAAGCACCTTAATTGCTAAGCCATCTCTCCAGCCCCACAATTTTTACCTATAGAAAAATTTGTTCTTTATAACAAATTTTGGTTGACACAGTAAATCTTGCCCTTTCATGAATTTCAAATTATACATGCAATGAAACTACCTTAGTTACTTAAGTCAATAAAATATCTAACTGTCCTACATTACTATTACACCATGACTCAACTGTCCTAGAACTGTTGGCAAATGATTTTCATGAGAATCAATTTGGAAAAAATTTTCAAAGAAAGAAAACCTAAATGGCCATGGCCTAAATATCATACAAAGCAAAATGACCTTGGTTCTTATAAACATTAACAGAAATTTCTGTGTGCAAGTAGGAAAAACACTAGCCCAATAAACATGGCTCAAACTAGTCTTTAGTTGAGTTTTATTTTTTAAAAACAATTCTTAAGTTTTACTTATTTATTTGAGAGGGGGAGAAAAAGAAGAGAATGGGCACACCAGAGCCTCTAGCCACTGAAAACCAACTCCAGACACATGTACCACCTTGTGCATCTGGCTTACGTGAGTCCTGGGGAAGTGAACCTAGGTCCTTTGGCCTTACAGGCAAATGCCTTAACCTCTAAACAATCTCTCCAGTCCTTTAGTTGAATTTTAATTCCATGATTAAAGGGTTCATTTTTTTGAGAGAGGGAGGAAGAAACAGAGAGAGAGAGAATAGGTGGGCCAGGGCCTCCAACCACTGCAAATGAACTCTAGATGAATGTGCCATCTTGTGCATCTGGCTTATGTGGGTGCTGGGGAATTGAACCTAGGTCCTTAGGCTTCATAGGCAAGCATCTTAACCACTAAGCCATCTCTCCAGCCCCTCAATGGTTTTGATAATGTAAATTTTGCAATGTTTATTGCCAGAAAACAATGGCTTATACAGAATAATTTATGTAGCTTTTTTTTTTTCTTTTTAGTTTTTTGAGATAGGGTCTCGCTCTAGCCCAGGCTGACTTGGAATGCACTATGTATTCCCAGGCTGGCCTTGAACTCATAAAGCTCCTCCCGCCTCTGCCTCCCAAATGATGGGAATAAAGGTGTGCACCACCACACTCAGCCTGATTTCATTTATTTTTGATGAGTACATTTCATGTTCACAAGACCTTAAAAACAAGGGCTGAAGAGGTTGCTCAGTGGCTAAAGGCACTTGCTTGCAAAGCCTAATGGTCCAAGTTCAATTCCCAGCACCCATGTAAAGCCACATGCACAAAGTAGCACATGTGTCTAGAGTTTGTTGGCAGTGGCAGGAGGCCCTGGCATGCCATTCTCTCTCTCTCTCTCTGCCTCTCTCCCTCTCTCTCTCTCTCTCTCTCTCTCTCTCTCTCCCTTCTCTCTCTCTCTCTCAAATAAATAAATAACAAATAGATACTTTAAAAAAGATCTTCAGCTGGCACACCTTTAATTCCAGCATTTGGGAGACAGAGGTAGGAGGACTGCTGTGAGTTCAAGCCCACCCTGAGACTACAGACTACATAGAGAATTCCAGGTCAGCCTGAGCTAGAGTGAGACCCTACCTCAAAAAACTAAAAAAAAAAAAAAAAGATCTTAAAAATAATTTCCATCTCTAAATTGAAGAAGTTTATGGCTTGTCCTCTGTAATGGGGTACCCCATAGGATACAAACTTGAGGGCTGGGATAATTTTTTAAGGCAAGAGGTAAAGTGGCACCTTAAATACTACTTTCCCAAAACCTGAAGAGTTTATTCTACCTTGCCATAGGATTCCACATAAAATTTTCTTGCCATGCACCCCACCTGCCACATGTTAGTCTTAACACTAAACCCAAACACACAGCCACCATCCTTCAGAAGGTTTTCCTATATAAAGTCAAAACCTTCAGAAATAAAAACCAACTCATCCTTCTAATTCAATAAATTTATATAACATACTTTACATGATTAATTACTTTTTCTGCAGCCTGATTAAGACTGGGATCTTATTTATTTATTTATCTATTTATTTTTGATTTTTCAAGGTAGGGTCTCCCTCTAGCCCAGGCAGACCTGTAATTCACTATGTAATCTCAGGGTGGCTTTGAACTCACAGTGATCCTCCTACCTCTGCTAGTATTAAAGGCAAGTTCTACCACACCCGGCTAAAGGCTAGGATCTTAATCTCAGCATAAGAACCTTAGTCCACAATGGTCACTTACTCATTTATTATACAACATACAAAGGGGCTAAGTCCTCACTATATAATGACGATACCAAGCAACAGCTTAACAGAACATAACTTGCATAATGAGCATCAGGTTCCTGTACAAAACTTTTAGTAATGAGAGGATATAAGGTGTTAGTAAATATATCATTTTTATTATTTTATTTTTGTTTATTGAAGAGAGAGAAGGGAGGGAAAGAAGGAAGGAGGGAGGGAGGTAGGGGTAAAATGGATGCACCAGGGCCTCCCGCCACTGTTGTGCATATGGCTTACATGAGTCCTGGGGAATCGAACCTGGGTCCTTTGGGTTTGCAGGCAAACAGCTTAACCACTAAGCCATCTCTCCAGCCCAGGTAAATACATCTTAATATAAGCTCATACATCTAGAAAGATACCTGTAAAAATCATATTCATTTGGTCAAGACTATAGAAGGTCACATGTACTTATTTCTCATCATTTAATGATAGTAAAAAAATTATTTATATATATAAATTATTTATATATGTAAATATATATTTGGGCTGGAGAGATGGTTTAGCAGTTAAGGTGCTTGCCTGCAAAGTCAAAGGATCTAGGTTCCACTCCCCAGAACCTATGTAAGCCAAATGCACAAGATGGCACATGTGTCTGGAGTTCATTTGCAATGGCTGAAGACCACTGAGCTCAATCTCTTGCTCTATCTGCCTCTCTCTCTCTCTTTCTCTGTAAATAAATAAAAATTATGGCTGGGGAAGTGGCTAGCAGTTAAGGCATTTGCCTGCGAAGCCTAAGGACTCCAGTTTGATTCCCCAGGACCCACATAAGCCAGATGCACAAGGGGGCGCATGAATCTGGAGTTTGTTTGCAGTGGCTGGAGGCCCTGGCATGCCTATTCTCTCTTTCTATCTGCCTCTTTCTCTCTCTCTCTCTCTCTCTCTCTCTCTCTCAAATAAATAAATAAATAAAATATATTAAATAAATAAATAAAATTTAAAATATTAAATATATATATACATATGTAATAGATAAAAACAGGAAGAAAACAAGGAAAGGAAGAAAGTAGCAATCAGTAGATAAGAAATTTCACAGAACTGCTACAAGACAGCACACAGATGGAAATGTGGAACCTGATGAGCTAGAGAAAGCTTGTCTTGCAGCAATGTGAGGAAGATGTTATTGCAAGAAGAAACCACCCATCATGACAGGCCCATAAGTACCTGCTACTACACAGTACAAGAGGCAAGAATGACATCGAGAGCTATGAACAGACAGGCTGGTCACAAACAATGTATATAACCATCCTACCTCCAAAATGAAATGGTGGCCAAGTGTATGCCCTTGAGAGAAAAACATAGATGAGCTACTAAAAAGGCAGAATAAACTATTGAGAAAACATCTGAATGACAAAATAGGACACATAGGGTTCTCTCACAGTAAGTGGTGCCCACCATTCACTCAAAAACTTCATGAGGGCTGGAGAGATGGGTTAGTGTGGTTAAGGCGCTTGCCTGTGAGGCCTAAGGACTCATGCTCAACTCTCCACATCCAACATAAGCCATACGCACAAAAGTGAGGCAAGTGCAAGATCACTCATGCCCACTAGGTGGCACAAGCATCTGGAATTCAATTGCAGTGGCTGGGGCCCTGGTGCACCAATTCTCTCTCCCTCTCTCTCTCTCTCTCTTTCTCTAAAATAAAATAATTTAAAAAATTTTTAAACATCTTCCTGAGTCCACCTCACTTATCTGGAAACCCTAATCAGTATATTAACAACTCCTATGAAAAAACCTACAAAGCAGAGCCTACAGCCTCCACAGCTTCTACCACAGACAGCCAGAATGACAAAGACAAAGCTGTAGCTGTGGTTATGCAGAGGCAGTTCTAACAGGCAATCGTGCAAGTTATGAACAAGGCACTGAAGAGGAACATAGATTTAAAACACAAAGAAAGTTGACTCAGTCTTACAAATGCAAAAGGAAAATAATGAAGTCAAAGTCAGAGCATAAAGGAAGAGGAAGTAAGGAAAGGCAGAGGCTAATATATAGACCCTGTGCAGTATGACATCAAAAGACACTGTCTGTGGTTCATGCAAAACCAAATAAAGTAAGTTCACCACCATCAGAGCAAGACTGTCATTGGGCAATAATAATGCTAATGACATTTTTACAGGCTGTTCATGTAACAGTATAATACAGTGATTATATTTTTTAAAAAGTAAATTTTGGGATGCTGAGAATGCTATTCAATGTGGTAAAGCTCAGGTCTAGCCTGTTCAAGGTCCTAGGTTTGTTCCCTAGCACCAAAAGAAAATGTGAAAAAATCTAAGCCACAGGGTACCCAACACAAGAGCCCATAACAGTGATAGAATTATATGAAAGAGGAAGAGAGACAGAGAGAAAGGACACAATGAAGCTGGTGGTTCATGTAACAAGCCAAGAAATCAAAAGATAATTTCTAAAATTGGCAGGTCAAGAAATGGAGGCACAGGTATGTTACTTGGAGCAATGGAGATGATCCTCAGAAGAACTAAACTGAAGCAATTTTGTGGGGTTTTTTAATTAGATTGATTGATTGATTTGTAAGCACAGAGATGGGAGACAGAGAGAATGGGCATGCCAGGGCCTCCAATCACTGCAAATGAACTCTAGACACATGTGCCACTTTGTGTATCTGGCTTTACATGGGAAGTGGGAAAATCGAACTTGGGTTATTGGGCTTAACTGCTGGCCCATCTCTCCAGCCCATTTTTTTAAATATTATTTATTTATTTACTGAAACAGAAACAGACAGATAGACTATGGTCACGCCAGGGCCTCTTTCCGCTACAAACAAACTCCGGTTCACCACTTTGTACAACTGGCTTTAGGTGGGTACTGGGGAATTGAACCTGGGTTAGCATGCTTTGTAAGCAAGTGCCTTTAATTGCTGACAGACCCTCCGACAGACATCGCCACAGACCCTCAGATCTTCAGCCCAATTTTTTTTTTTTTAAGAAATATAGGTAGTTTCCTCAGAAAACAGGATTGGGAAAGGAGAGACATAGGACATACGATAGCTGCTTCCTTATATAAAGTAATTTCAGTACTATTTTGATTTTTTTTCTATTTGGATGATTTATTTTGGTCATTTCTCTTAAGTTTAGTAATTTCTTTTTGCAAAAAAAAAGTAGCAATCTAATCTGATTTACTACTCCAGAGAAATGAACTTTGTGTGTTTTTCAATGGTTTACTGAGGATGGTCTAATAATGTAAGGTTAAAAAGTTACCATTTCCTAAATTTCTCATTTAATATTGCAATTCATAAATTAATATGAAGAAATTCTAGAATTTCTAGAAAACTAGAATATTGAGCTATTACACCCTCCTGGTTTGTTATGGTAAAAACAGACAGTTGAAAGTGCAAAAAGAAAACAGGCTGAGGAGATGGCTCAGCAGTTAAGACTGCTTGTCATATAAACATGAGAGATTAGAGGGCCTGGGACAGCCTAAGTTTGATTTCGAACACCCACATAATAAGTTGGGCTTAAGCCGGGCGTGGTGGTGCACGCCTTTAATCCCAGCACTCGGGAGGCAGAGGTAGGAGGATCGCCGTGAGTTCGAGGCCACCCTGAGACTCCATAGTGAATTCCAGGTCAGCCTGGGCTAGAGTGAGACCCTACCTCAAAAAAACAAAAAACAAAAAACAAAAAACAAAAAACAAAAAGCAAAAAACAAAAAAAAGAAGTTGGGCTTAGCCATTGTGGTAGTTTGAATGTATGCTCCCATCCCATAGACTCAGGTATTTTATTAAGGCTTCGAACTTGGATTTCCAGCTGCCTGACTGGAAGAGGTGTCACTGAGGATGGATCGTGGGGCCCAGCCAGCCCTAAGGTGTTTTTTGGAATGATTTGATGTCTAGACCAGAGGTATGTAGAGAGGTTTGAGCCCTGCCTGGATCCCCTACGCTGCTGCTTGTTGGCTTGGTGTTTGTTGCTCTTGGTGATTGGTGGCTGCTGATGGTCTTTCTCTGATGGATTTATGAAAGCAGCTTCTTCAGCCACCAATGGAACTTGCCCCTGGACCTGTGAGCTTGAAATAAACCCCTTCATCCCTAAACTTTGTCTGATTTAGATGTTCATCGCAGCAAACTGAAACTAACTACAATAGCCATGCACACCTGCATTCCCAGTCCTGTGGGAAATGGAGACAGAAGACTTGATGGAGCTCGCTGGTCGGCTAGTCTAACCAAAAGTGACAATTCCAGAGGCTGGAGAGATGGCTTAGTGGTTAAGCACTTGCCTGTGAAGCCTAAGGACCCCAGTTGGAGGCTTAATTCCCCAGTACCCACGTAAGCCAGATGCACAAGGTGGCACATGCATCTGGAGTTCATTTGCAATGGCTGGAGGCCCTAACGCACCCATTCTCTCCCTCCCTCCCTCCCTCCCTCTCTCTCTCCCTCTCTCTCTCTCTCTCTCTCTCCGTCCCTCCCTCCCTCCCTCCCTCCCTCTTTCTTTCTCTGTCTGTTGCTCTCAAATAAATAAAAATAAACAAAAAAATATTTTTTAAAAAAATGACAATTCCAGGTTCAATTAAAGACTCCATCTCAAGGAAACACATGGATGAGTGACAGAAAGTGGACACTCAAGCCAAGCGTGGTGTTGCATACCTTTAATCCCACCACTTGGGAGGCAGAGGTAGGAGGATTGCCATGAGTTTAAGGCCACCCTGAGACTACATAGTGAATTTCAGGTCAGCCTGAGCTAGAGTGAGATCCTACCTCAATAAAAACCAAAAAAAAAAAGGAAGTGGACACTCAGGGGCTGGAGAGATTGTTCAGTGACTACAGCATTTGCCTGCAAAGCCTAAGGACCCAGGTTCAGTTCCCCAGTACCCACATAAGTCAGATGCACAAGATGGAGCAAGCATCTGGAGTCCATTTGCAGTGCCTAGAGGCTCTGTTGCTCTCTATCTATCTATCTATCTATCTACCTACCTACCTCTTTCTCTCTCAAATAAATAAGTAAAACATCAAAATAAAATATTTTTAAAAAAGAAAAATAGTGGACACTCAA
This sequence comes from Dipus sagitta, assembly GCA_036346955.1. Taxonomy (NCBI): domain Eukaryota; kingdom Metazoa; phylum Chordata; class Mammalia; order Rodentia; family Dipodidae; genus Dipus; species Dipus sagitta. The sequence goes on along the minus strand of CM070773.1, from coordinate 1,710,692 downwards.
CATTCCCCTTTGGTTCCCACATTCATTAAGCACAGGGTGCATACATCTGCACACATATACACACACCACACCATGTAACACACACATGCAAAAAAAAGTCGAAAAGGCACAGCTTATCTACATAGCCCATCTTTAATACCTAGGTTCTTTATTCTTCTTAAGAACAAAAAATGTTAAGCCAGGCATGGTGGTTCATGCCTTTAATCCAAGCACTTGGAAGGCAGAGGCAGGAGGATCACTGTGTTTGAGGCCAGCCTGGAACTACAGAGTAAGTTCCAGGTCAGTCTGGGCTTGTAGTTAGTTTCAGTTTGCTGGGATGAACACCTAAATTGGACACAGTATAGGGGCGAAGGGGTTTATTTCAAGATCACAGGTCCAGGGGCACATTCCATCAGTGGTGGAAGAATTTCTGTGTAAGCCTTTTTTTCATAATATATTTTATTTGTTTGTTTATTTGAGAGACAGAGAGAAAGAGAGAATGGGCACGCCAGGCCTTTAGCCACTGCAAACGAATTCCAGATGTGTGTGCCCCTTGTGCATCTGGCTTACATGGGTCCTGGAGAATTGAACCGGGATCCTTTAGTTTTGCAGGCAAACGCCTTAACCTCTAAGCCATCTCTCCAGCCCAGAAGCCTTTTTTTAACAGCAATTTATTCCCTGCTAACTGTCTAGCTTTTAAGAACTAGGACTGAACTGGGACTGCAGAACCAGTAACACAAGTGGTTATCACTAATGATCAATATCAGAAGACAAGAATAGCCAGAAATACAAACTAAACACAACCTCCAACAATGAACACTGCTCCCTATATTTTGAATAAAATGGGAACCATTTACTTACACTTTAATGTCTCTCCAGCATATGGTATGTGTAGTTTGAATCGGTCACAGTTGGGCCCAGGAGTCAATGATGTGCAGCTTAAGAAGAAAAGAAAAAAATAACAAAGAGAAGACTTTTAAGAACAAGTTGTAAAAGCTCACATATTTATGACAGTTAATAAAGTTAATAAAAGGTGATCCACATAGATAAAAGCTAAAACACTAGCTTACAGAAGATAATGAAAGCCTTGAACAACCATGAAGGCCAAAATAATAAGGCTTACCCTGAGACAAAAATAATTCTTATATCTATATGCTTTCTAACAACAAACACCAGCAGTGCTCCAAGTACTTCTCACAGAGAAGTGTATCTTGACTTTTAAAACTACACATATCATCCAAAACAGGTCTCTAGTCTTTGATGCCAAGAACTGTAGAGAGGAGTAATTTTATGGTCATATTTTAAACACAGACTCAGCTGTACACATTTGGTCTTTTTCTGGTAGCAGATGGCTTTCTTTCTATCCACAGAGGTACACCGCTTCCTCTAGACTTGGCACACTACAGCTTGCATCTGCAAGGGAGCACTAAGCATTGTACTCTATTTCAGATAAAATGCAAATGAAAAGGGGGGAGTTGAGTTAGTCACCCAGGTCTCAACATCTTGTTGTTTTGTACTTCACAAAGCCTTACAATATGGTTTGCTCTCTAGATTTACTTGTCTTACAAAACACACTGTGATCTTACAAGTCGGAACTTAACTGTAGAGCAACAGCACTGACATCTTAACACAACAGAACACTAATAGGAAGCTAATGGAGAAGTGAGGTATCTTCATTTCATATTTTTGTTCTGTTGTTTTGTTGTGTTTTTTCAAGGCACAGTCTCACTCTAGCCCAGGCTGACCTGGAATTCACTATTTACTCTCACACTGGCCTCAAACTCACAGTGATCCTCCTACCTCTGCCTCTTGAGCTCTGGGATTAAAGGCACACACTACCATACCTGGCTTCATTTCATTTTTTAAAAAGGTTGTTAACATTAAACAATGAGCTATTTTTCCCCACTGGCTCCGAAGTAATTCTGAAAATGAACCCCAAAAGTAGTTGAATGAATAGAAGCATAGCTGGGAGGCTGAGGTAGTGGGGATCACTGCGAGTTCAAGGACAATCAGGGCTACAGAGTTAATTCCAGGTCAACCTGGGCTAGAGTAAGACCCTGCCTCAAAAAATAAAACTAAAAGATTAAATGAAAACATTTCCTTTCCTTAAATTCCTTTTGTCTAATGGCTTTGGTCATGATATTTAACTTGCTATGAAAATTCAAATCACATTCAAAGACAGCATTCATTTCTCTCGTAACCAAAACCCAAAAAGGAGCATGGAACCCAGTGCAAAGCCCAAGCCTGTACATGCACAAGGTTCTGGGTTCAGTCCCCAGCAAGAAGCAAAAGTAAGAGTGACAGAGCAAGAAAGAACAAGAGTGAGAATGTTACAAAAAAAAGAGCCAGGCCGGGCATGGTGGCACACGTCTTTAATCCCAGCATTCTGGAGGCAAAGGTAGGAGGATCGTAGTGAGTTTGAGGCCAGCCTGGGACTATAGAGTGAGCTCTAGGTCAGCCTAGGCTAGAATGAGACCCTCCCGAGGCAGGGAAAAAAAAATTTAAAGATAGAAAAACACTTACAAACCATGTGATTAAACTTAAGAGCAAACAAAAAATTTGTGTATCTACATGCATAACCAATTACAGGGGAGTCACCACAATGTAGCCAAAATGTGGGTATTTTCACAGCTTTAGTACCCTTCTGCATTTCCTGTATTTATGATGAATATGAATTGTTTTAAGGGTAAAAACATCCTTTTTTATCTGACTAAAGAACTGTGGCTGGGATGGCCAGATTCATCTTTGTCTTTAGCAAATTTTTTATATAAACTAACACACTTGTCAGAAGTACATCTGTATTTCATTCCTCTTTATATTATTCCTAGTTACTGAGATATGAATCAAATTATTTTAATATTTCATTATAAAAAGGGAAAGCTGTCACTGTATTGTACTTCATAGGACTTTGTGATGGTCAACCATTAATAAGGACTAACAAAGTTACATGCAGGTATCTCACAATACATAAAATATTAATATGCTTTTGTAGGTTGATTTGGTTTATATATGTGTGTGTATTTTTTTGGTCATCTTTTTTTAAAAAAAACATATTTTTATTTATTTGAAAGAGAGAGAGGCAGAAAGAGTGAGAAAAAACGGGCATACCAGGGCTTCCAACCACTGCAAATGAAGGCCAGAATCATGTGCCACCTTGTGCATCTGGCTTACATGAGTTCTGAGGAGTCGAATCTGGGTCTTTTGGCTTTACAGGCAAACACATTAACCATTAAGCCAGCTCTCCAGGCCTTTTGTTTTTCTTTTTATATAGGTTATAGTCTTATATCCCTTCACTCTGGTTCTCCATTTCCCTGAGAGCCCTCCTCAGTAGAGTCCTTGGTGTTTACTGTGAGGTAATTAGAACATTAATATTTTTTTAATAATGCAAAATATACATGCTGGGGGCTGTGGAGATGGTTCACCTGTTAAAGGTACTTACTCACAAAGCCTGCCTGCCCACTTTCAATTCCCCAGAACCCACAAAAAGCCAAACGCAAAAAGTGGCACATGTGTCTTGAACATGAGGCCCCAGCATACACATCCTCTCTTTCTCTCTCTCTGTCCCTCTCTCTCAAATAAAGAAAAATAAAATTAAACACACACACACACATGCTTTCGGGCTTAAGGCTAACCCTACTATTTGATGCTGTCTGGAAAGTAGTGATTTAGGCCATTTTTGTTCTCTCAGCCACCTACAAAGAACAAGGTAGACAAACCCAGGGATCCTTCCCTGAGCCCTCGCCAGTCCTGCCCTGATTATTAATTTACCATTTGGCGTGTTCTTCTACACAGCTCCTGCCTTCTTGTAATGATGCATGTGCTTAACCAACAACACACTTGCATCAGCTAAGAAGGAAGTCCTCAGTTTTGGCAACCTTAAATAACAGGTGATAGTAAAATAAAATAGGCTCCAAGACCAGTAATTGCCTTGTAAATAACCTTTAAGTCACATGCTATAGTGAATAATTGTTAGCAGAGATTGCATTTCTATTTTATAGAATAAATTTCTTTTTTTTCTGGATCTAGTATCAATAATTTTACTCAAACTAAATCAGTTTCAAAATTACCATGACACCCAGACTGGACACAGCAGTAAGAAAGCCAAGTGACTAAAAGGTGATCTCAACATCTACCTAAATGTTCTACAAAAAGCAAAAGCATTCAAAATAGATTCAAGGACACTTATATACTCAGCCTAACTAGCTGATTAAATCAAATGGTACAAGGTAAAGTCTCCTGCCCGCCTCCAAGGAAGCATGAATTAAAACTGGTGAAAGAGGGGCTGGAGACATGGCTCAACAGTTTTGCCTGCAAAACCTAACAACCCTGGTTCAATTCCCCAGGACCCACATAAAGCCAGATGTACAAATCATACATGCATCTGGAGTTCGTTTGCAAAGCTGGAGGCCCTGACATGCCTTTCTCTCTCCCTCCCTCCCCCCCCCTCTCTCTCTCTCCTTGTAAATAATAAATAATAAACTGCTAAAAGAAAGCAGCAAAACTACACTATGGTGCATTTTGTTACAATCTTCTCCAAGAAATGGACCGATCTACTTGATGACATATGATGCTCCTGATGCAGCACATGTCTCCCCCTGGAGCTCTGAAGCCAAAAAACTATTTCTAGAAACCTACTAGAAAATTCCTAGTATAGAATTCCAAATTGCCATTACCACAATAAGTGACTCACCACAGAATGTTTTAAGAATTACAAAATTAAAATATTCAAGAAAATGTGTTTGTCAGTTCATGAGGCATTAACTGTTCTTCCCAGCTTCTATGCCATAGCTCCTTTTATAAACAATAAATTTCAACTCTACTTTAGAGAATATTTTTAAATGTTGCTGGGTTTTCTATAACAAAATGTGGTTTAAATTACAATAAGTTACAATTTCAGTAGAAATACAGCCTCAACTACTATTTTTAATAGATAACTAAGAGGAGGTTTTTAATTTGTATGTGTGTTCCACATTCACATTTATATTTTATTTGTGGTTCGTTAATATATAAATATGCTATATAATTAAAAATGCATATATTTGGGTTCATAATCAAATGTTGTAGGTATGCCTTGGTCTGAATGCTTACATGTTTCCAAAATTCCTATAATCCCCAAAGTGTTGATATTAAGACAGAAGCTGACTAGGTCATTGCAAAATGGGACTAGTACCTTTATAAAGTCTGAGGATACAGCACATGGTGGTACACACCTTTAATCCCAGCACTCAGGAGGCCAAGGTAGGAGGATCACTGTGAATTCAAGGCCAGCCTGAGACTACATAGTGAATTCCAGGTCAGCCTGGGCTAGAGCAAGACCCTACCTCAAAAAAAGGGGGAGGTGGATCTGGAGAGATGGTTTAGTAGTTAAAGTGCTTGCCTGAAAAACCTAAGAATCCAGGTTCAATTCTCTAGTACCCACATAAACCAGATGCACAAGATGGCGCACACATCTGGAGTTCACTGGCAGTGCCTAGAGGCCTTGGTGCGCCCATTCTCTCTCTCTTTCTTTCTATCTGCCTTCTCTCTCTCTCTCAAATAAATATTAAAGAAAAAAAAAGGTCTGAGTGGAGCTGGAGAGACGGCTTAGCTGTTAAGGCGCTTGCCTGTGAAGCCTAAAGACTCAGGTTCAATTCTCCAGGTCCCACAAAATCCAGATGCACAAGGTGACACATGCATCTGGAGCTCAGTTGCAGTGGCTAGAGGCCTTGGCACACCCATTTTTCACCACCCCTTCTCTATCTCTCTCTCCTCCACTCTGTCTGTCTCTAATAAATAAATAAAAATAAAAATAACGTTTAAGAAAGGTTTGAAGAAGTCTGTTGAGCCCTCTGCCTGTGTACCACATGAGGGTACAGAGGACACCACTTAGGAGAAACCACCTCCACCAGACACTTAATTGCTAGCACTACACTCTTACATTTTCCAGCCCAGCAGGACTGTGGGAAATACATTTTTACTATTCATATATTATCCAGTATAAAGTATTTTGTTACAGCTACCAAAACAAAGACAGAGTGCATAATCAAGATAGTCTGAAGTTCTCAGAGTAGAAAGGAGTCTTGATTTTCAATAAACTTCCACTGCAATCAGAAGACAAAACTCACACCATGAAAGTCAAGACACAATTTAAGTAACAAGTCAAGACAACAATAGATGCAAGTCACAAAGCAATTAACATGATTAATTGCCAAATTAGTGGTTAAAGGATATAAGCACAATTAGATTTAAGAAAACAGGGACTGCTTTTAGCTGTATCAAGGAAGGCTCATCAGAAAACAAAACAAAATGGCTTCTCAGAGTGAGTTGGAGCTGGCCAAACAGGGGAACCCAAAACACCTTCGTATAACTGTCCTTAAACTGGGGTAAAAGCTGAAGACAGACACTGATGGAAGTTTTATCCTGGGGTGGACTTCTGTGCACACAGCAGGCCCATGACAACTGAAATCGTTCCCAGGAACCAGGCGGAGGTGGAGAGGACTTGCTCCACAATCACAGCAAAGTCACACAAACCACATAAATGTCAGACTAGCTGCTGCTCCAACTGTGAGGATGTTGGTAATCCTCACATAAATTTTATTAGGGCTCAGGCCAGATGGCATACTATTTTTCTACATTTAATAAACAATATAACTGCATAAAAATAATTTTATAACACCTATTTTTCAATGAAAATATTCATATAACCTTTCTAAGCCATTATTTTCATCCCTTGACCCAAAACAGGTCCTAACTAGACATACTCCTAACCTTTGAACTCTGGAGTCTGATCTTTTATCTCATGTACACTACCTTATCTAAATTCCTGCCTATGGGGAAAGGCTGGAGAGCATGATCTTTGCAAGCTCTGTGAGTTCACTTCTCAAGGGGCTGGACCAGCACAGCTTGAACCTGTTTCCCTTGTAAGCCTTCAAGGATGTGCTTAATATGTGTCACCCCAGAGTGCCTCACACATACCAGGTGCTCAATATATACTGCTTTTGTTTTTCTTTTTGAGACAGGCTATCACAAGGTAGTTCAGGCTGGCCTTCAACTCATTCTGCCTTGGACTCCTCGGTGAACCACCATACCCAGGTTTACTCTTATACAGGGTAAACTTGAGTAAACACAGACCAGAGACTGAGTGATAAACATTCTCTCTATAAGCCGGGCGTGGTGGCGCACACCTTTAATCCCAGCACTTGGGAGGCAGAGGTAAGAGGATTGCCATGAGTTCGAGGCCACCCTGAGACGACATAGTGAATTCCAGGTCAGCCTGAACTAGAGTGAGACCCTACCTCGAAAAACCAAAAACATTCTCTCTACACAAAAGCCATGTTTCCTAGGAATCTCCACACTTGAAAGGTAAATAAGGGAGGATAGGATCAGGAGTTGAAGGTCACCTCAACTACATATCACATTTGAGGCCAACATGGGCTACACTAAGATCCTGTCTCCAATAAAAACTAGATATAGGGGCTGGAGAGATAGTTTAGCAGTTAAGGCACTTGCCTGCAAAGCCAAAGGATCCCCATTCGATCCTCTAGGACCCACATAAGCCAGATGCACAAAGCGGCTCAAGCATCTAGAGTTCATTTGCAGTGGCTGGAGGCCCTGGCACACTCCCTCACCCACCCCTCAAATAAATAAATAAAATATTTTTTAAAAAAGTAAATATACGCTGGGTGTGCTAGCACACACCTTTAATCCCAGCAATTGGGACACAGAGGTAGGAGGATTGCCGTGAGTTCGAGGCCACCCTGAGACTCCATAGTGAGACCCTACCTGGGGGGGACGGGGGTTAAGTATGCAAAGTAACAATACTCTCGGAATTTTATCTATCCAACTAACAGGAAATTTGAGAGAAGTCTTCATTCTTACAACTATCTACTGCATTTGTTTTATTAAAAAAATTGTATTACCCAGTTTTGTGTCTGTTCTAAAATAAAATTTTAAGAAGGTCAATTCCATAGGACTAGGAAAACGGCTCAATGGGAAAAGTGTTTCCCACACACACACAGACCCTTGTTTGGATCCTCAGCACCCATCTAAAAGCTGGGTGTGGCGGCAAGGTCCTGTACTCCCCACAATGGGGAGGTAGAGACAGAAGGATTCCTAGGGCTTGTCTTAAAAACTGGGATGAAGAGCAGCAACTAGGAAAGACACCCAATGTCTACCTCTGGCCTAAACACACATGCACACAAGCACACACACGCATGCACACACACACGTGCTCACATACTTATGTACATGAGAGAGAATGACAGAAGGAGAGGGGGGAGAGAAGAAAAAAGCCAACTTCTAGACTATCAAAATGCCAAATTTTTTCTAGAATAATGCTACTCATACTGGACTCTACAGACCACTTTTGTTATGTTAGTTATTATTAATCCATGAGAAAAGTCCAGAAATTGAATGTAACAATTTTAAAACTTTTATAGCAATGTGTAAAAATAATATTAAGTCTGATGAATCCAATTTTGTTAATCAAGCTTAGTGTCTCGTTTCTTTTTCCCTTCAATTTTCTAGCAATACATCTTCATAATTTATCAGAGACTTTCTGAAAATTTTTAAAATCTAGTTTTTCATCAGACTAGAAACTTTACACTGAAGAGTCTTTAGCTGCTGAAGTTCCTAGATGTCAAGATGAGGGGTCTTTTATATTGTCCCAATCTCCCTGCTCATCTGGGTTTTCTCCCAGTAGCAGTAAACACTATTTCTTTCTTTTGATACTTCTCAGTTAACAGTAATATCAATATAGTTCATTCCTTAAAATTTATCACCAGATTATCTGACTACTCAGAACCCATAACATGACTTCATTTTCAACAACTAATTCTTTTTTATCCTTTTAAAGGGTTTTTTGGAGGGTGGGATTTTTGAGGTGTGGTCTGGCTCTGGCCCAGGATGACCTGGAAATAACTATGTAGTCTCAGGGTGGCCTCGAACTCACAGTGATCCTCCTACCTTTGTCTCCCTAGTGCTGAGATTAAAGGCGTGCGCCACCAAGCCCGGTTCCTCCAACTTATTCTTACATTGGCTTCCAGTAAGAAAATATTAACTAATTTGGTGACCCTATTTGGAAGATTCAGATAACCTCATAATGTGAATGCTAGCATAATTCATGGAAGTAATTTTTGGAAAGTTTAAAGTTAGAATAGCTCAATTTGAAATTATATGCCTCTACATCTAGTAACGGCCACAAATAAAAATAAATATTAATGATAATAAAGAAATAGCCATTACAGCCTGATATCATGTTCTAAACCCTGGTACCTCCCCAATTTTGACAAAGTTATACTTTCAGTTTTCCATTTAAACCACACTGGTCCTCAGAATTATTTTCCCACTTACAAGTAAGTTTTATAAACAAATATGTGAAAAAATGTACATAATAAATATAGTGGTAGAAACTTGACAATAAGAATTTTTAAATCTCTCTGTCTCTCCCTCTCTCTTCTCTCTCTCTCTCTCTCTCTCTCTGCCTGCCTCTTTTTATCTAACATAAATTAATAAATAATATCTTTTAAAGTGAATCAAGGCCAGGCATGGTGGCACGTGCCTTTAATCCCAGCACTTAGGAGGCAGAGGTAGGATTGCTATGAGTTCGAGGCCACCTACATAGTGAATACCAGGTCAGCCTGAGCTAGAGTGAGACCCTACCTTGAAAAGCCAAAAAAAAGAAGAAAAAATAAAAAGTGAATCAATGGTATGCTTAAAATAGCTTCATGAATTTGAGTTATGCCCAAATTCTAACAGTGAAATTATATTCCTTCTCCTATGCTATTTAACATTTAGACATCTACAAACTCTTATCTAATAATCTACTGCTAAATTGTAACCCATACACACTAAATGACTGCCTAGAAAATATTTATATTTTTGGTGGGGGGAGGGTTCCAGGTAGGGTCTCACTCTAGCCCAGGTTGAGCTAGAACTCACATTAGCCCACGGTGACCTCTAACTCAGTGACCTCCTACCTCTGCTGGGATTAAATGAATGGGTCACCACACCCGGCTTATTTTTATTTCAAATAGCTACTTTTTCTAAGTTATTTCTCATACTGAGCTAGACTTTCTTTTAGTCTTAATCTCCTAACAAAATTCTATCTGAATTCTAACCAGCTACTGTGTTTTCCTTAAGTACCAAATGATGCTTCGCAAATGGAAACAGCTAAACCCCACTATAGCATGCTGTGCTGTATCTTTTCCTGGCTGATCTTTTCTTAAGAAAAATAACAATGAATTTAATAGGTGTAGGCCCTCTTGTAGCCCACAATTGATGGTAGCTTGATATTGGAGAGTGGGCTTACGTTTGGATCTGGTTCTGACTTGTTTCCCAGCTCCAGCTATGGGTCCCATACCAGTGAGGGGATCAGTTAGCCAAATTGAGAGCAGTTGGTTCCCCACCATGGCTGTGTGCCACCACTGCACTTGTGTGGGCATCACAACAAGTTATTTGCTGCTAAGTAGGTTAGACCATGCGTTGCTTCGATAGATATTGGTCAATTTCCCCCAGTCGCCCATGTAGCACCTTCTGGCACTAGACGCGCTGACTGTCTGGGGACTGACTCTCTTCCAACTTCCAGCCATGCCATTCTAATTTGCATGTCAATCACATAAGGTATCTTCAGCAGTAGGGTCTTACCACTAACCTTTGGTGGGTCATCAAGTACTCTGACAGAAATCTGTCTGTCTTTTAGGAAACCTTGTAGGTCTCTCTGATCAAAAGCTCATTGTGGATGATAGCCCCATGCTGGTACTGGGAGTTACAGGTCAGTGCCCACTAAGAAAATGAGGAAAGTAAGGGTTATCTCATTTGTCCTGGTGCTAACTTACTCTCCATTGGAGAATCTGCTTCTTTTTTTCAGATAGATGTAGATCCTAAGGAGAGAGCCACCCCATCATACCTCAAAAGGGCCCCGGCTGAAACTAAGAAAAATTGGAGAAACAAGCAAGGGGGCTGTTTTCCTGATGAACCGGATACCAGCACAAGGGGGAAGGAGATCAGCACAGAGAAAAATCAACTCCTACCAAATCAGAGAGCCAGAGCCTCAGAGGCCCCCAACACCTCATCACTGAAGCAGACCAAAAATGAACCCAACATGGCTCAGGGAAATTTTGCGGAAGAGGGGGCGGAAAGAATGTCAGAGTCACATGTTGGGTCATGATATGCAGAGACATTTAGCTTACTCATAACTGTGGGCTAACTCCACAATGCATGACCCGTATACCTCAACAAGGAGGGGCCAAGGGGAGTGGGTAGGTCACGGATGAGCCTAATAACGGTACCAAACTGACTGTATTTGCTGAATACAGAACTGACTAATAAAAAAAAAAAAAGAAAAATAACAATGATATAACATTTGGTAAAAAAAAAAACCTGGGATCTAGCCCAGACCTGTACCACTTACCAGCTCAGTAACCTCTCATGTGTTTAAAAATGTCTAAGGACAAGGATTAAACTTCCTCATAGATTACTGGGAGCAAATATCAGTCTAAGTAAAAGAAATGTATAAACCAGGTATGGTGGCACACGCCTTTTATCCCAGCATTCGGGAAGCAGAGGTAGGAAGATCACCGTGAGCTCGAGGCCACCCTGAGACTACATAGTGAATTCCAGATCAGCCTAGGCTAAAGTCAAAAATAATAAGAAGAAGAAAGAAAGAAAGAAATGTATGCTAGTAATGAGTGCTAAATTCATTTGTTACACATTTCTTTATGAAAAAACACAACTAACAGGAAGTTAGTCTATTTAGAGTTCTGAATCCACTGTTGGCCTTGGTCAATATCCACCACCCAGTTCGTAGTAAAATCAATTTTATGTTCGTTTCAAGGATGTCATTTCAGGAACATAAATCATGTGCTCTCATGCAGATTCCTAATGATAAACCCACACTGGGAAGAGCACAGAGAAGTGACAAAGATCCTGCCTTTGAGTTTCATTCACTCCTCCACCAGTCAGTCCATCAAAACCTACCTTCTTCATACCAACATACATGTCCTCTTTAGTCTTTGAAACCCTATAGGAAAATCTCTTTAAAGACATATTCACTTGTTTCTACAAATTACACAAATAAAACTTTTTCTCTATAATTAATGAAATGAAAGTACCAATTACTGCATCATTATTCATAGTCCTTTTCTTTCCTGACTTAACCACCATATTGAATTTGCTAAATCTTTCCAAATCTTTCTCTTGATATACGTATGTACACATACACATACAAAAGAGGCTTTCCTACACAAGTACAATCATTCTATACCTAATGTCCAGTGACTAACTCGACCTTCTTATCATACAGTCCCATGAGCTCAATTCCTTGGAAGAATTACCTTTGGAACCATTAGCTAGATTCTTTGGAAGCCCACACAATATATGCAAGTGGTGGTCTACTGACTTCATTCCAGTCAAAACAGGTTCCTAGAGCTTAAACAACTCTTTGCTGAGTGACTACTTTGCATGTGGTATAGGGTATGCAGTGTTGACCAAAACAGGCATTGCCTTCATGGAGCTAAAATTCTTTTATGAGAAAAATTAATGCGAATGTGGTGGCACATGCCTGTACTTGCTGAGACCAGAAGTAATTGCTGAGAGTTTGAGGTCAGCCTGAGCTAAAGGAAGGTAGGAAGGGAAGCAGAGAGGGAGAGAAGGAGGAAGAGAGGGATGAAAAGAGAAGGAGCAAGGAAGGGAGGAAGCCTTTTGCGGGAGAGACGTCACCAACAGTGTTAACCAGCAATAGACCCTGCAAGCCTTCAGGCTGGCCAGCCAGGCCAAATGTGCCATCTGGTGCAATAGTGGCATGTCTGTTATGGGAGAAATTAAATGCTCTCTGATTGGACTGAAGGCCCACTCCATGGGAGGGAATACATGCTTGGTATTGAAAGCCTAGTCTAAAACCTATGGCTGGGGAGGACATAAGCCCTAGGGGAGTAAACACTACTGTTGTCTGATTAAATGGATATGTTAAGCCCACCAAACTGCCCTCTAAACACTTATGTTTATGGCCATATATTAACGCTACTCTCACTTTTGGTTAGAGTAGCTTCTCTTTTCCGATGACAGTGACCACTAGGGAGACTCAAAACTCACCAAAGTGCTACAAAGAAGTGACAGTGGTATTCAATACTAAGTGAGACATCTCTATCACACCCTCCAAGGCTCAAAATCCATATGGAAGAGGCGGCAGAAAGAATGTAAGAAACAAAGGAAGGGTAGGATTGCTTACAATGCTATCTTTCAGACACCTTGATATTCATTACCTCACAGTGCCTGACACTACCTACACAAGACTTTCATACTGAGAAGAAAAAAAAAAAAATAATATCAAAATAGAAGGAAGCCTAATTGGAAAAAAGAAGGGATTCAATGGAGAATAGATTTGGGAGGGACAGAATACAGATGGTAAGGAAAAAAGTAGGACATGAAAGATGTGCTCCAAGACATCCATTTGATTCAAGACTTGGATCCACAAACTGGCAAGAACAAAGGCTGAGATAAAAAGAAATTAAAAAAAAAAAAAACCTTCAGAAAACAAAACTTCAAGACCAGCAAGGCCAGTGGGATAAACTAATCCTTCAAAGATAAACACATGACTCAGGAAACATGGCCCTGAGAAGGAAGGATATAAAATTATCTCAAGCAACATGCCACAAAAAAAAAAAAAACAAGATTATTCAATCAACAAGGAAGAAAAAGGAGAGCTTTTCTACATAAGCAAAAGGCAGCTTTTAGAATATAAAGTGATAACATAGAAAAACTAATTTGGATCTCTAAAACAAACTTATGTGCATACAAGTATGCACCAGCAGGCGCTCACCCACCTTTAAATGCAAGCAATCTTGCAAGTTTATCATTGTAGTGAAACAAATACTGGTCACAAAATACTACTATACACTTACAGAGTAGGGCAGGAGACAAGAGGAGTGACCTCGACTTTCCTTTGGAGTGGCACTGCCTAGATACCTCTCCTGCCCCTTCACACGACACACTAGTTGCTTCCCTTCACCTCTTTCCCTATCCCGTTCTCCACACCAAATGTAATCACCCTGAAAGAAAACCTGAGATTCACAAGTACATATAATTCAGGCTCAGCTTTGTTCTTGCACTGACTATCCTAGACTACGGAACCCCAAGATCAGTGATTAAAATGTTTATTGGTCAAGGTCAAAACAGCCATTTAAAATCTAAAGTACAAAATATAAAGTAAATATTATTTTTAGCCGGGCATAGTGGTGCACGCCTTTAATCCCAGCACTCGGGAAGCAGAGGTAAGAGGATTGCCGTGAGTTCGAGGAAACCCTGAGACTCCATAGTGAATTCCAGGTCAGCCTGGGCTAGAGTGAGACCCTACCTCGAAGAAAAAAAACCAAAAACTATTTTTAGGGCTGGGGAGATGGCTTAGTGGTTAAGGCACTTGCTTGTAAAGCCAAAAGACCCAGATTCAATTCCCCAGGACCCACATAAGCCAGATGCACAAGGTGGCACATACATCTAGAGTTCACTTGCAGTGGCTGAAGGCCCTGGCACGGCCATTTTCCCTCTCTCTCTCTCTCTCCTCTCTCTTTCTGCATTTTTCTTAAATAAAAATAAAGTGTTTTTTTTTAAACTATTTTTTACAAAACCATATGTGGCAGCACAGCCTTTTTTGTTTTGCTTTTTTCTTTGGTTAGGCTTGTTTGCAGTCAGGATTGAACCTACCCCTGGCAAGCTCTACCATGCACTATTTCCTCAGCCTTTTTTTCACTTTTTTATAATATTTTTATTTATTTATTTGCAGTAGAGAGAGAAATAGAAAAGACAGGCAGACAGAGCAAATGGGTACACCAGGTACTCCAGCTACTGCAAAGGAACTCCAGATGCATGCACCACTTTATGCATCTGGCTTTACCTGGGTACCGGGGAATCATGCTTGGACCATTAGGTTTTACATGCAGGTACCTTAACTGATAAGCCATCTCTCCCGCCCCTCATTTTTTTATTTTGAGACAAGTTCTTGCTAGGTTTCCTAGGCTGGCCTTGAACTCTATGTATAGCCCAGGTAGACCTTGAACTTAATATCCTCCTACTTCAGTCTCCCCAAAATCTGGGGTTACAATGCACCACCACTCATAGCTATAGCAATACTTTTAAATTCTAAAAGCTCTATAAACAGCTTAATTAAGATTATCTATAATATATATAATTATAATCAGAAGACAACTAAACAAGCTAAGCAGGATCTAAGGGAAGAAAACAGCATGAGGAGCAGGAAGAGATTTTAACTTGTTTTCACAAGTTAAAAATACCTAAGAAGAGCCAGGCATGATGGTGCATGCAATCCCAGCACTCAGGAGGCAGAGGTAAGAGGATTGCTGAGAGTTCTAGGGCACCCTGAGACTACAGAGTGAATTCCAGGTCAGGTTGAGTAGAGTGAAACCCTACTTCAAAAAAAAAAGGAAGGAAGGAAGGAAGGAAGGAAGGAAGGAAGGAAGGAAGGAAGGAAGGAAGAAAGGGAGGAAGGAAGGGAGGAAAAGAAAAGAAAAGAAAAGAAAAGAAAAAAGAAAAAGAAGACCACCAAAGGAACAATTCCTAAAGGTCACCTTGCATTCAGTACAATCGTCCAATACCAGCACCACGCTCCTCCCTCCTCACTGTGCTTTCAGGTGTTTATGGATTCTACCTCAGGACATCTATGAGCACAGCCACTGCCCACACTGGCAGAGTCCAACAGCCCACCACTTATGCCACCATTCCTAGAAGGAACTCCCTACTCCAGTGTGCACACTCTTCAAAGGCCTCCCTGGCAGATCAGCTGTGGAGTGAGCACAGCTGGGACTCATGGTCCATGCTTGTTCATGGACACTTCACCAGGACATGCCAGAGCATGAAAATGGTGGCATTCCAAAAGAGTGAAAATGAACTTTGAGGCCTCTTCAGGCCTAGACTCAGAAGTCACATATCACTCTCCAGTGTCCTACTGGTAAAATCAAGTCACAACTTAAAAGGTGAAGAAGCAGACTACCTCTTGGTGAAAGGCAGGGCTGCATTCAAAGGACAACTGATAAAGGAAGTCATGACTTTTCAGAGGTCATTATTATAACAAACCAACATCACCAGCACTTACAGAAAATGACAAAGAGGGTTTACATACACACAAAAAAATTAAGAAAATAAAAGAAATGGATGAAAGAAGTGGCCTCCCGAGAAGAAAAGAAGAAAGGAGGGCTGGAGAGATGGCTTAGTGGTTAACTGCTTCCCTGTGAAGCCTAAGGGCCCCAGTTCAAGGCTCGATTCCCCAAGACCCAGGTAAGCCAGATACAGAAGGTGGTGCATGCATCTGGAGTTCGTTTGCAGTGGCTGGAGGCCCTGATGCGCCATTTTCTCCCTCTCCTTCTATCTCTCTCTCTCTCTCTCTCTCTCTCTCTCTCTGCCTCTTTCTCTGTCTGTTGCTCTCAAATAAATAAATAAAAATAAACAAAAAGTTAAAAAAGAAGAAGAAAGGAGGAGGAGAAGAATGGAAACAAGGAGGAGAAGAAAGAGGAGGAGGAGGAGGAGGAGAAGAATGGAAGCCAGGAATGGTGGCACACGCCTTTAATCCCAGCATTCAGGAGGCAGAGGCAGGAGGATTGTCATGAGTTCGAGGCCACACTGAGACTACATTTTTGAGACTACATAATTCCATGTGAGCCTGAGCTAGAGTATGACCCTTGAAAAACCAAAAATAAATAAATAAACAATAATAATAATAAAAAGAAGTAAGGAATAGATATTTACTGTATACTACCCTTCTGTATTTTCCTTTTGATATATGACATATTTATTACTCCTTCAAAAGTGGAAAATATTTAAGTTTCTGCATATGAAATAAAGATTTAACTGAAAGACAATGAAAATCTAGGGGGTAACATAGGCAGTACATTATCAGAGAGGTTACATGTGATAACATGAATTTTGCAGATTAATTAAGAAAAAGATAACCATCATAAAAATGAATAAATGGCATTAAGTGATAATCTCTCTCTCAACACACACATAATTAATGCAAAATAAATGAATAATTAAATACCATTTCCATTGATTAAATCAGCAAGTTATTTTGATTATATGAGTATTATAAATTTTGTAAGTTATATTATAAAATTTATAATACTCATATAAACAATTGTAGAGGCTATTGAAAGAGCAAACTTAGTTTTAAATATTCTCACTTTTTATTTATTTATTTGAGAGACAGAGAGAAAGAGGCAGATAGCAATAGAGAATGGGCACAACAAAGCCTCTAGACTGCTTCAAATGAACTCCAGATGCATGCACCACCTTGTGCATCTGGCTTACATGGGTCCTGGGGAATCGAACCTGGGTCCTTTGGCTTTGCAGACAAGCACCTTAACTGCTAAGCCATCCCTCCAGCCTGAAAGAGCAAACTTACTAATTGACTCATTTCTTTCTTTTTCTCCCCACTGCCATCGCCACATTTGACGATTCTATCAACTCTCACCTGGTCTATTGTAATAGCCAGTTAGCTAATATACCATGCCCTGAACAAAACATTTTCCACATAACAAGCAGCAACTTTATTTATTTATTTTACTTTGGTTTTTCAAGGTAGGGTCTCGCTCTAGCCCAGGCTGACTTGGAATTCACTACGTAGTCTCAGGCTGGCCTTGAACTCACAGTGATTCTCCTACCTTTACTTCCCAAGTGCTGAGATTAAAGACATGCACCACCATGTCCAGCAGTAACTTTATTTTTGAACTTAAGCAAGATCATGACTCTGATACTTAATAGCTATTAATTTCACTCAGGATAAAACACAGCTTCAAATCTAGTCTCTTAGACTCTACATAATTTGACCACTGATCACCTCTAAAATCTCATCTCATTTCTCTCTCATAAACTCTCTATATATTCCAGCCACAGTGGTTTTACAGACCTTGAACATGTAAACCTTCATCATGCCTTTGCACATGGTTAGTTCCTTTTGCATCAATCCCCTGAACTCTTCACACTGAATTAATCTCACCTTCCATGATTCACTCAAATGCCTTCTCTGAAAGAGCCCTCCTGAGCATCACTTCTCAACCAGCCCTCACCACATCAGTCTGCTTTTATTTCCTTTTCTCAGTAAAGAGACATTCTCTTAACTGACTATGACAGGTTTCCTGATAGAATAGCAATAACTATTAACTGAGGTTATTTTATAAAATATTTAGCATATATGGTTAAACAGGACAATTTTTAAGAATTAAAAGAAAATGGACATGGAAAATTTGTTATGTTACATATCATGACACCCTATAAATCTAAAATAGTTTTAAAAATGGGGATAAAAATATGGAACAGAAAAAAAAATATGGAACAGAATGCCTCAAACAGTCCACATGTCATATAAACTTGAGACTAAGGTAATGCTGAGTCAATTAATTATCCATAAGGAGGGGAACATACACCCTTGTCTTGCCCCATATATTGTAGGTGGAAAAGCAAATTAAAACATTTTTTAATTTTTATTTATTTATTAGAGACAAAGACAGGGAGGGAGAGAGATTGAGAGAGAGAAAATGGGCACACCAGGGCCTCTAGCCACTACAAACGAACTCCAGACACATGCGCCACCTTGTACATTTGGCTTATGTGGGACCTGGGGAACCAAACCTGGACCCTTAGGCTTTGCAGGCAAGTGCCTTAACTGCTAAGCCATCTCTCCAGCCTGAAAAAAAAAAAAAAAAGAAAAAAGAAAACAAATTTATAAGCAAGGATCAGAAAAAGGAAAACCTTTAAAATTCTTAAATAAAAATGTGTGACTTTTTTATATTTTATTTATTTATTAGAGAAAGAGAGAGAATGGGCACACCAGGGCCTCTAGCCACTACAAATAAACTCCAGACACATACGCCATCTTGTGCATCTGACTTTACATGGGTAATGGGGAATCAAACCTGGGTCTTTGGCTTTGCTGGCAAGCGCCTTAACTGCTGAGCCATCTCTCCAACCCATGACTTTTATATAGACCAAAATTTCTTAAAATTCTCTCTCTCTCATACACACTACACACACACACACACACACACACCCTTAAAATGAAAAGATTGGGCTGGAGAGATGGCTTAGCAATTAAGGCACTTACCTGAGTAGTCTAAGGACTCATGTTCTACTCTCCAGGTCCTATGTAAGCCAGATGTACAATGATACAAGTGTGCAAGGTCACACATGCACGCAAGGGGGCGCACATATCCAGAGTTCAAGTGCAGTGGCTGGAGGCCCTGGCATGCCAATTCTCTCTCTCTCTCTCTCTCTCTCCTTTGCTCTCTCACATTAAAAAAAAAAAAAAGACCAGTCTGTTGTGCTTGCCTCGAAAGAAAGAAGGAAGGAAAGAAGGGAAGGAGGAAGGGAGGGAGGGAGGAAAGGAAAGGAAGGAAATATTGATGAATTTGACTTGGGTATTATTTTCCCACTTGAAATGGACACCAGTAGCACCAAAATGAACATATAAGTCACAGACTTCATGCAGGTACGTGTAATACAAGTAACTGTCAAAAGATTAAAACCCAAAATGGCCAGGCATGGTGGTACACGCCTTTAATTCCAGCACTCGGAAAGCAGAGGTAGGAGGATTGCTGTGAGTTCGAGGCCACCATGAGACTACATAGTGAATTCCAGGTCAGCCTGAGCTAGAGAAGTGAGACCCCATCTCAAAAAACAAAACAAAACAAAAAAACATAATACTTTAAAATGTACAGAAAGAGAAACAATTCAGATAAAAGATAAACTAAGACTATCCCCAAAGGAAGATATCTGAATTGTCAATAAGCAAATGAAAAGATTTATTATCACTCTAGTAATCAGAGAAACTTACATAAAACTATAAGATAGATACCATTTTACACTCACGGACTTGCCAATACCACCTATTGGGTTAGGCTCCAGAATAATGGGAACTTGCATTCCTTTCTGGTAGAAAGAAAATTATGTTATCTAGCCACATCTAATTAAAAAAAAAAAAAAGATGCATATGTCCAGGAGAATACCAGCAAGGAGCAGCTTTCAAACTTTTTTCATCACTACTTTTGATATATTTTTCATTACAACACAGTACACACATATTTATTTAACTAAAATGAAAATTCACAAAATACTATTTATTCCTACTATGTGTGACACATTCTGAGAATTTGCATTCTGTTCTTATTCATATCTTGAATGTTGGAGTGACTCACTCAATTGATTTTACAACTACTAATGTGTAAACATACTCAAATCGAGAAACTTTGCCCCAGAAAATATTCTCACATGTATTTTCTTGAGTGATGTTCACTCTAGCACTCTCTGTCAAAATTCAGTGAATTAAAAACTGAGAAGATGGCTCAGCAGTTAAAGGCACTTGCTTGCAAACCCTGCCAGCCCAGGTTCAATTTCCAAACCACCCATGTAAGCTGGACACAAAAGAGGCACAAGGGTCTGGCATTCCTTGCAGTGGCCCTGCCATACCCATGAGCACACACACACTACTCACACACATCAAATAAATAAATAATTTTTTAAATTTTCTTAAAAGTGGGGTCATAGTCACACAATGGACTATGATATGGCAGTTCAAATAAAATATAAACATAAATAAGTCTTTCTAATTTAGACCCAAGCCAGACATCGTAGAACATTGCCTGTAATCCCACCACTCAGGAGACTGAAGCAGAAGGACTGCAAATTCAAGGCCAGTCCAGGCAGTGTAGTGAGACCTTGTCTCAAAATAAAAATAAACAAAATGGGCTGAAGAGGTGGCTTAGTGGTTATAGCACTTGCTGCAAAGCCTAAGGACCCAGGTTCCATTCCCCAGTACCCACATAAGCCAGATGCACAAGGTGGTGCATGTATCTAGAATTTAATTTTTTAAAAAAGAAAAATAAGGGCTGGAGGGATGGCTTAGCGGTTAAGGCATTTGCCAGCAAAGCCAAAGGATCCAGGCTCAATTCCCCAGGACCTACATTAGCCAGATGCACAAGGGGGCGCACACATCTGGAGTTTGTTTGCAGTGGCTAGAAACGCTGGCGCACGTGCACTCGCGCTCTCTCTCTCTCTCTCCCTTTCTCTGTCAAATAAATAAATAAATAAAAATAAAATATTTTTAAAAGAAAAATAAATAAAATAACAAATTCCACATAACTATATACAGTACAACATCACTTGTTTGAAGTCAAGCATGCAAAAGAATATATTGTTTAGTGATACATTTCCATAGATACAGTATGAATATACAGGAGAAAAGGATAAGAAGATCAAGGAGGAGAAAAGAAAATCAACCCATATGAGAACCAAGTGAGCAGTTACATAGTCAAGTACTAAAACTTTCCATCTTCAGAGCTAAACAACTGCTCCCAGACCGCAGCTTCTTCCCACGCCAGGCTTATAAGAAAGCAAGGTCCAGTCTGCCACTGCACACCAAGACAGCCAGAGCTCTGAGACCAGTTCTGGTGGCTTTGAATGTAAAGGTCCCCATAGCCTCAGGTGCTGGTGATTAAGTCTCTGCCTTAACCCTTCGCAGGCAGAGCCCTACTGCAGGAGGTGTCACCACGGGCAGACCTGGGACTGGAGTCTAGCCCTAAGGTGTGTTCTGAAGCAGCTTGAGCTCCTGCTGTTCTTTCTGCTGTGGATGTGATGAAGCGAGCCAGCTTCCTCCACCAGGATGAAGCTTCCCCCAGAATCTGTAAGCCTGAATAAACCCTTTCCTCCCATAAACTGCTTCTGGTCAAATGCTTGTCCAAGCAAGAGACAGTAACAGCAACCCGACTCTTCAGAGGTTACCCCACTCAGCTTTTAAAGCTGCTCCAGCTAGTGAGTAATCAGGTGATAATACTGAGTATCTATTTTTAACTAAGTAATGAAATTCAGAACATGGGCAAAAAATGCAATAGGCAGTTGTAGGCGGATAGGATGTCAAAGCAACAGATGCCCCGAACAGTCACGTGCCAGTAAGGTTGAGTCAGCTCACTCTGCTTCTCCCCCATTACACTTGCAGTGAGCCCACTCTGCTTCTCCCCCATTACACTTGCAGTGAGCCCACTCTGCTTCTCCCCCATTACACTTGCAGTGAGCTCACTGTGCTTCTCCCCCATTACACTTGCAGTGAGCCCACTCTGCTTCTCCCCCATTACACTTGCAGTGAGCCCACTCTGCTTCTCCCCCATTACACTTGCAGTGAGCCCACTGTGCTTCTCCCCCATTACACTTGCAGTGAGCCCACTCTGCTTCTCCCCCATTACACTTGCAGTGAGCCCACTCTGCTTCTCCCCCATTACACTTGCAGTCAGCCACTCTGCTTCTCCCCCATTACAATTGCAGTCAGCCCACTCTGCTTCTCCCCCATTACACTTGCAGTGAGCCCACTCTGCCTCTCCCCCATTACACTTGCAGTCAGCCCACTCTGCCTCTCCCCCATTACACTTGCAGTGAGCCCACTCTGCTTCTCCCCCATTACACTTGCAGTCAGCCCACTCTGCTTCTCCCCCATTACACTTGCAGTGAGCCCACTCTGCTTCTCCCCCATTACACTTGCAGTCAGCCCACTCTGCTTCTCCCCCATCACACTTGCAGTCAGCCACTCTGCTTCTCCCCCATTACAATTGCAGTCAGCCCACTCTGCTTCTCCCCCATTACACTTGCAGTCAGCCACTCTGCTTCTCCCCCATTACAATTGCAGTGAGCCCGCTATGCTTCTCTCCCTTTTACATTGGCAGGTATCATTTCACAATGCTGAACACACACAGGCATCATTAAGATTACAAAAACCAGTAAAAATGACAAAATGTGGCAGCCTACAAATAGCACAAGCTTGTGTTCAAATTAACACTCAGCAAAAAAATTTAAAAACACTCAGCAAACTCATGGAATAATTCCCTGAAATAATAATCTGGCCACTTCTCATCTCAGTAGGTATTTTATTTATAAGAGTAAATCAGCCAGGCATGGTGGTGCACACACTTGGAATTCAAAGGTAGGAGAATTGCCATGAGTTCGAGGTCACCCTACATTCACTACATAATGAATTCCAGGTCAGCCTGGATAGAGTGAAATCCCACCTCAAAAAGAAAAAAAAAAAAAAAAGAGTAAATCAAAAAATCAAATACTGTAATATATTTTACTATAATTTCAAAAATGTTACCTCAGCTATGCACAGTGGTACATGTCTTTAATCCCAGCAGGAAGCAGGCTGAAGTAGAATGATCACTGTGAGTTCAGGGCCAGCCTGAGACTACACAGTGAATTCCAGGGCAGCCTGGACTAAGGCAAGACCCTGCCTTCAAAAACCAAAAAAAATAAAAGAGCAGGAGATATGGCTGAATGGTTAAGGAGCTTGCCTACAAAGCCTAACACCCTAGGTTCAATTCCCCAGTACCCACGTGAAGCCAGATACACAATGTGGCACATGTGTCTAGAGTTCATTTGCAGCAGCTGGTGGCCTTGGTGCACCCACTCTCTCTCTCTTTCTGTGTCTCTCTTTTCTCTCTCTCTCTCTCTCTCTCTCTCTCTCTCTGCTTACAAATAAATACATAATTTTTTTGTTTGTTTTTCAAGGTGGGGTCTCACTCTAGCCCAAGCTGACCTGGAATTCACTATGTAGTCTCAGAGTGGCCTCAAACACATGGCGATCTTCTTACCTCTGTCTCCCCAGGGCTGGGATTAAAGGCATGTGTCACCATGCACAGCTAAAGATATTTTTTTTAAAAAGGGGTTGGAGAGATGGCTTACCACTTAAGGCACTTGCCTGGAAAGCCTAAGAACTCATGTTCAAATCTCCAGGTCCCACATAAGCCACACACAGTGACGAAAGTGCTCAATGTCACACATGCACACAAGGGAGCGCACACATCTGGAGTTTGTTTGCAGCAGCTGAAGGTCCTGGCTCGCCCATTCTCTCTCTCTCTCTCTTTTTCTCTCTCTCTCAAATAAATAAAAGAAAACAACAAAAAAAATGTTACCTCTTTTGTCAGAGAAAATCATTTTTAGAGTTACATGTAATAGATTTAAGCAATATATTATCAGAACAATAAACACCCATTCAAGCCACAAGAAAGAATAAACCATTCTGACCTCCAAGCCAAAAAAACCTCCCTAGAAACACCAAAACCATCCATTCACTCGTTCATTCTTACTTACTACATTGCATGTGGAAATTACCATGGCAGACCTAAGAGAGTCATACAAATAAGCTAAGAACTTTGTCCTTCAGAAACTGCCTACTGATTAACTTTAGAAGTACACATAGCACTAAACAAGGCAGAAAGGACTAGGGTTCATAAGAGAAATTAGGATAAATTGTCACTTTAAAAACATAGATGGCTGGTCATAAGCTGGAGAAATGGCTTAGCAGTTCAGGCACTTGCCAACAAAGCCAATGGACCCAGGTTTGATTCCCCAGTTCACACATAAAGCCAGATGCACAAGATGGCACATGTGTCTAGAGTTCATTTGCAATGGATAGAAGCCCTGACATGCCCATTCTCTATCTCCTCAAATCAATAAATAAATAAAGTATTTTTTTTAAATACCTGGTCTCAGGGCTGGAGAGATGGTTTAGCGGTTAAGGCACATGCCTGCGAAACCTAAGGACATAGGTTCGATTCTCCAGGACCCAGGTAAGCCAGATGCACATGGTGGCACATGCATCTGGAGTTCATTTGCAATGGCTAAAGGCCCTGGCGTGCCCATTTTCACTCTCTCTCTCTCTCCCTCTCTGTCTCAAATAAATAAATAAATAAATCTTAAAAAAAAAAAATAGCTGGCCTCCAGGCATGGTGGTTCACGCCTATAATCCTAGCACTCGGGAGGCAGAGGTAGGAGGATCACTATGAGATCAAGGCAACCATGAGACTACACAGTGAATTCCAGGTCAGCCTGGGCTAAAGTGAAACCCTACCTCAAAAAACCATAAATAGGGCTGGAGAGATTGCTTAGCGGTTAAGCGCTTGCCTGTGAAGCATAAGGACTGCAGTTCGAGGCTCAATTCCCAGGACCCACGTTAGCCAGATGCACAAGGGGGTGCACACATCTGAAGTTCGTCTGCAGTGGCTGGAGGCCCTGGCGCGCCCATTCTCTCTCTCTCTCTCTGCCTCTTTCTCTGTCTGTCTGTTGCTCTCAAATAAATAAAAAATAAAAATAAAAATAAAATATTTTTTAAAAACCATAAATAAATAATAAAATAGCTAGTCACCTGATCATAATGAATGCTGAAATGTTTACTGTGGCAAGCTACAGAGGAAGTAAAATGTGTCTGCTATAAAAAAAAAAAAAATAGGGAGAGCCAGGCATGGTGGTGTACACCTTTAATCTCAGCACTCGGGAGGCCTAGGTAAGAGGATTGCCAAGAGTTTGAGGCTATCCTGAGACTACATAGTGAATTCCAGGTCAGCCTGGGCTAGAGTGAGACCTTACCTTGAAAAATAAAAATAAATAGGAGCTGGGAATGGTAGCACATGCCTTTAATCCCAACACTCAGGAGGCAGAGGTAGGATTGCCATGAGTTTGAGGCCACCCTGAGTATTGGCTTAGTGGTTAAAGTACTTGCCTACAAAGCCTAAGGACTCAGGTTTAATTCCCCAGTACCCACATAAGCCAGATGCACAAGGTGGCACATGTGTTTGGAGTTTGTTTGCAGTAGCTAGAGACCCTGACACGCCCATTCTTTCTTTCTATGTCTCTTTCTCTCTCTCAAATAAATAAATAATTTTAAAAATGGGGCTGGAGAGTTGGCTTAGTGGTTAAGGCGCCTGCCTGTGAAGTCTAAGGATTCATATTCAATTCCCCAGAATCCACACAGCCAGATACACATGGTGGTGCATGCAGCTGGAGTGTGTTTGCAGTGGCTACAGGCCCTACCATGTCCATTCTCTCTCTCTCTCTCTCTCTCTCTCTCTCTCTCTCTGTAATTAATTAATTAATATAAATATTTTTAAATGGGGGGAGCATGGTGTAATATGCCTTTTATCCCAGCACTTCGGAGGGAGCAGTAGGAAGATTGCTCTGAGTTCAAGGCCAACCTGAGATGACATAGTAAATTCTAGGTCAGCCTGGGTTATAGTGAGATCCTAACTCAGAAAGAAACAAAATGAGACTGGAGAGATGGCTCAGCTTGCCTGCAAGGCCTAACTACCAGGGTTAGATTCCACAGTACACACATAAAACTGGATGCACAAAGTGGAGCATGCATTTAGAATTTGCTTGCAGTGGCAGGAAGCCCTGGTATGCCCATATTCATTCATTCATTCTCTCTCTCTCTCTCTCTCTCTCTCTCTCTCTCTCTCTCTCTCTCTCTCTCTCTCTCTCCTCTCTCTCTCTATCTCTCCTCTCTCTCTCTCTCTCTCTCTCTCTCTCCATCCCCTTCTTGAAAATAAATAAATGATATATTTTAGATGGCTCACTTATAAAGACCTGGAGATCAATCCCCAGAACATATTTTAAAAAGCCAGATTTGTACATATGTGTGTGTATATCTGGAGACCAGAGAACAACCTTGGGTATTGTTCCTCAAGTGCTATCCACCTTTTTTGAGACAGGATTTCTCACTTGCCTGGAAGTCACCAAGTAGGTTAGATGGCCAGCCAGTGAGACCCAGAAATCTACCTATTTTTCTGCCTACCCAGTACTGGGATTGCAAGTGTGCCACCACAGCTGGCTTTGTTTAATGTGCATGATAATAGCAGTAAAATGTGAGAAAGGCTGGGTTCGGAGTCAAATGGAAGGAGGAGTCGGATGGAACGGAGGGGAGAAAAGGCAGGTAAGTAGGATCTCCTCAAGCTAAAGGAACTGAATAAAATACTAATTGTTTTAAGCCTTTAAAAACAAAACAAAAGGGCTAGGCATGATGGCGCATGGGAGGCAGAGGTAAGAGGATCACTGTGAGTTCGAGGTCAGGCTGAGGCTACATAGTGAGTTCCAGGTCAGCCTGGGCTAGAGAAAGACCCTACCTCAAAAAAAAAAAATGGGGAGAGAAACCAGCACAATGCAGAAATAAAAAGTGAAATAGGGCTGGAGGATGGCTTGGTGGTTAAGGTGCTTGCCTACAAAGCCTAACAACCTGGGTTCAATTCCCCAGTGTAAAGATAAAGCCAGATGCACAGTGATGCATGCATCTCGATGTCATTTACAGTGGCTGGAGGACCTGGTGTGCCTATTCTCTCTCTCTCTCTCTCCCTCTCTCTCTCTCTCTCTCTCATCTCATCTCATCTCATCTCACTTTGCTTGCAAATTTTTTTATTTTTATTTTTTTGGTTTTTTGAGGTAGGGTCTCACTCTAGCCCAGGCTGACCTGGAATTCACTATGTAGTCTCAGGGTGGCCTCAAACTCACAGCAATCCTCCTACTCTGGACCCCCTCCCCCAGTGCTGGGATTAAAGGCGTGTGCCACCACACCTGACGCAAATAAATATTTTTTAAATTAAATAGGAAACTCAGTTAAAAAAAAAAAACAAAACTTCAAAGTATAGCAAAATCCATGGCGTTACTCTAAAATGCCTTCAGTCCATTTGAAGATCTTTTTATTCTAGACCTAGAAGAAATATTTAAAGGTCCTAGAAAGAGTAAGTCAATGTCAAAAGAACAAAATGACAAAAAAAAAAAAAATGAGTATAGCCAGCTGTGGTGGTTTGATTCAGGTGTCCCCCATAAACTTGGGTATTCTGAATGCTGGTCTCCCCAGCTGACGGCAACTGGGAATTAACGCCTCCTGGAGGCAGTGTATTGTTGGGGGCGGGCTTATGGGTGTTATAGCCAATTTCCCCTTGCCAGTGTTTGGCACACTCTCCTGTTGCTATGGCCCACCTTATGTTGGTCAGGGGGTAATGTCCATCCTCTGCTCAAGCCGTTTTCCCCTGCCATCGTGGAGCTTCCCCTTGAACCTGTAAGCCAAAATAAACCTCTTTTTCCCACAAGCTGCTCTCGGTTGGGTGATTTCTACCAGCAATGTGAACCTGACTGCAATAGTAAAGTGGTACCGAGGAGTGGGATTGCTGCCAGACACCTAACTGTGAGACTTTGGCCTTTTGGAGCTGATTTTCAAGAGGAATGTGGAAGGATTTGAAACCTTGGCCTAAGCAACACCTTGCAGTGCTGTAAGTATAGCTTGATGGATTATTCTGGTCAGAGTTGAAAGACCTGAATTCAGTTTGTGTGAGAAGCTTATGCGAAGTTGTGCAGGGCTGCTTTGCATAGAAATGAACTGGTGTGAGCAGAGGGATATGGCACAGAAAAAAATGAAATCTTTGGGTGAACTGCTTCCTGTTCAGCTGCAATTGAGAGATTACAATCTTTGAGATTGGGCCAGCTGACCTGCACTGGGGCAACAAGAAGAATGTAGACTCTTGTGAAGGGGCCTGAGTGCTCAAGGGGAGTCCTATTCCTCAAAGTCTGCTTTATTCCCCCCTGGATTAACAAACTGGCACCCTAGCTGGTATTGTGGAGTATAAGAAATGCAGGAAAGAGAGTGTCACTGAGTTTGCAAACACAGTCTTGTGTTTTGGAAATGGCCATGGGCAGTGTGAAGCAGGTTTGCTGAATGCCTGCATGGAGACCCCATGGGGCCATAAGGATGAACTGTGGATTGCAGTGGAGACCCAGTGGAGATACAAAGACCATGAGATGGCTGCTAAGGAGAGCTGCCGGCCCAATGAAGTTTTCCAGGACTGTGAGTAGCCTAGCTGGAGGGGCGGAATTGGAATTCCAGAGACTTGTTGCTGCTTAGAGTTATCGGACTTGGATTTTTGTCACTAAGAGCTGCTGGACTTGAAGCTACAGAGTTTGATGTTTGCTCTGGTTATTTTAAATCTTGTATTGGTTGAATATTTCTTTGCTATGGCCAATGTCATCTTTTGCAGTGTGAATAGATGTTAATTCTGTGCCATAATGTAATTATGTAATGTAATTATGGGTTTTGGGGAGGATTTTTTGGTTAAAAGACCTTGGACTATGGGGATATATGAACATCATTGGAATTGATAAAAACTATGGGGACTTTTAAAGTTGGACTGAATGCATTGTATTTTATATCATGTACGGATATCAGTTTATGGGGACCAGAGGCAGAATGTGGTGGTTTGATTCAGGTGTCCCCCATAAACTTAGGTATTCTGAATACTAGTCTCCCCAGCTGATGGCAATTGGGAATTAAAGCCTCCTGGAGGCAGTGTATTGTTGGGGGCGGGCTTATGGGTGTTATAGCCAGTTTCCCCATGCCAGTGTCTGACACACTCTCCTGTTGCTATGGCCCACTTTATGCTGGCCAGGGGGGTGATGTCCACCCTCTGCTCATGCCATCATTTTCCCCTGCCATCATGGAGCTTCCCCTCAAGCCTATAAGCCAAAATAAACCTCTTTTTCCCAGAAGCTGCTCTTGGTTGGGTGATTTCTATCAGCAATGTGAACCTTATTGCAACACCGGCCAAAACCTACAATAAAAGCAATCAGAAAATAGCTTCTTGAGAACTGATCCCCATGACTGGTTTGTCTATAGAATCTGTAACTGAAGAAGCTCTGGCCTGTATCTAGTTTGTCTACAGTGATCTAGGAAATCCAGACTGAATGAATCCTACCCACAAACTCCACTGCACACATTCCCACTTCCTACCAGCAATTATACACTGGATGTCTATCTAAGCACCTAGCCAGTGTTCAACTACGTAGCACAAAATTCTAAACCAATAAAAGGAATTAGAAAGTCAGTTTCCAAACCCTAACTATGATAAGGATGATGGCTTTAAAATCCCTTAATATACATAGTTAAGTTTTAGATTCAAAGTGGCAAGAAAAGTACATTAAAACTCTAGTCAGGCATGGTTGTTCACATCTGTAATTCCAGCACTCAGGAGTCTAAGACAGTAGGATTACTATGAGCTTGGGGCCAGTTTGAAAGTCTCAGACTAACATGAACTACAGTTTGTCTCAAAACCAAGCAGCAAAGAAATAAATGAATCTGCCTATAAACTTTACCAGATCTCCCTCTACCATATTCTTTTTTCTCAACAGAAGGAGCAATGAGTGCCTAGCACTAGCAAAATGACTAATAAATAGTAACTGGTCAATAATTATTAAATTAATGAAATTAAAGACAAAGCCTAATTTTTTTGAGGGGAGAGCTTTTTGAGATAGGGTCTCATGTAGCCCTGGCTGACCCTGAACCCACTACATAGCCGAGGAGTCATAGGTGTGCCACACTACACCTGGCGTTTTTGATGTTGGCACTGCTTTCTACTTCTTTAATGAGGTGTGTGTATAGTGTATGTGCTCTTTTGTATGCAGATGTACACATCCTATGCATACATGTATGGAGACCACAGGAGACATTATGTGTCAACCTCCATCATTCTTCCGCTTTGTTTCCTTGAGAAAAGAGCTCACTAAACCTGGAGCTTTTGTTTTTCAGCCAGACTGACCAGCAAGCTTCAGTGATTCTCTTAGCTCTGCCCTCCTCACAGGTATGTATGACCATGCTTGGCTTTTTCAAACTGAGGCTATCATGTTTGAGCAGTAGGTGCAACCCCTGCTCCCATTTTTTGAGGGGAGGATTCAAGGTAGGGTCTCACTCTAGCCCAAGATGACCTGGAACTTACTCTCTAGCTCCAGCCTCAAACTCACAGCAGTCCTCCTACCTCAGCTTTCCTAGTGCTGGGATTAAAGTCAGGTGCTACCAAGCCTGGCTGCCCACCCTTTTTGAAGCAGATTCTCACTCTGCTGCCCTTGCTGTAATAGAAGCTTATAGCAATCCTCTTGCCCCAGCCTCCTATGTGCTAGAATTATAGGCGCGAGTCATCACACTTAGCTAGCACCAGATAAAAAGCAACCTTCTATTCAAAGTATTTGTCATCCTTAGTCTTAGTTACCTTACTATGAAGAACATACATCTGGGTTTTTTTTTTGGGGGGGGGGTTGTTGTTTGTTTGTTTTTGTTTTTCGAGGTAGGGTCTCGCTCTAGCCCAGGCCGACCTGGAATTCACTATGTAGTCTCAGGGTGGTTTCAAACTCATGGCGATCCTCCTACCTCTGCCTCTCAAGTGCTGGGATTAAAGGTGTGCGCCACCATGCCCAGCTACATCTGTTTCTTATATGCAAGTCTTCAGCTGAGTCAAAATATGGCAAGACCCCCACAGTGAGCTATTGGCCAGGGAGAAACATGAGGTTATCAAAACAATGTAACATTGCCAAAACACGTGATTACCTCCCAGACCTAAAAGGTAAAACCCAATTGCTGAAGACACCACAGGCTGTGGTCACAGGACACTGGAATTCCATGCTG
The DNA here is from genome assembly GCA_036346955.1 of Dipus sagitta. Classification (NCBI taxonomy): domain Eukaryota; kingdom Metazoa; phylum Chordata; class Mammalia; order Rodentia; family Dipodidae; genus Dipus; species Dipus sagitta. Next base: position 1,679,479 of record CM070773.1, on the reverse strand, counting down.
GAACCAAACAGGAAACTAGCTCCCTCCTGGCTAGCCCTTATGGTGGTGGAAAGCCCTATGGGAGCCACTGAAGGACAATGGTCACCAGCAGTATGAATAAGCAGGGGACCCTGCAGACTGTGAAATCAACCAGCTAAACAAGAAGTACACACTTGTGTAATAGTAGCACACAGCCTTTGCAGGTAACAACCTGTTCTCCAATTGGACATGAGGCCAGTTCTCTCAGTGGGAGAGAACTCATATCTGGTACTGGAAACCAAAACAGAATTCCATGGTCAGGAAACGCAGACTTCAGAGAGAAGCCCCCACTGCTCTCTAGAGAAGAGTGGGTTTGCACACCAAAAAGTCTCTTAAATAATTCTGCATGCCCCCTTTAACCCAAGCTGTTCTTTTACTCTTGGTGGGAAAATCTTTTCATTTTACAGATGGCAGAGAAAATGGAAAAGAATGAAGATTCATTGATAAGACAAGAAGATAGCCAACTGCCCACCATGAGACATGCCAACTGTATAACATTTGCCAGGGCCCAGGAGAAATTTCAGACAAAGCAGCAACATGAATACTGCTCTTACTACTAGCATGACAACCAGCACCAGGACAATGGTGACAGACACAGTGATTAACCACAACCCATCAAAGCAGTATTCAGAGGCTACAGAAAACTTAAAACCAAATCAGATTGCCAACAGGCCTGCCATGGCTCAGGGAACATTGTAGAAGAAGGAGTGGAAAGACTATAAGAGCCAAAGAGACTACATAGTGAATTCCAGGTCATCGTGGGCTACCCACGAGACCCTACCTCGAAAAGAAAAAAAAAAAAAAAAAAAACGCAGTGTTTCTAGAAATATAATAGGGATATGTCAATTTGTAACGAGGCCACTTGACAGACCTCCCAAAGACAAAAGCTGAAACAAATGAGCACCATGATGCTCCTTGGCTTACAAAGGGTTATATACCCCAGAAACCTATCAAAACTGGAAATTCAGTAAATCGTAAAGGCACTGAATACCCCTAACCTACCCAGCACCACAGCTCAGCAACACTGCAGCATTAGGGTTTCCTCTCTTGATTGTGTGGCTAAGCAGGTATGGTGGCTTACGTCTGTCATCCAGCCACTCAGACAGCTGAAGCAGGAGCATCAAATTAAAAACATGTAACTATCATGTATTCCCTGGTCTGATATACTCAGCAACATCTATAGTACTCTTGTGAGGGTGGGAGGGTGACAAATGCTTTTAATTCTAGCACCCTGGAGGCTGAGGTAGGAGGCTTACCATGATTTCAAAGCCAGCCAGGGATACAGAGTGAGTTCCAAGTCAGTTTGGGTTGAAGTGAGACCCTACCCCAAACACACACACACACACACACACACACACACACACACACTGGTCTTGACAAAGGAAAACATGAGACCCATATGAAGTTTCAAAATATTTTACAAAATATCTAGCCAGAGATCTTCAAAAGTGTCCAGGTTGTAGTCTGGAGAAATTAAGGAGACTTTGTACAAACTAGATGCTTTGTACTCAGCATTGGATCCTGTACCCAAAGAGAACTTGAAAGGGGAAACCAGCAAATCTCAAACAAGGGCTCTAGAGTGATCAATATTAAAATAATAGTAACTTCCTACAATATTTTTCTATCTTTGCTATAAATTTAATTTTCTTTCAAAATAAAATGTAAAGGTTTTTTGAAACAACATATCCAGGTGGGAGACTTTTCTGTCACAACCCCTTCGTGAAGAATGACTTGTTTTTGCTAGCTATTGTAATTTTCATATGAGGAGATATTATCAAATGATGTCAGATGCAGAATCTGAAAACCCAGTCCATACCATACACGCTGGACTGAAGTAAACAAGAAAGCAAGCCAATGAATGAAAAGCATACTGGCTAAAACCCACATGGCACACTGTTCATAAAGAGATAAGCCAGGGGGAAAAAACAACTCAACATTCTAGTCAGAAAGCAATCCCTGGAAACACACACACACACACACAGCATAAAATGTCAAAAACCAAATAAAACTAAGTGAATTAGGTTTGGGTTTGGATCCACAGAAGTAGACTTGCTTGTCTAGAATATATGAGGTCCTGGGTTCAATCCAACACTACAAAAAAAAAAAAAACCAATAAATACAAAAATTTTATAAAACCCAGTTGAATTGGCAGGTGATGAAATCATGGCTTGAATTTCTGTGGCAGTCAATTTTCATGACTCCACTAAGAAAGGTTTATTGTTAGGTAAAAGTTGAATTATCTCTGGTACATTCACCTAATTAGTACTGGTACATACCCAGACTTCAAGTCCGTTATTCTCAGACAATTTGTAGCATCCAGTCCCACTTTCCCATTCCGGACCACACTAGATATGAATGGAGACAGCATTGGAGAAATGCGACTCAACGCCACTTCTGGGGACATTTCAACTTGACTGGGAGTCACCACTGAAATGGGAAGAGAAGAACGGTGATCAGTTTACAAAGGATTAGAGTGAACTTCCTTTAAACTGGCTGCTCAGAATTGTCTCTTGCGTGAGCAAATGCTTTGACCCCATCTTTACAGTGGCCTCTTCCAGCAATCCCAGAACTAGTTCCTGCTGCTCAGCTACTCGGGACACCAGCTACACCACTGCTTTTCAGGAACCGAAGAAACCCTTGAGGTACAGTTTGCTCCCCCTTTCCAAAGATGATTTCTATATTGCTCCACTGTACTTAGAGCTGCCTTCCCCTATATTACAACTGACCCTTCTACTTTCACTGGGACCAAGAAGCGCTCACTACCAACACTCTCACACCTGTTCACTCAAGAAGTAAGAACCGGGTTGGCAATGATACATAAAATTCTAAAGCACACATAGCCTGCTTGCAAGAGTTACTAGAAATCATTTTTGCTGACATAGCTTTCTTAATAAATCCATCCACAATGTAATATAAATACCTACATATATGAGTTGTCCCCTGCTTGGACTACATCTTGAAAATCTTATGTTTCTTTAAAAAAAAAAAAAACTGGAATACACTAAGCATATAACAACATGCTTAATAATGAATAAATCAGTAAGTGGTAAATTTGAAGAAATTAATAAAATAGTAATTAATAGAAACACTTTTTAAATAATTGCAAATAAGTAAATACAGGGACTAAAGATGGCAGAATATTTAGGACTGGAGAGAATATAATATACCCTCCTTGGAGCAAATGAGAGACCCTGTCTCAAAAAAGGCGGATTACACCTGCGAGTAATGACACCAGAGGTTATCCTCTGGCCTTCACAGGCATACACAGAGGCACACACATACACACTCTCAAATACACAAATGATAGGGGAATAAATTTAGCAGAATCTTAGGATTTAACAATTAATCATGAAAATATAAAGCTGGGCGTGGTAGTGCAGACCTTTAATCCCAGCACTCAGGAAGCAGAGATAGGAGGATCGCCATGAGTTCAAAGCCACCCTGACACTACATAGTGAATTCCAGGTCAGCCTGGGCTAGAGTATAACCCTACCTCAAAAAAGCCAAAAAAAAAAAAAATTTAGGCCTATCCAGATATTAAGCAACACAGACAAATATGAATCTTTCCATGTTTGGTTTTAAGGCAGTGAGAAGTCTTTATATTTGAAAATACAAAAGCAACACCAGTAAGTAATATTTAGATCACTTAGAAACTCACAGAACTATAGGAGGGAGTACATGAATGCCTAATACCCTTCTAAATGAAAACCTCTATTTTCAGAAGCAAATAGGTCAATTCTAATGATCACTGTCTTTCTCAATCTGAAAGGATAGTTTCACATCAACAACAAAGTTCAAGTCACTTTTACTTAAAAGTACTGTTGTTGGGCTGGGAAGATTGCTAAGTGGTTAGAGGTGCTTGCTTACAAAGCTTCAAGGCCTGGGTCGGTTTCCCCAGCACCATGAAAAGCCAGTTACAGAAAGTGGCACATGCATCTGAAGTTCACATGCAGCAGAAAGAGGCCCTGACGCACCTATACTCTTTTTCCTTACAAATAAATAATTTAAATTTTAAAGTAACTGCTGTTCTGGTTCTGGTTTTCATATGTTATGGCACAGGACTCACAAGTACCTGCCAAAAACTAGTGTTTGTTTTATCACTTTATTATTTTTAATACTTTTTATTTATTTACTCACAAGTAGAGAGACAGAGAGAATGAGAATGAGTGTCCCAGGGCCTAGTGCCACTTTGTGCATTTGGCTTTACATGGGTACTGAGGAATCAAACCCAGGCCATCAGACTTTGCAAGGAAGTCCGTTTAACCACTGAGCCATATTTCCAGCCCTGTATTATCATTTTATATACTAATAATTAAAAACACTACACAGATCTTTCAAAAAAAATAACAACATGACGACTCCCAGAAGTGCCTCTAAGGAGGTAAAAACTCTATACTACATACTTAAGTACCAAATCATCCTTGCTACAAGTATTTAAAAAGCTCCTCTTCTAACCCCTTAGCAGATAATCTGCCCCCCATCATTCTAATAGGTAATCACAAAGAATAGACTGCACTGTGCCATCAATCATAAAAATCATGGCCATTTCATGCCATTGTATCACTTATACACTATACATAGTACTCTTCACAACCTGGGCAGTAAGATGGGTTTTTAATTCCCATTTCACAGCGGAAATCAGTAACTGTTTTTGAACAATATGCTAATCCATATTATCATGATGAAGACTTTTTTTTTTTTAACAAATCCTGCAGTATTTCTACCTTTATTCCTATCCAGTAATGTCACAGTTCCTCGAGGGATGCTCATTTAGATCATATACAAAACAAGAATACTCCTCTGGGGGAGGGGCAGACAAAAGGATCTCACATGACAAGATTATTTTTCCATTTTTTTCCCATAGTACTTATTATTTTACCTTACATTTGTCTAGAAAGAAAAACAAAAGCAACACATTCTAGACACCTCAGTGTGATCAGTAATTACTGTCTTCTTTCAAGCTCTCCCTCACTACTGTGCCCATTTTACAGATAAAAAGGTTGGCAGGAAATGTAACATTTAATGTCACACACCTAACAAGCAGAATAAATTCAAATCCCAATCTCTCTCCAAGTGTAATACTCCTGTTTTCCTGTCAAACATTACCAACACTGGTCACTAGAGAGAAAGCATCAAAGTGATTTTTTTGAGCATAAATCTTGTTAAATATGAAGACAAAGTCACGAGTTTAAACAAATGACTTCACTAAAACTAGATACAAACTAGAGTACTGCTGGAGCTGGCCTGGATGGTTTACTAGTTAAATGCTAAAGGAAACAACCCTGCTCCAAGAAGCCAACCCATACTAAAGTAAGGGCCTCCCAATTTTACTTCAGCAACCTCCGTGACTTGCATCATGTCTGAGGCATGAATGTCTATTTTTGAATGTGCAAGCTTTCATGCAGCATTAAGATGTTTCAGTCAGGAGGTGTGACTTCTCTAAGAAAAATCAAAAACTATAGCCGAGAGCCGGGCGTGGTGGCGCACGCCTTTAATCCCAGCACTCGGGAGGCAGAGGTAGGAGGATTGCCGTGAGTTCGAGGCCACCCTGAGACTTCATAGTGAATTCCAGGTCAGCCTGGGCTAGAGTGAGACCCTACCTCGAAAAACCAAAAACAAAACAAAAAAAAAAACAACTATAGCCGAGTGTGGTGGCGGCACGCCTTTAATCCCAGCACTTGGGAGGCAGAGGTAGGTGGATCATCATGAGTTCGAGGCCACCGTGAGACTACTTAGTGAATTCCAGGTCAGCCTAGGCTAGAGTGAGACCCTACCTCAGAAAAAAAAAAAAAAAAAAAGATTGATAGATGATAGATGGATGGATGGATGGATGAAAAACTACATTGACTTCAAAAGCAAAGATTTGAAGAGCCAAAGATGATGGTCCTTTGATGCCCAGCAGGGACATGGATTGGATAAACGCTGAGTGCACAGTCACACACAAATGGCAGCATTATAATAGATTGCAGGGAGAAAGGAATTTTTGGTAGCTAGCCTCTCTTGAATGCTAGTTCTGCAATTTGTATTTCCTAATGTTTTTTACTGACTAAATAAAATGCAAAAAGCACAATTTCTGTGAAGGTCTGCTGCCGCAACACAGGGTCACGTAAGGTCCTCTGGGTGGGCTGTCTGGAGGACAGGGGGATGACAAAGACGCGAACAAGCAATTAGGCTAGGATGACAAACACGGAAACATGTGCCCCGCTGACGTCATGGAGCGGAAGACGGGTGGCCTCCCGCCGCATCACGACCACGTCACGCGGGCGCACGCGGGAAGTGGCGCCGGAGAGGCGATCCGGGCACTGGGCACCGTCGTGGGGCGGGGCGGGGCGGGGCGGGGGCGGCGGACGAGCCGCGTCGGCCCCAGAATGGCCGCACACTCTGGGGGAGTGTGAAAGGACGCACTGTCTGTCTCCGTCCTCCCCGAGCCCTCCTCCTCATCGGGGGCCGAGGAGAGGTCGGCCTCGCGGACCAGGAGCAGGCTCGGGGGTGGGCGGATGCTCATGGCCGGGGGGTCCCGCGTGATGGAGGGAGTAGGGCATCTGCCACGAGTGCCCCGTCTCCCGGACACGGGGCGAGTGCTGAGGCCGCCGCCGCCTCGGGATCCAACCTCCCCACACCAGCCCCAGTCCGGGTACCTGGAACTCAGTCGGCTCGGTTTACAGGCCACGCGCTAGCCGGGGTACACGTTCCCCGAGCGCGCCCCCGACCCGACGCACCGACCTGCGCGCGCACCGCTGGGGGGGTGGGGGGGAACAGGCGTGCGCGCTCCCCGGGGGGAACGTCACGGCCCCCCCTCTGCGGAGCCCGGGCGGCGTGCGCGCGCCCGCGCCGGACCCCGGCGCCCCCCGCAGCGCCTCCGAGCTGCCGGGCGAGGCCTGAGGGGAGGCTGAGGGGAAGCGATCCCTGAGGGGACTGGACGGGACGGGGCGGCGGCGCGGGGCGGGTGACCTCGGGCACCCGGGCGCGCGATCCCGCGTCGGCGGGGACGGGCTGGGGCGGAGGGCAGAGGGCAGTGCGAGGACCGCGGCTGGGCCATGGCGGCGTCTGGGGAGCCCGGGCGGCCCGAGGAGGACGAGGCGGCGGCGCTGGTGGTGGTGGTGGGCTCCTGCATGACCGACCTGGTCAGGTTAGTGCGCGGCGTGGGCCCGCCCGCCGCCGCGTGGTGCTCGTGCCCGTGAAGGGTCTGTGGGCCGCGACCCTCGCCGGTCACATGCGTGTTGTCACCAGTGCGCCCGGCGGAGATCAAGATGACGGTCTCGGGCTTGCTTGCCGAGGCCGACGGCCCCGGTTCGATGCCCAGGACCCGCGGTGTTGCAGTTCGCCTCACTCACCGGAGGGCCTGGCTCGCGCGTTCACCCTTCTGCCCCCAAACAGCCCCAGGGTCTTCACGTGTCCAATGTGATCTTGCTTGGAATGTTTATGAGTAACTAACCAAACTCCCTACGGAAAGGATGGGATGTGAAAAGGAGAGACCGCTAGGGGCAAGAACAGTGATTGACAGAAACCCCAAGGTAGTCACAGTAGGCAGCAACAGCAGAATTGTTTAAACTGCTGGTTGTAGTGGTGAGTATTGAACCCAGGGCCTCGAACCTGCCAGGCCAAGTTCTCTCCAAGTTCTGAGCTGCACCTCTGGCCTTTTTTTTTAAATATTTTATTTATTTGCAAGCAGACAGAGAATTCATTTTCTTTTCCATTTCCTAGCAGGCAACCAAACTGTGTGACCCACAGGGTCCCATGTGTCCCAGGATAGCTATGAATGCAGCCCAACACATTTGTAGATGTTATCATATCACAGTGTGACAAGGCTGGACTCCCTTGAGGATTCCTTATGACTTGTTTGGTCAGGGCCCTGTCATCGTAACTAGCAGTGGTTAGACAGATCTTTCTTACATGGCATCTATTAGAACTCTCAGGATTACATTGGACTCGACCAGAGAACCATGAAACCTCCTTACTTTTTTCTTTCTTTCTTTCTTTTCAAGGTAGGATCTCACTCTAGCCCAGGCTGACCTGGAATTCACCATGCATTCTCAGGGTGTCCTTGAACTCACCATGATCCTACTTCTGCCTCCCTAGTGCTGGGATTAAAGGTGTGCCTCACCACACCCAGCAAACCTCATTAGCAACCTTTATTCCCCCTTGTTAGGTACAGCGTAATTGAAAGTTCCAGGGGTTAGGATATGACTCTCTCTAGAGGTGGTAACATCTTTTGAGGTTATTCTACCCACACCAGTACTGTAGACTTGAAGTTTAAAAAAAAAAAAATCATACTACTTAAGGAACTTTTAATCCTTTCACCCCCACCCTCACATTTTACAGATATGGTGACTAAGAACTTAAATACTTCATGACTAGTCACAGCCAGTTTGCTGCATAATGAAAGCTGGAGCTCAGGTCACCCAGCCCCTATCTTTCCATTCGATCACTCTAACAATAATGTCCTTTTCTTGTTTAGTTCATGTGAAAGCTTATAGTCTGTATTCATTGTTTATCTTCCAAGATGATAAGGAGTAATTAAAGATTTTTCATTTTCAGATCTAAACATAGTGTCTTCATTACTCTTCCTTATTTTAATTCCTAAATTTAACTGGCCTGAACATCATGCCTGTACTGTAGGATAACTTTAGAAATAAAACTGCATCAATAACTAAGCCTTTTTGGATGACATCCAAATCCAACTTTCTTTATATATTACATTTCTGTGTGCCAAACACTACAAATTCAATCAATGAGCAACTTTTTTTTCACTTTTAATTTCAGTTCTCTATGAATACAAAGCACTATATATTAATGAGTTAAAACTTATTAGCTTACTCAACATGCCAAACAGTTGCCATTATTTAACCCATCTGTATTTATCATTGTCCTCTTCCTTCTCTGATGATTCATATTGCATTGGGCATGATGGCACACACCTATAATCCCAGAATTTGGGAAGTCAAGGTCATTCTCTGCTACTTAGCAGATTTGATGCCAGCTTGGACTACAATGGAGCACTGTCTCAAAATCATGTTGCAAAGATAAATCAAGCCTCTTCATGTAGAAAAGAAGCTCAAAGTTCCTCCAAAGCTAAATTTCTATGAAAATAAATTTATATGAAACAGCCTGGATATGTTTAGGTATTAGGTTCACAGACTTTGAATAATCACACTTTTATTAAGTCTTCCCTATTAAATAAATATATAACCTTTTCAGTTATTTAATTTTTGTTGAGTTTACACTATGTGTCAGGTACTATCTTAGGTAAAAAAGACACGGACAAAATTCTCTATTTCATGGAGCTTACATCCTTTGGGGGGGGATGTGTGTGTATGTGTTCATGTATGTACATGTATGTGGATGCCAGAGGTCAACATCAGGTGTCTTCTTCAATCACTACCCTAACCCTATTTTTGAGACAGGGTCTCACTAAACCTAGAGCTCATTGATTAAGACCAGCCAACCAGCCCCAGGGATACAAAGTTCCTCATGCTTGCACAGCAAGCACTTTTCCATCTCCCAGCCCCAAACTTAATGTTCTAAAAGGAGACAGTATCAATGAATGTAAGCAAATTTCATGGGATGTGAGATAAATGCTACAGAGAAAAATAATGACGGGGATAAGTATACTAGATCCTTGGTCAAAGAAAACCCCATTGAAAAGTGATTTTTGCATAAAGACCTAATGGAAAGCCATACATACATAACGGAGAAAAAAGTACTCCAAGCAAAGGGAACAAGAAGGAATCCAGTGCAGAGTCATTGCACAGTGAGCAAGAAGGAATCCTCTAACTGAAGAAGAGAGTGTGGAGGTCAGAAATGAGTGATTAAAGAACATTGGATCATACTCTGGATGAATGAAAGCCTTTAGATTTGAGCAGAGCAGTGACACAATCTGATTTAGCTTTTAATGAGACCACAGGACTCTGAGGAACACAATAAAGGAAGACAGAGTCAAAATGGAGACATCTAGAGCTGATCACAGTAATCCAAGCAAGAACTGGTGGGAGCTTAGAAGCACTGTGAGTGGGTAGCAACATCTTTTGATTATGTCTTAAAGGGGGTAGAGCTGACAGAAGTGATGGGTCAAGGATTACTCCAAGTTCTGTGGCCTCTGCAACTGCAAGGGGAAGTTGACCTTTTCTGAGAAATGCAGGAGACTCTAAGCAGAAAAATCGTTATAGAGAGTTTTATCATGACCTCAGAGTGCGTCCAATCAAAGAAGTCAACAAGCAGATACATGAGTTGGAAGTTCAGAGGAGAGGAACCAGCCTAGAAATATAAATTTGAGTCATTGGTGTACTCCTTAGTATTTAAAGCTGTACGACGTGATGAGATCACTGAGGTCTGGAATCATGGGCACTTCAACTTTTTAGAGAATACATTTTTCTTCCTGCTTCCCTTTCAATCTCTGAACTTCTAAAATTTACTTTGAGACTAGTTTAATACAAACATGTGTTTCCATAGCGATAGACTGTGATGTCAACTAACCCCTGTGTTATCCCTTTACATGCTGCCCATGAAAATTGATGGCGTGAGAGATAGGCCCATTCATCTAAGCGTCTGAATTTGATCCTTGGCAAATCAAGAAATGATTGCTTAATTCTCAAACTATTTTAATTGGATAGGAAAATAAATGAAACAGAAGCCTTTTAGACCCAAAGTAAATGAAGCAATGAATCTAGATGAGCTGGGGAATTTTGTTGTTGTTGTTATTTTTGGGTTTGTTTGTTTTCTGTAGGGGAGGGACGAACAAGAGTTGGCTAGGTCAGGCCCAATAAAAACCTTCGGTTGCCGGGCGTGGTGACGCACGCCTTTAATTCCAGCACTTGGGAGGCAGAAGTAGGAGGATCGCCATGAGTTCAAGGCCAGCCTGAGACTACAGAGTTAATTCCAGGTCAGCCTGGACCAGAGTGAGACCCTACCTCAAAAAACCAAAAACAAACCTTCGGTTGGAGGTGGAGGACATGGCACAATTTTGTTTTCATACCTAAAAAAGATTACATGTGTTTGATACGGTTCAGTGCTTTGTAACCTGGGTCTCACCAAAAGCCTCATCATCTATAGATCAGAAAATTCTCTTTAAAGTCACATTTTCAGGAAAGTAAAAATCAAAGAAATGTTAGTGTGAAATTATCAGATTTTCAAATACTAGAGGAATGTATTACCATTTTTCATTTCTACTCTTATTTCAAGTTACTTTTTAAAATTTTTTTGTTTGTTTGAGAGAGCAAGAGAGGGAAAGAGGCAGACAGAGAGAGAGAAAGAATGGATGTGTCAGGGCCTCCAGCCACTGCAAACGAATTGCAGATGCATGTGCCACCTTGTGTATCTGGCTTACGTAGGACCTGGAGAGTTGAACTGAGGTCCTTTGGCTTTGCAGGCAAACACCTTTACTGCTAAACCATTTCTCCAGGCCTCAAGTTAGTTTTGAAAGTTGCTTATCATTTGCAAATCTTTCTTTAAATTTTATTTATTTATTTTTTTTTTTTTGAGGCAAGGTGTCTTTTGGACTTGAACTCTTCAAGATCCTCCTACCTCAGCCCTGTCAGTGCTGGAATCATAGATGTGAGCCACCTTTCCTGGCTATTTTTATTTATTTATTTTTATTTACTTGAGAGAGAGAGAGAGAGAGAGGGCATGCCAGGGCCTCCAGCCAGTGCAAACAAACTCCAGATGTATGCACCCCCTTGTGCATCTGGCTTAAGGTGAGTATTGGGGAATCTAACCTGGGTCACTAGGTTTCCCAGGCAAGCACCTTAACTGCTAAGTCATCTCTCCAACAAACACCCCCAGCTTTTTCAAAATACATTTCTGTCACTTGTATTCCCTAAAACCAAAATAAACCATATATGAGAAATTGGCGAATTTTGATCCCTTTAGTGAATTTAGTGAAAATCGATGTTTCTTAAAAAAATATAAGTCACAAGTGACAATAAAGAAGCTGGGTATGGTGATAAACACCTGTAATCCCTGTGCTTGGGAGGTAGAGGCAGGGGAATCAGGAATTCAAGGCCAGCCTCTGCTACATAGTGCTAGGCCAGCTTGGGGAGAAAGAGAGAGAGGACATAATATGAATAAGAATGAATGGTGATATACTGTGTCCCTTCTGGGGAGAAAAAGTTAAGATAGGCTCTTTAGAGCTGGAGAGATGGCTCAGCAGTTAAGGTGCTTGCCTGCAAAGCCTAAGGATCCAGGTTTGATTCCCCACTACCCACGTAAGCCAGATGCACAAAGTGACACATGTGTCTGGAGTTCGTTTGCATTGGCTAGAGGCCCTGGTGTGCCCATTCTGTCTCCTTGCCCCTCTCTCAAATAAATAATTTAAAATAAACAAAAAAAAAAAAGATGGGGCCTTCAGTGAAATTTGTTTAGATGACTTTTATGTAATATGGGAATACTGGAAAGTTTCTACACTAGGGATACTTCAGAGGACATCAGGGATCATGACTCTAGAGGAACTTAGAGTCCAAGGAAGATGGCTGACTGGAAAATTCTATGAGTGCACAGAGGAGTAAATGCTAGAGATTGAATGAGTATCCAAAAAGGATCTGAGATGATCCCAGTGGAGTCCTTTCATACTTGTTCACACTAAATTAAAATTTGCCTCACTGAATATATTTTAATCACATTGTAAAATTCTCTGTATAGTGATACCTTGTCAATCGTATGAAAGGACAAGCTTTCTTTGGGTTCTATCAGGTTCTTATGACAAATGTTTGCAGGAACTTCTTTGAGATCTTAAAATCCTCATATGAGCATTTAAAGCATCCCTGTGTGCCCTGCTGTACTTTCTTTGCAATTTTCATATGACTAACTTGATTTCAGTGAAATATATATAAAGTTGACATGTTTTCTACATAAAAATTTGAGGGTTCTTTGTTTTTGTTCTGGGTGTTGGGAGGGTTGTTGGAGGGGGGGGGCATTTTCGTTTGTTTTTTAGTTTGGTTCCCAAAAATATAACATTAGGGCTCTGGATTTCCTTTTATGGTAAAAATAAAATAATCTTCAACAACTACAATTCTTCATCTCAAATTATATTTTGCATGTATTTATATATGGGTACATATTTTATAGTTTTACTAGTGGTGAGAGCCATGATTTTGGGGAGGAATGTTCGGATTACGAGTCTTCATTTTGAAGTGAGAAATATAACTCTGATTTTCAGTTACCTAAGTTTTCAACCAAATACTCTACCAAATATCATATAAAATCTCAATTTTAAAGTCCGTCGGGGATAGTCATGGTGATGCACATTTGTAATCCACCTCTTGGGAGGTGAAGACAGGAGGCTCAGTTCAAAGTCAGCTTCAACTACACAGCAAGTTTAAGTTTGAGACCCTGTTTCATAAAATAAAAATTTAAAAACTAAAGTTAATTTGGTTGTGTTGGTTAAAAATAGGCTGAAGACATGGCTCACTGGTTAAAGTATTTGCCTGTGAAGCCTAAGGATCCATGTTCAACTCTCCAGGTCCCATGTAAGCCAGATACACAAGGTGACACAAGTGCACAAGGTCACATGTACACACAAAATATCAGTGAGCATGTGTGGAGTGAAAGAATGCTTGTAGATAATGTGTCCTCACTCATTTTGTGTTGCTACTATGATTGAATACCTAAAACTGAGTCATTTATAAAGAAGTGGATAATTGCTTTTTTTCTTTACTTCTATTTTTTTGTTTGTTTGTTTTTCGAAGTAGAGTCTCACTCTAGCCAGGCTGACCTAGAATTCACTATGTAGTCTCAGGCTGGCCTCGAACTCATAGCAGTCCTCCTACCTTAGCCTCTTGAGTGCTGGGATTAAAGGCATGTGTCACCAGATCTGGCTTTTCAAAAAAAAATTTTAAGTGTGTATGTGTGATGTGTGTGTTCATATCCTATGTGGGCATGTGTATGTACAGGTGGTATGGAGACCAGGGGACAACCTCAGGTAGCATCCCCAGAAATGCTGTCTACCTCTTCTTGAGTGTCTCTCATCGGCTTCCAGCTGACCCATTAGGCTAGCCAGCAAGCTACAGGGATCCGCCTGTCTCTGCTTCCCCAGAGTTTGGATACAAGGGCAGCCCACCACTCCTAGCATTTATGTGTGGGTACTGGGGATCAAACTGAAGTCCTTTATGCTTGCAAGCACGTTACCAAATGAGCTATGTCTCCTGGCCAAAGAACTGTTTATTTAAGTATTTACTTTTGTGTGTGTAGTATGTGTGCATGTGAATGTATGGCTGGGCTGCGCATGTGCAGCACATGTGTGGAAGTAAGAGCACAACCTGGCACGTATGTCCTTGCTATCCACCTTGTTTTGAGACAAGTTGTGAACTTAATTTAAAAAAAATTGCACGTATGTGGCATGTTGGTGTGGTATATGCATGTATGTGTGCAAATACGTGTGCCTCATGCATGTGTGTGTAGGGGCCAAAGGAGAACATCGGGTGCCACCCTTCCATTGCTCATCCATGTGTTTGCTTCAGATGGAATCTCCCACTGTTTTCTTAAGCCCCATCAAGTCTCTGGTCTCTGCTTCCCACAGAACTGAGGGTACAGATGTGTTTGGCCACACACACCTGTTTACATGGATGCTGGGAAATTGAACTCAAACAGCTTTAGACCTCCTGAGGTCCCCTGTGCTTGTGCAGGAAGCCCACTTACCCTCTGAGCCATCTCTCCAGCCCAGTGGATAATTTCTTTCTTCTCTCTCTCTCTCTCTCTCTCTCTCTCTCTCTGTTTTTGTGTTTTTTCAAGATATGGTCTCACTCCAGCCCAGACTGACCTTGAACTCAGGACACTCTTCCTACCTTAGCATCCTGAGTACTGGGCTTAAAGGCATGCATCATCACACCTGGCCCAACTGGGTAGTTTTCTAACAGTTCTGGGGCCCATATCTAGAGAGGAACATTATACTACATCGTAGTATAGTAGAGACCAGATTGCAAGAGACAGAGATAAAGGGATGACACAAAAGAGGAAAAGCTCACTTTTATAACAAACCTGTTCTTACACCACCACCCAACTGCCACAATAATGATTTTAGTCCATTCATGAATACACAGCCCTCATAACCTCTTAAAAGCTTCACCTGCAAATACTATGTGATTGAAGATTAATTCTCCCACACATGAACATTGAGGACACACTCAAACCATAACACCATAGTTTCATGAAAATAGAAACTCACGCTGGGGCGGTGGCTCAGCAGTTAAAAGTGCTTGGGTTGGAGAGATGGCTTAGCAGTTAAGATGCTTGCCTACAAAGCCTAAAGACTCAGGTTGGATTCCCCAGGACCCACATAAGCCAGATGCACAGGGTGATACATGCATCTTGAGTTCATTTGCCATAGCTAGAGGCCCTGGTGCACCCATTATCTGCCTCTTTCTCTCTCTCTCAAATAAATAAAATTAAATTAAATAATATTTTTTAAAGTGCTTGTTTGCAAAGCTTATGTGTCCATGTTCAATTCTCCTGTACCCATGTAAAGCCAAATGCACAAAGTGACACAAACATACAGGGTTTGTTTGCACTAGCAAAAAGCCTTAGCATGTCTATACTTTCTCTCTCTCTCTCTCTCTCTCTCTCTATCTTCACCCCCTTGCTCTCTCCCTCTTTGCAAATAAATAAAAAAAATTTTTTAATTGCAAGCACGTCAGGTGTGGTGGCACATACCTTTAATCCCAGCACTCAGGACACAGAGGCAGGAGTTCAAGGCCACCCTGAGACTACATAGTGAATTCCAGTTCAACCTGAGCTACAGTGAGACCCTACCTCCAAAAAAAATTACGAACAGTAAACAGAAGCTGTTTTTGGATGGCTGTGTGAAGAGTGCTGTCCCAGCAGAACTTTAATCCTGCTAACAACACAAACTAGGTACAGTGTGTTCATTTGACTGGCTGTAGTTAGCAAAGAATCACTTACATAATGTGTCCTTTTGTCAGGTAGCCCAGAGGAAGAACAGGTGCCAGAGGAAAGCCCTAGATAATGAGGTGCAGGGTTTTCCCTCCAGCGCTCCACTGTTCCCTTGACTGGCCCCCCACGCCCCTACATGGCTGCTGCCTGTTTTTCTCTGGAGGCTTCTCTGGTGGTTTGGTGCTGGTCGTCCCATCTCTGCCAGTGTCTTGTCTGTCTCGGCCTCCTCTGTATCCTCGTCACCTGTTCAATGTCAGCTTCCACCACAATGTTTCCTTCTCCCTCTCGTCGTTTTTTAAAAAATATTTTTTATTTATCTGAGAGAAAGGGAGAGAGAGAATGATAGCACGGCCATGCAGGGTCTCTGGCCTCTGCAAATGAACTCCACACACATGCGCCCATCACTTTGTGTAATCTGGCTTTACATGGGTCCTAGGGAATTAAACCTGAGCCAGCAGGCTTTGCAAATGAGCACCCTTTCACCGGTTCCCTGAGCCATCTCCTCAGCCCTCAGCCTGATTCTTATTTGAAGGGTGTGAAGCTATGGTGCTTTATGTAAGCTCATTAGTCCAGGTTGACTTTATATACTTAATACGTGATCTATGTAAGGATGCAGTATATTTGTCCATTTCTTGCTAATGTTGATTTTGGTTTTCTGTGTTTGGAGCTATCTCATTAGCTGTACTCTATCTGGAATTGCTTCCCTCTCCTACAGAATCAAACTTCCCTTTGCCCCAAGATGTTTTTCACTGTTGTTTGATGCTGATCAAGCTTTCCAGTGTTATTTTACTTGGTATTTGCCTGGTATATCTTTTTCCACCATTTTTAGCCCCTAAATATCTTTAGTAAACAGCACATATTCAGTCTTTTATTGATTTTTTTTGTAACAGTGGTTTTTTTGTTTGTTTTTACTTTGCACTGACAAATGTAGTCAGTTCACACTTATTTTGAGTTCTGATGTATTTGAGTTCACTTCAGACAGTTTTTTTTTTTTTTTTTTTTTTTTTTACAGAAACTGCTCTGTAAAAGACTTGTTTTCAATTTTTTTTTTTGTTTGTTTTTTGAGGTAGGGTTTCACTCTAGCCCAGGCTGACCTGGAATTCACTATGTAGTCTCAGGGTGGCCCCAAACTCGCAGTGATCCTCCTACCTCTGCCTCCCAAGTGCTGGGATTAAAGGCGTGTGCCACCATGCCCGGCTCCGACTTTTTTCCAAATTTATTAGTACATCATGATGCCTTTTATGGGACACCATAGTCTACTAAACTTGTTAACAATGTTCATATTTCTTCTTTTAAAAATATTTTTATTTATTTATTTGCAAGCAGAGAGAGAGAGAAAAAAGAGAGAGAGAGAGAGAGAGAGAGAGAGCACATGCTAGGGCGTCTAGCCATTGCAAACAAACTCCAGAAACATGCTCTATCTTGTGCATCTGGTTTTATGTGGGGACTGGGGAACTGAATCCTGGTCGTTAGGCTTTGCAGGCAAGTGTCTTAACCACTGAGCAATCTCTCCAGGCCTAATGTTCATATTTCAAATGAAACTGTATGCTTCCTTCGAATAGATTGTAGTTTATACAGAAAGTAGTGTACCAAAGGGTTTATGAAAAAGCAGATATATTTGAGACTATTTTATCTAATGGCATAATTCCTTCTGAATTCTAGGAAAAGAATACCATTATTTGACATTTCCATCTCAGTACCTCAGTTCCTCAAAAGTGTAACCAAAGCTGGGCCTAGTGGCTCACAGCCATAGTCCCGGGAGCTAGTCAGGCTCCCGATGCAAGAGGATTGCAAGTTCAAGGTTTGCCTGGGTTACAGGATGAGTTCAAGTGTGTGGATAATATAATAGGTCTTGGAGTCATCCCAACTTTTGTTTAAATGCTGGTTCTGAGTCTGGTACGGTGCCACATGCCTGTAATCCAGCACTCGGGAAGTGGAGACAAGAGCACGAGGAGTTCAAGGTAACTCACCCCATTCCTCTCAGGGCCCTCCTCAGTGAGGGGGTCAGTAATAACTGTGAGGTCATG
This sequence comes from Dipus sagitta, assembly GCA_036346955.1. NCBI lineage: Eukaryota > Metazoa > Chordata > Mammalia > Rodentia > Dipodidae > Dipus > Dipus sagitta. Next base: position 1,661,555 of record CM070773.1, on the reverse strand, counting down.
AATGAGCAGCAGGCTCCTGTAGAGAAGACACTGCCTCACAGCATGCCTTGCCACCCTGTGGCTCTTACATAAATCTTTCCACCTCTTCATCCACAATGTTCCCTTGGGCATTGAAGGTCATGTTAGAAGTCTCCTTTGGTGTTGCGCTCTCATCAACCTCTGATTTTCTGCTTTGATGAGTTTTGAGTCTCTCTGTGTCTACCATCATCCCCATAGAGAAGGTTCTCTAGCTAGCAGTAAGAGCAACACTCACATTTATTCCACCACTTCCTCTACAATGTCTCCTGGGCCCTGGTGGGTGTGATAGAGATGATTCCTCCAAGCACTCAGCTTTCTTGTCATTTTGATGGGTCTAGGTCACCCCAGTATTCACTGCCACCTCTAAAAAGCAGGCTGTCTTACTAAGAGTGAGAGCAGCCTTGGTCAGAGGGGAATCAACATACATTTAGAAGGCTTTTTGATGAGCTTCACCTCTGCTTTTAACCAAAGAACAGTTAAAGCTTCCCACTAGGGTCTATGACCTTCAAAGCCATTGGCTTTTGAGATGGTTCTTAGTACCAGCATGACTTCCCTCCAGCATCATATCTAGTCGGAGAGCAATTGACTACCCCCATAGCTTATGTGGCACTATTGCACTAGTAGGCCCATCTTGTCTGCCTGGTTGATTTTGTATCTTGCAGAACCCATTGTTTATAAACACTGTCGATGCTATATGCCCCAGAAGCTTGCATAGCACTTTCCAGCACTATGACAGCTAGCCAGCAGAGAAATAGCTTCCAGCTCAGTTCCAGCTTGATTTCTCAATGTCCTATGATCACAGTTTGTGGAGTCTTCAGGAATAGGGTTTTACTGTCTAGTTGTTGTAGGTAACCAAGTGCTTTGGCAATGCTCTGCATTGTTGTGGGAGTCTCATAGGCCTTTCTGACCAATAACACACTGTGGGGGTGGGGGTGACCCATCTCTGGCATTGGGATTTACCAGCAACAACCAATGGTTTGGGGGTAATGCTTTTTCTACCCCAGCAGTATGCTTCTGCCCAAATTATCTCTTACTCTCTAAGAAAGTTATATCTTTTAATTAGCTCTCAAAGAAGAGGTTTCTATATTACTTATTCATACCCTTTTTAATTTTATGTGTCCCTTCCTTTGCTGTCCCCATAGACCTTTCCACACCCTGCATGCTGTCTCTATACTTGCTTGTCTACTATCCCCTCCCCTAATCCCTCCTTTTCTCCTCTCTCCAAGCTTCATTCTAGCTTCCTAGCCTGATACTTACTACAACATATGAGAGAGAACATGTGGCATTTGTGTTCCTGAACCTGAGTTACCTCACTTAGTATAATGTTTCCAGGTCCATCCATTTTCCCAAAATTTTCATAATTTAATTTTTCCTCACCACTAAAGAGAACTCCGTAGTCCGTTCACTGGTTCATGGGCATCTGGGCTGATTCCATTTCCTAGCAAACATGGATGAACAAGTATCTCTATAGTAAACTGTGGCTTCTTTAGGGCATGTGCCCAGGAGTGGTATAGCTGAGCCACATGGTAGGTCTATTATTAGGTTTTTAGGAAACCTCCATACTGATTTCCATAGTGGCTATACAAATTTACACTCTCACTAACAGTGAATAAGGGTTCTACTTTCCCCACATTTTCAACAGCATTTGTTGTTATTTGATTTTTTGATGATTGCCATTCTGACTGGGATGAAATGAAAACTCAAAGTAGTTTTAATTTTCATGTCCCTGGTGGCTAAAGATGATGAACATTGTTTTTATTTGTTTATTGGCCAGATGTATTTCTTCCTTTGAGAACTCTGTTTAGTTCTGTGCCCCACTTTTTGACTGAGTTGATTGATTTTGTTTTTGTTCTTATATATTCTGGATATTAAATGTCTGTCAGATGTATAGCTGGCAAAGATGTTCTCCCATCCTGTAGGTTGTCTATTGACCTTTATTTTGTTGAGATATGGTCCCTCCATCCCTCATCTCTCCAGTGCTTTTGCCATGAAGGGCTGTTGTATTTTGCCCAAGGTCTTTTCTGCATCTATTGAGATAATCATGTAACTTCTGTCCTTAAGTCTATTTGTATATTACATTCATAAATGTCCATGTGTTGAACCATCCCCACACCCCTGGAATTAGACCTACTTGATCAAGGTGGATGACATCTTTGATGTGTTCTTGAATTCAATCTGCAAGAAGTTTATCATTGAGAATATTTTCATCTAAGTTCATCAGGGATCTTGGTTTGTAATTTTTTTTCTTGTTATATCTCTGGCTTTGGAGTTAGTATAATAAACACTGATTTCATAGAACGAGTTGAGGAGCATTCCTTTCTTTTCAATTTTATGAAGTAACTTGAGAAGCAGGGGTTTCCGTTATTCTAAAAAGTTCCAGTAGAATTCAGCAATGAATCTTTCTGAGCATAGGGTGTGGGGTTTTTTGTTGTTGTTGTTATTGTTTTCTTTTTTTGGTTTTTTTTTTTTTTTTGCTTGAAAGATTTTTAATTACCATTTCAATCTTGTTAGATATTATAGCTCTATTTAGATTATTTATTGTCTCTGAATTTAAGTTAGGTAGATGATATTACAGAAAAATTGTCCATTTCCTCTAGATATTCCAGTTTGGAACAATATTTTGAAAGATTTTGAAATGTGTCCTTATGGTTCTCACAATTTTATTGGCATCTGTTACAACACCTCCTTCTAAATCTTTAGTCAAGTTGATTCGGGTCCTTTCTCTCTTTCTTTTAGCTAATTTGGCCAGGGTATTACCAATCTTGTTTGTCTTTTCGAAGTAGCAGCTCATTGTTTCATCAATTTTTAAAGTTGTTTTCTCTTTCTTTTTTTGTTTGTTTGTTTGTTTTTGTTTGTTTGTTTGGAGGTAGGGTCTTGCTCTAGTATAGGCTAACCTGGAATTCACTATGCATCCTTAGGATGGCCTTGAACTCAGAGCAATCCTCTTATCTCTGCCTCCTGAGTGCTGGGATTAAAGGTATGTGCCACCACACCCAGAGTTTTCTTCATTTCTAATTCACTAATTTCTGCCATCATTTTTTTCTGTTTGGTACTTTTTGGTTTGGATTGTTTTTGTTTCTTCAAAGCCTTCAGTTATTTGAGATCTCTCTATTTTCATAATGTAGGCATTTTGAGCTGAAAACTTCCTTCTTGGTACTGCCTTCATTGTGTCTCATAGGTTTTGGTATGTAATGCTTTTATTTTAATTCAATTCAAGGAATTTCTTCTACTTCCTTCTTGAGTTCCTCAAACATCTGTTCATTGTTCAATAGTGTGTTTTTCAATCTTCAGGAGTTTATATATTTTCTGTTACTCACTTGTTAATTTCTAGCTTTATTGCATTGTGGTTGGATATAATATAAGAAGTTCTGTTACTTTTCCTAAAATGTGGAGACTTGCATTGTATCCTGATATGTGATCTAATTTAGAGAAAGTTTCATAAACTGCTGGAAAATGTGTATTATGTTGAGTTTGGATGGAATGTTCTGTAGATGTCTGTTAATCCGTTTGATCTATGTTCTCATTTAGCTCCATTGTGTCTTTATGTCACCTCATCTGTCTGTTGACAAGAGTGGAATATTGCTAGGTGTGGTGGTGCACGCCTTTAATCCCAGCACTTGGGAGGCAGAGGTAGGAGGATTGCCATGAGTTCGTGGCCACCCTGAGACTGCGTAGTGAGTTCCAGGTCAGCCCCGGGCAAGACCCTGCCTCAAAAAAAAAAAAAAAAAAAAAGGAGCGTATTAAAGTCACTCATTGTGTTGGGGTTTATGTTTGACTTTATGTCTAGTAGATTTTGCTTTATAAAATTAGGTTCACCTGTGTTTGGTACTTATATGTTTAGGATGTAATACCCTCTTGTTGAATTGTTCCCTTGAGTATTAAATGGCCTTCTTTGTCTCTTTTGATTATTTTTGGTTTAAAGTCTATTTTGTCCAATATTAGTAGAGCCACACCTGCTTGTTTCCTAATTCAGTTTTCTTGGAATATCTTTTTCCATCCTTTCACAATAAAGTAATGCCTATCTTTTTTAACTTTTTTGCTTGCTTTTATTTATTTATTTGAGAGAGACAGACAGAGAGAGAAAGAGGCAGAAAGAAAGAGAGAAAGAATGGGCACACCAGGGCCTCCAGCCACTGCAAACGAACTCCAGATGCATGCGCCACCTTGTGCATCTAGTTTACATGGGTACTGGCTAAGCAAGCCTCGAACAGGCTTCACAGGCAAGCGCTTAACCGCTAAGCCATCTCTCCAACCCAGTAATGTCTATCTTTAATGATAAGGTGGGCATCTTGAAAACAACAGATGAATGGATCCTGTTTTCTGATCTAGTTTGTTAATCTGTGTCTTTTGATTAGGAAGTTGAGTCCACTGATATTCAGAGTTATGACTGAAAGGTCTGAGTTAATCCCTGTCCTGTTGCTTATTTTGTATAGTTTGATGTTTTCTTGATTTTCCTCTGCTTCAACAACTGTTCTACTTTTGATTGTTGTTTTTTCCCTCATGTAGTATCCTCTTCCTGCTTCTCTTAGTGTGGAGCTTTCCATGTAGTAGTCTCTGTAGGGCTGGCTTAGTTCTTATATATTCATCTAGTCAGCTTTTATTGTGGGAAGCTTTTCTCTCACCTTCTATTATGAGGGATAATTTTGCTTGTAATAGTTTGGGTTGGCAGCCATGGTCTTTCAATATTTGAAATACTCCATCCCAAGCCATTTTGGCTTTTAGAGTTTCTATTGACAAATTAGATGTTACTCTGATGGGTGCCCTTTTGTAAGATGAGCTGTTTTTCTCTTGCAGCTTTAGTACTCTTTCTTCGTTTTCTGTGTTTAGTGTTTTAACTTGAATATAACATGGAAAATTTCTTCTCTGGTCCTACCTACTTGGAGTCTTGTATTCCTCTTGCACCTGAATGATCCTGTCTTTCATAAGGTTTGGAAAATTTCCCAGTGTAATTTTTTTGACAGTATTTCCTATGCCCTTGACCTGTAGCCCCTAATAAAAGAAGGGGGGGAGCATTTGTTCTTTTTAAAGTATCCCAAATTTCTCTCATGCTCTGTACTTTTTTATTTATTTGAGAGAGAGGTAGGGGAGAATGTAAGCATGCTAGGGCCTTGTGCCACTGCAAACAAACTCCAGACACAAGTGCCACTTTGTGTATCTGGCTTTATGTGGTAACTGGGGAATCAAATCAGGGCCAACAGGCTTTGCAAGCAAATGTCTTTAGCTACTAAGCCATCTCCCCAGCTTGTTTGTACCTTTTTTTTTTTTTTTTTTTTTTTTTTTTTTTTTTTTGGTTTTCCAAGGTAGGGTCTCACTCTAGTTCAGGCTGACCTGGAACTCACTATGTAGTCTCAGGGTGGCCTCGAATTTTCAGCGATCCACCTACCTCTGCCTCCCAAGTGCTGGGAGTAAAGGTGTGTGCCACCACACACAGCTTGTTTGTACCTTTTTTTAAAAACTTGTTATTCATTTTTGTTGCCCAGTCTATTTCCTGTGCCTTCTCTTCAAGCCCTGGTATTCTGTCCCCCACATGACCTATTCTATTGATAAGGCTTTACAGTAAAGTTTTCAATTGAGTTCTTTTTCATTTTTGATTTCCATTAATTTTTTTCTTAAGCATCTCCATGTCTTTATTATACCTTTCTTGGTTTGACTTTCTCATTGTGTTGAGTTGATTGTCTGGATACTCTTGGAATTCATTCAAGCATTTGTGTTCTCCTTGAGTTCATTCAAGTGTCTATGGAACTCTTTTAGTTAATCGTCTTATATTTCATTCAGGCATTTGTTCATGTCCTCTTTAAGGTTGTTTTATATGTTTATCACAGTTGTGTTTTTAATTGAATGCTTTGTCTGGAGTTCCTCTTTGGAGGCTTCAACTGTGGCACTGGGCATTCTTAGCAGGGATGTCAGCGCCTTGGTGTCTTATGCTATTTGTTTTGCATTGGTGTCTGCCCATCTGGAGATAATCCCTTTGTCTTGCCAAGAACGTTACAACAGCAGCTCCACTGGGGGCCACAGGGTGGACTAGAGCTGGCAGTGCTCCAGTAGCAGACATGTGCCTGGTTTGCATGGGCCTGAGCCTGGAATACTCCAGGTGGTCTACTCCAGTCCAGGGTGGGGGGCCTGTGCTCAGTGGGCTGGGTCTCCTTGCTCTGGGAGTGGAGGTGCTGTAATTGGGCACTTTCCCTCAGGCCTGTGCCAAGTGGCCTGACCTCCTTAGCCTGCTCCAGGACGGGCAGCCTGTGCTTGTGTCTGGTTGGGGCAGGGAGGGAGCTTATCACAAGTGGGCCAGTCCTCCTTTCCCTGGGTGGCTTCAAGCATGTCTGGGTTGGGTGCAGGAGTAGCCTGTGCCTATCACCTGGGAACCTGGAAATACACCACATCTGGAGCCTGGGCCTGTGTGACTGGGACTGAGCAAGCCCCCGGTGCTGTCCATACCATTCTCTGGCTGATGACAGACCAGCATTTGAAGCCTAGGCATGCCTGCTTGGCATCCAGCAGGCTGCCTGGCACTTTCAGGGCAGTTTCCTGGCTGGCAACCTACCCTCATTGGTATGTGACTTTTGATAAGGCAGTACTTTTCTGACTTCTCATTTTGCTTGAAAACATAGGTAATGAAAATGCCTACCTAACCTAGCTTACAACCATATTAATGTTAAGTCCAGATATAATATAATCTGTTCTTGATTATTTATAATGATGGGAAGAAGCATGATCACTAAAAACCAGAAATAGTAAATAAATTAAAATTTAATAATCAATTCCAGAATACATTATTTTTCTCATGTGATTTATCTTTCTAATTATGCTTTGTTTAGGATAAAATTAAAATACATTTTTATTTCCTTAAACTACACCAGCAGATGGCAGGAAGATGTAGCCTAGATAATTATAATGTAGTGACAGAAGTAATTTTGGAATTTAACTTTTTACAATAATTAATTGGCAAAATAAAAAATAAAACTTTGGTTTTATAGTTATTTACCATTAGCATTTTGTTAATTTTTAGAAAACATTTTACTTATTTGCTTGTGACAGAAAGACAGAGTGAGTGAGTATGGGTACACCATGGCCTCCTGCCACTGCAAACAAACTCCAGACACATGCACCACCCTGTTCATTTGGCTCTATGTGGGTACTAGAGAATTGAACCCAGGTCATCAGGCTCAGCAAGCAAGTGCATTTAACTATTGAGCCATCTCCCTAGCCCTGTGATTTTTTAAAAATATTTTTATTTGCAGGGAGGGAGGAAGAAAGAAAGGGAGAGAAAAAAGAATGATTGTACCAGGGCCTCTTCCACTAGGAACAAACTCCAGATGCATGCACTACTTTGTGCATCTGACTTTATGTGGATACTAGGGAATCAAACCTGGACACTTGCAATGGTAAACAGTGAGAAACCCTGTCTCAAAACAGAAGGTGCCAGGCATGGTAGTTCATGTCCCAGCACCCAGGAACAGAGGTAGGAGGACCACTGTGAGTTTGAGGCCATCCTGAAAGGCTGTATAGTGAATTCCAGGTGAACCTGGGCTAGGGTGAGACCCTACCTTGAAAAGCTATAAAAAAAAAAAAAAAAGGTAGAGGCAAGGACCAGTGCCCAAAATTATCCTCTGACATCCACACACATGTCATAGCTTGTGCACACCTGCACTAACACATGAATATACACTTAAAATAATAAGTAAATAGAGGTTAAAGCTGTAACATTGTAAAAAGCTGCCCATGTCTGACGAAAGTATTATCTATAAAATTGAGAGTAGCTGCATCTAGAATCAAATGACTTTTTAGCTTGGAAAAGATAAGGATTAGTTGGGCTGGAGAGATGGTTTAGCAGTTAGAGCACTTGCCTGAGAAGCCTAAGGACCCATGTTCAACTCTCCAGGTCTGACATACAAAGTGATATAAATGCACAAGGCCACACATGCACACAAGGTGGTACACATGTCTGGAGTTAGATTGCAATGGCTGGAGGCCCTGGGCACCAATTCTCTCTTGCTCTTGCTCTCTCTCATTCTCTCTCTCTCTCTTGCTCTCTCACATACAAAAAAAAAAAAAAAAAAGAGCTAAGGATTAGACAAACCTTTGTCAAAATCAGCTGAGAATTATTCAAAGCACAACTCAATGTTTTATTTTATTACTCATATAGGCTAAGGGCCATAGACTACATTTGTAATTGAGAGATTAAGATCTTTTTACAGAGAGAGAAATAGGTATTACTATCTTGATTTTTAGGTTATTTTATTTTATTTTTATTTATTCATTTAAGAAAGAGAGAGAAAGAAAGGCAGAGAGAGTAGGTATGGGCATTCCAGGTCCTCCTGCCACTGCAAACAAATTCTAGACACATGTGACACTTTGTGCTTCTTTTGTGCATCTGGCTTTACATAGGTACTGGGGAATCAAACGCAGGCCATTGGGCTTAGCAAGCAAGTACCTTTAACTGCTGAGCCATCTCTCCAGCCTGATTTCTAGGTTTTTATTAACAAATAATTATATATATATTGATGGGTACAATGTAATGTTACAATACATGCATCCATTTATAGTTAGCTAGTCAAAGTATTAGCACAGGTTACCTCAAACATTTTTTCATTTCCTTATGGTAGAGCATTTAAAATTCTCTCCTGCCGGGCATGGTGGCGCACACCTTTAATCCCAGAACTCTGGAGGCAGAGGTAGGTGGACCACCATGAGTTCGAGGCCACCCTGAGACTACATAGTGTACATAGGTCAGCCTCAGCTAAAGTGAGACACTACCTTGAAAAACTAAAAAAAAAAAAAAAAAAAAAATCCTCTCCATTTTAAAATATGTAGTATATTATTTTTCATCATAGTCACCTTATTGTGTTCAGAATACCAGTGCTTCCTCCTCCTATCTAATTATGGCTTTATAACCATTTACTAGTGTCTTCCCTTCCCCTTAATATATCTCCACTATTCTACTCTACTTCTGTGAGTTCAACTTTTTTAGATTCCACAAATAAATGACATCAAATGGTATTTATCTCTCTATTCCTGTTTTATTTCACTTAACATAATGCCCTCTAAGTTCACTCATGTTTTTGTAAGTGACAACTTGATTTTGAAATTACTCTTAACCTTTTAAATGTGACATACACATATACTTAGGAGAACAGAATGGTTGAAAAATACAGGCAGTAGGAATAATAAATTAGTATAATGAATTTTAATTGGGTATTAACTAATGAACAATCAGTCTCCTATGATAGGAGCTTACAGTATGTCAGAAGCTTATAACCAGAAGACGAAAGAGATAGTGCAAAAACCAAGAAGCCAGTACATGTCTTGACTTCTGGCGCATGCCAGTATCCGTGCAATCCCTCTGGTTGAAAGATGCCATCCCTGATCACCAGGTCATCCTTCCTTTGATTTAAATCGTCCCTAAGAGCCTGTGACAGCCACCTCATTGTCAAGAAGTTAAAACAATTGATAAGTTGTTCTGGTAACACCTGTCAGTGAATTAACTCAAAGCATGAAACCCAGGCATTTCAGGAGTTGACAAGTATTATTAAACTGTTTTGCAAGAGAAGAAGCTGGTTCAAAGAGGGGAAAGCTGTCAAGATAATACAGTCAGTAAGTGGGTCAGGCCTCCTGCTTCAAACACCAGGCTCAAACCATAGACCCTCTCATGGCAGGGAGGCCCACAGGGCTGCCTGTGAGCATGTATTGTGTTCCTTTGTCCAATACAAAACGTGACATTTTTGAAAGCTATGAATTTCTTCTCAGGTCCAATGTATCTTATTCATGGTTTAGTCAGGTGGAATTTCTTTTCTCAATGAGGAGCTTATATTATTTTAACTTGGTACATGGTAACAATCTTGTATATCTGCTAAGTACTGCTCCTTATCTTGTCATTCCATTGAGCACTTTATTTGCCCTCCTCAATTTCATGCTTACAGTAGTGGGGATTCTAGTAATGCTTCTGTGATGGCTAATCTTCATTTTCAACTCGGTTAGATTAAAAAGCACCTAGGGCATTAGTGAAGCACACCTTTGGGTATGTTTATGTGGTTGTTTCCAGAGAAAATTAACTAAGGGAAGAAGACCTTGAATTTGCATTGCACCATCCCATGGGCTGGGGGTTCTGGACTGAATGAAGAGAAAAAGGACAAAGCCTGTCAAGCACCAGAATTCACCTGTCCTCTGTTTCCTGATGCACCCAGATGTGAGCAAGCAGCCTCTCACATTCCTGCCACCATGCCTTCCCTACTTCCCTAGTTACCTTCTTGTTGTGGGACAAATACCCGACCAAAGCAGCTTATAGGAGAAAAGGGTTTATTTCAGGCTTACAGCATCCAGGGTTAGCACTGGCAATGGTGGAAGAAGGTGGCGGCTCACTTCCATAGATCCATAGCAGGGAGAAACAACTGCAGCAAACCGCAAGTACCAACCACCAAAGTGAGACCTCCAACTGCTCTGAACACACCTTAGGACTGGACTTACGATCTGCCCCCCGGTGACACACCCACCAACAGAGTGTTGGAGACTTAAGTAGGAAGCTGAATCTTAATCAAAAATACCTCAGGCTATGAGGGACATACATTCACATTCAAACCACCATACCTACCATGATGAACTATGCTTCAGACTATGTATGAACAAGCAGCCTCGCACATTCCTGTCTCCATGCCTTCCCCAGCATGAAGAATTGTACCTCAGAGTGTGAGAAGTTTAAAACCAGCTTCCCCCATTTTTCTGTCAGCTGCTTGGTCACAGCGACAAGAAAAGTAACTAACACAGCTTGTACCCACGGGATGGTGCTCTGTGCAGGCCCTTTCCTAAACAGAATTTCATGACTGAATAAGGGGGAAGTGGGTAAGCACTAGCCCAATGTAAACTAGGACTTCTCATTCAGAAATACTTCTGCCAAATTGTAATTAACTTTCCAGTTGCTCTCTACTCTTTAAATTTACTTTTTAATTTTATTTATTTATTTATTTATTTTTATTTTTATTTATTTATTGGTCTTTTGAGGTGGGATCTCACTCTAGCCCACGCTGACCTGGAATTCAGTATGTTGTCTCAGGGTGGTCTTGAACTCATGGTGATCCTCCTACCTTTGCCTCCCGAGTGCTGGGATTAAAAGCGTGCACTACTACACCCAACTAAATTTACTTTTTAAGAAAATAAATGAGCCAGGCATGGTGGCACACACCCTTAATCCTAGCACTCAGGAGGCAGTAGTAAGAGGATCACCATGAGTTCAAGGCCACCCTGAGACTACATAGTAAATTTCATGTCAGCCTGGGCTAGAGAGCAAGACTCTACCATGAAAAAGCAGCCCTGGGCGAAGCTCTGTCCGTTGGCACCCACAGAATGCCCATTGGTGCCACAAAGAAGTGGTAGCTAGAAAATAAGGTGGGAAGGAAAACTGAATCTCAAGTAATGACAAGTATATACTGTCATACAATAATGTGTTTTTATTGTATATGCTTATGTGTATAAATAGCTGTAAACATGGCTAGGTCTTCATGGTATAGCTACTTGGGAACTGAGACAAGAGGATTGCAAGTTCAAGGCCAGCCTCCACTCAGAATAAGGTCAAAGCCAACCTGAGCAATTTAATGAGACTTTGTCTTAAAGTAAAAAGTGAAAACATGACTAGGTGTGTAGATTTGTGATAGAGCACTTGCCTAGCATATGAGTCACTGCGCAATCTTAAAACCACAAAATAAATAAAAATAATGTACAACAAAAATTTGCTCCTCACTTTCCCCTGTGTGTGCCTGTCATAAGACTATTGTCTATACATTTCTCTATCATATGCAACATATGCAGTCAAGCAGTGCATAAAGGTTTTTCTGTCTGGCTAGAGAGATGGTTCAGTGATTAAGACACTTGACTGAAAAGCCTAACAGGTTCAATTCCTCAGTTCCCACATAAAGCCAGATGCACAAAGTGGCAAATGCAGCTGGAGTTCTTTTGCAGTGGCTAGAGGTCCCGGTGAGCCAATTCTCATTCTATCTATCTGTCTCTCTTTCTCTCTTCTTACAAAATAAATAAATTTTAAAAGATACTTCTGTGAACTGTGGAGTACATATACAATGATAGTCCTATAAGACTGTACCACTCAAGGCCAGCCTTGCCTACATAGCGGGTTCAGGGCGAGCATGGGCTATATGAGATCCTATCTCAAAGAAAAAAATCCTGCTAAAATTGAGAATATAGTAGGCATGGAAAAACATGGAATTGAGGGCTGGAGAGATGGCTTAGCGGTTAAGTGCTTGCCTGTGAAGGCTAAGGACCCTGGTTCAAGGTTCGACTCCCCAGGACCCACGTTAGCCAGATGCACAAGGGGGTACACGCGTCTGGAGTTCGTTTGCAGTGGCTGGAAGCCCTGGTGTGCCCACTCTCTCTATCTGCCTCTTTCTCTCTCTCTCTGTCACTCTCAAATAAATAAATCAAAATGAACAAAAAAACATGGAATTGTTATTGCTGGGCAACTGTACATGTTATTACTACTGTGCTTTTCCACAATCAGCACCTTCACATCTTCAATTCGAAGCAAAACTGGATGTTATACAGACATAGAAGAGACAGAAGGGGGCTCTTGCAAAGATTCATTCCATCAGAGAAAATAGTAAGATTCCAAGGAAGTGAAGAATTTTTTCCTGAGTTAATACAGTGTGTTAATATCAGCTGATTAAGTTAATATCATTTATTTAGAAATTAGTTTAAATCCTAGCCATCTATTCTCACATCAAACACACACACGCACACATGCACGCACGCACACACACATACACACACACACACACACACACACACACACACACGCCTGGCTTCACCTCTCCCCTATGTACATATATATATATCCAAATAATAGCCTGGTGGTATATTTCTCATGACAGTTGATATTATAAAAAAGGACACATGATTCAAGCCTATGCCTTGTGACCCGAATCTAAGTACTTAGTGGAATTCATCAATTTCTCCAAGTCAGAATCTTACTAATGAAGTCACTTGGCCGCATTTTAGCCATGCTGCTTATTTTTCTTTGTAAGGTTCTTTATCAGTGTTGTTTGTAGCAGCCTCAGCAAGCCAAGAATTCACACAGTTACTCAGTCACGCAGATTACTCATCATTGCCTGTTCATAACAGAATCCGAAAATGTTTAAGATTTCTGATGCAAATCAAAATCTCATCATCACTTGTCATTGCTAAATTAAGTGACAGGATAATAACATTACATTAAAACCATTTTTCTCTTGATTGAGTACCTTTTTCAGAAGTGAACCTTCTAGATGTATATTTTTTTCATCAGTACTATAAATGCATGTAGAATCCAAGATAAAAATAGAATTGAAAAGGGGAGGAGTGGGATGTTTTCAAATTATTGAGAGTCTTGAATCTCAACCATATTTGACAGTACATTGCTAGGGATTGGAATAGTTTAGTCTAATCTATTGACACTTTTAGAGCCACATCAAGGAAGCTCACAGTATGAACTGGATCTTTATTGAAATAATCATGTTTTTGGCATTAGTTTGTGTCATTCTTTTACAAACAAGCTGTTAGTGACCTGTGAGAATTGTCATTGTTCTGTTAACTATAATAATTTAATTAAGATGCTGGAGCTGGAGAGATGGCTTAGTGGTTAAGGCACTTGCCTACAAAGCCAAAAGGCCCAGGTTCAATTCCCCAAGACTCACATAAGCCAGATGCACAAGGTGGTACATGTGTCTGGAGTTCGTTTGCAGTGGCTAGAGGCCCTAGTGCACTCATTCTCTTCCTCTCTTTCTCTCTCTCTACCACACACACACAAATAAATAAATATTTTTTAAAAGATGGTGGCTTCAGATATATCACAGATTATAGATTAATACAAATCTATATGCTTCTAAAGCAGCATAGATTCTCATTCCATTTCCCATCATAGACTTGTCTCTTGACTTTCCTTCCCCATATAAAGCTAAGTAATTGACCTTTTGGTAACACCTGCCCTTCTTGACCCTCTCTGTGGCCAGACAGCCAGTCCTCATGCCACATGAACCCATCTTCTTCACTTGTCCCTGTGTTCAGAACACCTTCCATTGTAAAGTCAGCCATTTCTTTCCACCCTTCAGAGATTTTGTTTCCTCACATCTTCTTAAGGAAAGTCTCCATTTAGAACAAGCCTTACATTCTTTTTGCCTCAGAACCGTCCTCATTGGCCATCACTTTAGGGTGAAGATACTTCTAAGCACGAGCAGCTAGGAGGTGATAATAATTGAGTCTGGGTGATGGGTGAATAGGGATAAGGGAGATCAATATACTGTTCTTTGTATTTTTATATGATTGGTAATGTTCCATAGTAAAAAAAATTAAAGACTCAACTTAGTACTCTTAAGATCCATTTTTTGTTTGTTTGTTTTGAACACGTCTTCTTTTTGAGCCATTGTGTGAAATGTCATGGTATGCAGGATGGATCTTCATCAAATATTATTCTGCCCCTCAATACCCTGATCCTACCCCCAAGGAAACAAATGGAATTGTTTTATTACCAGAATTGTAGCTTCCCTCTTCACCTTAGGTCCTATACTTATCACTCTGTAGACTCCTGGTATAGCTCCTGCTGCTTGTAAATCTGAACTACTGCGATAAAGCTGTGGCCTGGGCATTGGGAAAGGGAGTGTGAGACAGAAGTACCCATGACTCCAGCTGTTGTCTGCAGTAGAGCTACAGCAGTGGTCAAGGAGGGGGAGAATAACCCTGTCAAAGAGATTCTTTCTCTGTAATGACACAAAGCCACCTAAACAGTGCATCTAAAGAGAAGGGCCATCTCCCCTGCTTCTGCTCACCATTCTGCTGGAAACTAATCAGCCCAACTGGACAACCTTTTCTCTCTTCTACAGAATTCAAATTGATTATAGTTACTAATGTGCTTTTTTCTTCTTCTCTTTTTAAATTTTTATAGCCTCACTTCTCGTTTGCCAAAAACTGGAGAAACCGTCCATGGACATAAGTTTTTTATTGGCTTTGGAGGTAAAGGCGCCAACCAGTGTGTGCAGGCTGCTAGGCTTGGAGCAAAGACGTCCATAGTGTGCAAGGTAAGCATAAAGCGTGGGAGAAGAGTCAGCAGCAAAGTCTGGGTTGATGAGGAGCTCGTTGCTATGTTTCTCTGAACCATTATACAATGAACAGGAGGGGCTGGGGAGGTTTCGCAGTGGTTAGGTGTGCTTCCTGTGTAAGCATGAGGGCCTGAGGGACCTGAGACTGCCTAAGTTCAAATCTCCAGAACCCATATAAACATCTGTGCTATGCACATCTGTAACCCCAGTCCTGTGGGGAGCAGAGACCAGAGAATTGCTAGGACTGTCAAATAGAAATCTCCAGAATAAGTAAGAGACTGCACTGCAAGGACAAAATGAACAGGTGGGTAAGTGATAGAGGGAGACAGCCAATGTTCTCCTCTGGCCACCAGTGAGCTCATAGGGTGCCACACACATTCTATGCACATGCCAAAAAAGGTAAAAATAAAAATGGTACATGCCTATGATTTCAGCTACTAAGGAGTCTGAGGCAGAAGGATTGTATGTTCAAGGCCAGCCCAAGCTACATAGTAAGATCCTGTCTCAAAAAAAAAAAAAAAATCAGTAAAATGAACAATTCAGTGGCACTTAGTAATTCAGTGTTGAGTAACCACTATTGTGTCCAGAACACTGTCATTCCAAAGTAAACCTTTTTCCCTTTTAAGCAATATCTTGCCCTAGGCCTTGGGCCCATACATCTGCATTCTGTCTCTATGGCCTTATCTATTCTGGATATTCAATTTAAATGGACCATGTAGTATGTGATGGTTTGTTTCTGGCTTCTTTCACTTGACATACTGTTCTTGGAACTGTTCGACCTGGTGTTATATCCTTTCCATGGCCAAATGTTACCCATGGCATGGCTACACCACCATTTGTTTATCCATCAGTAAGTGTATTGATGGACTCATGAGCTGTGTCTCCTCTTCTAGTTGTTGTAAAACAGTCTGCTGTGAGCGACATGCATGCATATTCTCATGCAATTGCATGTTCTCATTTGAATACCTGTTTGTAATTCTTTTGAAAGTTCGTTTATAAAGGTCTAAATAACAGTGGTTCATTTTCCTTGTCCTTTATATATCAGTTTCTACTTCATTGAGTCCTCTGGGAAGTAGCGGTCTTCAAATTAATGGTGCTGTATTCCCTAAATTTAATATGCTTGTAACCAGAGTGTGCAAGTGAGGTGAATGAGCCTACTCAGTGGGTGTCTTGTTCAGCTTCTAAACAACAGCATGAGTCATCCTGTTTTCTGCAGGCTTCTCTGCAGTGACATAATTATTGGAAACTTAGTCTAGTCACTGGTGATCTACTCATCACTACGTCATTCTCTCCTAATTCAATATCTTAGATGGGCAAGGAATCTAGACTTCAGTGACACATGTTATTGGCCTCTGGCATACTTCTATTTTCAAGCATGTAGAGAAATGATAGTACCATTCAACAATCTCATTTCTATCCATCCTACTGAAATAATTTGGATATAAAATGAAATTTCAAATTTTGCATCTTTCATGTCATTTGAAGGTGGTAATGTTGCTAGTATAATAAGAAAGGTAGAGTGTTTATTATTGGATTTTTTTAAAATTTTTTTATTTATTTGCTTTATGTTGAGAGAAAGAGAGAGAGAGAATGGGCATGTTAGGGTCTTCAGCCACTGCAAACGAACTCCAGACGCATGTGCCACCTTCATCTGGCTTACATGAGTACTAGAGTACTGGCGAATTGAACCTGGGTCCTTTGTCTTTGCAGGTGTCTTAATCACTAAGCCATCTCTCTAGCCTGGGTTTTTTGTTTTTTTTTTTTCTTTTTTGAAGTACAGTTTCACTCTAGTCCTAGAATTCACTATGTAGTTTCAGGATGGCCTTGAACTTATAGTGATACTCCTACTTCTGCCTCCCAAGTTCTGGGTTTAAAGAAATGTGCCACAACACCTGGCTTATTGTTGGATTTTTTTTAATGAGAGAGAGAATTGGCATGCTAGCGCCTCTCCAGTCACTGCAATCAAACTCCAGATGCATGCACCACCTTGTGCATATGTGCAACCTTGTACGCATGTGTCACCTTGTGCATCTGGCTTAAGAGGGATCTGGAGAGTTGAGCATGGGTCCTTAGGCTTCTCAGGCAAGTGCCTTAACCACTAAGCCATCTCTCCAGCCCATGTTTTTTTTTTTTTTAAAGAAACCTAGCCGGGCATGGTGGTGCACACTTTTAATCCCAGCACTCAAGAGGCAGAGGTAAGAGGATCGCTGTGAGTTCGAGGCCACCCTGAGAATACATAGAGAATTCCAGGTCAGCCTGGACTAGAGTGAAACACTACCTCAAATCCACCCCCCCCCAAAAAAAAGAGAGAAACCTAGCTGGGCATGGTAGCACACGCCTTTGTTCCTAGCACTCGGAGGCAGAGGTAAAAGGATTGCAATTAAGTTCAAGGCAACCCTGAGACTACATAGTGAATTCCAGGTTAGCCTGAGCTAGAGAGAGACCCTACCTTGGAAAAAGAGAGAGAGGGAGAGACAGGGAGAGAATCCTAGGCTGTTTCTGCATAATAGTGAATAAGAGAAACATGAGAAACTTAGAGGTCCTGTGAACTATGCACATTTTACCAAGATTTCACAAAAAAAAGTCACTTCATGTAGCACTTTTCTCTCCACAGGAGTCTTTAAGTGGTCCATAAGCTATACAATTATCACTTAATCTGCTAATGAACTGTAGCTTTATTTCTAAGTATGGTTAGCATGATATACTCACATAGCGGTTTGGTCAGAAACATCACGTCAAACACAAAATTCAAACTAAGAACCCCTCAGTTGCTAGATTGGTTGATAGATTTAAAATAGCATTATAGTTAATCAGGAATCAATCATTTTCTAGAAATTATGGGACTCTGAGAAGGAGCTGCTGAAACATTTCAGGCTTGACTTCCCCTGTGTTTGATTAGCTCCGAGGTCTGGGAAGCATTCAGATGGTGCTGACCCAAGGGGACTTAGGAACTGGGAAGAAGATGAGAGAACTTCCTGACTGGGAAAAGCTGGACATAGAGCTGCTGTGAGTAGCTAGGCACCCAAAATAGCTGTCCTGGGAAGAGGGGTTCCCTGGGCCTGGAGGCGGGAACCCTTCCCTCTTGGAAGCTTTATAGAAGTTATTCATGTAGCCCTTAAAGTCGAGATGAACTAGCCCCTGAGAGCTCAACCAGTGCCAGATTTTGAGGTTGGTTTTATTTCAGGTCTGTTGACTTTGAGGCAGTGAAGGAAAGGAGAAACAGAAATATGTGAATGATGAAGCTGAAGTTGGGAAATGGATCATGAAAGCAGAACAGTAAAGGCGGAGGGAAAGGCCGCATTTGGGAAATGTTCCAGTTAGGAGGTTGGTTTTAGCAAAGGTGCGTCTGTTTTATTTTGGTCTATGTGTGGTGGTTTGTGTCAGCAGCTGGACACTTCTGAAAGTTCCACACAGCTAGCGTGCCATGATCATGTCATGCAATGCTGGCCCCATGGCAGAATTGAGCCTAGGCGTGTACACAGTTAAGAAGAAAACTAGCTTCATGTAAAACCTCTCCAGGGTGATTTTGTCTGTGCTCCTTGAAGAACTTTAAGCAAAATGTGTAAATTCTTAGCCTTCTTTTTGTTTTGTTTTCTTTGTTTTTGGTGCTAACAAAGGAGCACAGGGCCTTGAAAACGCTAAGAACGTATTCTATCACTGAGTTTGGTCCCCCAACCCCACCTTTTTATTAATTGATTTATAATCTTTCTTCATTGCATAGACTGGCCTCCAATTCATAATCCTCCTGCCTTACTCTCCTGAGTGCTATGATCATAGGCCTGTACCTCTTAAAAAGACTTCTTAAAAAGAAAATAATATTTTATAGTAGAAGTTATTATCCACTAATCATTATGTTTTTCCATTGCGGAGTTTTTGTTTTTCTCTTTCAGTTTGGTTTTTTGAAACAAGACCTCACATAGCCCAGGCTACCCTCAAACTTGGCTAAGTAACAGGAGATGACCTTGAACTTCTGAACCTCATGCCTCCATTTTCCAAGGGCTTGGATTACAGGTGTGCACCACCACACGCAGCTTGGAGTATTTGTTAAGCAAGTTAGTCAAGCTTACTTTCCAGCAGCTTTAAAGATGACAAGTTCCAAGTCAAACCCAAATCACAACATTAATCGAGATAAAAATGAACAGATGGAGCAAAAGAAAAACTGGTAGAGAGTTCCCTGTGGTTGTCTTAGCCACATTAATTTACATACGGTTGCCCTACAACCAACCAGATATCACACTCTGATGAGGTAAGATTGCTTGGTGGCACAGGCAGAAACATTTCTATTGAGCTAGAGAGAATTGCTTGTCAAGATAAGTGATAAAGCTGGGCGCGGTGGAGCACACCTTTGATCCCAGCACTTGGGAGGCAGAGGTAGGAGGATCACTGTGAGTTCAAGGCCACCTTAAGACTACAGAGTGAATTCCAGGTCAGCCTGGGCTAGTGTGAAAATAAATAAATAAATAAATAAGATAATTGTGATGAAACACGAAGCAAGAGTTACATCAGTATTTATACAGTGACACGTGGATAATGAGACATTTGAAAGTATTCAGAATCATGTAGTTGGTATTTACCTCAGTCATGGGCCAAGGCTAAAATGCAGTGATTATTGCTAAAAATCTAGACAGGTGTGGTAGTGAGTGCAAGTCTTCTTTCCAGACAAAGAGCCTGTTAGGACTTCTCTCTTAGTACTTCCCCTGACTTGCATAAATGTGTCTTTCTGCTCCTCCATCCTATTGAGGGCCAATGTTTGAGAGGGAGAAGTTGTCTCTAAACAAAATTGGAAGTAGGTATAGTGGCACACACCTATAAGCCTGGCACTCAGGAAACTGAGGCAAGAGAATGGCCACAAGTTTGAAACCAATCTGGTATACATAGTAGGACCTTGTTTCAAAACAGAGACAGAGGAGCAGGAAGAGGAGGAAGGGGAAAAAGACATTTGCCCCCGAGGGAGGCCACTTTGAGCCCCGAGGTCCTATTTTCTAGGCAGATGAATAAAGCCACAAGCAAACAGGGACCCCAGTGACCGAGGTCAGGAATCAGCAGCACATTAGGGGCACCTTCAGAAATACCTAGTTTTGCTCTCTACAAATATGAAGCAATTTCACTACTAATGTGAGTAACAATCTGTTTCCCCTTCAGAAAGGTGAGACAGGAGGCTGGCTGAGGGAAGACCCCGTAGGTTAGGGCAGTACAACGTCAAGTCTAGTCCCTGGGCTCTCCCAGGCTTCAGGCTGCCGCCGGTGCACACGGTACAGAAACAGAAAGGAGCAGAGCAACATCTGCAGTGACTTGTCACACTGCTACTTTGTAGCCCTGCATACGGTGGTAAGCAATCAGGCTCTGTATTTACATGAGTTTTTGTTATTATGTCATTTTTTGTTGTTGTTTTTTTTTTTACAAAATTGTTTACCCCTAATGGGTTGTAAACAGGAAAAAACTTGGGAGGGGGGCTTCATCAGAGCTTGAAAATCAACGTATAAGAGAACCCATCCTAACCAAAAAGTTATTTTCTATGCTGGATTATTGTGGGAGCAATAGATTATGCATCTGGGTTCTTCATTTTCAAAGATCAAAATTTAGTCACCAGGTCTTTTCAGGTGATGCATAATGAAATGAAATTTGTCCTTGTCTGATCTCTGTGAAAGACCACTAGCTAAAACCACATGATTATGTTATTCAGAGTCCAAACACAGAGGACCTTAGCCAAACAATACATGTTTTGTGTCACCATATTTAGGAAGACATAGTCCAAATTAAACAATTAGATTACCACAAACCTACTGCTGCCCTCAAAAACCCAGGTAGCATTAAGGATAATGGTGATTGTAGGTGTGTATGTTATTAGGAAGTCATTACTAAGGTGAATATACTTCTGTACGGTTTAGACATCAGTAAGCCTAAATGACACGTCAACCTATGTCTCCTGTATCTTGTATGGCAAAATCACAAATAACAAGTTCAAAAATCGACATGAAGCTAGGTGTGGTGGCACACGCTTTTAATCCCAGCACTAGGAAAGCAGAGGTAGGAGGATCACTAGGAGTTCAAGGCCACCCTGAGACTACAGAGTGCATTCCAGCATGGACTAGAGTGAAATCCTAACTCAAAAAAAAAAAAAAAAAAAAAAGAAGCCCTAAATATGAGGCTCTATTTTCAAAGTTACTGCTGGGTTTGTTGTATGGCAACAACTGTGACTTTGTCACAACAGTCTGCTCATTAACCCCCAGGCACTGAACAGATCTCAAATCACAAAAACCAACTGACATTCAACTTATTTTTAATACTTCATTTTTTCATTTATTTCTGAGAAAGAATGGGTGCACCAGGGCCTTTAGCCACTGCAAAGGACTCCAGACGCTTGCGCCACCGTGTGCATCTGGCTTATGTGGGTTCTGGGAAGTTGAAACTGGATCCTTAGGCTTCTCAGGCAAGCACCTTAACCACTAATCCATCTCTCCAGCCCTCAACTTTTAGTTTTACCAATAATTGTATTTTTTCTCTGAAAATTGGTAACTTATTTTAATATATATGATAATTGTTTCAGCAGAATATTCCACTGTATGCCCTTGAATAAAATATCTCTGTCCTCCACATTTTACTTACCTCAAATGTATGTTGAAAGGTTGAATTACTAGATGGTGTCTGCCATTTGAGGATTCCGAGCAGTCTACAAACCATTCTTCAATACATTTCAAGAACAGAAATTTATTACAGTGCTGACTGAAGTTACCCTCCTCAGCATGGAGGCAAAGCTCCTTAACCTGCAAGCCACATAAAAATCCCTTCACACCAGAGATGCCCCCGTGGATCAGAATGAAGGAGGAACTTCAATTTGGCCTTAGTTGGAGGAAGTGCTCTTACCTCCCTTCCATCTTCCATGAGCCTTGCTTCATCATCAGATTCAATAGTCATGAACCACATGATTCAGACTTAAATGGTATTAAAATAAAATGAAGAATTGAATTCCTCATCGTACGGTGTCTGTTTTGGGCACACAGATGTAGAGTATGTCATCATGGCAGAAAGTTCTATTGGACGATGCTACGCTACTCTATTCAAGGCAGAGCTGAGCCTGGGATTCCCACAAGCACATCTTAGAGCTTGTGAATTGCTTTGGCTTACATTCTCTTGTCCAGGCTGCAGTTGACCAGGTTCCTGGCAGCTGGAAAAGGCCCACACAGACAGGCTACCTCAGATTTTGTGGCTTTTCAAGAATCCTTCTGTTGAAGTAATTACACTGTCATAGCCAAGTGTGAGAGTGCCTTCGAGATGAGAGCCGTTACAAACAAAACCTTGTTGGGACCATTCTGCTGCCACAACAGAATGCTCTGGTTATTTATAGTCATGTCCCTTTATGAATGAGGTGGGCCCAAGAAAATGAACAATAGAGTACTCAAGATGATGAGATCTAATGGACCCTCTGATGTATAGGGCTTCAGGAAGTATCCATGATTTTAAGCTAGAATCTTTGGTAATCCTTAGGAACCCTAAATGAACAAACATGGAATTGCCTCACTTTAAGAAAGCATTGAATTGTGATATTGATTAGGAATGCTGTAGGCGTTCTGGAAATGAGAGGGTTGAAAGCCAAAATAGGGAAGGTTGGCAGGTACAGTTCGAGTAGGTGGAAGAGAGAAGAGTGGACTTGTGAGTTCTCAGAGGGAAGACAAGGAAGTGAGCATGAGCGTGTACTCACGTTGTGTTCTAACAGTCAAGTGATAATGCCAAGTTAATGAGGACTTCTTACTGACCACTCTGAAAAACAGAAGTGCAACTACTCTTGTCCAAGATTAGTTTTACAAAGAAGCAAAAGAATGGGGAGGAGGAAGCAAGCCTAAGCTACTTCAAATTGAGACTGGGTTCGGTGGACACAAACAAAGGAAAGTGCTCCTTCTGTACCACATCTTTTAAAATTTTTTTTTGTTTATTTTTATTTATTTATTTGAGAGCAACAGACAGAGAGAAAGAGGCAGAGAGAGAGAGAGAGAATGGGCGCGCCAGGGCCTCCAGCCACTGTAAATGAACTCCAGACGCATGCGCCCCCTTGTGCATCTGGCTAAAGTGGGTACTGGGGAATCGAGCCTTGAACCGGGGTCCTTAGGCTTCGCAGACAAGCGCTTAACCGCTAAGCCATCTCTCCAGCCCCCTGTGCCACATCTTTACCCCAGGGTTAGCCAGTGTAGTGGGCCCTACCAATTCTGCAGCCACACTTCTCCATCCCCCATTAAATTGATTCACCAACAAGTCACCACCAGAAATCTCAACCTATTCCACACATAGAAGGCTTTACAGACTCTCTCGGCCTTTTAACCCTGCAATTCACTGCTCTTTTGCTTAGACTATATATTGTATAGTCACCTGGGGAGCCTGGACAGTTCCACCTGCAGAGTGTGGTTTAACTGATATAGAGTATACCCAGGGCATCAGGATTTTTAATATTACCCAGAACATATTAATGTGCAGCCAGTGTTGAGAACCATTGGTTTCCTGCCTGCCAGAGAGAACTCACACCAGTTCCACCCTCCAGCCTGGCTCAGATGGAACAATTTGAAGCAAAATGCAAAGAATTTTAATTAGCTTGATAATGGCAGAACTGAAATTAGATTCCAAGTTTCCTGACTCCCATATGTACCATTTGCCTTCTGGCCAAGATGCGTACATTTAAATTTTTCTTGTCAATTTGATGGCCAAAGTGTGACCAGGAAAACAGAGAAGCCTCCAAATATTCTTTTATAAGAGTCTTTATTAAGTCCATTACAACCTTATAACAGCTTTATTTGTAAGAACTCCCATTTGTGTTATTCACTTGGCTTTCAATGGCAGGAACAAACGAAAAACCTTTTTTTAGGTTCTACTTTGATTTCTCCTTATCAATTTCCAATAATTTAAAATTGAATCTGAAAGCAAACAAAGGGCATTTGGAGGTGTGTACTTTTCTCAATTTGTATTTTTGGTTGGTGTTGCAGTCAGGTTCGTATTACTGGTAGAAATCACCCAACCAAGAGCAGCTTATGGGGAAAAAAAGAAGTTTATTTTTGGCTTACAGGCTTGAGGGGAAGCTCCATGATGGCAGAGAAAATGATGGCATGAGCAGAGGGTGGAC
The DNA here is from genome assembly GCA_036346955.1 of Dipus sagitta. Classification (NCBI taxonomy): domain Eukaryota; kingdom Metazoa; phylum Chordata; class Mammalia; order Rodentia; family Dipodidae; genus Dipus; species Dipus sagitta. Next base: position 1,637,363 of record CM070773.1, on the reverse strand, counting down.
ATAACCCCCTGGCCAACATCAGGTGGACAACAGGAACAGGAGAGTGTGCCAAACACTGGCATGGAGAAACTGGCTATAATACCCATAAGCCCACCCCCAACAATGCACTGCCTCTAGGAGCCAGGCTTCACACAAGCACCTGAATTATGGTTCGGGGTCAGAACAAGCTATCTTGTTCTGAAGACAAGTTGGGACTTTTGGGGTAACATATTAGATATTCAATTTGTGACAGTTTAAGAGAAAAACAAAACAGATTTGTTGGTTTATGTTCTGAAAACCCAGTGGGAAAGGGGTAAAGTTCTAGACCTGAGATCTAACTGGGTGGTAGAGCATTTGCCTAGGATATATGGGGCCCTGGGTTCAGTCTTAATGTTGCCAAAAAAAAAAAAAAAAAAAAAAAAGAAGAAGAAGAGGGTTGAAGAGATGGCTTAGCCATTAAGATGCTTGCCTGCAAAACCAAAGGACCCAGGTTTGATTCCCCAGGACCCACATAAGCCAGATGCACAAGGTAGTGTGTGCATCTGGGGTTTGTTTGCAGTGGCTGGAGGCCTTGGCATGCCCATTCTCTCTCATAACTAACTAAATAAATAATAAAGAGTATTTTTAAAAAGCAAAAAATGGAAAAAAGAGTAAGAGGGGAAAGAAAGCTCTTGGAGCATCAGACAAGTCATTGTAAAGATGGTCTCATCCAATCCTATGAACGCTGACGTTCTTCACAGATGATGAGCACTGATAGTGGGCAGCTCTGTCTCAGTGGGCATTAAAGGGAGAACAGAGCAAAGTGCCAACAAAGCTACAGAACTTGTGACCATTGTCAATGCTTCCTGTTTTAAGGAGGATGCAAGTGAACTAGTCACACAGTTTATAACAGTCCGTTGGGCTGAAATCAAATCTAGCCTTGTGTCGTAAGAAAATTAATTAGTGTTTGTAAAGTACTGTGCAGATATGCCCTTTTTAAAAATGCGAAGTATTCTCAAAAACTGCATTGTAGCATTTCACTGTGTGTAAAAGATCTAATGTTCATCATCTCTTGGTATAGGTTGGCAAAGACTCTTTTGGCAATGATTATATAGAAAACTTCAGACGGAATGATATTTCTACAGGTAAAACCTCATCTGTTTTCGTTTTTCTTTTTTTATTTCATCCTTTTAAAAGTTAGTGTTTACAACTTTCTTTTGGTTGTTTGCTTGTTGTTTTGAGAAAAGGTCTTGCTCACCTGGCTCGCCTTGGTAATCACTGTGAGCACAATCGCCTCAAACTCACGGCAATCCTCTTGCCTCAGCCCACCAAGTGCTAGAATGTAGCTGCGGGCCATCACACCCAACCCAGTGTTTATAGTTCTTCTGTGATCTTGTTATAAGAACAATTAGGGCTGAGGAGATGGCTCAGCAGTTAAATGTGCATGCTTGCAAAGCCTGATGACCTGGGTTCAATACCCCAGTACCCATATAGAGCCAGATGCACAAAGTGGCACATGGGTCTGGAGTTCATTTGCACTGGCAAGAATCGCTAGCACACCCATAAACTGTCTGTGTCTGTCTCTCTTTCTCTTAAAGAAATAAAATAATTTTATTTTTATTTATTTATTTGAGAGAGAGAGAGAGAATTGGGTGCACCAGGGCTTCCAGGCACTGCAAACAAACTCCAGTCACATGTGCCACCTTGTGCATCTGGCTTACATAGGTCCTGGGGAATCAAACCTGGATCCTTTGGCTTGGCAGGCAAGCACCTTAACTGCTAAGCCATCTCTCTAGCTCAAGAAATAAAATAATTTTAAAAAGGGAAGTTAACTATTGGACGGAATTACTAGATCTTCTTGTGGTCAGAGAACTTCTATGCACAGGTTTGTCTGATCTTGCTTAAATGTCCTCCATCAGCTTTTTTTCACATTCATGCCCTCAGCTGTGAGTGACAGGAGATTGTATGGACATGCGATTCATGACTAGGGAAAGCAGATACTGAAGTCACAACGGATATTTTAAGAAAAGTCGCTGGATGTTATAGCTAGAGACAATAGAGAAGCCATAAAGACTGAAAACATTTTCCCAGAAGAGAAAACTGAAGGTCAGCAGGTTCTATGATTTTCTTTCTAAGAGCATACCGCCAGTGAGAGCCATCGCCAGGCCTGGAATGCAGGTCTCTGCCTCAGGTCCAGGGCTCTGTGCTGCTGACCAGGGCTGTCTGATCAGCACTCTGCTTGCATGCCAGACCACTATCCTTTTGTTTTGTTTTGTTTTGTTGTTTTTTGAAGTAGGGTCTTACTCTGGCCCAGGCTGACCTGGAATATACTATGTAGTCTCAGGCTGGTCTCGAACTCACAGTGATCCTCCTACCTCTGCCTCCCAAGTGCTGGGATTAAAGGCGTGTGACCCTACACCTGGCCTTAGACCATCATTCTTGATGAAGTGCAAGCTTATGAAGATGAAAAAAAGCAAACAAGTTCATTTTTTTGTTGCTGTTTTTTATCTCAAGCCTGTTGTTTTCAGTGAAGACAATACGTTGTTCTAGAAACATGCATATGTATATAATTTTGAGGCATTAGAAGCGGTTTGATTTGATGGGTTGTTACTAATGCAAAGAAAAGGTGCCATTAAGTGTAAGGATGCCTATTTTCCTGTTTATATAGGTGATGGGTATAAATTAGCACTGATTACTTATTTTTTAACTCATTCCAGATGGTTAAAGGTTAAAAAGTTTTTCCAAGAATTAGTGTCACACTGAAAGTGTTAAAATAAATTATCCATACCAGGCTGTATGTACATGATTGTAATTTTCTTTTTTCTTGTAGAATTTACATATCAGACCGAAGATGCTGCTACAGGAGCTGCTTCTATAATTGTCAATAATGAAGGTTTGTATTTCACATCACAGAATGCCATTTCCTAAAAGAGTTCTTTGTCCATAACTAGGTTGGAAGCAAGTTTTTATCCTGGTCCTACCATCTCTTACCACCCTCTCCATGCCATGACCTAGAGTGTAACTTTTCCAATCCAAATATAAACATCTAGCTTACTCTACCCATTTTGAGCATTTGTAAAATAGTCCATCTAATATATATGAAGCATGATGGTCGCTTCCAAATAATAAATCCTGTAATGTCCCTTTTACCTTCATGGGAACTTGAGATTGATATATGTCTCTAAAAACAGTCAGGTACTCACCTGTCATTTCCATGACACCAAGGAAATCATGTAAATAAGTGCAAAAGAAGGCTTGATTGATCACATTTATAGAGTATTCACTGAGCAAATGGCAGCCCTAATTACTTCTAAGTTATTGTTCGTGTTCAAGTTAGCAATGAAACCTCAAAAGTCTGTATATACAACTAAGTCTGCCACAAGGCTCTACATAGTTAAAGAATTTGTATTTTTTTAAAAAAAACTAACTCCAGCCGGGCGTGGTGGCACACACCTTTAATCCCAGCATGGGGGAGGCATAGGTAGGAGGATCACCATGAGTTCAAGGCCACCCTGAGACTACAGAGTGAATTCCAAGTCAGCCTGAGCCAGAGTGAGACCCTACCTTGAAAAACCAAAAACAGGTAACTCCCTTCAAGTTAGATTTTCAAATTTTCTTCCAACTACTTTATGTAAAAAAAATATATATATATCTATGTTTGTTTGTTTGTTTGTTTTCAAGCTAGGCTCTCACTCTAGCCCAGGCTGATCTGGAACTCACTACGGTACAGGCTGGCCCTTGGATTCACAGCAATCCTCCTACCTTAGCCTCCCTGAGTGGTAGCATTAAAGGCATGCTTCACCACACACAGCTCAGTTGTTTGTTTGTTTGTTTGTAATCCGAATCAATAGAAAGATGAGGCATTTTGTGGGGCAAAAGGGCAGAACCTAGTACAATAACTAGTTAGCATGTATTATGTTAAATGAAGATTTATCAGTGTGTGCCTTTTATTTATACAGTGACTCCCCTTATCATTTGGGGAATACGTTTTAAGACCCACCAACCTATGCCAGAAACTCAGGTAGTACTGAGTCCTACATATATACTGTTTTATCCTATATGTATATACCTATGATAAAGTTTAATTTATAAATTAGAAAAAGTAAGATATTGACAACAATAACTGATAATAAAATGGGATGGTTATAACTGACTGTAATAAAAGTTACATCAATGTAGTCTCTTCCTGTCTCACAGGATGTTATTGTACTATACTCATCCTTCTGTGAGATGACACAACAACAGGATTTTGATGTAGCATTAGACTACTATGGAAGGGTTACTTAAACACAGCAACTGCAATATTCAGCAGTCAGTCTGATAGTCAAGATGGCCATAAGTGACTGCCTTGTGGGTTGTGTTCACACAAGGAATATACACATAGGTATGTTAGACAAAGAGATGATTCACCTACCAGGTAGGATGGAGTGGGATGTCACGAGATTTCCTCATGCTGCCCAGAATGGCATACAATTTAAAACCTAACTAATTTTTTTTTCAAGGTAGGGTTTCACTGTAGCTCAGGCTGACCTGGAATTCACTATGTGGTCTGGGGGGGCCTTGAACTCTCGGCGATCCTCCTACCTCTGCCTCCCGAGTGCTGGGATTAAAGACATGCCTGGCTTAAAAACTAATTTTTCATTTCTGGAATTTTCTATCTGGTTTTGCCTCATAATATTTACTAATTTTCAATTAATATACTGACCATATGTAACAAACTATGGATATGGTTACAGTATAAATATAGTGTACTTTTTTCCTTTTTCTGTTTGTTTTGAAGCAGGATTTCACTATACCCTAAACTGATCCGGAACTCACTCTGTAGCCTATGCTAGCTTTGAACTCAGCACTCCTACGTCAGCCTCCTGAGTGCTAGAGGTTATAGGTAGGAGCACCATGCCTAGCTCTTTCATTTTTTTTTTAATTTTTTGTTCATTTTTATTTATTTATTTGAGAGCAACAGACAGAGAGAGAAAGAGGCAGATAGAGAGAGAATGGGCGCGCCAGGGCCTCCAGCCACTGCAAACGAACTCCAGGCATGTGCGCCCCCTTGTGCATCTGGCTAACGTGAATCCTGGGGAATCAAGCCTCGAAACGGGGTCTTTAGGCTTCACAGGCAAGCACTTAACCACTAAGCCATCTCTCCAGCCCTCTTTCATTTTTTTGAGACGGAGTCTTGCTCTATAGCCTGAGATGGCCTTGAACTTCCTAAGTAGGCCAGCCTGGACAGAAATCCTCCAGCCTAATATGGTACTTTAAACTCAGCCTAAGTGATTCTAAAGTTGCAGTACTAAGACAAATATTTCATGCAAGGACAGTAGGTGAAAGTTCTTGTTCTAACAAGACAAAGTCTGTGTTTATTACTTTAAGATAAATTGTAAGTAATAAGTACTGCCAAAAGCAGCTCATTTCTTATCTTAAACCTCATATAAAATTCTAGGGATGGTTTACTATTATTTTCATTTATTCCTGTGAACCAAAACCTACGTTTTCAACACTATGATAGATTTCTTTCAAGGCAGGGTCTCACTGTAGCCCAGGCTGACCTGGAACTCACTGGGATCCTCCTACCTCAGCCTCCTGAGTGCTGGAATTAAAGAAATGTGTCACCATGCCTGGCTCAAAGATATCATTTAACATCATATATTGCATGCCTATTATGATGGACTTTGCCTGGTATGTTGCATGGTGACACCCTCAAGTATAGATCATGCAGGGCATGGTGGGACATACTTGTAATCTAATCACTCAAGAAGCTGAGACAAGAGGATTACAGCAAGTTCAAGGTCAATCTGGTCTACAGAGTAAATTCCAGACCAGCCATGGGCAACAGAAACCCAATCTCAAAAGAGAGGGAGAGATAGAATTGGCTCCTTTAAAAGAAGACAGGAGTATGCCCAGCAAAGTAGTGACAAGTTGTACTTGAGTCATGATTGAGCTAGCCACATGTCTGTGCACAGACAGCTATAGTCTTGGACTTATTGTTCAGCAGCCACGGCCAGTCCAAGAATGCAGATCACACTAAGCTACAGTTTACTCCAACAAAGAGATGAGGTCACTGCCAGAGAAAAGGAGGGAGAGATGCTGTCTTTCAGCAAGTGGGCTTTTTGAATTTTTTAGGACTGAGGTTGGGTTAATGCTCTTAACCATCCCCACTTTATTAAGTCCTCCTTGTGGCCAACAAACACATCTGTGGTAAGATGAGAGGCTAGAATTTGTTCTGTGTTAAGAGGTAATTTTAGGTCATGTCTCTACAAGATGTGCACGAGCAGCCTGGAGCATAAAAAAAGTGCCTGCCGCAACACGTTCCTCTAGAGCAGTGTGTCCAGTAGAAACTGAATGCAACCCACATTCAGATTTTAAATTGTCCAGGAGCCACATTTCAAAAAGTAGAAAGGAACAGGTAAATTTGACAATGTATTTATTTAACCTAATCTATCCAAAATATAAGCATTTCAGCATATGATTGAAATTTTTGTTTTAAAGAGCTGGAGAGGTGACTCAGTGGACAAAGTACTCTCAACATAAGCAACAGGATCTGAGTTGCGACCCTAGGACCCACATAAAGCCAAACACAATAATGTGAGCATTTATAACCCAGCACACCTACAATGACATGGGAGGAGAGCCGGGAGAAGTCCCAGAAGCTCAAGGTCCAGCCAGCCTAGCAAGATCAGAGGCATACAAACAACAAGAGACCCTGCCTCAAAACCAAGTGGAAGGCAAGAAGCATCACTCAGGGTTGTCCTCTGACACACATGCTGTGGCACGTGTGCAGTCTGCACTCACACACAAACACATACACACACAACATTTTTGTTTTAAAATTAAAATATCTCAGTATTTTAAAGGCTTAGATATTTTACCTCCTTTTCACTGCACTATATTTGAAACATATTGTGCATTTTAAAGTACGTCTCAATTCAGACTAGCAGGATTCCAAGTATTCGATGCCACATATGCTATGGTGACCACCATGCTGGATGGCACAGCTCTTAAGATTCACCTGCCAGATAAGTGCTCCACCACCCTGCCTCTGCGCAGGTGTGTGTAGGTATTGTAGAGAATGAGTCTGGATGATGAGAATGTTTATTTGATCTGGTAAATTGTAGGACAAATATCTCCCCTTTGTCTGGTACATTTCCCATCTGTTAAATAGTACAAAATACATTTAGATTAATAGAATTACTTCTTGGAATACCATAGGTACACACATGTATTGCATGTGTATCATAGAGCATTAGATCTGAACCTTACACAGGCTTATTCCTGCATGTATTCATCATTTAAAATGCATAATCCTTTTTTTAATTTTTTAATTTTTTTATTAACAACTTCCATGATTATAAAAAAATACCCCATGGTGATACCCTCCCTCCCCCCCCACTTACCCCTTTGAAACTCCACTCTCCATCATACCCCCTCCCCATCTCAATCAGTCTCTCTTTTACTTTTGATGTCTTGATCTTTTCCTCCTCTTATGATGGTCTTATGTAAGTAGTGTCAGGCACTGAGAGGCCATGGATATCCAGGTCATTTTGTGTCTGGAGGGAGCATGTTGTATGGAGTAAAAATGCATAATCTTTACTATATGTGTTATATTAACCATTAAACATAAAAGAAATCTTAAAAGTAGGTTATGTATAGTTTTCAACTATTACTCTTATTTATTTATTTATTTGAGCAAGAGAGAGAGAAAGAGGCAGAGAGAGAGAGGGAGGGAGAGAGAAAGAGAGGGAGAGAAAGAGAGAGAGAGAGAGAGAGAGAGAATGGGCATGTCAGGGCCTCTAGCCACTGCAAATGAACTCCAGATGGCATGTGCCACCTTGTGCATCTGGCTTACATGGGTCCTGGGGAATCAAACCAGGGTCCTTTGGCTTTGCAGCCAAATGCCTTAAACACTAAGCCATCTCTTCAGCCCCTATTACTGTTTGTATATAAGAATAATATTTGGGAGGCAGAGGTAAGAGGATTGCTGTGAGTTCAAGGCCACCCTGAGACTACATAGTGAATTCCAGGCCAGTCTGGCTAGAGCAAGACCCTACCTCAAAAAAAAAAAAGGAATAATATTAAGGAAGGTATGGTGGCACACACGTTTAATCTGAGCACCGGGAGTCAGAAGTAGGAGGATTGCCATGAGTTCAAGTCTACCCTGAGATACATACTGAATTCCAGGTCAGCCCAGGCTACAGCAAGACCCTACCTTGAAAAGCCAAAAAAAAAAAAAAAAGAACACTAATATTAATAAGGAAAATACTTTTAAGATGTTGCTCAAAGTAACAATAATAAGTCAGGCATGGTGGTATGTACCTATAGTCCCAGCTACTTAGGAAGCTAAGACAAAAGGTTCTCTTGAGCCCAGGAGGTCAAAGCCAGCCTGGGAATCATAGCAAAACATCTATCTCCTTTAAAAAGAAAAAAAGGGTCTGGGAAGATGGGCCCAGTGGATAAAGTGCACACCACATAAGCGTTCATGACACCCTGAGTTTGGATCTCAGCACCCATGTAAATGCTAATCAGGCATGGCAGCCACCTGTAATCCCAGTGCTTAAGAGACAAAGACGGGTTTCCGGGGCAAGCTGGTGAAAAAAAGAGGAGCATGATTGAGAAAGGCACCTGACATCAACCTCTGGTCTCCACATCACATGCATGTAAGCATGTTTGCACACACATACACACACACACACACTAAAAAAAAAAGAGTAGGGATGGAGAAATGGCTTAGTGGTTAAGTCATTTGCCTGCAAAGTCAAAGGACCTAGGTTCAATTCCCCAGGACCCATGTAAGCCAGCTGCACAAGGTAGCACATGCATCTGGAGTTCATTTGCAGTGGCTGGAAGCCCTGGCCTGCCCATTCTCTCTCTTTCTGTCTCTCCTCTCTCTCTCTCTTTCTCTGCTTGCAAACAAATAAATAAAATTTTTAAAAAGAGTTAAAGGGGCTGTGGAGATGCTCAGCAGTTAAAGACACTTGCTTGCAAAGCCTGCCAACCCAGGTTCAGTTCCCCAGCACCCATGTAAAGCTGGATGTAAAGTGGTGCATGCATCTGTGATCCCAGTGTGCTGACAGCAGGAGGTGGCAAGCTAGCTAGTCTGACATTCCTTTGCAGTCTGGCATGGTCCAGCAGATACCTCGAGGTTGTCCGCTGATCTCCACACATGTGACATGGCACGTGCACCCATACACACAAACACACACACGCAAATAAATAAATAATTTTAATTGAGAACTTTATTGTATGAATATCTTGCATATTGGTTAATTTCCATTGGGCTACATTTTTTTAATTTTAAAAAAATATTTTTATAATTAACAACTTCCATGATTGTAAACAATATCCCATGGTAATTCCTTCCCTTCCCCTTTGAAACTCCATTCTCCATCATATCCCCTCCCCCTCTCAATCAGCTTCTCTTTTATTTTGATGTCATCATCTTTTCCTCCTATTATGATGGTCTTGTGTAGGTAGTATCAGGCACTGTGAGGTCATGGATATCCAGGCCATTTTGTGTCTGGAGGAACACATTGTAAGGAGTCCTATCCTTCCTTTGGCTCTTACATTCTTTCCACCACCTCTTCCATAATGGACCCTGAGCCTTGGAAGATGTGATAGAAACATTGCAGTGTTGAGCACTCCTTTGTCACTTCTTCTCAGCACCGTGATGACTTCTGAGTCATCCCAAGGTCACTGCCATCTGAAAAGAGAAGCTTCTCTAACCAAAAGTGAGAGTAGCATTAATATATGGACATGAACATTAAGAGAAGTACTTATTGGGCAGTTTAGTGAGCATAGTATATACATTTAGCCAGGCAGTAGCAGACGTTATGCCCCTAGGATTCATGACTACCCCTGTTGTAGGTTTTCAGTATCAGGGATATATTCCCTCCCATGGAGCGGGCCTCCAGTCAAATTAGAGGGCAGTTGGTTTTCCCCATAATAGACATGCCACTATTGCACCTGTTGGCTCATTTGGCCTGGTTGGCCTAATATAAGGCTTGTAGGGTCCACTGTGGAGTATCTTCACTGATGATTTCTCTCTCTCCCATTGAGCTGCATGCAGTGTGGCTTTTTCCAGCTTTCTGTCAGCTGGTCTATGTGGAGGAGATTTTCAGCTCAGTTGCATCAGGATTTCTCGGTGACCTTACAGCCCATTGGGCTATATTCTTGATGTTTCTTCTCCCCCACCACCATTCCACTGAGGGTCCTCTTCAGTGGGGTTATTTGTATTCACCATGGGGTCATGAATGGAACAATGCCCAGAATATACCTTTCCACCCTGTGGCTCTTACATTCTTTTCTCCCCCTCTTCCACAATGTTCCCTGAGGATAAATATGTTTAAAAAGGGAAAAAGTAAACAGGATATTATGAATTTCACAGATACATTGCAAAAGATACTTTTGGAATACAAAATTAAATGTAAACGTTTAACTGAAAAATGTTAAAATTAATACAGCACATTTTTTATAATGACTTTATAAGTACAATTGTAACGTTGCGACATATCATTGTTTGGCTTTACTTGGTTTTAATATAAATATGGGGAATTTCTTTATAGGCCAAAACATCATCGTCATAGTGGCTGGAGCAAATTTGCTTTTGAATTCTGAAGACCTAAAGAAAGCAGCCAATGTCATTAGCAGAGCCAAAGTAATGATCTGCCAGCTAGAAATAAGTCCAGCAACTTCTTTGGAAGCACTGACAATGGCCCACAGAAGTGGAGGTAATTTTATATACTTGTCACTCTTTCTGTAAAAGCTTTTATCACTGTCTTAATTAAAGTTAACCTTTTAAGTTAAGCAAAGCATTACTTTGTAGTAAAATATTCCTTCCTCCATCTGTGAGATTTACCGTCTTGTAGTTCCTGATAATGTTAGAAAAACTTACAAATAGAATAAAAATAACATGAGTAGCATATCTGATATCCCTAAATATAAATCTGTAATTCAATTAGCAAAATTGAAACACGGAATAATCAGACCCTCTGAAGCAGCCCATGGTCCAAGAAAACACCTGAGACAGACATTTTCCTTTCTGAGGGATGGTGGTTAAGCTGCCTGGCATCTCCAATCACTGCCCAATTATATTCTGATAACATCTCTGGAAGTCAAAGAATTATTCTTTCTTTTGTTTCTAAAACTTAATCTTGGGGCCGGGGGGATGGCTTAGCAGTTAAAGGCACTTGCATGCAAAGCGTACAGGCTTGGATTCAGTTCCTCAAGTGCCCCATGTAAAGCCAGTCACAAAAAGTAGCACATGCATCTGGAGTTCACTTGCAGCTGCAAAAGGCCCTGGTGCACCCATTCTTTATTCTCTCTCTCTCCCTCTCTTTGCTCTTTCCTTCTCTATCAAATAATTAAATAAATTCAATTTTTAAAAAACTGTATTATCTTTTCAATAAGAGATTATTTATATGTAATAAGTCTGTGTTATCAATGTCTACTAAGTGATCCTTTTCTTTCTTTTTGGAATGTTCAAATCTACCAAAACAGGCAGAACTCTATAATGAAACCCATCACCCAGAAGTTAGAACCCAAATTAACCTGAATTCATCTCTTTTCCCACCAACTCCTCTTACCCCCCCCCCCCCGAAAATATCCTTTTTTGGTTTTTCCAAGGTAGGATATCACCCTATCCCAGGATGACCTGGAATTCACTATGTAGTCTCAGGGTGGCCTCAAACTCTCCGTGATTCTCCTATCTCTGCCCCCCGAGTGCTGGGATTAAAGGAGTGTGCCACCATGCCCAGCTGAAAATATCCTTTTTTAAATCTGGGTAGTTTGTTTCTTATTTTACTTTGTTGCCTAGTGGGGAAACACTTTCTGAGCTAGTCGTATCTCCATCCATTGTTAGATTTTACACATTAAAATTAGCTATCTGTAAAATATGTATAGAAATGTACCCTCCAGAGTTTTCTGTGAATGGAATGAAATATGCCAAGAATGATATAATACATGCCAGTAAACCCCAATTTTCTTCTCCCTGCCTCCATTTGTCTCTTTGAGTTAAACTTAGAATCAGGGTAGTTGGGTGTGGTGGTGCATGCCTATAATGCTGGCTTGCAGGAGGTAGAAGCAGGAGGACTGGGCATTCGAGACCAGCCTGAGCCTAAGCTTGACCCTCTCTCAAAAATATTAGGACTACATCCTGATCTAGCATCACTTGGACAAAACAAAAAGTAGCCACTGTTACGATAATGGCTTTACTGTGACAGTAGTTACTTGATTTATAAGAAGAACACAGAACCACATTGACCTCTCCAACAAGATACACAGAAAAAAAAAAAAGAAGAAGAAAAGGAAGAAGATATACATGGTGTGTGTGTGTGTGTGTGTGTGTGTGTGTGTGTGTGTGCATGTTTTATATAAGTGACTTCTCCCCAAGGGTATATAGTGTTCTAAATACCAGCAAGTGGAAAAATAAGTCATTGAAATGGTTTTGTGGATAATTTTACAGTGTTTGCCTTGATTTAACAAAACTTCTTCTTGGCAAAACAACATGCTGTGGCAAATTCTCAATGACATTTACTATATTTTTAATGGACTCAAAGCTGTCAGAAAGAATTCAGAGCCAAAATCCATTTGGTTACATTTCCTCAAAGTGTCACAGATCAGTTCTAATGTTCGTGGTAAGCATTCTCCAGACCACACCCATCCCAGGTGCGTGAAGTGAATGCACTATGCCTCTCCACTCCTGCTTCTGCCTCTCTCTGTACAGCTCAAAGCATTTCGCATGTAATCTCAATCTCTCTCTCTCTTTTTTCTCCTCGCTCCTGCTATCCCTTGGTCCCTCTGTCCTAGCCTAGGTACCTGTTACCTCTCCAGCTTGTGGAGGAGAGGAAGGCACAGCCAGCACAGGTGAGGAGCTAATGTGTCACAGGGGAGGTCAGAGTAATCCTGATGGACAGGCAGCTTGATTGGGCTGTTGTCTGGGGAGAGTCCAGAAGTGCTCCTGTCACCTGACATGCACCTCTTCCTTTTAAGGAACTGTAGGTGCTGGGACATCAAGAAGAGGGGTAAGAGTCTGGGCATGGTGGCGCACACCTTTAATCCCAGCACTCAAGAGGCAGAGGTAGGAGGATCACCATGAGTTTGAGGCCACCCTGAGAATACATAGTGAATTCCACGTCAGCCTAGGCTAGAGTGAGACCCTACCTCAAAAAAAGGGGGTGGGTTGAAGAGACGGCTTAAGGATTAAGGTGTTTGCCTGTGAAGCCTAAGAACCCATGTTTGACTCTCCAGGTCCCACGTAAGCCAGGCATACAAGGTGATGCAAGCACTCAAGGCTGCACACACACACAAGGGGGCGCACGCATCTGCAGTTCGATTGCAGTGGCTGGAGGCCCTGGTGTGCCAATTCTCTCTCGCTATTTCATAAAAAAATTACAAAAAAAGGAAAAGAAGAGGGGTAGGTAGTAAGCCACAGGCCACACAGCCTATTCACATTTTTTTTTCCTATTTTTTCAAGATAGTCTCATGTAGCTGAGACTGGCCTCAAACTCACTATAGAGCCAAAGCATCCTTGAGCTCCACCTCCCTGGTTTTCTACTTTACATTTTTTGTTTATTTTTATTTTTTTATTTGAGAGCGACAGACAGAGCGAGAATGGCAGAGAGAGAGAGAGAGATTGGGCGCGCCATGGACTCCAGCCACTGCAAATGAACTCCAGACATGTGCACCCCCTGATGCATCTGGCTAACGTGGGTCCTGAGGAATTGAGCCTCAAACCCGGGTCCTCAGGCTTCACAGGCAAGCACTTAACGGCTAAGCCATCTCTCCAGCCCTCTACTTTACATTTTAAACAAAAACCAGAGTACCTAAATGTTAATATTTGATGATCTTTCCTAAACTATGCCCCACTCTTATTTAAAGGGTTGCATTCTAAGAGTCCCAGAAGGCCCTGAAATTCCAATCGTGCTGAACACTATCATTTTGTGCCTTTTCCTTTTAAAAAAATTTATTTATTTATTTATTTATTTATTTGCAAGCAGTTAGGGAGGAAGGGAAGGAGAGGGTGGTGAGAACGGTCATGTCAGGGCCTCTTACCACTGCAAACTCAAGACACACGCACCACGTTGCACATCTGGCGTTATTTGTGTACTAGGGAATCATACCTGGGCTGTCAGGCTTTGTAAGCAAGTTCCTTTAACCGCTGAGCCATTTCTCCAGCCCTGCCTTTTTCTTTTTAAAAAATTAATTAATTTTTTGTTGTGTGCAAGTGTGTACAGTATATAGTGTGTGTGCTCTGTGTGCTTGTGTGCAGATGCTAGGGGAAGGCATTAGGTGCCCTCTTCTATAGCACTTTTGCCTTATTTCCCTAAGATAGAATTCTCTCGTTGAATGTGGAGCTCCCCTTTTTTTCAGTCAGACTGTATTGCCAAGGAACTCCAGCAATCATCTTCTCTCTGCCTCCCTCAGCACTGGGGTTACAGGTATGCACAGCCACACCTGGCTTCTTATGTGGGTGCTAGGGATCACACTTAGATCTTCATGCTCGCTCAGCAAGCACTCTTACCTGCTCAGTGGTCTCTCCGGTTCCTCCTCTTTCATTGCAAGCAGTAATCATCACACACTGCGACCAGAACTTTTGTTATTGGAGGTAGAACAACAAAACTAGCACTATTTGTTTTCCTTCGTTGTTTCATGGGTTGAAGGTTTTTCTTCCCATGGATATTAGTAGCAAGCTTGTTTGTTCTTACCTGATTAGGTCAAGACTTTTTACCTGTTCAGCTAAAGGAAGCAATGTGTAGCTTGTTGCTGGCATATCTGAATTGCCTCCACCATGGTCTTAAGGCTTCCTTGATCACAAGCACTGCAGTACCTAGACAGTCCAAGTGACAATCAAGATGGCTACCACGTGGCTAATAGCAGGTCACATATATAGGGTGGGGAAACTGGGCAGAAGAATGATTCATAGGCCCAAGAGAGGATGGAGCCATCAGGATGGCATGATATTTCAAGACACTGAATTCTGTTAATATTTTCAGGCTCTGGTTGACCATGAGTAACTGAATCTTTGGGAAGAAAAACTACAGATAAGAGCAGCTACTGTGTAACAAGACTTAAAGTAATAATAGCTTACATTTATATGTAGTCTCTCTCCCTATCCCACATAAGCAGACGCACAAGGGTGAGGCAAGTGCAAGGTCACACATACCCCCTAGGTGGTGCAAGCAACTGGAGTTCAATTTCAGTGGCTGAGGCCCTGATGTGCCAATTCTCTCTCCATCTCACTCTCTTTCTCTAAAATTAAAAAAAAAATTTTTTTGGATTGTATGACAGGGCTGGAGAGATGGCTTAATGGTTAAGGCACTTTCCTGTGAACCCTGAGGACCCAGGTTTGATTTTCCAGGTCCCATGTAAGCCAGATGCACAAGGTAGCACATGCATCTAGAGTTTTTTGGAGTGGCTGGAGGCCTTGGTGTGCCCATTCCCTCTCTCTCTCCCTCTCTCTCTGTCTCTAACAAATAAATAAATAAATACTTTAAAAAAAAAAACAAACCTATGACAAGTTGGGCGTGGTAGCACATGCCTATATAATACCAGCCCTTGGAAGGCTGAGGTAAAAGATCAGAAGATCAAGGTCATCTTCAGGCAAATAGTGTGTTCAAGGAATACCCAAGACTGTTAAAGAAGAAAGAGAGAGAGACCTATGGCAGAGATAGAACAGGCGTTCTCTCAGGCTGAAAAGGAAGGGACTGAGAGCTCAAAAATTTGTTAAACTTTTTAATATTTTTCATTTATTGATGAAAGCAAATATGGGTCCTTCAGAGCCTCTTACCTTTGCAAATGAACTCCAGACACATATGTGATTACATGGGTACTGTGGAATTAGACCCAGCCATTAGGCTTTGCACCTGAGCCATCTTTGCTGCCCTCAGAGATGTTAAATACTTGGTTCAACCAATAGTTCATTTCTGATGAGTGTGGACAACAGAATTCTGACAAAAAGTGCTGTCTCCTAGACCACACTTTAAAAAGAAACAGTTCCATGCCGTTGATACGAATAAACTGAGCCTTTGTAAAGAGTGTCTAAAAAAGTAAAATCCATAAATTTTCATACTGCCCAGCAAGGAGCCTAAGCTCTGAATGATTTTGCTGCTTGAGAAACCAATAAGACACTTCAGATCATGGGTAACAATGTGTCCCCATGCACTCCACCACAGTGTACACTCATGTTGCACACATGCCCGCCACCATCCAGAACTTCTCCAGTTAGGAGCTTTCTCTGGCCAGGTCAGCTGGCCCCTATCTGGTAGATACCAGCCAGATGCAGCTTCTACTCTGTGTGTGTGTGTGTGTGTGTGTGTGTGTGTGTGTGTGTGTGTTACATCTAGTTCATTCCTAGATGAGATAAGAATGATATGGTGAAGGGGGAGCGTTAGTTTAGGGATCGTGAAGAATGACTGAGTTCAGAACCAGTTGCTTAGCAAATAAGAAACCTCTGGGAAGGATGCTAAATCCTTGCTTGAAACCTTGGTATCTTCTGCTGTGAAAGGAGAGAATTGGCCTGAGAGCTGTCGCACACACTGATGTCACCATGGATGATCACAGCAGAGTGGCCAAAGCTAGTGACCTATTGGACACTATTTCTCCGTTGTCCCATGAGGCAGCTGGTCAGCGGTTTGCAATCTTCCAGAAAGATAGCGTCATCATCCTCTTCTGAATTTATTGTCAGAGCTCCCTAGTCATTGCTGCTTATAAGTAGCAAAGTTCAATTCTACATATTTTACAACTAAATGGTCTATCAACTGTTAAAACAGAGAAAAAGGTCCCTCTATCTTTGAATAAAATGTCTTAAAACCCTCCTTGTCTTATCAGAATGGAAGCATCAATTTTAAAGAAAGCACCAATATTAAAAAAAGAAAAAACGTGACCCTGCACAGCCCTGTCACCACCAGGTCCCAGTGCAGTGACGTAGAGCCACAGCAGAGCTTCTGCAGCTGTGGGTGATGAAAGTATGCGTGTTGGTTCTGGTCTTTACATCCATTTCAAAGCAAATGAAACATTGCAAGAACGATTATAAATAATGGAGGTTGTAAGATTGCCAAGATTAAATCCCAGGTATGGCACAAAGTACCTTTTTTTTTTTTTTTTTTTTTTTTTTTTTTTTTTTTTTTGGTTTTTACGAGGTAGGGTCTCACTTTAGTTCAGGCTGACCTGGAATTCACTATGTAGTCTCAGGGTGGCCTCGAACTCACGGTGATCCTCCTACCTCTGCCTCCCGAGTACTGGGATTAAAGGCGTGTGCCACCACCCCCGGCTTAAAGCACCTTCTAATGCCACTCTAGCCCTTTCCCCTGTGGGAAACAACACTTCTTGGCGGGCTGGTCACCTACACTTTCACAGTAGCATTGTCCCACACACGGCCCATGCTTGGAGCAATTTTACTGCTCACATCACAGAAAACAAGCCTCCACTGTAGAGACAAAGCCCACGTTGTGGGAATCCCACCCTCCTCATGATGTTTTTGCTTAGTGTGATTTTAGGTTCCTTTTCCTCTGCGTTGTCTCCTAGGGCCTTCTTGACTCTCTAACTCCTGTCCTCCATGGCAGTACCAGGAAGCGTTTCCCCTTCTTTTCCCTGTGTTTTGATCTGTGCTCCCCAAGCCTCACCTGCTCCGCACCCACATCAGCCACTGACACATCCATCTCCCACCGTAGCGAATGCTGACTGTTGGATGCTCCCAGTCCACACTGCATCTCCAAGTTTCTGCACGACACAGTGGGGGCTCTAGTCTTGCCTGGTCTCAGGATGGTGTGTGGACACCGTCCTTTCTACCTCGTGCATTCCAAATTCGCACTTTTCTTTCATTAACTACCTGTGTCTACTAATTCTTGTTTCATCATCATAGTAAAGCATTCCTGCTTTTTTATAGTAATGGGAGCCAAGAAGGGTGTGTTCTTTATGGCATTTTCGCTTTTGCCCTAAATTTAGCTACTGTAAATGCATATATCAGATGCTAACCATGAGTATCCAGTTCCAATTGGTAAGAATGCTATCCCTCAGGAAAACACAGACGTGTCTCAGTGGTTGAAGGCACTTGCTTACAAATAAGTTATGCTTGAGTTTATATCGTTTATTATAATTATAGAATTCCTCTTTCCAGCCATTGATATTTAAAACATAATGTAATTGTTTCTTTAAATTGTGTTCTATTAGGCGAGGGTATTGGGCTAGGCGTAAAGGACAGTATAATGGCAGTAATCATCCTTTACATTTGTATAACACTTTATAGTTCGCATGGGGCTTTTATAGCCATTTTCTTGAGCCACACAATATCCCTGTGCAAAAATCTGGGTAAACCAAAAATAAGCCATGGGATTTATGTGGGTGGAACACTGAGGAGTCTAAAATCACAAACATGGGGGACTACTGTGAGCCTGTACTAGAAAAGACCACTGACTGAACCTAGATGTTCAATCCAAGGAAGGGGCAGGAGTAGTCCGGTTGGCCTCACTGGGCTACAGCAGGGGTCCACGCTGACCAGCACCTCCCCAAGTGCATCACCACCAAGCCAGCTATGGGAACCACCTGGGGAACTTGTGAATATATAGACCCCGGGTCTTACCCCCACCCAGAGATTCTCATTCAGTAGTGTTGAGGTGGAGTCCAGAAGTCCCGCATCTGCACGGGCTCTCCAAGTGACACTGATGTGTAGCAAGTTTGTGGCCACTGTTCTAGAAAGACTCTCTGAGTACCTCAGCTAGAAGGCTTTGTTTTGTAGGTCTATAGTCAAATGAGACTATTCAACATGTGAGCCCGTGGAACCAGGTTGAGAAAAAGAAGGCCAGCCACTCTAGCTAGCTATTCTACTGGAACTATTGTCACAAAAAGGTGGCTTCCTACAAATATGATTTTTACACACATATATTTTATATATTTATTTAAGAGAGAGAAAGAGGGAGGGAGAGAGAGGGCCTCCAGCCACTGCAAATGAACTCCACATGCATGCGTCCTCTTATGCATCTGGCTTACGTGGGTCCTGGAAAGTCGAACCAGGATCCTTTGGCTTTGCAGGCAAATGCCTTAACTGCTAAGCCATCTCTCCAGCCCACAAATGTGATTTTTAAAGGCTGTAAGGTGATTAGAGTCAAAACCAAAAGCTGTTGTGCATTTGTGCTCAGGCCATGCATTGCTATGGGCAGAGTCGTGGTCTAGAAAAGTTAGTTTTGAAGAGGACCAAACCCTGAACTTAAAGCCAGAGTGCTGCTGGGTAGGGCCCAGCCTAACCATGTTCCAAGTATGACTATGGTCTTCAACATATGGCCTCATCTCTCTGAGTCTTACTTTCTTCCTCTGAAAAATACTTCTGTCAGTATAATGATTGTGACCTTCTCTTTTCCCTCTGTCTGCTCTCCCCTTTGTCCTTCTCTTGTAGTTGCCTAGTCTGAGCTAGCACTGGTCTCCAATTGAACTTCTCCTTTCCCAGTCACGTTAGTGTGTTCCCAGATTGCTCAAAAAGCCAAGTATGGAGTGCTGTGGTGTGTATGTTGACAGAAGTGATTATGATGCACTTTGGAGGTATATATGAGTACGCAAAATATACATATACATACATACCTGCTTCCTACATGCTGTTCCTGCCAGGAAACACTTGAATTCCTCGTTGTTTCTTGGCTGACATCTCTTGTTGTCATCCCTGGGAAGTAGGATTATGGAGTAGCCTCACAACCAAGTACTTCAGTTAATCCACAGAAGTGTCCACCAGCCCACCCACACTCAGACATGTCCATCACACCACACATTTACTTTTGTTTAATGTTCATGTTGCCCTCACCTTAACTCTTGAGTAGTCACCACTTTCTGTAAAAAGAAGCTACTCTGGTTGGGTGTGGTGGCACATGCTTTTAATCCCAGCACTTGGTAGGCAGAGGTAGGTGGATTGCCAAGAGTTCAAGGCCACCCTGAGAATACATAGTGAATTCCAGGTAGGCCTGGGCTAGAGCGAGACCCTACCTCAAAAAGAATTTTTTTTTTTCAAAGAAACAAAAAGAAGAAGCTACTCTGACCAAAGATGAGAACACCACTAATCTATGGGCATAAAAATACCCATAAAATTACCCAAGGGCTGGAGAGATGGCTCAGCAGTTAAGGCTCTTGCCTACAAAGCCAAAGGACCCAGGTTTGATTCCCTGGGCCCCACATAAGCCAGATGTACAAGGTGGCACATGCGTCTGGAGTTCATTTACAGTGGCTGAAGACCCTAGTATGCCCATTTTCTCTCTCTCTCTTTATATATGTGTGTGTGTGCGTGTGTGTGTGCGCACACGCGCGCATGTGCATGTGTGCCTCTTTCTCTCTCTTAAATAAATAAAATAAATACTTAAAAAAATAAGCAGCAGTAATAGCTTTCCCTCTAAGGCTTATGATCTTCCCAGCCATAGGCTTTTGACTAGGTTTTCAGTACCAGGCATGAATTTCCTCCCATGGAGTTGGGCTCAACTCCAATCAGAAACCAGTTGCTTACCTCCATAGCAGTCATGCCCCCTATTGCACCGGTGGACACATCTTGCCTGGCTGGCCAGTTGTGTAGGTGGCAAAGTATATTGGTTATAAATATTGATGCTTGCCCAAGAAGCTGAAACATTCATTGCAAAGTAAACACTAAAGAAGATGGAAATAAAGAATTGATACTAGGCTAACATGTAGACAGAGATTTCAGACAAGATGGGGTGCATTCTGCGTGGTATGGCCATAGATGGAGATAGAAATTTCAAACTGTATCTGCAACAAAATTTTTATTTAATGTGATGGATGCAAAAATGATTGTGCTCAGGGATTTCTCATACTAAATGTCTATATATACACCATCTCAAAAAATGACAAATGTTGGGCTGGAGAGAGGGCTTAGTGGTTAAGGCGTTTGCCAGCAAAGCCAAAGAACTTCGGTTCAATTCCCCAGGAACCATGTAAACCAGATGCACAGGAGGTGCATATGTCTGGAGTTCATTTGCAATGGCTAGAGGCCCTGGCATGCACCCCCCCCCACCCCCTGTCTGCCTCTCTCTCTCTCTCTCAAATAAATAATTTTAAAAATAATCTTAAAAATGACAGCTATTATATGAAATGCCATAATGGCATCCATTACTTTGTATGTTAACTTAAAAGATAAATAAAGAAATTAAATTTAAAAATGCAATAACTAATGAACCTTTTCTTTTTTAGTGAAAACATTGTTCAACCCAGCTCCTGCCATGGCTGACCTGGACCCCAAGTTCTACACCCTCTCAAGTGTGTTCTGCTGCAATGAGAGTGAGGTAAAAATGAATTGGTCTGACCTTTCTTTGAGAGACTTTTCAGGCAAGTGGATAAAACAGAGGCAGGACTAACCACATCATTTTGATCGCACATGAATTCAATGAAAACAGATTTTTCAGTTTATTGCAGTGTGTAGAAAAGGAGATTAGTAAGTCCTAGGTTAGCAATAAAGATTCCAAGTTGTCCCATGATCTGGCATTTATCAAACCTTAGTTAATTTTAGCCCTATCCCAGTTCTCACACTATTGATACTTTGTTTTCTTTTTAATTATTTCATATTTTGTGCAGTAATTACTATCAGAGGTCCTGAGTTTAACAAATAAAAATATAGGATGCCCAGTTAAATTTGAATTTTAGATAATCAATAGATAATAGACTAAGTATACTTACAAAACTACTTGTTGTTTACCTGCAATTCAGATTTAACTGAACTTCCTATATTTTATCAGGAAACCCTAATTATCATGCAGCTCCTAGATTGTCTCCTGCCTTCTGTTGTGCGGACCATGTGACAGCTTGATAGACAGACACAGGTTCTCCACTGATGCCACAGAAAAGATGTCAGTGGGCACTGCCTTAGGGGAGCAATGCCTCCCCCATCTGAGGATCATAGTGTATACATCTGCATAAAATATCAGCATATTAATAATATCTACTTCTTGGGCTGGAGAGATGGCTTAGCAGTTAGGTGCTTGCCTGTGAAGCCTAAGGACCTCGGTTCAAGGCTCGATTCCCCAGGACCCACGTAAGCCAGATGCACAAGGGGGCACACGCGTCTGCGTCTGGAGTTCATTTGCAGTGGCTAGAGGCCCTGGCACACCCATTCTCTCTCTCTCTCTCTCTCTCTGCCTGTTTCTCTCTCTCTCTGCCTGTTTCTCTCTCTGTCTGTCACTCTCAAATAAATAAATAAAATAAACAAAAAAATTAAAAAAATAATATCTACTTCTTTGTAAAAAGATATGTTTAAAATATTTTATTTATTTATTTATTTATTTTGAGAGAGAGAGAGAGAAAAAGAGGCAGAGAGAGAGAGAGAGAATGGGTGTGCCAGGGTCTGTAGCTACTGCAAACAAACTCCAGACACATGTACTAGTGCATCTAGCTTACGTGGGTATTGGAGAATTGAACCTGGGTCCTTTGGCTTTACAGGCAAGTGCTTAACTGCTAAGCCATCTCTCCAGCCTTGTAAAAATATTTTCTAAGGCAGGTTCTCACTATATTTCCTAGGCTGACTCAGTATCACTGTAGTGATGGGGATAGCTTTGACTTCTGATCCTCCTGCTTCAGCTGCTGAGTGCTGGGAATGCAGCGTGGATCACCACACCCAGTTTGTGGGATACTGAGAGTCAAATTCAGGACGTTGTGCATGCTAGGCATGCACTCTGCTCGCTAAACCACATCTCCCGCCCTTTGTAAATATTTTTAACATTAAAATTTCTATATCTTAGGCCGGGCGTGGTGGTGCACACCTTTAATCCCAGCACTTGGGAGGCAGAGGTAGGAGGATCACCGTGAGTTCGAGGCCACCCTGAGACTCCATAGTGAATTCCAGGTCAGCCTGAGCTTCAGTGAGACCCTAACTCAAAAAACAAAACAACAAAAAAAATTTTATATCTTTCCATTTGTATAGAATAGACATTTGACTAGAACTGTCACCCAGTGTTGACATGGACAGACTGTACACATTCACACATGCAACATTTAGTCTTCAAACTGTTTATTCAGCTCTTCTGTCTTCTCCACTAAATTAGAAATTCCATGAAGACGGGGCATCTTCTATCTGCCCGTATTCCCAGTGGCTGTCTGTGCACAAGTGTCTGTCTTTGCTCCAAAGACAGTTTTACATATCAATATGTAAGTATGTATCAAAAATGCAATAAATTGAGAGATGGCTTAGCTGTTAAGGCACTTGCCTGCGAAGCCCAAGGACCCAGGTTCAGTTCCCCAGTACCCACATAAGCCACATAGACAAGGTGATGCATGCGTCTGGAGTTGGTTTATAGTGGCTAGAGTTCCTGGTGCAACCATTCTCTCTATATATCTGCCTCTTCCTCTCTTTCCCTCTCTCTCTCCCTCCCTCCCTCCCTCTCTCTCTAATAAATAAATAATTTTTTTAAAAAAGCTATAGAGACCCAGGTTAGATTCCTCAGTACCCATGTAAGCCAAATGCACAAAGTGGTGCATGCATCTAGAGTTTATTTGAAGTGGTGGAGGCCAAGGCACACCCATTCTCTCTATATATCTGCCTCTCCCCTCTCTCTCCCCACTAAATAAATAAATTTAAAAATTGAAATAATTAGTAAATGTAAAATATCAATTTAAAATAAATAATTTCATGAATAAATAATAAGTAAATATTTTTTTAAAGAAAAAGAAAAAGAGGGCTGGAGAAATGGCTTAGCACTTAAGGCACTTGCCTGAGAAGCCAAAGGGCCCAAGTTCAGTTCCCCAAAACTGACATAACTGGAGCTGAAGAGAAGCAGTATTAATACCTGCAGGATGTTTTCTAGAGTTGAGAAAAGGCATGGGTCCTGAGGTCAAAAGCATCCATACTGGTTTCACATAAAATAGACACATATAGCTGGGCATGGTGGTACATGCCTTTAATCCCAGCACTCAGGAGGTGGGGATAGGAGGATTGCTGTAAATTGGAGGCCAGCTTGTTGCTATAGAGTGAGTTCCAGGTAAGTGAGCTAGAATGAGACCTTACCGTGAAACAAACAAACAAACAAAAAAGACAAATATGATTTGGAACTATATGATACTGGAAATAAAGACAAAAGTACTTTTAAATTGCCAGAGGAAATGGGAAGAATTTCTAGTTCTCCATTGCTTATGAGAAAGAACAGGTAAAACCAGAGTGTCCGTCAAAAGGAGATCAGGGCAGAGGAGATGCTCAGCAGTCAGAGGTTTTGTTCTGCAGGGCTGCCAACCCCAGTTCAGTTCCCCAGCACCCACAAAAGGCCAATCACAAAGTGGCATACACATCTGAAATCCCAAAGCACCTGACTGTGGAAGGTGGTGCCAGGAGAATCCTGAGGCCCACAGGTCAGCTAGACTAGCCTTCTCAGTAACGAACAACAAGACAGACCTTGTCCCAAAGAAGGTAGAAGGAGAGGGTTGACACTCCAAGGTTGTCCTCTGTCTTCCATACAAGCACCACAGCACATGAGTGTGTGTGCATGCACACACACACACACACACTCACACTAATAAAAAAAAAGTAAAGGAAAATAGAGTTCATTGAAACTTTAGTGTATTTGCTACAAAAATAGAAGGAAGAGAGGGAGGGAGAGAGGGGTGGAAGAAGAAAAAGGAAAATGCCAAGAGAAAAACAACATTGCTGAGTAGAATATGTGCAATGTATTTAACTTCTTATAGAAAAAAATCAGAAGCCAATAAAATGATGAGATCTATTAAAGTGAGGTGGTAGGTTGTTGACTATTGTTGTCTATTTTCTTCTGTTAAGTATGTTTTCATTAAACAATAGTTTTTGAGAGGTTTCTAGAAGATGCTAGTGTTTCTGAAAATAGATCGTTCAACTCTGCAAACATAAATGATCCCAGTAATGAATACCAACATAAGACATTCTTTAAGAAGGCAGGCTGGGCATGGTGGCACATGCCTTTAATCACAGCACTCGGGAGGCAGAGGTAGGAGGATCGACATGAGTTTGAGGCCACCCTGAGACTACATAGTGAATTCCAGGTCAGCCTGGTCTAGAGTGAAACCCTACCTCGAAAAACAAAAACAAAAAAAGAAAAGAAAAGATAGGCTGGACGCAGTAGCACATGCCTTTCATCCCAGCACTTGGGAGGCTGAGGTAGGAGGATCACTGTGAGTTCAAGGTTAACTTGGAGCTACAGTGAGTTCTAGGTTACCCTGGGCAAGAATGTAACCCTATCTCAAAAGAAAAAAAAAATTACCATATAAATTTCTAGTACTAGTACTTCTTAAGCTGTGGGTATCAGAACCAGGGAGGCTCCCAGAGATGCCAGATGAGTGTCTCTCAGCCCTGCTTCCCTCCCCCCTTTTTTTGTTTGGTTTTTGCGAGTTAGGGTCTCACTCTAGCCCAGGCTGACTTGGAACTCACTCTGTAGTCTCAGACTGTCCTTGAACTCGTAGTGCTCCTCCTACCTCTGCCTCTCAAGCGCTGGGATCAAAGGTGTACACCACCCCGCCTGGCTTGTAAAGACCTTTTTTACTGTGGGAAAAATACTGATCTGTGCAAACCTCCTCATTGTCCATGATTGGGGAAGGTCATATTCAGAAAATAGTGGAGGCCGCTTCTCTGCTCCCCCTCTCTAGACAGGACTAGAGAGATGGCTTAGCAGTTAAGGTGCTTGCCTGTGAAGCCTAAGGACTCAGGTTTGATTCCCTAGTACCCACATGCATCTAGAGTTCGTTTGCATCTCAAATAAATAAAATATTTTTTAAAGCAAGTAGACAAAAGTGGTAGTCTGCATGCAACAGCTAGCCGCATGAGAAAGGCACCAGGAGCCAGAAGAGGCCTAGAGAAGGACATCCCTAGGTGCCAGTGCCCTCTCCCTCTCCTTCCTTCTTCCTTTTCTTCTTTTGTAGAATTTACATTATACATGTACATTTTACATCACACATGTAGAAAAGCTGGAAAAGAATATGGTTAACTGTTGTCACACAATCACTAGGCTTGAGAGATGGCTCTCTAAAATAAAACAAAATTTTTAAAAAGAATGGGAAGAACAATGGAACTGGACACCCGACCTTCTGCTCCGCAGGTGAGTGTACCCCACCCCACCTCACCTCAGGAGGCACATGAATGCCACGTGGGCACATGCAGATGCATGTACCATGCACACAAAGCTTTCACTAATACCTTACCACCATCTAATATCGAAGTCTCATCTAATATCCAGAGTTGTCCAAGAATATGTTTTATCTGGTTGGGGTTGTGTTATTCTGTTTTTGTTTTTCTTTAATATCTTTATTTGTGGAGGAAGGGATGAAGAGAGAGGAGAAAATGAGTGTGCCGGGGCCTTTTGCCACTGCAAATGAACTCCAGATACATGTGTCACTTTGTGCATCTGGCTTATGTGGGTACTAGGGAATCAAACCCCAGTGGTCAGGCTGGCAGGCAAGTACCTGTAAGCACTGAGCCATCTGTCTGGCCCCTGTTTGGGGTCTTGGTTGCTGTTGCTACAGCTGTTGTTGTTATTTGAGACAGTATCTCTTTGTAGCTCAGGCTGGCCTCTAACTCTTGACCCTCCTGTCTCAGCCTCCTTGGTGCTCAGATTATAGGCATGTTCCACACCACCATGCCCTGCAAGAATGTCTTTTATAGGTAGTTTTTGTTATCATTGATTTTGTTCTCTTTTATTTTTCTGCACCAGTATCCTTCAAGGTTCTTATTGAATTAGTTGTTATGAAAAATGAAAGAGATAGCTAAGCATGCTGGCACACACCTGCGATCCAAGCACTGGGGATGCAGAGATAGGAGGACCACCATGAGTTCAAGGCCAGCCTTGGACTACAGAGTGAGTTCAAGGTCAGCCTGAGCTAAAGTGAGGCCCTACCTTAAAAAAAAAAAAAAAACTAAATAAATAAACTAAATCTTTAAAAAATGAAAGAGAAAGCTGGAGAAATGACTCAGAGGTTAAGGCATTTGTCTGCAAAGCCTAATGACCTGAGTTCTATTCCCCAATACCCATATAAACACAGATGCACAAAGTGGCACATGCATCTGGAGTCTGGCTGGAGGCCCTGGAGCAGCCATTCTCTGTATCTTCCCTCTGTCTCTCTCTCTCTCTCTCTGTCTCTCTCTGCTTGCAAATAAATTAAAATATTTTTTAAAAATGAAAGAGGCACATTTTTTAGAAAAAAATCTTAAGTAGATCCTAGGTTCTCATTTTCACCACTCTTTGTGTTATCATTGTATATTCTAGGCTGAGATTTTAACTGGCCTCGTGGTGGGTAGCCCAGAGGAGGCTGGGAAGGCTGCGTTGGTGCTTCTAGAGCGGGGCTGCCAGGTCGTGGTCATCACCTTGGGAGCTGCAGGTTGTGTGACTCTGTCATGGATGGAACCTGTCCCAAAGCACATTCCCACAGAAGCAGTCAAGGCTGTGGACACCACGGTAAGTTTTAAACTTCAAGAATAATTTCTGGCATTTGAAAATCATTATTTGGTACCTAAGATATGGAATCTAAAGTTTTGGATGATAGACCTAGGCAGTGATATGGCACAAAAACTACATCATAATCCCACTCTTAACTCGCTGGCTTTATATGTCATTAAACCCCTGAGCCTGCTTCCTCGTCAGTAAAATCAAACTGTCAGTAAAATTATGCCTGGACTTCCTACATTCATTCTTTCGCTTGTTTAATAAATGTTTGCTGAGAACCTGTTATGTGCCTGTCCCACTCTCCATGCTGGGCATATCGTAAAGAAGGGGAGTGTTTCCCCTGGCACTCAGACTGCATCAGTAAGCAGGGCGTTCTTACAAGCCTCTCATGTGACAGGACTGGCAAGGAGCACTGGTTACCAGAGATCGTTCTTTTGTTTATTTTAGTAATTTTAGTAACTTTTTATGTTAACACAAAGTAATACTTTCATTATGGAATTTTCTGTTTATGAGTCTTATATTTTGTTTTCATTATTCACTCCTCTCTCTCATCCTCTACCCCTACTACCTCCTTCCATCTGCCCCCAGTTAATCTGCCCTTCTGCTTTTTTTAACTGAGAACATTAATAGCTGAACAAACAGTAACTGGGTCTTGTTTCCATCCCACTGTCCTCTTTGGCCCCCTCGGCCCCTCCTCTGAAGACCCTCCTCTCTCAAGGTAGTCCTTCCTCTGCTTTGTTACCTTCTGCTTTGTCGTGTTTCCTTTACTCCCCACCTCCCTGAAGAGCACTTCCTCCCCTTCAAGATTCCCTTCTCGTTTTGTCTCTCTCTCTCTCTCTCTCTCTCTCTCTCACACACACACACACACACACACACACACATACACAAACTTATTTTCAATCTAGATTCTGCGTATAGGAGAAAATGTGCCCGACATTTGGAAAGTGGAGGCAGAAGGATGAGGAGTTCAAGGCCATTTTCCACACACAGAGTGAGATCAAGGCCAGCCTGCACTAAATGAGACCCTGTCTCAAAACAAAAACAGACTTTCCTCTTTTAAAAAAAAAAAAAAAAAACTTTTTTATTTATTTGCAAGGAGGAGGGTGAAGGAGAGAGACAGGAAGAGAGAATGGGCACACCAGGGCCTCCAGCCACTGTAAACAAACTCTAGACGCATGCGCCACCTTGTGCATCTGGCTTATGTGAGTCCTGGGGAATTGAACCAGGGTCCTTTGTCTTTGCAGGCAAGCGCCTTAACTGCTAAGCCATCCCTCCAGCCCAGGCCTTAATTTTTTAAATGAAATTATTAGGTGGTCTCATAAAGGTCATCATTTAGATTTAGGATGAGAGAGGAGTGCTTATGCAGTTAAACTTGAGACCACAAATATTTTGGTCCTGAGTCAGCATAGTTCATTGTTTTTACACCTTTGAGCTGTCTCCAGTGAAGCAAGTATGGTCCTTCTAGACAATCTCAATTCGATAGCTGTGTTAGGGTTTTAGATTCCCATCTGGATTCTGGAGTGACAAGCTTCTTCCCTAACCATGTACCCATAATGTCCCCTGTCTCTCTATCTTGCCACAGCGAGGACAGTCAAGAGCCCCATAGAGACCCACAAGGCCAGGACCTGAGACCTCCAAATAACAGGCATGTTGTAATTGAAGCCTGCAGGCTTGTTCTACTACTCACCACTTCTGTGTCAAAACTGGGAGACACAGTCATGAAGGAGGCAGGGTATTCAGGCTTGAGGAATAGGGGGCAAATTTTGTCTGAAAACCACCTTTTGAAGTATAACAAGGGAGGCTGAGTCAGGAAGATTGCCACAAGTTCAAGACTAGCCTGGACTACAGAGTGAGACCTATGTCTAAAAACAAAGAGAGAGAGAGAGAGAGAGAGAGGAAGAAGATGAAGGAGGAGGAGAAGGGGAAGAGGGGAGAAGAAAACAAGCAGTACTTCTCTTTCTGAGTCTGGCTTATTTCATTTAACATGATTTCTGATTGCATCTATTCTCCTACAAATGTCATGGTTGCATTTTTTCTTTATAGCTGCATGAAATTCCATTGTGTATATGTGCCACATTTTCTTTATCCTTTCATCCGTTTATGGACATCTAAGCTGGTTCTGTTTCCTGCCTTTTAAGAATAATGCAACAATAAATATGGATGAACAAGTACAGAGATCATTCTTTTAAGCCAACAAATAACAAGGACTCACGTTCATTGCATGCTTGCTATGTCTCTTAAATGCATCTCATTTAATCTTTACAACAGTTATATGAGGTAAGGACCATTATTATCCTCATTTTCTCATTTTATATTGCTAGTAAATAAAAAGCTGAGGGCCTGTGCTCCCTACAGACATTTTTTGGTTAAGACACTGTGTTCAGAACAAGTGTTAAGTGGATAAGTCATAGCTATAACATAGAAATGAACAGGAAACAAGTTAATTTAAAGGTTCATTCTTCCCCTACAGGTGGAGAAGTAAAAATGATTTGTTTAGAATTCAAAAGAATTAGCCAGAAAAATAAGGAAATTAAGAAGAAAAATTGTATGGTTTTTATTTTTAAGGAATTTGTGTATGGTTATTTTCAAAATATGTTCTGGTTTGCTTTAATGCTGGAAAACAACTTAAAATGTGGCTCATTTATTAAGAACAAAGCCTTAGAGAAAACTCTGCCTTAAGTATATATATATTTAAGAATGGGCTGGAGAGATGGCTCAGTGATTAAAGGTGCTTGCTTGCAAAGCCTGACATCCTGGGTTCAATTGCCTGGTATCCATGTAAAGCTAAATACATTCTAGAGGGAAGGACACCCGAGAGGAGAGGTTCACCATGGTTCACTTCTCCATTACACTAAAACTGCCGCAAGTCCCAGACTAAAGTGAGAGGAGTTTCTTCTCTCCCTGGAGTGACACGAGGGTCCGCAGGGAGGTCACCTCTCTGCTGGGGTGCGTCCCTCACCACTCCTGTAGCTCCCAGGCAGCAGCAGCACAACTCTAGCAGGGCTTGTTTGGCGCACACAGTCAGAACCTTGGCAGACGAGGCAGGATGCAGAGGCTTTTTACCTGTTCGCCCTGCCAGCTCTGCTTTCCCTGTAGTGGGCTTGAAGCCCAAGTGGCCGCTCTTCTTAGTGTGATCTTGGGCAGCTCTAGGCCCACACCATGCCCCATGTCACATACCCATCACTGACTGACGTCAAATGAAAATCAGAGACCTGGGCTGGAGAGATTGCTTAGCAGTTAAGGCATTTGCCTGCAAAGTCAAAGGACCCAGTTTCAACTCCTCAGGCTCCACATAAGCCAGATGCACAAGATGGTGCATGTATCTGGAGTCTGTCTGCAGTAGCTGGAGGCCCTGATGCACCCATTCTCTCTATCTACCTCTCTGTATAATAAATAAAAATAAAAATAAATCAAAGAACTCTTATCAGAGAATAGGGTAGTAGGCACTGGTCAAACAGAAACAACTTGTGCCACAGAGCATGCACAGACAGTTTGCGCACAGCATTGAATGAGGAAGAATGAGCCTTGGAATATGGTAGTAATGATCCTCAAGTCATTTCAGGTGGAAGACTAGATGTCTTGGAACCTGGCCAATTGCAGCTTCGGAGATATGAAATACAGCAGTGCATGCCGGGAGGGCGAGACTATTTGTGTTCTGTCGTTTGGAGTCTTAGCATTTGCATTTCACTTTTAAGTTTCCGAAAACTGAATAGGCTTGAAAGATAATGATTCAAAATACACAGCCCCTCTAGGACAAAAGTCCTGTTTTCTATGGAAACCACCTGTCAGAGTTGAGTGGCCCTGAGGAATCCCAGCCCTGCTCCTCTGGCAAGTCAGATAATCACCTCCAAGATGAACCCGTAAGGTTAATCCTGTGAACTAGGAAGGCATGTGGTGAGGGGAGCTGGTGAGTTTTCTTCTGACTCTAGATCTCTGGGTCTGTGATATTTTCATTTGGGCTCTAGGTATTTTCTTTCATTTATTCAACAAATATTTGAGTTCCAATCACATACTAACCAAGGGAAAGATAAATAGTACATAACCCCAGAATTTGGAAGCTTGTGAGTTCCAGACCAGCCTGGGCTACATGGCTAGACCCTCTGTATGAGGGTAGAGAGGAGCAGTAGTAAAATACCTAGTGTGTTTGAAATATCCAGAGAGTTTAACTTTACTTGCAGAGCTTGAAGATGAATTAGAAGTTGATATGTAGAAAGTGGAGAAGTGAACTTGGGTTCAATCCCCACAGTACTGCAAAACACAAAACAGAAAGGAAGTAGAAGACATGAGGCAAATCCTGCCCCTCATGTCTTCTGGTACCTAAGAGGGAAAGGTTAAACAGCCCACCCCAAGGCTATAAATGCAGTCATAGCAACCAGTGTAAATGCTTATGACTGATCCAACAAAAAAGAAAATTATAATCATAGTGTAAAAATGAAAGGGAAAGGAACAGATAAGTCACGTGTGGTGGCTGGAACACACCTTTAATCCCAGCACTTAGGAGGCAAAGGTAGAAAGATCGCTGTGAGTTTGAGACCAGCCTGAGACTACATAGTGAATTCCAGGTCAGCCTGGGCTACAGTGAGACCTGCCTCGGAAAAAAAAAAAAAAAAAAAAAAAAAAGAAAAGAAAAGATGGGCTGGAGACATGGCTTATCAGTTAAGGCACTTGTCTGCAAAGCCTAAGGATCCAGGTTTGATTCCCCAGTACCCACGTAAAGCCAGATGTACAAGGTGGCACATGCATCTGGAGTTGGTTTGCAGTGGCTAGAGGCCCTGGTGTGCCCAAGTTTAAAAAAGAAAAAAAAAGATGAAAGGGTAAAATGAAAATAAAATGTGTATTTGCATGCACATATCTAAGTCCTCATCTTCTATAATTGAGAATAAGAGATAATATCTAAAACTGATTTTAAGTTGATAGTGCAGGCATATTACCGGAAATAAATGCCAAAAGAAACCAAAGAGTTTGAAGTGTTTGCCTCACAGAAATGCAGTGGAGAGAAGTGGAACATGCACACTTTTAGCCTCATCTTTTTAAGCTATGTATATTAATGACTTTGATTTAAAAATAACTCTGAGCTGGGTGTGGTGGCGCACGCCTTTAATCCCAGCACTTGGGAGGCAGATATAGGGGGATCGCCATGAGTTCGAGGCCACCCTGAGACTCCATAGTGAATTCCTGGTCAGCCTGGGCTAGAATGAGACCCTACTTCAAAAAACTAAAAAATAAAAAAATAATTCTGGAGACACTTTATACCACTAGGACAGCTAGCATCAGAAGCGGGCAAGAAGTAATGTCCGGGCTGTGGAGAAACTGGAATTCTTGTACATTGGTGGTAGATTAAGATGGTAGAGCCACTGTGGAGAATAATTTGGAAGTACCTGAAAAAATTAAATGTAGAGGAGCTGATGAGATGGACTAGCAGTTAAGGTGTTTGCCTGCAAAGCCAAAGGACCCAGGTTCAATTCCCCAGTGCCCACATAAAGCCAGATGCACAAGGTGGCACATGCCTTTGGAGTTTGTTTGTAGTGGCTGAAGGCCCTGATGTGCCCATTCTCTCTCTCTCTCTCTCTCTCTGTCTGTCTTAAATAAATAAATATAAAATCTCTAAAAGAAGTTAAATATAGAGACCCCATATCACAGACCCAGCAATTCCATTTCTAGGTATATACACAAGAGAAATAAAAATGTGTATCCAGGGCTGGAGAAATGGCTTAAAGGTTAAGACGCTTGCCTGCAAAGCCAAAGGACACAGATTTGATTCCCCAGGACCCACATAAGCCAGATGCACAAGGTGGCACATGCGTTTGGACTTCATTTGCAGCAGCTAAAGGCCCTGGTGTGCCCATTCTCTCTCTGTCTGCCTCTCTCTCTCTCATAAATAAAATAAAAAGATTAAAAGAAACTTGTGTCCACACAGAAACTTGTATATAGATATTCATAGCAGCATTATTTATAATAACCCCAAACTTGAAGTGCCTAGTGTTCATCAGAAAATTAAGGGGTAAACAAATTATAGTATATTCACACAACTAAATATTATTTGACTGTTAAAAGGAATACTGATGCATGCTCTGGCATGAATAAACTTTCAAAGCCTTATGATAAGTGAAAGAAGCCAGTCACAAAAAGTATCACATATCATGCAATTCCTTTTATGTGAAAACTCCAGGCTAGATAAACCACAGGCAACACAATATAGGATGGTGGTTACCAGGAACTAGGGGAGATTGAATGGGGAGAGACTGCCTAGTGGGTAAGAGGTTGGACTTTGGAAGTGTTTTGAGGCTAAAGTCTGTACATCATTATAAATATACTAAGTGCTACTGGATTACACACTTTATTTTTTATTGGCATGTTCATTGCACATAGTAATTGGTTTCATACATTTTCATTCGGGTTATTATATACTTTAAAGTAAATTAAGCCAGGCATGATGGTGAACATTTATCATCCCAAACTGTCAAGAAGCTGAGACCGGTTGGGTGTGGTGAAATGTGCCTGTAATACCAGCACTCCAAGAGGCAGAGTAGGAGTATCTCTGTGAATTCAAAGCAAGCCTGGGACTACAGAGAGTGAGTTCCAGATCAGCCTAGGGCTAGAGTGAGACCATACCGCAGGGGAAAGAAAAAAAAAAAAGATAAGACAGGGAAATTGCAGTGTCAAGGCCAACCTGAGCTATAAAATGAAACTGTTTCTCAAAAAAAAAAAAAAAAATGGTTAAGGGATGGAGAGATGGCTTAGCAGTTAAGGCATTTGCCTGCAAAGCCAAAGGATCCTGGTTCGACTCTCCAGGACCCATGTAAGCCAGATGCAGGAAGGGGCACACGTGTCTGGAGTTCGTTTGCAGTGGCTGGAGGCCCTGGTGTGCCCATTCTCTCTCTCTCTCTTTTTCTCTCTCTCTCAAATAAATAAATAAAATACATTTTAAAATGGTTAAATTAGTTAAAAGTAAATTTTTAATGTTATTCATTCATTTATTTATTTGAGAGTGAGAAAGAGACAAATAGATGGGTACATCAGAGCCTCTAGCCACTGCAAACAAACTCCAGATGCATGCACCACCTTGTGCATCTGGATTTACATGGATCCTGGGGAATCGAACCTCGGTCCTTTGGTTTTGCAGGCAAGAACCTTAACCACTAAGCCATCTCTCCAGCCCCTAAAAGTAAATTTTTTAAAGGAATGAATGACATGGATAAACCTCAAAACTGTTGTACTAGGGTTGGGTTACAAGTGCTTGCTCCAGAAGCCTGTTGACAGAATTGCCAGCATCTATGTAAAGCCCAATGCAAAGTGACACATGCATCTGTGATCCCAGCACACCCATGGCAAGGGAGGCAGCGTCAGGAGAATCCTGAAGCTTTTCTGATGTTTCTAGCAAAGACAATAACAAGAGTGACCCTGTCTCAACGAAGGGTGGAGGAAGGAGGTTGTCTTCTGACTACACACACCCTATAGCACACACATGCCCATACATAACATACACACACTACAGCATGCATGTGCCCATACATACATACATATATACACATGCACTACAGCATGTATGTGTGATACATGCATATACAAACATACACACTACAGCATGCACATGCCCATACATACATTCACACACACTACAGCATGCACATGCCCATACATACATACACATGCACTAGAGCATGTATGTGCCCATACATACATTCACACACACTACAGCATGCACATGCCCATACGTACATATATGCATGTGCCCATACATACCTATACACAAAAAAATAAATTTCTTAAACTAAGTGAAAAAACCCAAGGCATGAAATCTACATATTATATGATTTGATTTATTTGAAATATCCAGAAAGAGAAACTAATGGTGGAGCAAAGTGAGTGAGTTCCAGGCCGGCCTGAGGCTCCTTTTGGGATGATGAAAATGTGCTGGTTTGTGGTAATGGTGGACTAACCTGTGTATGCACTAAAAATCACTAAAGTGTACACCTTTTCTCTTTGGGGGGCGGGAGAGGACATTGATTTTTTATTTTTTTGAGACAGGTCTCACTTTGTAGTCTAGGTTAGTCTGCAACTCTACCTAGGCCAACATGGCTTCAAACTTGGGAGGATCCACCTGCCTTTGCAAACTGACTGCTGGGATCACTGACTGCTAGGCCTTCAATGAGTGAATGTCTATAGGAGCCTCCTTAGCACAGGAGGCACAGCATCAGTCTTACAAAAGAGTGACTTACAACAAACATGTGAATTACATCTTAATTTAGAAGAAAACAAGGTCAAACAATAACAAAAGAGCTTCATCTGGGAACCATAGAGTAAATAATCTGATGACTAGGATATTCCACTGAAATGCTCTGCTGAACCTACCATAAAGGCTGTCAGCTTCCTGTCCCCAACACCACACACACACACACAACACCACAGACACACCACACGCACACACACACACACATACACAACACACACACCACGCACATACACACACCACACACACAGAGCAGGTGACATCAACAGGAAGCCAAGGTTATTTTCTATATTTGCAATCTCCTTTTTATTATTATTTTTTTTTTGAAGATAGGCTCTTACTCTGTAGCTAAAACTGGCTTAGAGCATGTGGTGGCACACACCTTTAATTCCAGCACTTGGGAGGCAGAGGTGGGAGGATCGCCATGAGTTTGAGGCCACCCTGAGAATACAGAGTGAATTCTACGTCAGCCTGGGCTAGAGTGAGACCCTACCTCAAAAAACAAACAACAAAAAAAAAAACTGGCTTGGAACTCATAGCAATTCTCTTGCCTCAGCCTCCCAAGTGCTAGAATTACAGGCATTAGCCACACCCAACTTCGTAGTTTGGGTTTTTGTTTGTTTGTTTGTTTGTTTTGCTTGTATATGTGTGCAGTGTGCATGTGTGTGCATCCATTTCCCTGTGTGGGCACACGTGTGGGCACATACATGAGCACCTGTGTGCATGTGCACATGGAGGCACGGGTCAGCACTGGGTGTCCTCCTCAGTCACTCTCCATGGTCTTATTGAGGCTTGGTCTCTCACTTGAGCCCAGAGCTCACCAACTCAGGTACCCTAGCTAACCTGCTCACCCAGGGGTGCCCTGAGTCTGCCTCCCAAGAAATGGGGTTATGGTCAGGTCGCATGTCCAAGCAGCACTTATATGGGTGCTGGGGTGTGAACCCAGGTCTTCACACTTGCAGGTCTTCACACTCTACCAACTGAGCCATTGTTCCAGAGTCACCTCATCTTTTTTCTTTTTTTTTTTTGGAGGTAGGGTTTCACTCTAGCCCAGGCTGACCTGGAATTTACTATGTAGTCTCTGTAGTCTCAGGGTGGCCTTGAACTCATAGTGATCCTCCTACCTCTGCCTCCCTGAGTGCTGGGATTAAATGCGTGCGCCACCACACCCGGCTCAACTCATTTTTTTCTGTTATCTTCTTTCTACTCATTGAGAAGTTTCATTACTAATTAATTAATTTGTACCTATTCTGAACACAACTATTCAACCTGTTTATAAATTTAAGGAAGAAGAGATCATTTTTGTGGCAGAGTGAGGAACTCCCAAGGTGACATTTTCTTCTGAGCAAATGGCCCCTCTGCTTTTCTGTCAGGAGGACGTCCCTTGCTCTTGGTCGGGTTGTAAGTTTCTTGCTTATGTCCTTCTCCTAATCCCTTATTAAGACATCAGGGATGCCACAGGAGGAAGTGTGCTGGTTGGCACACTTGAGACATCCCACCTGCTCCAGAAGACACCACTCCCCCTTCCGTGCCAATGCTGCTGCTGGCTGCTATATTCAGTTTTGCCTCCCTGTTAATAGTGACTGTATCACTTCTATTTTTACAACATTTTTCCTGCTGTGTTGGAGTGAGATGGTGGCAGGAGCTGCAGATGTCCTCTGCCCAGTTTGGAAAAGATGACAGATGTATCTCTTCTCCCATTGCTGTATGTCATCTGCCCCTCAGCCTAGACTGAGTGTCCTGTCCTCTGTCCTCCACTCTGCCTTCTTCTGTCCAGGAGTCCTTGCATGTGCACTCCAGACCATACACACCTGAGCATGGTGATAGTTAGGGACTGTCATGGTGAGATACAATAACATATTACCGTCTCATCATTCGGGCCCATGCGCTCTGTAATATTCTTGGTGTCAGATTGCTTTTTTTTTCTCATGTAAGTGCTCATCCTAGAATCTCTAATAACACTCTCACTACAGAAAGTCAGCCCTGCACCAGATCCATGCTCAAGAATCACTGAGGGGGGCGGGGGCTGGAAAGATGGCTTAGTGATTAAAGTGCTCGCTTGGTGTGGTGGTTTGATTCAGGTGTTCCCCATAAACTTAGGTGGTCTGAATGCTAGGTTCTCAGCTGATGGCAATTTGAGAATTAAAGCCTCCTGGGAGCTGGCTTATGGGTGTTATAACCAGCTTCCTCTTGCCAGTGTTTGGCATACTCCTGCTGCTGTTGTCTATCTGATGTTGCCCAGGAGGTGATGTCCACCCTCTGCTCATGTCACAGTTTTCCCCTGCCGTCATGGAGCTTCCCCTCAAGTCTGTAAGCCAAAATAAACCCCTTTTCCCCACAAGCTACTCTTGGGTGTTTTCCGCCAGCAACGTGAACCTGACTGCCATACTTGGAAAGCCCAAAGGTCTGGGTTTGATTCCTCAGCACCCATGTAAAGCCAGATGCATTCAGTGGCACATGCGTTCTGGAATTCCTTTGCAGTGGCAGGAGGCCCTGGCACACCCATACTGTCTTCTTTCCCTCTGCCTCTTTCAATTCCTCTCTCTGTCTCAAATAAGTAAAAATATTAAAAAGAAAGAAAAGGAAGGAAGGAAGGATGAAAGGAAGGAAGGAAAGAAAGAGAGAGAGAAAGAAAAGAATCACCCAGGTGTCTGCTTGGTGCAGCCTGGGCGGAGGCGCAGGGAGAGGTGCAGCCTGAGCGATGGAGGGGCAGCAGGTACTACTGCCTCCACCACGGCTCTGCAAGGGCGCTGTGGCAGGCACCACCAGCCTCACCATGTCTACCATTTCCAGTTTTTAGTCTGCTGACCGTAATCTTGCTGCTTACATATACACGTGCTTATATCCAATCCTTGGCACCCAGCATCCTGGACAAAAAAACAAAAACAGGACTCGTGGGGATATTCTAGAAGTGTGCCAGAATTGGTGAACGATTGAAAGCGTCCACCTGTCGCAGTGTGCTGTGTAGTGACGGCCTTCAGCACCCTCTTCCTGCAGCAGCTTGG
Source organism: Dipus sagitta (assembly GCA_036346955.1). Lineage (NCBI taxonomy): Eukaryota > Metazoa > Chordata > Mammalia > Rodentia > Dipodidae > Dipus > Dipus sagitta. The sequence continues at coordinate 1,598,814 of CM070773.1, read as the reverse complement.
AAAAAGTGAAACCTAAATTTCCATCAGATTTCACTATAAACGAGGACTTGCCCACAGAAATAGTGGGAAGAATGGTTAACCCGTTTATCTCTGAACACTGGATGAGATAACTTTCCAGATGCTGTTCTCTATTTTTATGTTGTTGGACCAATAATCTGTATAAATAATTAAGATGCAACCATTTAATATGCAGAGTTTAATAGTCTGTAACAATCAACTATGGTATTGTTACTCAATATTACATTCTGCACACATACTGTTTTGTAGTAAGTTAGCTTAAAGGCACATAGTAGAAAACAAAATTGGTAAATTACTCAGGTCCTCTCACTGAGACTTGGAAATGATAAATCTTTACAGAATGGCTAGCCCTTTATTGAGAAATTTTATTTTTCTTGTTGTACATTGCACTTGTGTTATTAATTTTGCTTTTCATCTGTCCACACTGTTTTGGTCATTAACCAGAGTACCTCTACTCTTAGGAAATTCTGTAATTTCTTCAGGTATTTAAGATAAACCAGGCATGGTGGCACATGCCTTTAATCCCAGTGTTTGGGAGGCTGAGGTAGGAGGAGCAGCATGAATTCAAGGCTAGCCTAGAGCTACAGAATGAGTTCCAGGTCAGCTGAGGCTAGAGTGAGACCCTATCCCCCCCCAAAAAAAAGTTTAAAACAAGCCTATGCAGTTCTTAAGCACCAAAATAAATGAGATAACTTACAAACACAACTGGGAAAATGTTCAAACTTAACATATGAGTGAAGCCTCTGGTCAAGGGTGGACACATGATGAAAGTGTGACCAGCTAGTGGCTATTCTCTGAAAAAGACAGTATTCTTAGAATGAAAAAGTAAAATTGGGGCTGGAGAGATGGCTTAGCGGTTAAGCGCTTGCCTGTGAAGCCTAAGGACTCTGGTTAGAGGCTCAATTCCCCAGGACCCACGTTAGCCAGATGCACAAGGGGGCGCACGCATCTGGAGTTCATTTGCAGTGGCTGGAAGCCCTAGCGCACCCATTCTTTCTCTCTCTCTCTGCCTCCTTCTCTCTGTCGCTCTCAAATAAATAAATAAAAATAAACACACACACTCACACACACATATATATATGAACTTGGCCAGGTGTGATGGCACACACCTTTAATCCCAGCACTCAGGGGGCAGTAGGAGTATTACTGTTTGAGGCCAGCCTGGGACTACAGAGTGAGTTCTGTACTACAGTGAGACTTTACCTTCAAAAAGCCAAAAAGAAGAGCCAGGCGTGGTGGCACACGCCTTTAATCCCAGCACTTGGGAGGCAGAGGTAGGATTGCCGTGAGTTCAAGGCCACCCTGAGACTACAGAGTGAATTCCAGGTCAGCCTGAGCTACAGTGAGACCCTACCTCGAAAAACCAAAAAAAAAAAAAAAAAAAAAAAAAAAAAAAAAAAAAAAAAAAAAAGGCCAAAAGAGAGAGAGAGAGAGAGAGAGAAAGAAAGAAAGAAAGGACAAAAGAAAAAGGATCACTCAGTTGATTATAACATTATGTCATTTGGGGTATAAGAATTAGCCAAAAACAAACAAAAGCTTGGGACTCGTCTTCCCCATTCTTCACTCCCTCGTCTTCTGGTTCTTTGGGTCCAGCAGTATTCCAAGTTGCTGGTGCGACTGCCCTCAGCAGCTCAGCTGCATGCACGACTCAACGTGGCTCAGGGCTTGAGAATCTGCTCTCAACTAGAAATGAATGGCACCCGGAGGAAGTAGAGATCACTTCTGTGAACACTGGCGGGCAAGCATTTCATTAGGATATGATGGCTGGGGCCAGCAGGTTACCCACAGATTTTTAAAGCAGCTTCTTTTTGGTGTATGACCCTCCTGGGTTTGACCTTTAGCCACCCAGGCTATTCTCAAAGATAAAGTCTTCTTCATCTACAGGTCAATCTGAAATGTGGTACAGGTCAATCTGAAAATGTGGTGTCTGTAGGGTCATTATTCCCAGTTTGCCATGGCCTTTTGCCCACCCTTCAAATGCCCTACCCCCACCGCCATGCTGCTACATCCACTGCAAGAGTGACTGTTCCACATTCTCAAGGCCAGTGCTGTGTTAATCTCCCCGCACTCTTTCCCCAAAAGTCCACACTTCTGTCCTCTCACTTCCTGCTTTCTAGCTAGCATACACTTCCATCTGCAGGGAGGAAGTAGAGAGACATGAATACAGAATGCTCAGCTAACTCTGCTTTTTATACAACCCGGGAACCCAGCCCATGGGGTAGTACTGCCTCCGTTCGGGTGGGTCTTCCCACCAAATCTAGAAAATCATTCAGCGGGAGGAGGGACGATGAGAGAAGATAATGAGAGTGAATATGAATGGACCCATGTTCAACTCTCCAGGTCCCACACAAGCCAGATGCACGAAGTCACATAAGCACACAAGGCCGCACATGCTCACAAGGTGGTACACGCGTCTGGAGTTTGATTGCAGTGGCTGGAGGCCCTGCAATTCTTTCTCTCTTGTTCTCACATTTTAAAAAGCCAGTCTGTTGGGCTTCCCTCAAAAAAAGAAAAAGAAGGAGGAGGAGGAAGAAGAAGGAGGAGGAGGAGGAAGAAGAAAAAGGAGGAGGAGAAGGAAGAAGAAAAAGAAGGAAGAAGGAGGAAGAGGAGGAGGAGGAAGAAGGAGGAGGAAGAGGAGGAAGAGAAAGTAGATCAGCATTACCTTCTTATTCCGGGCATTGAAGCGCAAGCTGGGATATTTCACTGCATACTTTGGCACAGTTGCTTTTTACATTATCTTTCTAAAGAAAGAATTTGGGGCTGGAGAGATGGCTTAACAGTTAAGGCACTTGCCTGTGAAGCCTAAGGACCCAAATTCAATTCTCCTGTTCTAGTTTTCTTTCTGGATGGATCTGCCTATATAGTTCAGCTCAGTTCCTCAGTTCTTATTCTCACAGTTAGAAATAACATGAGCAATGCCAACTGTGACTCTTGCCACAATTCTCGGGTTTGGTTAGTGGGTGACCAGGAGGAGTTGTAAAGGGACCAGGTAAATAGGTGACACCTCAGGTTTAGGTACCTAACATTTCATCACCCTTGTACTTCCTGTCTAAAGCACCCCTGACATGGAACAATACCATGGACTGAACTGTGTTCCCACCAATATCCACATGTTGAAGCCCTATCTCCAATGCAGTCACAATCAAGCCCTATGGAGGTAATTCAGACTAAAGAAGGTCACTGGCTGAGTCCTGATCCTATTTGATTAGAATCTCCCTAAGAAACACCAAGCGCTCACCCTGTGCCAGCACCCACACAGCCAGATGAACACTGAGCAAGACGGCAACCACAGGCAAGCTGAGAGGCTCCAAGATGAAAGCCACCTTCCAGGCACTGTCATTGATGTCACTCATGTGGCAGCGGCAGCTGTGGTGGTGGTGGTTGGCACCCTGGCAGACTAATAGACACAAGGAAACAGGTGAATGTGCTTTGGAAGTGACCTAAACTGAGCTAGAAAATCAGCTGTCCTCTGAGGAGAAAACGAAGAGAGGCAAACCAGCAGAATGAACTAAGCCATCTTTTCAGTGAACTCTCTCAGGGGGTTGCGTCTGGTTTCGCTGTAATCAAGGGGCTCTGGGCAGATAGATGATGGCCTGAGTTCTAATTATGACCTAGCTGTTAAGTGGCTGGGCTGCCTTAGACAAGTGACTTGTTATGGTGGGGGCTGAAGTTGTGCACCCAAGCATAACATGTCAGGAGTGGGTGAGCTCTGAAATTGGAGCCTTGGAGCATGAGGGTTCTTTTGGCTTATGATGGAAGCTAGACACCAATCTGCCAGGCACTGTGCTGGACTCTCGGTGCCTTTCTGCGCATTCTCGTAACAGCTGCAAGACAGGTTTTTGCCCAAGTTAGGAAGGAGGCATGTGATGCGTGGCTCCAAAAAGTTACACAACCTGCTCAGGGCCATGCAGTTGTTAAGTTGGATTTAGGGCTGTCCATCTGGTCTGACTGACTCCACTCACCACTGTGCCTCTAGATTGGTGACAGCCTGGGTGACAGCCTGCTCAGCCTTCACACTCTCTGATTTGACATTCCAGCAGTGACTCTCTCATGTCACTTGTCATGATACAGGCTTCTATAATTGCTCCTCTTCTCTAGACATTCAAAAGTTGTCATATCTTATAAAGGCCTTGCTTACTTTGTACAGTACACTGCAGCCTCAAAGAAATGAAATGACCCATGAAGACCCTGAAAACACAGTCCAGCACCTGTCAACACTCAGAAATTGTGAGCTTGGGCTAGAAAGATGGCTTAGTGGTCAAGGCGCTTGCCTGCAAAGCCTAAGGACCCATGTTTGACTCTTCGGTTCCCACATTAGCCAGACGCACAAAGGTGAGGCAGGCACAATGTTGCACATTCCCACTAGGTGGTGCAAGCATTTGGAGTTTAGTTGCAGTGGCTGAGGCCCTGGTGCTCCAATTATCTCTCTCTGTCCTTGTCTCTCTCTCTCGCTCGCTCGCTCACTCGCTCTAAAATAAATAGTAAAAACTTGTTAGCTTATTATTAGGTCCCTCTTTATCTGATTATTTACAGCACACAGATCAGGTGCTCTAGATCACCTGTTTCTTTTTTAAAATATATGTTTTTATTGGCAACTTCTATACTTATAGACAACAAACCATGGTATTTCCCTCCCCTCCCTCACTTTCCCTTTCATAACTCTGCTCTCCATCATATCCCCTCCCTCTCTCTATTCGTCTCTCTTTTAATTTGATGTCATCATCTTTTTCTCCTATTATGAAGGTCTTGTGTAGGTATTGCTAGACATTGCGAGGTTATGGATATCGAGGCCAATTTCTGTCTGGATAGTTGTATGTAAGGAGTGTTACCCTTCCTTTGGCTCTTACATTTTTTCCGCCACCTCTTCCACAATGAACCCTGAGCCTTGGAGGGTGTAAGATGTTTCAGTGCTGGACACTCCTCCGTCCCTTCTTCTCAGTACTATATTGCCTTTTGGGCCATCCCAGTGGTCATCACCATCTGAATTAAAGAAGCTTCTCTAACCAGAAGTGAGAGTAGCTAATATATGAGTGTGAACATTAAGTGTAGTGCTTTCAGGGAAATTTGGTTAGAGTAATATATGCATTTATCCAGACAAGAGCAGGCTTTATACCCCTAAGGCTCATGACTTCCCCTGCTATAGGCTTTTGATTAGGTTTTCACTACCAGGCACATATTCCCTCCCATAGAGTGGGCCTTCAGTCCAATTAGAGAGCAGCTGGTTTCCCCCAGAGCAGACATGCCACTATTGCACTCGTTCAGTCATTTGGCCTGTCTGGCCAAACTTGAGGCTTCCAGTGTCTACTGTTTTCACAGCTGATGACTTCTGTCTCCCATAGGGCTGCATACAGCGCAGTTTTTTCCAGCTTTCAGTTGGCTGGGCTACAGGGAGAAGGTTTTCTGCTCAGCACCAGCTTGATTTCTCAGTGACTCTGACGCTCAGGCATGTGAAGTCTTCAGCAATAGGGTCTTACCATCTTTCTCATGGGAAACCAAGGGCCTTGGCAATAGCCTATAATATTTTGGAGGCAACAGGGACCTCCCTGGCCAACAACTCACTGGAAAGTATCCCATCCCTGGCACTGAAAATTTTCTAGTAAAAATATATGGCTTCTGGATGTGCCATTATTCAAGAAAGTAGATTTTCATATCTCTTATTCAGAATATCTTGAATTTTGACTGACCCTCCCCCCACCTTTCTTTTATACAATCTCTTCCCCTGACCCCTTTTAGGCCTTTCCCCTCCCTATAATCTGTTCTTCTACTTACATATATACAATACCATCCCCTTAAGACCTTCCCTCTCCTCCCTCCCTTATGGACCTCTGCTACTGATTTTTGGTTCCAGATCACACACAACTCTATACATTTGTAGCTAGGATCCACATATGAGAGAGAGAACATGCAACATTTGGCTTTCCAGGCCTGGATTACCTCACTTACTATAATCCTTTCTAGATCCATCCATTTCCCTGCAAATTTCATAATTTCATTTTCTTTGCCACTAAATAGAACTCCACTGTGTAGATGTACTACATCTTTATTATCCATTCATCTGTGGATGGACATCTAGGCTAGTTCCATGTCCTAGTTATTGTGAATAAAGCAGCAATATACATGGTTGTGCAAGTATCTCTAAGGTAGTGAGAAGAGTCATTAGGATATATGCCTAGGAGTGCTATAGCTGGATCATATGGCAAATATATTTTTAGCTGTCTCAAGAATATCCACACTGATTTCCACAATGGCTGTACCAGATTACATTCCCACCAACAATGCAGAAGGGTTCCCCTTTTACCACATCCTCGCCAACATTTATTTTCATTTGTTTTCTTGATGGTAGCCATTCTGATGGGAGAGAGATGGAATCTCAAGGTAGTTTTATTTATTTATTTTTATTTTTTTTGGGGGGGGGGGTTCGAGGTAGGGTCTCACTCACTCTAGCCCAGGCTGACCTGGAATTCACTATGGAGTCTCAGGGTGGCCTCGAACTCACGGCGATCCTCCTACCTCTGCCTCCTGAGTGCTGGGATTAAAGGCGTGCGCCACCACGCCCGGCTCAAGGTAGTTTTAATTTGCATTTCCCTGATGGCTAAGGATGTAGAACACTTTTTTAGATGTTTATATGCCATCTGTATTTCTTCTGATGAGTACTCTTTATTTAGTTCCATAGCCCATTTTTTAACTGGGTTGTTTGATTTCTTATTGTTCTGTTTTTTGAGTTCTTTGTATATTCTGGATATTAGTTCTCTGTCAGATGTGTAGCTGGCAAAGATTTTCTCCCACTCTGTAGGTTGTCTCTTTGCTCTAGTCACAGTGTCCTTTGCTGTACAAAAGCTTTGTAATTTCATGAGGTCCCAATAGTTGATTAGTAGTTTTATTTTCTGAGTAATTGGGGTTATATTCAGAAAGTCATTACCTATGCCAATGTGTTGAAGGGTTTCCCCTACCTTTTCCTCTAGCAGTTTCAGAGTTTCAGGTCTGATATTAAGGTCCCTGGTCCACTTGGATTTGATTCTCTTGCATGGAGAAAGACAAGGTAGATCGCCTGTTTCTTGCTTGCCTCTTTCCAGTGTCAGAGAGAACACAGGCCCCACCACCATTCAAGTCCAGCTTCCTCTACAAGGCAAGAGCTGGTCTCCATGGGAGGTGCTATGGCAAGATCCAGCCATTCCAGAAAACAATGGTTCTGGAAGAAGTCACACCCATTCATTTGCATCCCTGATTGGCTAATCTGGAGGTGAAGTCCACTCTTAGAGACTATAATCAAATTATCTTTCTGTTGTCAGGTGTGGTGGCACACACCTTTAATTTCAGCATTTCGGAGACAGAGGCAGGAGGATTGCTGTGAGTTCGGGACTACATACATATGAGTGCTGAGACTACATAGTGAATTCCAGGTCAGCCTGGGCTAGTGCAAGACCCTACCTCAAAAAAACAAAAATAAATAAATAAAAATACCTTTTTGTTTAAACTTCTTTTTCTAGGAGCCTGAACAACTAAACTATTTATGACAGTTTGAATTAGGTGTCCTCCAAAAACTGATGTGTTCTCAATGCCAGGTCCCTAACTAGTGGTAGTTTGGGAATTGGAGCCTCCTGGAGGAGATGTGTTATTGGGGGCGGGTTTAGGGGTATTAGAGCCAGCTTTCCCTTGACAGTTTTTGGGCACACTCTCTGCTTCTGTTGTCACCTGATGTTGGCCATGAAGTGATATTCAGCCTCTGCTCATGCCATGTTTTCCCCCGCCATCATGGAGCTTCCCCTTGAGTCTGTTAGCCAAAATAAACCCTTTCCGCCCATCAGCTACTTTGCTTTCTGCCAGCAAGAAGCTGACTGCAACACCATTAAAGCTAGTAACTTTCTTATTTTTATTTATTTGCAAGGAGAGAAGGAAAGAGAGAGAGAGAATGCATACACCTGGCCCTCCTCACTGCCAACAAACTCCAGATACATGCATCACTTGGTGCATCTGGCTTTACATGGGTACTGGGTAATCAAACCCAGGCCATCAGGCTTTCAAGCAAGTGCCTTAATCTTCTGAGCCATCTTCCAGCCTGGTATCCTCTTATTTATTTATTTATTTATTTATTTATTTTTGGTTTTTCAAGGTAGGGTCTCACTCTAGCCCAGGCTGACCTGAAACTCACCATGTAGTCTGAGGATGGCATTGAACTCATAATGATCCTCCCACCTCTGCCTCCCTAGTGCTGGGATTAAAGGCATGCGCCACCACCCCTGGCAGTGCCCTCTTTTAATGTTCCCTAACTAGCTTTCTTATTGAGGGAAAGAAAACCACTTTTGTTTCTCGACTTTGCAAACTCCTACCTATTCCCAAGATATAGTTCAAAATGCCCTTTGGGCAATCCCTATGTCTCGTGTGACAGCTGGCCCTTTGGAAATAATGAAAGAATTCTTGTTCCTTCTGGAAAGTAATAGCTTGAATTCAAGAGTCATTCATTCCAACCTTCCTGTGCCTCCACAGAACTAGATTTCCAGTATTCTTCAGTCCCCTACATTCTCTATGTAAGATGCCTACAGAAGAAATATGAGATACAAATGCTTATTTTAAATTATTTGAAAGTGAAGTCACTGGAGAGATGCCTCATAAATTAATGACACTTGCTTTCAAAGCCTGCTGGCTCAGGAATGATTCCCAGTGCCCACATAAAGCCAGGTGCACAAAGTAATGCATGCATCTGGAGTTCATTGCAAGAGGCCCTGGCATGTTCCTTCTCATTTTTCCTCTCTCCTTATAAATAAATAAAAAAAAATATTTGGGGCTGGAGAAATAGCTCAGTGGTTAAAGGCACTTGCTTGCAAAGCCTAGCAGCCCAGGTTTGAATCCTTACGACTCAGAAAAAGCCAGAGGCACAAGGTAGCATATGCACCTGGAGTTCATTTGCAGTGGCAAGAGGCCCTGGTGTGCCAGTTCTCCTACCCCATGTCTCTGCTTGAACATGAATAATATTAAAGAAAAAAAGAAAGAAAGTGGGTCTAGAGAGATAGCTTAGTGGTTAAGGTGCTTGCCTGCAAAGCTGAAGGACCCAGGTTCTATTCCCCAGTACCCACAAAAGTCAGATGCACAAGGTGTCGCATGAATCGAGTTTGTTTACAATGGCTAGAGGCCCTGGCATGCCTGTTTTCTCTCTCTCTCTCTCTCTCTCTCTCTCTCTCTCAAATAAATAAATAATTTCTAATCTTTTTTTAAAAAAAAAAGAAAGTGAAAGAATACCTAGTTCTCCATATTAAAACATATCCTCAAATAGTTGTACAAAAGCCACACACAGCCGGGCGTGGTGGCGCACGCCTTTAATCCCAGCACTCGGGAGGCAGAAGTAGGAGGATCGCCGTGAGTTCGAGGCCACCCTGAGACTCCATAGTGAGTTCCAGGTCAGCCTGGGCTAGAGTGAGACCCTACCTCGAAAAACCAAAAAAAAAAAAAAAAAAGCCACACACAAAAAAATGAAGTTACAGGGCTGGAGAGATGGCTTGGCGGTTAAGTGCTTGCCTGTGAAGCCTAAGGACTACGGTTCGAGGCTCAATTCCCCAGGACCCACGTTAGCCAGATGCACAAGGGGGCGCACGCATCTGGAGTTCGTTTGCAGTGGCTGGAATCCCTGGCGCGCCCATTCTTTCTCTATCTGCCTTTTTCTCTCTCTGTCTGTCACTCTCAAATAAATAAATAAATAAAATTTTTAAAAAAATGAAGTTACAGAGAACAAATAACTGTCCTGAAATTAGTATGGTGGTGCATGCCTTTAATCCCAGCACTCGGGAGGTAGAGGTAGGAGGATTGCTGTGAGTTCGAGGCCAACCAGAGACTACATAGTGAAATCCAGATCAGCCTGGGCTAAATCAAGACCCTACCTCAAAAGAAAAAGAAAAGAAAATGAAGAAAACCCAAAAGATGTTCTGAAATAGACCTCCTCCCACTGAGAAGGGTATCCATAAAACTCTGACATGAGCTTCCAAAAAACGTTGAAGACAAGAATCACTGACTGGGGAAGGGATAGAGGACAGGGTAATTGCTAGGCAGCTCTCGTGCCCTGGAGGCTGTATGAGCTCTATTACATTACTTCCACATCAGCAGATCACCTCATTTATTAGCTAATCAGTCACAATTCAATATTTTAAATTATCTTTCTTAATCCTGCATGTGATCACTTGAAAACCTAGGGCTCTAAAAAATCGAACTGTAACTGCTTACCAGAAATGTCATCTTCACTCTGAAGAACTGAACCAGGGCCAAATGAGGGGCTGGGTTTTTTTTTTTTTGTTTTTTTGTTTTTTTTTTTCCATTTTCCTGATGTTCTGTCCTAGAGCAGTACTGGGTATACACATACAGAAGCCCTGAACCCCTCAGCAGAGCAGATCCAGGAAGGGGTCAGAGCCCCAGTCCTACTTCAGACATGGCCCAAGATTAAATAAAAAGGATGGTTGTGGAAAGAGCAGCATGAGGTAGAGAAGGAACAGTCTTAATCAAAGTCAAGAGAAAACCATGCGGATCCAGATTTAGTGTCCTGAGAGCCTGGACAGACAGACACTGGTCCTCTGTCGGGAGAAAGGAATGGCCCAGGCGGTGGGGCTTATTCTGCTGTGATTGCCTTTAGCATCCTGCTCCTTGGGTCCACTTCTAACCCTTCTTCAGTGACCCATGTGCTTCAAAGCATGCTGAATATGTTTGCCCTTTTTATAAAAGTATGTGTGTGGGAGGGGGGCTGGAGACATGGCTTAGCGGTTAAGGCACTTGCCTGCAAAGCCAAAGGACCCAGGTTCCCCAGAACCCACGTAAGCCAGATACACAAGAGGGCGCATGCATCTGGAATTCTTTTACAGTGGCTGGAGGCCCTGATGTCCATATTCTCTCTCTCTCTCTCTCTCTCTCTCTCTCTCTCAAATAAATAAAATTTTTTTAAAAAATTTAAAGTACATGCACATACTGTGAGTTATGCTCCATGTGAATACACTGTTAATGGCACTGTGGTTACTTGAATTTAAAATACTCTCCATGTACTCACGTTTTTGAATACTTGATTCCCAGTTGGTGGTGCAGTTTAGGAAGGTTGTGCAACCTTTAGAAGGTAGCACCTTGAGGGAGGAAGTGTGTCCCTGTGAGCAGACCTTGGGGCTTTTCCACCCAGCCTAACTTGTTCTTGCTGCTTCTTCCCTGTTGGTGCAAAGATGTGCAGCAGGCTTCCTGCTCAGGCCTGTCATGCCTTCCTCGTCATAATGGACACTTCCCACAAAACTGCAAGCTAAAAATAAACCCCCTCCTTCCTTAAGGTGCTTCTGGTCAGATATTCAGTAACAAAAAAGTAACATACACCATGACAGAGGTGCGTGTGTGTGTGTATGTGTGTGTGTGTGTGTGTGTGTGTGTGTGTACACAGAATGTACTACAATGGCAATCAGGATCCTCTTGCCTCGGTCTCTTCCTGAGAGCTGAGATTACAGCTGTGGGCCACCACACTCATTTCCCCAAGGAATTGTCCTCACAGAAGAGTCCCCCAAAAGTCACAGTTTAGTCTTTGTCTCCCAAAGAACCACTGAAGCATTCCAAAAGTCTCTATGGAATCAGACTGAGTAACCCCTTGACTTAGGACAACTTCTGAAAGGCCAGGCTCCCATGCCCGAGAAGTAGATCAGCATCACCTTTGTGCTCAGGGCACTTGCCGCGCAAGTCGGCATAGTCCATGCTTTGACACTTATTTTTCATAATCTTTCTTTAAAAAAGAATTTTCTTCGAAATTGTTTGTCCTTTAAAATTTAACTTCTAAACTATTTCTTTTTTTTTTCTTTCTTTCTTTCTTTTTTTTTTTTAACAAATATTTGTTATTTATTTGCAAGCAGAGAGACAGAGAGAGAGAATGGCCATGCCTGGGTCTTCTGCCATTGCAAACAAACTTCAGACACATGCACCACTTTGTACATCTGGCTTTATGTGGTGCTGGGGAATACAACCCAGGCCATCAGGCTTTGCAGGCAAGCACCTCTAACCACTGGGAAATCTCTCCAGACTCCCATTTCTTTTTTTAATATTTATTTATTATTTGTGTGAGAGAGAGGAGAAAAGAGAATGGGTGAGCCAGGATCTCTTGCTATTGCAAACAAATTACAGAAGCATGTGACACTGTGCATCTGGTTTTACATGGGTACTGGGGAATCAAGTCTGAGTTGGCAGAGTTGGTAAACAAGCACCACTGAGCCATCTCCCTAGCCCAGAGTCCATAATTTCTATATCCTGTTTTCTCTGTGTTCTATTGTAGATTATTTCTTCAGGTCTCTTGTCCAACTCATTAATTCTATGTCACACATATCTGATTGAATTTGCTTAGTGACCATATTTTTAATTTCTAAAAATTGTTTGGGTCTATCTTAAATCTGTCCAAGTCTTTTTCTTTTTCTGTTTGTTTGTTTGTCTGCAGACCAGGCTGACCTGGAACTCACTGTAGTCCCAGGCTGGCATTAAACTTACAGTGATCCTCCTATCTCTGCTTCCTCAGTGCTGAGATTAAAGGCATACACCACCACGCCCAGCCTTTTTTCTTTTTTTGAAGTACTAGGGATTGAATTTAGGGCCACGTGCTTGCAACATAAGTGTTCTACCACTAAGCTATATCCCTGACATTTTTCTTTTACTTTTTTATTTATTTATTTATCTTTGTGAGGGCAGGGGACATTCAAGGCAGGGTCTCACTCTATCCCAGGCTGACCTGGAACTCACTGTTGTCCCAGGCTGGCCATGAGCTCACCATGATCCTCCTACCTTAGCCTCCCAAATGTTGAGACTAAAGGCATGGGCCACCACATCCAGCTTCTTCTACTTTATATTTTAAGACAGTCTCACTAAGTTGCCCAAGCAGTCCTTGAACTTATTCCATAGCCCAGATAAACCTTGAACTTGCAATCCTCCTGCCCCAGTCTCTCAAGTAGCTGAGATTACAGGCCTGTATCACCAGTCCTGGCTTGTTTTTCTTATCTCAAAATTCTTCCTTTTATCTTTCATTTTAAATACATCCTTATAGGTATATTTTTTATTTAGTGGTCTGTTATTGATCTTGTGGGGACCTGATTGTCATAGTTCTGTGTATTCTCTCCTCTGTGGCAGACTGCTTTGTTACCTCTGTTTGTTACCTCTGTGTATTCTCTCCTCTGTGGCAGACTGCTTTGTTACTGTTTTGTAACCTGGGCAATGAGCTCGTCTTCAGTGATGCTTCACCATCCTGTGCAGCCCGGGTTGAAGGCACTCCCTGCCTGAGAACTCCTGCTTTACTACTTTCTGCCACCCCAGGTGTCTTCCTAGCTGCGTATCTCATTTGCAAACACATTTATAAACCACACAGGCAATGGATATATTAAAACCCAAACTGCCTAAGGACAGGATCCAGCTTCCAAAGTCTCAGGGGATTACAGCCTTAGCCTTGAACTACCATATGATCTTTCCGCCCAAAGAGCCAGGCATGATAGCACATGCTTTTAATCCCAGCACTTGGGAGGCAGAGGTAGGAGGACTACCATGAATTCGAGGCCAGCCTGGGGTTATAGAGTTCATGCCAGGTCAGCCTGGACCAGAGTGAAACCCTACTTCCAAAAAAAAATCTAAATCAGCATGTCACAGAGATCGCCTGTTAGCCAAGAATGGAGTCAGCCTGTGCCAACCTACAGGTGAATGGATAACGAAAATGTGACACATATACCCAGTAGAGTACTCTTCAGTTACTAAGAATGCACCTGTGCCATTTGCAGGGAAATGGATGGAACTGGAGATCATCAGGTTAAGTGAAATATGGTAGGCTCAGAAAAAAATGCTTATTACATTTTTTTACTCTCATTTGTACAATCTAGACTTATGAAATAAGACTTGAAAAATATTGATGTGTTAGATCTGATGTACATTTAATTCATTTGGCCATTCTTTCAAAAAGTAGTGTTTGAGGCTGGAGAACACCTTTGAGATTCCAGGATTAGAACAAAAGTGGCCTCAAGAGCTGCAGACTGTCCTTTAGGAAATGGAAAATTCTCCCATGGGACACTATGGCACAGTGAACACTAACCTCCCTGCTGTGCATCCCGCACTGCGTCATCAGGCACACAGTAGTTCCCCAGCCACATAGAGCCTGGAATCTAGCAGAGTTCAGATTCCATAAAGTCAGAATGACAAGTTTGGTGGTGGGGGTGTCGAGATGCGCTGTGGGAGGGAAGCAGCTGGTGGAGCCCAGGGCAGCTGTTGGAGAGACAGGTAGCTTGGTAAGAGTAGCCAGGCAGGGGCGGCAGCAGCAGCTCATGAAATGACACACTAGAGGGGACATGTTGTAAGAGATCATGCCTCCTCAAGTCGTTCTGTTTGGAAGCAGGTGCCTTTAACCACTGAACCATCTCTCCAGCAAGTAGTTCTTTGGAAGAGCATAGAGTGGGAAAAGGTGAGGTGGAGAGGTGGCAGGGAGAGATGGTGAAGGCCTTTATTTACCACATCTGAGAATCTGTATTTTGTTCAGTTGGCAACAAGGACCCATTGAAGAATTTAAGCAGGGGATGGATTTGATTAGATTTATACTTTATAAAAAGATGAATGTGGACCGGAAAGATGGCTTAGCAAGTCGCTAAGGCACTTGCCTGTGAAGCCTAAGGACCCAGATTCGATTCCCCAATATTCATGTAAGCCAGATGCACATAATGGTGCATGTGTCTGGAATTTGTTTGCATTGGCTAGAGGCCCTGATGTGCCCATTCTCTCCCTCCCTCTCTATCTCTCTCTCTCAAATAAACAAATAAAACATTTTTTAGAAGATAAATGTGGGCTGGAAAGATTGCTCAGCAGTTAAGGTGCTTGCCTGCAAAGCCTAAAGACCTGGGTTTGATTTCCCAGTACCCACATAAAGCCAGGTGCACAAAATGATAGATGCATCTGGAGTTCAGTTGCAGCAGCTGGAGGCCCTGGCATGCCCATTCTGTCTCTCTCTCTCTCTCTCTCTCTCTCTCTCTCCCTTCCTCCCTCCCTTCCTCCCTCCCTGTCTTTCCCTCTCATAAATAAATTATGAATATGGCCACAGTGTAAATAATTTGTAGATTACAAGACTGGAGGCAGGGAAATGGACTGAGGTATTGATTTGAAGTGGAAATGATAACAGCCTGGCTTGGGGAGGTGGCAGGGTGTAGCAGACAGCTTCGGATTCGCTGAGCTGAACTTCCAGACCAGGCACAGTTATGGAGGAAGGGATTTATTGAAGCTTACAGATCCAGGGAAAGTTCCATAATGGCAGAAGAAGCTGGCCTGCCTTCACAGGCCCAAGCAGACAGAGAGAAGCACAATTCTAAAAGCCAAAAGCCACAGCACACTTCAGGAACTCCAGCTAGGCACACTTTGCATATCTTTAGATTGAAACCTGAAACCCACCACCACACCTTAAGATCCACCCAGTGACACTGCCTCCAGCCAGGTGGCTAGAGATGCAAACTACAAACAATAAGATACTGAATATATTGGGGGCCATCTATTCAAACTACCACACAGGGGTTATTACATCAAGGTGTGGATATCAGAACAAGAGTGTGGACCAGAAGAGAGAGAGAGGGAGACAAAGAGAGAAATAAAATGGTCATTTTATGACCAAAAAGCAGATAATTCTGTTGGTCTCATGGTATTCGGCATGTTGACTTCTGGACTATCATATGATTGGTGACAATAGCACAGAAGATGCCTATATCATTTACAAAAGGTAAAAACTGAGTATCTCAAGGGACTTCCTTGTGCCTTTCATGGGCATTGTACCATTGTACCCAGCGGCCCCTAGTTTAGTGAATCGCTGATCTGGGCAACAGACCAGCTTTGCAGCAGAAATCTGTCCTTTGCGTACATGAAGTAACATTGAAGGAAACATTTCTTAAAGTCTTTGTGGGGATGGGGAGACTGGAGAGATGGCTCAGCGGTTCAGGCACTTGCCTGCAAAGCCTAAGTCCCAAGTTCGATTCCCCAGTACCCACATAAAGCCAGATGCACAAAATGGAATATGTATCTGGAGTTCATTTGCAGCAGCTAAAGGCTCAGCATGCCCATTCTTTCTGTCTGTCTGACTTCTCTCTATCTCTGTCTGCTTGCAAATAAATAAACACAACAAAATATTTTTTTTTAGGGAGAGAGAGAATTGGCGTGCCAGGGCCTCAGCCACTGCAGTTAAACTCCAGATGCTTGTGCCACCTAGTGGGAATGTGCAACCTTGCACTTGCCTCACCTTTGTCCGTCTGTCTGGAGAGTCAAATATGGGTCCTTAGGCTTTGCAAGCAGATGCCTTAACTGATAAGCCATCTTTCCAGCCCAACAAAAACACTTTTAAAAATTTTTTGGAGCCAGACATGGTGGCACATGCCTTTTATCTCAGCACTTGGGAGGCAGAAGTAGAAAGATCACTGTGAGTTTGAGGCCACCCTGAGAACAAATAGTGAATTCCAGGTCAGCCTGGGCTAGAGTGAGACTTTACCTCCAAAAAATTGAAAAAAAAATCTTGGGCTAGAGAGATGGCTCAGTGGTTAAGGCACTTGCCTGGAAAGCCTAACGACCCAGGTTCAGTTCCCCAGTACCCATGTAAAGCCAGATGCACAAAGTAGCACATGTATCTGGAGTTCGTTTACAGTGGCTGGAGGCCCTGGCATGTCCATTTTCTCTGTCTGTCACTCTTCTCTCTATTGCCCTCTGCTTGCAAATAAACAAATAAACTATTTAAAAATTTTCTGTGTGGGGGCTGGAGAGATTGCTTAGCGGTTAAGGCACTTGCCTGCTAAGTCTAAGAACCCAGGTTTGATTCCCCAGTTCCCATGTAAGCCAGATGCACATGATGGCACATGCATCTCGAGTTTGTTTGCAGTGGTAGAGGTCCTGGTGTGCCCATTCTCATTCTTTCTCTCTCTCTCTCTCACATGAATAAATAAATAAATAAAAATAAATTTTAAAAATTCTGTGTGTATATACATGTGCACATGTGCCACAACACACAAGTGGGAGTCAAGGGCAACGGGAGTCGTCAGTCCTCCTTTTTCTTCCTTGTTTGAGGCAGGGTCTCTTGTTGTTCACTATGGCACATGCCAGGCTGGCTGGCCTGCAAGCTTCCAGGGCTTCTGTCTTCACCTGCCATCTCGCAGAGGAGCGCTGGGGTTAAAGACACAGGTTCTAGGGGTTCAAACTCAGGTCCTCACTCTAGCATGAGAAGTAGGCCATCTCCCCCGCGCTTGGCAGAAACTCTTTTGCATCATAATGCTGGTTCAGATAATTTACCCATCCATGGGCACTTTAGACATGAGTTTACTCCCGATCAAAGCCACCTCCACGTTTCATGCTTTCTCCCTGATAAAGCGACAGATCAGCCAGTGCATAATGCACTTGGGTTCTGTAGACAGAAACAGCAGGTGAATTCCAGCCAAGGCACCTGCTGTTTGCTGTGGATCACCCACATCAGCTCTGAGAATGGTCAGAGTCCCAGAGCAGTTGCTCAGCACCTCCCTTCACAGTGCAGACCTGGGCCCCGGAGCCAGCAGTGAGAAGCACAAAAGCAGAAGCATTATAAATAACCCAGAAAGCCCTGTTACAACAGCAACTGCCTGCTGATTGTGGCCTAACAGCTCAAGCAAAAAGGATAGAAAGACAGTGTTGTGCAATGACTAATTACTCAAAATTTTGTGCATCGGCAGAAGTGGAACCTGTGGTTGGTGCTAAAGTTATCAGATGACTTTACTGTTTAATAATCTGGTGTATCTAGATGATTTAGCATGCAGTGTTCACAGAGAACAATGATCTTATTCCAAGCACCTCTCACTAAAATAAAAAAGTAGCTGTTGGATGATGAATATTTGGCAGGAAATATTTTAGCATATTTTTTGTACATGCTTAAATCATATTAGATTAACTGTTTTCTGTCTAGAACAGTGGAGTCACAAAGAAAAAAAAAAATTACCAAACCACAGAAAGCAAGGCCAGCTTTTAGAACCCACTGAATCACCAGAAGCATTTTTGTTTTCAGGGCCACTTATTCACAAATATGTAAAGTTATTTAGATACAAAGCCTTCATTAATGTTGCCTGAAGAATAGTCCTTTGTAATTCCATTTGAGCTCCCATTCAAAGCTCCTCTTCTCTTGCACCAGTTATAGAATGAACTGGGGATTCTAACCAGTTTTCATTCTCCACAAGCCATTTTCCCCATAGCTAGCCCGACGTCAGAGGAGAGAGAGCAGGCGTGCCATGAGCACCTGCAGAGCACAGCACATGCTGGCCCTGCCCTGGCACCTGAAGAGGCTACAGCAGATATGGCCTGCTTACTCCAAGCTGACAGCGTCCCTCATATATTCTTCAGTCTGGCTACATGAGGGATGTACCAGGGCATCAATGACATCGTGACGTGGTTGCTGGGCACAGCCAGTGTCAGGCAAAGAATATTATGATGGAGCTACTTTCTTGTGGCCATACTAACTCAAGACGTTTTTTGCATCACTATTAATTATAAGTAAAATGTAAAATGCTCTTCTCTTTAAAATATCAGACACATACAGAACAAACAGCTTCCCTCCTCACCTCCCCCCATTTCCTCTCCTGCCATGGAGTAGGTGATAAGTTGAAATTTAAAACAGAGAAAGGGGGCCTGGAGAGATAGCTCAGTGGTTAAGGCGCTTACCTGCAAAGCCTAAAGACCCATGTTTGACTCCCCAGGTCCCACATAAGCCAGACTCACAAGATAACACATGCGCAAAGTCACGGATGTGCACAAGGTGGCACATGCATCTGGAGTTCGATTGTAATGACTGGAGGCCCTGGCATGCCAATTCCACCCATCCCCCACTCTCTCTCATAAAAAAATTTTTTTAAATAGAGAAAGGGGCTAGAGAGATGGCTTAGCAGTTAAGGTACCTGCCTGTGAAGCCTAAGGACCCAGGATCAGCTCCCCAGAATCCATATAAGCCAGACGCACAAGGTGACACATGCACAAGGTCATGCATGCAAACAAGATGGCATACACATCTGGAGTTTGATTGCAGTGGTTGGATGCCCTGGCATGCCAATTCTCACTCTCTCTCTCTCCCACTATCTCTTTCATTTAAAAAATATGGGGGGCTGGAGAGATGGTTTAGTGTTTAAGTGCTTGCCTGTGAAGACTAAGGACCCCGGTTTAAGGCTCAATTCCTCAGGACCCACATAAGCCAGATGCACAAGGTGGCACATGCATCTGGAGTTCGTTTGTAGTGGCTGGAGGCCCTGGTGCACCCATTCTCTCCCCCCCCCCTTTCTTTGTCTGTCGCTCTCAAATAAATAAATTAAATTAAATTAAATAGTGGGCTAAAGAGATGGCTTAACGGTTAAGGCACTTGCCTGCAAAGCCAAAGGATCCAGGTTTCACTCCCCAGGACCCACATAAGCCAGATACACAAGGGGTGCACACATCTGGAGTTCGTTTACAGTGGCTAGAGGCTCTGATGCATCCATTCTCTCCCTCTCTCTCCCTTCCCCCTCTCTCTACCTGCCTATTTCTGTATGTCTCTCTCAAATAAATAAATAAAAATAAATACAAATATTTTTTTAAAAATAGAGAAAGGGCCAGGCTTGGTGGCACACACCTTTAATCCCAGCACTTGGGAGGCAGAGGTAGGAGGATCACCATGAGTTTGAGGCCACCATGACACTACTGAGTGAATTCCAGGTCAGCCTGGGCTACAGTGAGACCCTACCTCAAAATAACACACAAAAAAAAAAAAAAAAATAGAGAGAAAGGGTTTGCAGAGATAGCTGAGCATGGCTTATAGGGTGAGGCTCAGCTTGGACCGTGGGTGAAATGAGGTGACTAAAAGAGATACAGTCAAGGAAGTCTGCGTTGCATATCATTTGGTGCTATAAGAAAGAAAATCAACATTTTACATAAGGCCATTTGGATACAAAGAGTCCCTCAGATTGCTCCACCTCAGTGGGCCTGGGGAGGTGGCTGTGAAAGTGCTTGCCATGCAGCCTGACGACCTGAGTTCAGATCCCCAGATCCATGTAAATTCAAAGTGAATGTCTGTAATCCCAGACCTCCTGAGGCAGAGCCAGGGAATTATGGAAGCTTCCAGGCAGGCTAGCCTGCTGTACCCAATGGTGAACAACAAACGGACCCTGCCTCAAACAAGGTGGAAGGCAAGGACAACTTAGGGTTGACCTCTGACCTCCACACCACATGCCATAGCGTGCACACACACACACACACACAGATAAATTTTTTGACATGTATGTATAGAGCATGGGTGGTGTATGATGTGACATGTGTGGTGCATGCACATGTGAGTGCAGATATGTGCAACCCATGCAAGCACGTGTGGAGGCCAGAGGAGAGTATCAGGAGTCTTCTATCTCTCATCCTTGTGTGTCCTTGAGACATAGTGTCTCGCTCCACCTGGAGGGCCATTTTCAGTCAACAAGTCCCCTCTCTTCTCCAGTCTCCACCTCGGCCTCTAAAGACTGGGGTTACAGATCTCTGTGGCAACATCTAACTTCTTACCTAGGTGTTGGGGAATTGAACTGGGGCAGTCACTGGCCCTCATGCTTGGGCAGCAAGTGCTGTTAGCTGCTGAGTCATCTTCCCAACTCCAAAGATAATATTTTAGGGAGGAGGGTTCGAGATAGGCTCTTGCACAAGCCCAGGATCACCTGGAATTCACTATGTAGTCTCAGGCTGGCCTTGAACTCACAGTGATCCTCCTACCTCAGCCTCCCAAGTGCTGGAATTAAAGGCGTATGCCACCATGCCCGGCTCAATATATATATTTTTAAATGCTTTACTTCATTTTGAGGTACTATTTGTACCCAAATGACCTTATATAAAATGTTGACTTTCTTTCTTATAGCACCAAATGATATGCAATGCAGACTTCCTTGACTGTATCTCTTTTAGTCACCTCATTTCACCCATGGTCCAAGCTGAGCCTCACCCTATAAGCCATGCTCAGCTATCTCTGCAAACCCTTTCTCTATTTTTTGTTGTTGTTGTTGTTGTTGTTGTTGTTGTTGTTTGTGACCTGGAATGGTCTCGGCAGTCTCAGGGTGGCCTTGAAGTCATGGTGATCCTCCTACCTCTGTGTGAGTGACCAGGCCAGAGAGCATGAGCAACTGATGAAGCTGGGAGTGGACCCTGAGACACAGGGAGGCACAAACGGAGCTAGCAAATGCCCTCTGTCAGTATGACCCACTGGCTGACCCAGACCAGGAGCCATGTGTCCCCAGTAACAGGCCAGGCTTTGAGGCAGCCTGAGCAGCATAATGCTGCACATTCGTGTGAGAAGGCAGAGATCGCCAAGGCACACTGTCTACAGAGTTTCTCTTGTCCTGACTTTGCTTTAAGTGAAAGCCCAGTGGTGTCACCATTATTACTCTCACAGTAGTGTAGGGTGAAGGCTCTAGCAGGTTAGTAAGGGATTTTTTTTTATTGTTGACATTTAATCGATGTATTGAAAATGGAGAGACTGGTGTCATTTTTAATACCCTGTACAGCCTCTTTGGGCAGTGGACTGCTGGCTGAGCATGTCTCAAGCTCACCTTACTTTGATTCACACTTGACCTCCCAGTGATCCTTCTCTGCTCTCAGCTATCTAAATGAAAGAAAGCTTTAGCCCCATAAACCTCATTCCAGATAGAAATACATAATTCAAGAGGAAGACTGATGTCAAAGAAGAGAAGGCACACCAATTTGTGTCAGCATTTGCTGTAAATTAAAGGAGTACAAGGAGAGTTTAATGTAATGTAGAATTGAAATTAAAATAGAACCAATATTTAGGCATCCCTCCGCCTCTTTTTTCCCTGCTGTGACACCAAGGATTGACTTTCTCTCAGCCCAGGTACTAATGTAGTAAGCTCTTTCTACTTTCCACTGGGATTTTCTTTTTTTCTCATGAAAGGTTTTATGTTTATCTCTGGCATCCAAAATTCGACCTTTTCACCTGTTCTGTTCTAATCACAATAGCAAAAGTCAGGGGAGGAAAAGTCAGTTTCCCTTGGCATCTTCACCTTCCTAATAGCAGCAAAGGACCCCTGCCGACTCAGCTGCTGTCGACAGCTATTAATTCTTCCTCCATATAGATTCTCTTCAATGTGTCGCCCCCATGGCTTTTCTTTTTCCCAACCTGAAAACTTAGAGGTTGATAATGACCATCTGAGGGGGCTGTGGTGATTGTTCCACTGGGTAAAGTGCTTGTCGCACAAGCATGAAGACCCAAGTTTAGATCCCAGAGCTCACATAAAGATGCCAGGCTTGGTGGTGCACACCTGTAACCCTGACATTGGGGAGGCAGAGACATGGAATCTCTGAGGCTCATGGGACAGCTAGTCTAGCCAAATCAGTGCGCTCTGGATTCAACACAAGAGCCTGTCTCAAAAATAAGACGAGAAGCCGGGCGTGGTGGCGCACGCCTTTAATCCCAGCACTCGGGAGGCAGAGGTAGGAGAATCGCTGTGAGTTTGAGGCCACCCTGAGACTACATAGTGAATTCCAGGTCAGCCTGGGCTAGAGCAAGATCCTATCTTGGAAAAACCAAAATAATAATAATAATGGCTGGAGAAATGTCTTAGCGGTTAAAGTGCTTGCCGGCAAAGCTAAAGGACCTAGGTTTGATTCCCCAGGACCCACGTAAGTTAAATGCACAAGATGGCACATGCGTCTGGAGTTTGTTTGCAGTGGCTAGAGGCCCTGGTACACCCATTCTCTATCTCTGTCTCTCTGCTTCTCTCTCTCAAATAAATAAAAAATTTAAAAATAAATAAATAATAATAATAATGAGGAAGACACCCAATATCAACTTCTAGCCTCCAAACATACCCACACACATACAAACACAGATAAACACACACATATACCACACATATGCACACACAAAAAGAGAAAGAGTGAGATAATGGGGGCTAATGTGCTTGCCTGCAAGGCCTAAGAGGATCTGGGTTCGATTCCCTGTAACCACATAAAGGAGGACGCACAAAGTTTTGCATGTATCTGGAGTTTATTTGCAGTAGCTAGGGGCCCTGGTAAATTTTTTTAAAATTAGGGCTGGAGAGATGGCTTAGCAGCTAAGGTACTTGCCTGAGAAGCCTAAGGATCCATGTTCTACTCTCCAGATCCCACATTAGCCAGACACACAAAGGTGAGGCAAGCACAAGATTGCACATGCCCACTAGATGGCACAAGTGTCTGGTGGCTGAGGCCCTGGCTAATTCTCTATCTCTCCTCTCCACCTGTCTCTGGCATTCTCTCTAAAAATTTTTTTTATTAAAAAAAATTTATAAGAGATAATAAACATCTGACAGTGTGAAGCTGTGCAAGGTATTCTTCCCCAGAATTCTTCAGCACACTTCCAAGAGTGTCATCTCTTTTATAGTGTCCCATGGGAAGACTTTGCATTTAGTCTCATCAGCTTACATTGTTCAGAAGCCCACTGAACCAGATCGGTGTGGTGGCTCATGCCTGTTGCTAATCCTCGCACTTACAAGGCTGACCCAGGAGGATCCCAGCAAATTCAAGGCCTTGTCTATGTATGTAGCAAGTTCCAGGCCAGCCAGGACCATATTGTAAGACCCTGTCGAGTGAGTGAGTCAGTCAGTCAGTCAAAACCTGTCTGGAGCCGGGCATGGTGGTGCATGCCTTTAATTCCAGCACTTGGGAGGCAGAGGTAGGAGGATCGCCGTGAGTTCGAGGCCACCCTGAGACTCCATAGTGAATTCCAGGTCAGCCTGAGCTCGAGTGAGACCCTACCTCAAAAAAAAAAAAAAAACTGTCTGGAGTTCTTTGTTAAAATTTTCTCCTGAGAGCTGGAGAGATGGCTTAGCAGTTAAGGTGCTTGCCTGCAAAACCAAAGGCCCCAGGTTCGATTCACCAGGACCCATGTAAGCCAGATAGACAAAGTGGCTCATGCGTCTGGAGTTCATTTGCAGGAGATGGAGGCCCTGGCACACCTATTCTCTCTCTCTCTCTCTCTCTCTCTCTCTCTCTCTTCTCTCAAATAAGTAAATAAATACATAAATGAGTAAATAATTTTCTTTTGAGATAATGCTTATTACAGTTGCTTTAAAAGATTCCCTCTATGGTGGTTTGAGTCAGGTGTCCCCCATAAACTTAAGTATCCTAAATGCTAGTCTCCCCAGCTGATGGCAATTGGAAATTAAACCCTCCTGGAAGCAGCATATTGTTGGGGGCGGGCTTATGAGCATTATACCCAGTTTCCCTGTGCCAATGTTTGGCACGCGCTCCTGTTCCTGTTGTTCACCTGATGTTGGCCAGGGGGTGATGTCCACCCACTGCTCATACCATCATTTTCCCTGCCATTGTGGAGCTTCCCCTCGAGTCTATAAGCCAAAATAAACCTTTCTTTCCCACAAGCTGCTCTTGGTCAGGTGATTTCTGCCAGCAATGCGAACCAGACTGCAACACCTCTTTCCAGAAACAAATTCCTCAGGAGAGTGGGTCTCTGACCACAGCATCAGCACCACCTGGGAACTCGTCAGAAATGGAAATCCCAAGCCCCACCTTGGGTTTAATGGATCCAAAAGTGTGAGGGCGGAAGTGTGAGGGTGGAGCATGGGCACCCAAGTTGTAACAAGCCCTGCCGGCAATCCTGAGGTTGAGTGTCAGAACCCCTGGCTCAGATTTTAGTTTGTCTCCTAAATTGAGGAAACTCAAAGGTGTGCTGCAAGTTTTGAAGATAATCCAAAAACAGATATAAAATATTTGTGGGCAAAATTGGAACACACGAAGGACTGCTTTAATAGGAACTGGGTCCCAACCAGAGGCCTAACTGTGCCAGCTACCCATTGACTTGAGCTCTTACACTTGGCTTCTCACCTGGAAAATGAAAGACTCGCCTAGCTGCCTCACGGGATTATAGTGAGATTTCTGTAAACCAGAAAATGCTGCAGAAAACTGTGTGCGCAGGCTCTGGTGGTGTGACTGTTGGGTCAGGGGCAGGAGCAGGGAAGGCCTGTGCATTATTTCTCTGGCCCAGTCCTTTCCTGCCGCCACCTGCACTCATCTGGTGTTGAGGGGAAAACCATTGCCTGGTCAGTGGCTTCCTGAGCAGAGCAAAATATATTCATGTTCAGACACACTGTCTCCTCTGGCTTCCACGAAAGCTCTGTGAAGGTCAGTGAGGGTGGACAGTGAAACTCTCGTGCCCATGTGATTGAGGGGTGCCCAATGTGGCACATATCAGCCACGGGAAAGTCTGTCCAGAAACCATCCATTTCAGACCTGGGCACTGGAGTCTTGACCTTTAAGAAAGAAGCTTAGCACCTATCTTTGTGCAGCACAAGAATCAGGGCAATCACTCATGCCAACCAAATTTATGGAAACCAAGACCTTCAATCAGACCAAGTAGTGTGGCAGTGTTTGGGAAGAATATGGGGAGATCTTCACCTCAGAGATTAGTGTTTACAATTTCACTATAGGAATTCTTAAACTGCAATCCCCTGGTGCATTTATAATTGAATTTTAAAACTTGATAGATTCTTTAGTGAACACTGAGGAGGAAGGAAGCAAAACCTGTTGCTTTAATGCTTATTAGGAATGAAATTTTAGTAACAAGTTCCCACTAGGCCAACAGCAGCCTCACTACCCACACAGAGTATAGCTAAAATCAGATTAAATATAAACTGAACTGGTTAACTATGGTTACACTCTTGGCTAATTATGAAAAAACAAGTTTTTGGTTAATTATAAGATTAAAATATGAAATTATTTTACTCCAAACCCTGCACTAGTTAACAAATCTGTAGAGAAAGTAGATTAGGCCTAGGAGTACTGGGGATGAATGAGAAGTACTATGAATGTATGAGGCTTCCTCGGGGGAATGGAAGTTTCTAGAATTAGATTGTGGTAATTCTTGCTTAACCCTATGACTATGCTAAAGAACATTAAATTGTACACTTCAAGTGGGTAGAATTGTATGGTATATGAATTATACCCCAATGCTGGCATTTTTGTGGGGGGAGTTGTAGTCCAGTGGTAGAATGCCTAATTAGAATTTATGAGGCCCTGTGTTCCATTCCCAACACCAAAGGAAAAATCTTATTAAAAAAAAAAATAGGCTGAGCCAGAGTGAGACCTTACCTCAAAAAAAAAAAAAAAAATTGGGGCTGGAGACATGGCTCAGCAGTTAAGGAACATGCCTACCTCTCTGTTTGTCTCTCTCTCTCTCCCTCTCAAAAAAATAAATAGAAATATTTTTTAAAAATCAGTGGGAGGCCGGGCGTGCTGGCGCATGCCTTTAATCCCAGCACTTGGGAGGCAGAGGTAGGAGGATCACCATGAGTTCAAGGCCACCCTGAGACTACAGAGTGAATTTCAGGTCAGCCTGGGCTAGAGTGAGACCCTACCTCAAAACAACAACAACAACAAAAATCAATGGGGCTGGAGAGATGGCTTAGCAATTAAGTCATTTGCTGGCAAAGCCAAAGGACCCTGATTCAATTCCCCAGGACCCACGTAAGCCAGATGCTCAAGGGGTGCATGCATCTGGAGTTTGTTTGCAGTGGCTGGAGGCCCTAGAATGGCCATTCTCTCTCTCTCTCTCTTTGTCTGTCTGTCTGTCTCTCTCTGTCTCTCTCTCTCTCTCTCTCTCACACACACACACACACACAAATAAATAAAATATATGTTTAAAAAATCAAGTGGATGTGGGGAAATGACTCATCAGTTAAAGGCACTTGCTTGCAAAGCCTGCTGGTCCAGATTTGATTCCCCAGTCCCATGTAAACCAGACACACAAAGTGGAGCACACATCTGAACCCCTTGTCTGGAGCTTACTTACAGTGACAAGAGGCCCTGATGCACCCATACTCTCTTTCTCTCTAATAAAGAAGTAGTAAAACTCAAGTGGCAAATAGATTATATAACTAAGGAACACATTTAATCACTGAATAATCTGAAATACTGATCACTAATCATTTGAAAGCCAGGCATGGTGGCTCATGCCTGTAATCCCAGCATTTGGGAGGTAGAAGCAAGAGGATCAGGAGTTCAAGGCCTTCCCTAGCTACAAAGTTCAAAGTTCAAAGCCAGCCTGGGCTACATAAACCTATCTCAAAAGTGAAAAGGAGGGAAAGAAGGAGAGAGGGAGGGACTGATCATTTGAAATATATTAAGCCATAAAATATTTGCTTTCTTTTAATTAGAGTGTATTTTTTAAAGTGTACTATTTCAACCAAATCATTGAAATTTATCATAAATAGCTGATAGGAGAAGGCTAAGTTATGGACATTTGTGGCATAAAAAAACCATCATGTTCCCTACAGATTTATTTAGAGGGAACATCAACCACACTTACACAATCATAGGAAATGTGGATTCTCACTGTCTGTCCCGATGTCCGTAAGCTGATCTGGTGCGGGAAGATTGCGGCTGGGGAAGGACATGATCTCACCCTCCTGAGTTAAGCACATGCTGATAAGAGGAGCCATGGACCGGGCTCTTGGGTAAGCAGCATTGCACCGGGGTTGCTTCATCAGAGAGCACACTCCGTGGTGTCTGCATAGGGAGGGGCCCTTTGCAATGTCCTGCCTGGAGAAGGGCGGCCAACCACGTTAACCCTCACCTTTTTGCTAAATCCCTCACGCTGGAACTTGGGGATTCTCCAGGGCTCACTGGTGACCATGTCACAACTTCTCAGCAAGAGGAAAGCAGAGCGCTACCTACACCTGCCTGCCATGCCTTACAATGTAGCATCCACCCACTGGGGCTCCTCGGGCACAGAGGACCCTGCCTGAACCACTGGCAGTTCTGTGGAACAAGAGGCTTTACTTAGCATCCTCTACCTTCTTTCCACTATCGCCCCACCCTTCCCCAAAAGAGCTTTATAAGACTTTTTTCCCTCCTCTTTCTCATTAAGTGTTAATACCACAAATATGCGCACACGTTTATGTACTGTAGCCCTTTGAAGAGCCACAAACCGTTTGTGATCGCTAAGATTTTTCACACCCAAGAGTTCTGGCACTGGTTGAGAGGGCATGTCCTGGAGTGACACAAAGACTGAGGACAATCACCCCGAGGAGGAGTACCAACAGCCTCAACTCACCAGGATGAGCCCCGCCCTCCGTTTCCAGGACTCCCAAAGCACATGTTCCCACACACATGTTCAGCCTACCTGCCACGCCCCAGCTCCCCACTGCCTCTCCCTGGTGGCAGCCCTCTGCCTGCAGTGGAACCAAGAGACCCCATCAAGCTACAGGGCAGTGGAGGTGCAGGGCATTCCTGGCAGCTGGAAACCGTTTCATGCAGACCTTCAGACCC
Source organism: Dipus sagitta (assembly GCA_036346955.1). Taxonomy (NCBI): domain Eukaryota; kingdom Metazoa; phylum Chordata; class Mammalia; order Rodentia; family Dipodidae; genus Dipus; species Dipus sagitta. The sequence goes on along the minus strand of CM070773.1, from coordinate 1,570,521 downwards.
CCTCATCCCAGCTCTGTGCCTCTGTGCACAGCCTTTCTGCTCCTGGTTCCCAAATGAAAGCGGGAGACTTGCCAGACCTCCCCAGCCCCGTGCTCTCCATCACTTCGCTCTCTTCTCTCCTCTGCCACATGACAGAGTAGGCTTCAGCACACACAGATGGCCACTGCTAGAACTCTCTGGAGACTGGCCTGCATTAGCAAGGGCTAAAGGATGCTGGCATCTGCCTCTTGCTGGCCACGCCTGTTCTCCTGAGCTGGGACCAGAAAGCCAGACCACTTGTCCAGGTAACCTTGTCTGGCTCCTTCTGACATAGGTCATGGCTCTTACTCCAAAGCCTTAAGCAAAGTAAGTGGCCTCTAGTGTCCGCTAGCTTTGTTGAACACCCACTCTGCACCAGGTATCATATGTGGTCTAATTTAATATCTACAACAGGCCTGGAAAGTAGTTTTCCATTATACAAATAGGCACAGAAAAATTGAGTAACTTGACATGGGTCACACAGCCAGGTCTATCTGGCGCCAAGCCATTTGCTTCACGGTCCCAACTGAGAAAACATTTTCCCAGGTGTGTGAATAGAAGTACAGACGACAGAAGGGTTTCACTGCAACTGAAAAGGTGATAAATCTGCCATTGTAAAAGATGACAGAGCTCACCAAGGATGGCGGCTTGTGCCTTTAATTCAGTACTCAGGAGGCTGATCACCATGAGTTCAAGGCCAGCTTGGGCGACAGAGTGAGTTCCAGGTCAGCATGGGCTAGAGTGAGACCATACCTCCAGAAAGAACAACAAAAAAAAAAGTTCCTTTTCATCTATCTCTTTGTGTACATGTTTACACACACGAATGCAGGCATGTGAGGGACAAGCGTGTGCGGAGGCCGGGGGACAGCCTCCAGTGGAGTATTCACCTTCTAGCTTGCCTGAGGCAAGGTCTCCTGTTTACTTCCGTGTACACCAGACTTGCTGGGGCATGCGCCTGGGGGAGTCTCCCAACTCCACTGTCCTTGCATAGACATGCTGGAATTATAGACACAAACCAGTGTGCCTGACCTTCTCGTGGGTTCTGAACTCAGGTGGTCATGCTTGCTGAGCCAGCACTTTTCCCACTGAGCCATCACCCAATCCCCAAAAGCTCCTGTACGACGCCCCTGCGCGTTTGGACCCAATGCCTGTCAGAAGGGACTCTGAGTACAAAGACCTTCCTCTCCCAAGCCCAGTAGGTACTTACGCCTTAGCCTCCTGCGCATGGGAAGGAGGCAGCAACTGGTGCCTGGACCTAGGCTTGATGGCTGGGATAGCCTACAGGTCCATAGGACAACTGGGGCTTAGCCCTAAAGAGATTCCGCCTGCAGAAATCCCATCCTAAACCCAGCATAAACCGAAAGGTTGACCAACAAGAATCGGATCTGGGCCCCAGCATAGCACGGAAGGTTCTAGGGGCCCTGGCAGTTAACACTTGCTCCCTCCTGAGTCCCCTGCCAGATCCTTAAAGGAGAGACATTCTACATTGCCTTGTGATTTCATCACATCTCATCCATTTGCTCTTCCCTGGCCTCTAAAACCACAAGCAGGCTGAGGAATTCAGTCTGCAGTGTGGGCTCTGAATAGCTCTGTGTAGGGAGAGGTTCTGAAAAGAAAAGAAAGTGGTATCTACTTGTCAGATGGAATGTGTGAAGACATCGAGGAGGAATGCGAGGGCTCTGTTCAGGTCGCTAGGCAGTCTGGACTCTGAATCATGCCGCGTGGGTACAGATTCCTAACAAGTGAAGTCTCAGAACTGACATCATTCTTGCAAGATTGTCTGGGGTCGGTTGTACTGCCTGACAAGTTCCTACCTTAGGGATTTTCAACACATGGGTTTTTTCTCCAACCACATTTAATACACATCATTCCTTCCAGCTCTTTTCTCTCAGCTGGAATTTGGCAAAGTAGGACTGTCCTAAGCGTGCCTCCCTGCCCTCCCGCTGACGGGGCATTCTTGGAACAGCATGTGCTCCTCGCCTGACCACTCAGCAGTACTTATCTCTGTCAGCATTTATTTAATCATGGTCGGGCATGGCACTAGGCCTCAGGGTTGCAAGTGACAATCACTGTCCTAACTGTGATCTGTGCCTTTAGAAGAGGAGGCACAGCTCTCACAGGGTACCTGAACTAGGCTGGTGGGATTAGTGAGTGCTTGAACACAGTGCCAGGCAATAAATATTCCATGACTGAGCTGCTGTCTGGGCGTGAGTTAGTGCAGGGAAGGCTCCAAGCCATGAACAAGATCCACAAGTGCATAGGAAGCAGAGGGAGGTGACACTGGGAAGGAGCTTGTCGACCTTATGTGCCATGTTTAAGGAGTCAAAAAAAAAAAAAAAAAAAAAAACATTCAAAGGGCTTTAGGCATGGAGAAGAGGAAAGGAAACCAGCCGTATAGCCACGAGGAAGAGCGATTGGAAGGGTCTAGGCTAGAGGCAGGGAGATCTGTCAGGAGGTTGATGTGGGTCTCCAGAGGTCAGGTAGAAGGAAATGAAGAACAAGTATACATAATAGCCCTCTGGGGGCCCAACATGGATCTAGAACACCTGTTAGAAACCATCTCCCAGCCATGGTGAATGCTGTGGACTGGGATGCAGGGTCAGGCACAGGTGTCATTGTCCACGTCACTAAGAAGGACAAGATCTCCATCAGGACACGAAGGGCCTGACTGGACTAACCCTGTTCCCCATGCCCAGGTGGATTTACTTTATATATAAAATAGCCTTTTTTTTTTTTTTTTTTTGGTTTTTCAAGGTAAGGTATCCCAGACTAACCTGGAATTTACTGTGCAGTCTCAGGCTGACCTCGAACTCACAGCAATCCTCCTACCTCTGCCTCCCAAGTACTGAGATTAAGGGCGTGTACTACCATACCTGGCTTAAAATAGCCTTGTTAGGGCTGGAGAGGTTTGATTCCCCAGAACCCACATAAGCCAGATACACATGCATCTAGAGTTCATTTGCAGTGGTTGAAAGCCCTGGTGCGTCCATTCTCTCTCTTCCTCTCTCTCTCTCAAATAGATAAAATAAATAAGTATTTTTAAATAGCCTTTTTAAAAGAATGGCCAGACCTCAGGAAAATAAGTAAATAATAAATAATAAATAAACAAACAGCTACTGCAGACAACAGTGACTTGGGTGTGCTGGGGGTGGTGCTGGGCTGGGATGGCACAGCCCACTACGTGTAAGCATTTCATGAACAGATCAGTGCTGTGAGAGCACAGAGCTACAGTCACCGACAAGGGCTCCAGGACGAAAGGAGCAGTAGGATGGAATGGGGAGTGGGGCCTTGGCCAGAGAGCATGGTGTGAGAAGGAGAAGGGCATGAGAAAACAGCTGCACCATGGCAACACTGTCTCAGGCCTAGCAGTGGAGGCTACCCACCTCAACACCACACCTGAGCCCCTTGGTGCTGTCCTTATGAGCTCTTCCCTGTCAGACTCTGCCCTGGGAGACATCTCACCAGCTGCTCAAGGGTCATCCTTACCTCACCATCTGCCAACCCTCCTATACCTCACTCACCCCACCAGGCACAGCATGCGCCAGAAGACATTTTGGCTTCCTTCATGTGCCAACTACCTCCATGTATACCACAGACCAGAACTTCTCAGAAACCAGGGGTGTGAAGACCCTTGGGAAAGCAGCCATTTCAGAATGCCACATTCATTCTGTGTGACAGCTGTTCCTTAGAAGGAATCGTTCTGAGAAGGCCACATGAGTAATTATACAAAGGAAGATGAATTATACCACCACCCTTTTGGCATAAAAATAATTTTCAGTAAAAGGTTAAAACCATCAAGATATATCAATGAGATCTACTCCATTATACCAAGAGTGATTGATTGGAAAGCACTTTACTTACAGGAAAATCACAGTGATACAATACAGTTTCCACTTTTAAAGTACTTCACATTAAAAAAAATCATACCAATGTATAAAAATAGTTACACTAAAGATGTGAATCAACAGTGGAGTAATTTATTGGCACTTGAAAGCCTTGCAGTATAAATAGACCCAACAATGGGAATATCAAGTAACTCTGGGCTGTGGCAACCTAACCTCCATTTTCACTAACACAAAAGAAAGTCACATGCAGTTCATCTAGGCCATCTGGCCAGCTTGGAAGAGACCTGGGGAAGAGAACATGGTGAGACTATTAGTTCACATCAACACAAAGCACTGAGCATGGCAGTGGAAGAGGCATAGGAGGATAAAGATGTCCCGGGCTTTTGGGCTGTGTATATAGTAGGCAGCACAGTGTGATCAGGGCCCAAAAGAATTTCAGTCAGTTACAGGATACCAAAGGGAAGGGAACACTTTAGTGCTGTGATGTCCTTCCTTTTGTCTTCCTTCCCTGCCTCCAAACACTTACTACATGTCGAATGTGAATACAGAGTTTGAACTGGATCTGAATGCCCATGGCAGCTCTGCCCCTTCCCAGTTAGGTGACCACCACAGATGAGTTACTTTGTGTCTCTGAGATTCAGTTCCCTTCTTGTGTTGTGTTGTTTTGTTTTAGCTTGGCTTTGTGGGGGAAGGTCATTGTCAAGATGAAATGAAGTCAATGCCTTTAATCCCAGCACTTGGGAGACAAAGGTAGGAGGATCACTGTGAGTTTGAGGCCACCCTGAGACAACAGAGAGAATTCCAGGTCAGCCTGGACAAGAGTGAGACCCTACCTCAAAACAAACAAACAAAAAAAAGATGAAATGAAGTCAATAGCATGTGTATGACATAAAGCATCCATCTTTGCTGCCCCTTCCTATGCATAGCAAAACAGAAGGAAACCAGGCACGGTGGGGAACGCCTTTAATCCCAGCACTCCAGGGGCAGAGGTAGGAGGATCGCAGTGACATCAAGGCCAGCCTGGGACTGGAGTAAGCTCCATGAAAGTAATCCAAACCCTAACTTCTACGCCTCAGCACAAAGCAGAAGTACTTTTCTACCCCATCCATGCTTCAACTCCAAGGAGTTTTCCCAATGTTGGATGTAATGTGGCCTTTCCAGGTTTGGCACTCAGGGGCCCACTGCTGTCCTCTATGTAAAGAAAACCATGGAGGGCTGGAGAGACAGCTTAGCCATTAAGGCACTTGCCTACGAAGCCTAAGAACCCGTGTTTGACTATCCAGATCCCACGTTAGCCAGATGCACAAAGGTGAGGCAAGTGCAAGGTGGCACATGCCCACTAGGTGGTGCAATGTCTGGCGTTTGATTGCAGTGCCTGAGGCCCTGGCACATTACTTCTCTCTCTAAATAAATAAATATTAAAAAAAAAAAAAAAAGGAAAGAAAACCATGGAGTCCCCAGCATCTCACTTCTAGTATGGGCAACTTGAACTAGTTCATCAAAACAACACATTTTTGGGCTGGAGATATGGCTTAGAAGTTAAGGTACTTGCAAGGAAAGCCAAAGGATCCAGGTTTGATACCCCAGTACCCACATATGGCCAGATGCTCAAGGTGGCACATGCATCCGGAGTTCATTTGCAGGGGCTAGAGGCCCTGGCACACCCTCTCATTCTCTTTCTCTCTATCTCTCTCTCTCAAATAAATAAATATTTTTAAACCATATTTTGGGGGGGCTGGAGAGATGGCTCAGTGGTTAAGGTACTTGCTTGCAAAGCCAAAGGACCCAGGTTCAACTCTGCAGGACCCACGTAAGCCAAACACACAAGGTGACACAAGTGTGCAGAGTTGCACATGCACACAAGGTGGCACACACATACGAAGTTTGATTGCAGTGGCTGGAGACCCTGATGCTCCAACTCTGTCTCTGTCTCTTTCATTCTCTATCTCTTCTTTCATTAAAAAAAAAAAATTTTATATTTAAAATTTTTATTTATTTATTTGAGAGAGTATGGGCATCCCAGTGCCTTTTGCCACTGCAAACGAACTCCAGACACACGTGCCACTTTGTGCATCTGGCTTCACATGGGTACTGAGGAATCAAACCCAGGCTGGCAAGCTTTGCAAGCAAGCACTGAGCCACCTCTACAGTCCCCAAAGCATATTTAAGTGACTGCTATTTCATGAATGCTTTTCTGGGGAAATGCTCCCCCAGGTGGGGCACCAACAACAGATTAAAGGACAATGTCACCGGGCGTGGTGGCTCATGCCTTTAATCACAGCACTCAGGAGGCAGAGGTAGGAGGATCACCATGAGTTCAAGGCCACTTTAAGACTACATAGTGAATTCCAAGTCACCCTGATCTCAAGTGAGACCTAACCTCGAAGAAAGAAAAAAAAAAAAAAGACAATGTCACCAAAGTTCAACCTAGTGAACCAATGAGTACACAAAATAAACTATTTGCTTCCTTCAGCTGCTTCTGGTCAGGTATTGTCCGAGCAATGAGAAAGTGACTGATACACAGAGGTTGGGTAAGAGGTCCTCACAGGAGAGTGGGTGAACTCAAAGCAGCCCCAGCATTGAAAGTCTTATCCCAGAATGAACAGTAACCTCCTCACAGCTGCATGGATGGAGCTTCTGGTCCTTTGTCACCCTCTGCATATGCTGTCGTTCCCGCACCCCATGCTGAGACTACAAGATGCATCATTTCATACAGCTGCCACAGAGGGAACATCAAGAGGCACAATGTCACTCTTAAGTGGTCGCAGTTACTTTTGAAAAAGATGACAATGGTTGTTTTGTCAGAGGACGGCATCACACAGATGCATGCTTCTTTTATGGGGCTGTATAACTGAGCAATTGTCAGGGAAAAGTGAAGACCTCTCCTAAGAGTTACATGTCGGCAATGCCTTAGTCAGGAAAATAAGCCAGCTGTAGTCCTGGCGTGATGCCGACAGCTCTACTACTAGCTTTTGTTTGTTTTGTTTTTCAAGGTAAGGTCTCACTGTAACCCAGGCTGACCTGGAACTTACTCTGTAGTCCCAGGCTGGTCTCCAACTCATGGTGATCCTCCTACCTGTTTCCCCAGTGCTGGGATTAAAGGTGTGCACCACCACACTGGCTTTGCTACTAATGTTTTGAACCTGTGTGCAGTCAGGAGTCACAACTACTAAGTGTCCCTCCCAGTCCCCTCAGCTTTCAAGTGAATATCAGTGCCAACCCTGGGTTGAAAAAGAGACTACCACAATAAGCTGGGGCATGTCCAAGTGCACGAGAGAGTTCCTCTCAGTTCATTTCATATCGACTTGTACCGGATGTCCACAAAACTTTTTTTAAATTTTTTTCTATACTTAATTAATTTATTTATTTGAGAGAAAGAGGCAGAGGAGAAAGAGAATGGGCACACCAGGGCCTCCAGCCACTGCAAACGAACTCCAGATGCATGCACCCCCTTGTGCATCTGGCTTACATGGGTCTTGGAGAATCAAACCGTGTAGCCTGCGTAGTCGTCTCGCCAGCAAGAACGCACACGGACACCAGGATCCTTCTGCAGCAAGCGTTTATTGCAGTTAACAGATGAAAAGAGGAAGACCCAGAGCCCCGAAATGGCGCCGCTTATATAGCCCCTAGGCGGCGTGTACTCTGCTGATTGGCTGCGCGCTCATCACCCCATATGACGCCCCGGGCTGGGCAGTGACTTGGCGCGCTTTTACCACTTGCACATGCGCTATTCTACTTGTTCACCAGGACCGAGGCCGGATGTCAGCGCCATCTTGTAATGGCGATCACACTCTCTCGGCTCTCCACATCTCCCCCTTTTTGTTTTAATAAGATGACAACTGCCTCATAGCCCAACCAGCACGGCACCAAACAACCCTATGCTCGATCAAGCAAATTCCTTCCTTGGGGAATAAGCGATCAAGAGCTCACTCCCTCACCTTATCAGGTGCAATGGAGACAAGTCCTCTGAGTGCAAAGGCCAAGGGAGAGGCAAAAAGGGGAGTTGACACCCATCCCCGTGCAATGGAATATTGTTCCTGGGGGTGCAAGGGCTGTCAATCTCATATTTTGGTGCTGCAGCCACTTAGGCAAGGGCTGATTAGACTTAGATCTCTCATCGACTCAGTGCAATGGGCTAAACCCCTGAGGTGCATCGACTGAGGGTCTCAGTCTAATTAATTAACCAAATTTCAGGAGATGATCCCTGTTCCATAGCCACAAGTGCTTGCGCAATAACGACCTTGTCACGTTGCTGTTGAGCTCTGAGCTTGCAGAACAACCAAAGCAGGAACACTAAGCCACAACATAGGGCTGCACCAAACAACGCCACTCCCACCCATTCCTTAAAGAAAGAGAAGGCTGAAGAAATCCAGGATGTCAGGCCCACAGCTAGGGAGGGGTCAACTCTAGTAGAATTCACATGGACGATGGCTAGTCTCAACTCTCTCACGGCGGCTTCAAAATCAGCAGACCAATTTCGCATCATGGCAAATTGGAAGTATTCCCCATCGTTGTTCCGTCTTGGCCAGGTTCCATGTGAGACTTATACTCAGTAGCAATATTAGGGTCTTCATAATGGATCTTGTCCACTTCTTCGGCTCCCGCACAGGATCTCGATGATTCATCAGGTATCACAAGTCTACGTGTTAGGCGTTCTGGTAGCCAGAATGGATTGTCTTCTTCCTTAGTCCTGCAGTTCTGAATCCTTCCCCGTGAATGGGGGGTCTCCTCGGCGCCGGCGATGACAGGCACCCGGCGTCCCGGGTTTCGTCACCAGCTGTAGCCCGCGTAGTCGTCTCGCCAGCAAGAACGCACACGGACACCAGGATCCTTCTGCAGCAAGCGTTTATTGCAGTTAACAGATGAAAAGAGGAAGACCCAGAGCCCTGAAATGGCGCCGCTTATATAGCCCCTAGGCGGCGTGTACTCTGCTGATTGGCTGCGCGCTCATCACCCCATATGACACCCCGGGCTGGGCAGTGACTTGGCGCGCTTTTACCACTTGCACATGCGCTATTCTACTTGTTCACCAGGACCGAGGCCGGATGTCAGCGCCATCTTGTAATGGCGATCACACTCTCTCGGCTCTCCACAAAACCGGAATCCTTTGGTTTTGCAGGCAAACACCTTAACTGCTAAGCCTGACAAAACTTCCTTTTTAATTTAATTTTTTTATTAACAACTTCCATGATTGTAAACAATATCCCATGGTAATTCCCTCCCTCCCCCACTTTCCCCTTGGAAACTCCATTCTCCATCATATCCCCTCCCCCTCTCAATCAGTCTCTTTTATTTTGATGTCATGATCTTTTCCTCCTATTATGATGGTCTTGTATAGGTAGTGTCAGGCACTGTGAGGTCATGCATATCCAGGCCAGTTTGTGTATGGAGGAGCACATTGTAAGGAGTCCTACCCTTCCTTTGGCTCTTACATTCTTTCCACCACCTATTCGCAATGGACCCTGAGCCTTGGAAGGTGTGATAGAGATATTGCAGTGCTGAGCACTCCCGTCACTTCTTCCCAGGACCATAATGTCTTCTGAGTCATCCCAAAGTCACTGCCATCTGAAAAGAGAAGGTTCTCTACCAAAAGTGAGAGTAGCATTAATATATGAGAAGTGCTTACTGGGCAGTTTGGTGAACATAGTATATACATTTAGCCAGACAGCAACAGATGTTACACCCCTAGGGCTCATGACTACCCATGTTTTAAGTTTTCAGTATCAGGGATGTATTCCTTCCCATGGAGCAGGCCTCCAGTCCAATTAAAGGGCAGTTGGTTTCCACCATGACAGGCGTGCCACTATTGCACCCATTGGCTCATTTGGCCTGGCTGGCAAAATATAAGGCTTGCAGTGTCCACTGTGGAGTATCTTCACTGGTGATTTCTCTCTTTCCCATGAACTGTATGCAGAATGGCTTCTTCCAGCTTTCTGTCAGCTGGTCTACATGGAGGAGGTTATCAGCTCAGTTCCAGCAGGATTTCTCAGTGGCCTTGCAGCCCAAGTATGTGGAGTCTTCAGCAATAGGGTCTCACCATCTATTCCTGGTGGGAAACCAAGAGCCTTGGCAATGGCTTATAATGTTTTAAGGGCATCAGGGACCTCCCTGGCCAACAACTCACTGGAAGGTATCCCATCCCTGGCACAGAAAATTTTCTAGTAACAATCTGTGGCTCCTGAGTGTTCCATTGCAGCCTGACAAAACTTTTTTATTTTATTTATTTTTTGGTTTTTCGAGGTAGGGTCTCACTCTAGCCCAGACTGACCTGGAATTCACTCTGTATTCTCAGGGTGGCCTTGAACTTACGGCATTTCTCCTACCTCTGCCTCCCGAGGGCTGGGATTAAAAGTGTGCGCCACCACGCCCGGCCTGACACAAATTTTGAAGAGAAAACATTCAGATACAAAAACAAACCTATCTACAAATACACAGACAATGACTGATGCTGTTTTTATATTAAATCAAATCTGTTTTTTCTTATTAAAAATATATATTTGTTTTGTTTAGCATTTTAGACTTTTGTTTTTTGAGACAAGGTCTCACTCTAGCTGAGGCTGACCTGGAACTCACTCTACAGCCCAGGTTGGCCTCAAACTCACAGTAACCCTCCTACCTCAGCTTCCCAAGTACAGAAATTAAAGACCTGAGCCACCATACCTGTCCTTTTTCTTTTTCTTTTTTTTTTAATAAAACTTGGAAATTGCAGTACTACCCTATACTTTTTACCTAAATTCACCAATTACTAGCATTTTGTCAAATTTGTTTCATTTTCCTCTTTTTATTTGTTTATTTATTTTTTGAGGTAGGGTTTTGCTCTAGCCCAGGCTGACCTGGAATTCACTATGTAGTCTCAGGGTGGCCTCGAACTCACAGCAATCTTCCTACCTCTATCTCCCGAGTGCTGGGATTAAAGGTGTGCGCCACAATGCCCAGCTTTTATTTTACTCTTACAAAGCAAAAATATATTTATTTTTAGGCAAATACTTTTTAATTTAATTTTTGACAAATGTTGCATAGATGTAACGTATCCCTATTTAGCAAGCTAACAGGCTACACGGTCAGTCTGAGCTACTCGTGTTTCTGTACGGCAGCAATGACTGTAAGAAAATTACCAGGCTGGAAGGTGCTTATTTGGCAGAGTGCGTGCTCAGCATGCGCGCAGCTCTCGATGGGCTCCCCGGCACTCCAACATAGAGCTTGGGAAGTGGAAAGAAACCTGCTGTCCCCGTTTGGTTTCAGAAAAACATCTGAATGGCTCTTAGCACTCTTTGCATTCATTTTTAATGGAAATATAGCTAATTCTAGGGCCAGGCAAGGGGTATACAAAATGAACCAGGGCAGTTTGTAATGCCAGAAAGCAAGCACTGAGAACAAAATGATGAGGATGTGCCTAACAGATGCAGAAGCCAACTGGAAAAATCCCCAATTGGCAAGGCTGGAACAGTGTGAACAACAAAACAAATAATGCATAACAGCCCAAAGAATAACATGAGCTCATGCTGGTGTGAGCAAGTGACCGAGTAAAGAGACAAACCTCCCATGTTGATATGGAACCCCAAGGGTACAGAGCACAACTCAGGCGCCCTAAGACCAGGACATCCTTGGCGATTGGCTTCTGGAGCAAAGTGCCTAGAGACAGAAGCTACCTAGCATCACTCTACACCCTGCTTTGATGTAGAGAACATTTTACTGTTGTGTTCCTTGCTCCAAGATTATTAGCATGTGGCACCATGCCACTGAATTACCTTTTTAGTTTTATATTTTTGGCTTTTTGAGGTAGGTTCTCGCTCTAGCCCAGGCTGACATGGAATTCACTCTGTAGTCCCAGGTTGGCCTCAAACTCACAGTGATCCTCCTACCTCTGCTTCCTGAGTGCTGTGATGAAAGGCGTGCACCACCATGCCCAGCATATATGTAATATTTTTACTGTATTTATTTGAGAGAGAGAATAGGCACGCCAGGGCCTCTAGCCACTGCAAATGAACTCCAGACCCATGTGCCACTTTCTGCATCTGCTTTATGTGGGTACTTGGGGAATAGGAACTGGGTTCTTTGGCTTAACTGCTAAGCCATCTCTCTATACCTTTTTAAAAATATTTTTATACATTGATTTTATTTATGAGAAAGAGAATTTTTGTAATACACAGTTTGGGAGCCATGCATGGCTACGCACACCCATAACTCCAGTGCTGAGGGGCAGAATCAGGAGGATCACAGGTGCTCTCTTCTCTGGTCAGCCAGCCTCACTGAACAACAGGGATTCTTTCAGAGAAATAAGGTGGAAGACACCCCCCCCCCCCATGTCTTCCTCTGGCCTCCACACACATGCAGAAGGCACTCATTTACACACAAATGCAGTTTGGGCAATGGCTGACTACAAGGTTATCTTCACAACTGTGCTTTCATTACAGGGTGCTGGTGACAGTTTTGTGGGAGCTCTGGCCTTCTACCTGGCTTACTATCCAAATTTGTCCTTGGAAGAAATGATCAAGAGAGCCAACTTCATCGCTGCAGTCAGCGTTCAGTCTGCAGGAACACAGGCCTCTTATCCATACAAAAAAGACCTGCCACTTACTCTGTTTTGATTGTTGTTAATCCCCAAATAAATACCTGCCAATAAGATGTGCTCTTAACAGTTAAATGTCCCTTCTTTTCATCGACTGTTCATTCATCAAGTCATCTTCAAGCTTTCATTTACTTGTGATAATGATTCTTTGCTCTTCATGCATTTGCGAAAACCCACCAGAATTAGATTCCACCCTCAGGATCTGTACAAACATTACTACTGGCCTGGGCGTGGTGGTGCACACCTTGAATCCCAGTAAAGGTAAACAGTGGTAAGCTGAGGTAGGAGGATCACTGTGAGTTCTAGGCCACCCTAAGACTACATAGGGAATTCTAGCTCAGCCTGGGCTACAGCGAGACCCTACCTCAAAAAAAAAACAAAAACAAAAACAAAAACCTACTATTCAGGGACCAACAACTCTATTGACACAGATCAATGCTGTGTGCATAATAGAGTAGGGGTCATGGGCAGCAGTCTGAAGCCAGAGCAGGGAAGAGAATTACATTTCCCAAGGACATTCTAAGAAGGGCCTATGTTGGCTTTCCTAAGTGTCAGTATTAAATGAATTGAATTACTGAAATATTTCCATGTTTATTTCAGCAACTGGTTTTCTTGTTTTTGTTTTGCTTTTCGATGTGGGGTTTCACTCTATCCATCCTCCTAACTCTGCCTCCCCAGTGCTGGGATTAAAGGCATGCACCACCAAACCCAGCTTCAGCAAATGATTGTGGGCCCCATTCAGCTCAAGGGCTAAGTACAGAAGTCATTTGTTAGGCATGTTAAGGCCCGTTTCATATTTAAGTCTTTTTGTCTATCATTTTTATTTATTTATTTGAGAGCGACAGACAGAGAGAGAAAGAGGCAGAGAGAGAATGGGCATGCCAGGGCCTCCAGCCACTGGAAACGAACTCCAGATGTGTGCAGCCCCTTGTGCATCTGGCTAACGTGGGTCCTGGGGAATGGAGCCTTGAACAGGGGTCCTTAGGCTTCACAGGCAAGCACTTAACCGCTAAGCCATCTCTCCAGCCCCCATTTTTTTTAAAGAAATCCACATATGCCAGAGACCCTTTACATGGCTTAGCTAGGATTGTCTATGATTTTTCTTGTAACCCAAGACCACTGAGTAGTTTCAACCTACAAATAGCCAAGATCTCACCTGTTATGGCTTCAAATCTGAGCTTTACCAAAAAAAAAAAAGAAAAAGAAAAAGAAAAAAAAAAGGCCATAAAATAGCCAGCTGACAATAAAACCACAAACCCTTAAGACTCACTCAACAACTGCTTACATTTAATTCTATTTCCAGAGAGCTGGGTCGTGGGGAGGGAACACCTGTTATTTGGGGCAGCACTGAGTCCTTAATGCTCATGACCAGTGTGTATGCTATTTCTCAAATTCTTGAAGTACTGCAAACAAGCAGACTCTTGAGGAGCCATGAGCTTATCTTTCTCACGTGAAACCAGAAAGGTAAGAAAAAAATTTTTTAAGAATGCTGTGGAGGGCTGAAGAGATGGTTCAGCAGTTGAGGCATTTGCCTGCAAAGCCTAACAACCCAGGTTCAATTCCCCAGTACCCACGTAAAGCCAGATGCAGAGTGGTGCATGAACTTGGAGTGTTTGTCACAGCTGGAAGCCCTGGTGCTCCCATTCTCTCTTTCTGCTTGCAAATAAATTCATGTAAAAAATTAAAAACCACCAGGCATGGTGGCACATGCCTTTAATCCCAGCACTCGGGAGGCAGAGGTAGGAGGATCACCGAGAGTTCGAGGCCACCGAGACTACATAGTTAATTCCGTGTCAGCCTGGACCAGAGTGAGACCCTACCTCGAAAAACCAAAAAAAAAAATAAGAAAAAAAAACCTATGGGAAACAACAGCCCTAGTGCAAAAAGGCATGATTTGGGTGGGCAGAGGTTCTTATGAGAACATCAGAAACCATCAGAGGGGTTTGCCAGCTAGCTGGTGGTGTGGTACCACCATGCTCCAGAGGCACTGGAAGTATCTATAGAAACATGCTATAGTGCCTCTTATTAAAATAAATAAAGAGGGCTGGAGAGATGGCTTAGCAGTTAAGCGCTTGCCTGTGAAGCCTAAGGACCCCGGTCTGAGGCTCGATTCCCCAGGACCCACATTAACCAGATGCACAAGGGGGCACACGTGTCTGGAGTTCTTTTGCAGTGGCTGGAGGCCCTGGCGCGCCCATTCTCTCTCTCTCTCTCTGTCTCTCACATAAATAAACAAAAAACATTTTAAAATATTAAAAAATAAATAAATAAATAAATAAATAAAGGGCTGGAGAGATGGCTTACAGGTTAAGGCGCATACCTGCAAAGCCTAAGGACCTCAGTTTGATTCTCCAGCTCCTACATAAGCCAGACGCACATGGTGGCACATGCTTCTGGAGTTGGTTTGCAGTGGCTAGAAGCCCTGGTGTGCCCACTCTCACTCTCTAATAAATAAATAAATAAATAAAATAAAATCTTTTAAAAAAATGACTTGTAGCCGGGCGTGGTGGCGCACGCCTTTAATCCCAGCACTTGGGAGGCAGAGGTAAGAGGATCGCCATGAGTTCAAGGCCACCCTGAGACTAAATAGTGAATTCCAGGTCAGCCTGGGCTAGAGTGAGACCTTACCTCGAAAAACTAAAAAAAAAAAAAAAAAAAAAAAAAAAAAATGATTTGTGAGGGGGAAAGAAGAGAGAATTATCATGGTTGTCTGTAAGTATGGAAGTTGTCAATTAAAAAAAAAGGGGGGCCGGGCATGGTACTTCACGCCTTTAATCCCAGCACTCAGGAGGCAGAGGTAGGATTGAATTCAAGGCCACCCTGAGATTACATAGTGAATTCCAGGTCAGCCAGGGCTAGAGCAAGACTGTACCTCGAAAATCCAAAAAAAAAAAAAAAAAAATTATAATAAAAAAAATAAAACCCCTAGCTGCTTTGGTGAGAGTGGGAGAATGTGGACAATGGCACTCTGCCTAACCCCACAAGCACCTCTGGTTCTTCCTGCTCGCCCTCCCATCCCTACCACACAAATGTCTTCACTATCCTGAGGAGCTACTCTGCCTTCCCTGAGAAAAAACTAAAAGCAGGTTTGAGAGTCACTATGGAAAATGTCTTGTATTATATGAGACAATAGTTACTTCTTGGTAATGTGGTTGATTTTATTGCAAATAGTGGGGAGAAAAATCACTGAGACAATAGCACAAGCTATTTTAATATTTTTTATTAAGGCCTATAAAAATACCCAGAAAGATAAATAACCGATTCAATGATACAGCCCTAATAGGAAGAACTTTCTTTCTCTTCATTGTTTCCTTCACAATGGCCTTGGAATCACAGGAGGTGGTCAGGCCATACCATTTCCTCTTCTTTTATTACTTGCTGCAAGATTTTTGAATCAGTATCCCCACCCTCAGTCTTCTCATTTATAAATCAAATTCATTTCAGTCCATTGTTTAGAGGGAGCGTATTTTTCTCTGTTCCACGAAGAGGACTTTTTTTTTCACTGTGAGGCAAGAGAAAAAGACTGTAACAGTAATCTAAAAGTGTCATCATTTTCTCTTTTTTAATTTTTTAAAAATTATTTTTATTTGAGAGAGAAAGAGAGGGAGAATGGGCGTGCCAGGGCCTCCAGCCGCTGCAAATGAACTCCAGACACATGCACCACCTTGTGCATCTGGCTTACGTGGGTCCTGGGGAATCGAACTGAGGTCCTTTGGCTGCAGACAAACGCCTTAACTGCTAAGCCATCTCTCCAGCCCAAAAGTGTCATCATTTTCATTTATTTATTTTCAAGAAGAGAATGGGCAAGTCAGGGCCTCTTGTTACTGCAAGCAAACTCCAGACATATGTGTCATATTGTGCATCTGGCTTTACATGGGTACTAGGGAGTCAAACCCAGGCCATCAAGCTTTGCAAACAAGTGCCATTAACCACTGAACCGTCTCTCCAGCTCCATCATTTTTTATTAGAATACACACCATACTCTAAGCCCACTCCTTTCTAATTTTACTATTCCTTTGACATGAGAATGGAAGTGATTTGCAAACTCAATCCCAGAGAGGAGAAGGAAAGAAGAGGTAAGGAAGACAAAGGGTGGGCCACCAACAAGTAGTGTCCTATGTACTTCACAAAATCCAGCTTCAAGAAATACTATGGACGAAAGTGGAAAACAGTGACTTCACTTAGCTGAGGACCATTCGGTAGTAGGGAAGCAAGAACAGGCTGGGGTGGGCTCCAGAAACAGCAACTAGAAGTGAGCAGAACCCAGAAGAAATGGTGAAGATTAAAAGCACAGAGCTCTACTTTCCAGAGCCTGGTGACCTACTCCTGAAATGTTTTAGTTTAATAATAAAACATACCAGCCAGGCAGATCGGCACATGCCTTTAATTTCAGCACTTGGGAGGCTGATGTAGGACTGCCACGAGTTTGAGGCTAACCTGGGCTAGAATGAGATGCAGCTGCCTTGGGGGGGGGGGAACATTGTACAAAAACTTCAACATGCTGAGTTTTACTTAGTACAGTACCAAACAGCAGTAGGATGTACCTGAGCAAAAGGCTGGGAGCAAGTGCTAAGAAACGGGCTTCCATGGGCTGAAGAGGGTCCTATAGTCCATTTCAACAGAACCCAACACAGCCCTGATCCATGTTTGACACACAAAGCACCCAAGCAAAGTCCAGTATCCAAGGACTGTGTGACTGAACAACTAGTCTTCACCATATTAGGAGATCTCTCTCTCTCTCTGCAAATAAATAAAAACATTTTTAAAAAAGAACCTAGAGCTGGAGAGATGGCTTAGACTAAGGACTCCGGTTTGAGTCTCAATTCACCAGTACCCTCATAAGCCAGAAGCACAAGGGGGCACATGCATCTGGTGTTCATTTGCAGTGGCTGGAGGCCCTGGCACACCCATTCTGTACCTGCCTCTTTCTCTCTCTGTCTTTGTTGCTCTCAAATAAATACATAAATAAAATTTAATAAAAAAGAACCTAAATATCAAAGTAGGCAGCAATGTCAGAGACCTCAAAGCGAAGATAAACCTTAGTTCCTAAAGCAGGAGCACCATTTGGATCCACTTAACCTGGACAAAGGGCCAGGGAATGTAGCTTGTGTTACACCATTTGCCCAGAATGCAAAAGGCCAAGTTCAACCTCCAGCTTGGGGGGGGGGGGGGCGGCGCAGTGGGCGTATTCTAGCTCTAAAGTTCATCAACAGAGTCCCTAGGCAGATTTCTCCCCTCAATTTCCTTCCTGGTATGAAAGAGAATTCCATTTCCTTCATAGAGCTCTTGCCAGATAAACAGCAAGTACTCAATACATGTTATTTGAGTTGAAATGACACTGCTATCCACAACAGTAAACATAAATCAACTTTCTGCCAAAATATTTTAATTAATAGAAGAATGAATCTGTCAGATTCTTTTCATAAAATTAACCTAAATCTATTCTGTTTCAATTAAAGTCTGTATTGCCTTGTTCAGTGATCCACAGAATTAAAACTGACAAGTTCTCATTCTTTATAATAAATGAAAGTTTAGTAAGCTTGGGTCTCAGCCTTTAATCCTTTCTACTTGGAAATTAGCATCAGTGTTACATGAGGAAAAGGAGTGAGAAACGAAAGGCACATGCAATTGCTTCTTGCCATAGACGGTAGATGAAATGTTCAACTAACTGTAAATGCTTCCACATTTCCTGATTTGCTTCATAAAACAGACTAACAAAACATCCTGGCCAGGCATGGTGGCACATGTCTTTAATCCCAGCACGGAGGATCAACATGAATTCAAGGCCACCCTGAGACTACATAGTGAATTCCAGGTCAGCCTGGGCTAGAGAAAGACCCTACCCTGAAAAAGAAAAAAGGGAAGAAGAAGAAAGAAGAAGAAGAAGAATGAAAATTAGTGGGCTGGGGAGATAGCAGTTAAAGGCCCTTGCTCGCAAAGACTTCCAACCTTGGTTCAATTCCCCAGTACCCACGTAAAGCCAGATGCTCAAAGTGGCACATGCATCTGAAGTTTATTTGCAGCAAGAGTCCCTGGCATACCCATACACTCTCACTCTCTCTCTCCCCCTCTCCCTGGCAAATAAATAAAATATCTTGTTTGTTATATTGAAGTAAGGATTTTTGTTGACTTTGAGGTCAGCCTGGGACTACTGAATGAATTCCAGGTCAGCATGAGCTATAGTGAACCCTTGCCTTGAAAAAAACAAACAACAGCAACAAAAAAAGAAACTCAAGCAATTATAAGCTGATAACTGAGCTGTTCAATTTTTCTTTTTATAAATGTTTCCTCAAATTAATAAAGATTTTCTTACTAAGAAGCAACCAAATACCAACAACAATCAGGTGCTAACTCTAACTATAGTCTGAGTGGACATTCTGACCTTGGTAATATCTCTTTTAGACAAATACATCTCTATTAGTGGACAGCAAAAAATGAAAAGCAGATTTGCTCCCCTCATGTACCCGCATGATACCATGCTCCTGTACTCACATCTAACCTTGCTCACACCCTACCCCTTTTCATGACACCTCCTTTCCTGAGCACGACCACCTGTTCTCTTCACAAGACTGATTTCTCCCCTTCATGTCATAATTAACTAACCCTCCTGGAGATTTTCCTTGCATGTGCTGAGTTATACAAAATCTCCCAACACTCTCCTACATTTCAACATCCTAACCTTTAACTCCCAGCACTTAACAGAACGTCTGTTTCTCTGTTCCTCTCAAACCATGCTGGGAGAATGTGTCCTATTCCCAGACAGTAGCTAGCTCCATAAGAAACCATCAAGACATGTCTGCTGAATAAATGCTACACTGCCAAAACTGCCAGACATTTATCCTGCAAATTAGGCAGGAAGCCTTGAAAGCATATGTACTATGGTGTGTCACGCCTCTCAAGCTTACCAATTGGATCATAATGCAAAAGAGTCAGTTTCTCTCGGAGGCGGCTTCTCTTGGTGTTGAAGGAGAAGCCTGTCCCAGCTTGGCTTACCAATTTCACCAGAATCGTCCTAAAAGTAGAAATATAAGCTGTCAGAAACCAAGGAGACACAAGCCAGCATGACTAGAGAGCACATTGTGAGAACCCTATGGAGCCATACTAGTTGTGGGCACTAACTGGCCCTAAGAAGGTTCAATTCTGAGACAGACTATATTTCCCATCAAAGTTTCAATGGTTTTAAATTCCAAAGTTTGGGGCTGGACAGATGGCTTAGCGGTTAAGGCACCTACCTGAAAAACCTAACAACCCTGGTTCAATTCCCCAGTACCCTTGTAAACCAGATGCACAGGTGGCACAAGCATCTGGAGTTCAACTGCAGTGGCTAGAGACCCTGGCATGGCCATTCTCTCTGTGTCTCTCTTCTCTCTGCTTGCAAATAAATAATTTTTTAAATCACCACAAAAATAATTACAAAGTTTGGGCAATTATAACAACATGGTAATGTCCTAACCAAAACAGTAGGATCAACCCAATCAAGGAACTATATTTGACACCCACTGCTCACAAGAAACAGAAGTCAGGAGAGAACACACAGAAGTACTGGTAACTGTAGCTGGCTAAGACAGCACAGCCCTTCTTCTACGGATGAGTGATAACCATACAATCAGGAAGGGACAAAACTAAGCTGAAGTTTACATCACCAATGAGAAAACCTTGTGCCCCTTCACATTTCATTAGTTACAGTAGTCAAAAGGATCAAGTCCATGTTTGTCTCACTGGACTGTTTTTTTTTTTTTTTTTTTTTTTTGGTTTTTCGAGGTAGGATTTCACTCTAGCTCACGCTGACCTGGAATTCACTATGCAGTCTCAGGGTGGCCTCAAACTCGTGGTGATCCTCCTACCTCTGCCTCCAGAGTGCTGGGATTAAAGGTGTGTGCCACCATGCCCAGCCTCACTGGACTTTTCAATACCCCTGTCGTCATTGTTCATATTGGTCCTTTGTCTTCCCATGTACATGTTATTTCTAATGTAATTCCAAAACAAACTGAAAGCAGTTAAGACCACACTACAAGATATGGGCTTTTTGACACCTGTAACTCCAGCACTTTGGAGACTAAAGGAAGAGGACTGTTTTTACTCTTAGGATGATCCTGAGTTTGAGGCCTGCTCTACATAGTGAGTTCCAGGCCAGGTGGGCAAGGTGGCTCACACCTTTAATTCCAGCACTTGGAAGGCTGAGGCAGAAGGATTGCCATGAGTCCAAGGTCAGCCTGGGCTGCAGAATGAGTTCTAGGTCAGACAGGGCTAGAGTGTGTGCTTTAAACACACACACCACCACCACATCACACCACTGTTTTTAATGTTTCACACACTACCTTTTGAGACCCACAGTATCTGATTAATCAGGACAGACAGTAATGCTGGGCCTGGAGGTACAGGCCTGTCACCCTAGCTACTCAGGACAGGAAGGCAGAAGGATCAAAGTTTAACATCTGACCAAGTGTGGTGGCACACGCCTTTAATCCCAGCACTGGGGAGGCAGAAGTAGGAAGATTACTGTGAGTTAGAGACCAACCTGAGACTACATAGTGAATTCCAGGTCAGCCTGGGCTAGAGCGAGGCCCTACCATTAAAAACTAAAGGAACAAAAAAAGTTTCAGACCCATGCGGGCTGCAGAGTATGTTCAAGGCCAGCTTGGGCAACTTAATGAGACCCTGCCTCAAAATTTTACAAAACACTTAAAAAAAAAAAAAAAAAAAGAGGGTTGGGTTAATTTAGCTCAGTGGTAGAGTATGTGCTCACTATATTGAGAACCTTGGTTTAAAAAGCAATACTGGGGAAAAAAGAAGGTACACAATTCATTCAACAAAGGTTCAACAAATCAGTCCCTTACTCTCTGGTGAGCACTATATATAAGCTAAGTCTGCAGCTGTGTCCTCTGGGAGCTAAAGTGACAGCAGAAGGAAAAGTGTAAAGGTAAGACATGCATGATAAATGTCACAAAAGTACACAAAAGGCAGGGGTAACTATAGAAATCAATGGGGGCTGGGCATGGTAGCTCACACCTTTAATCCCTGAACTCAGGAGGCAGAGACAGGGTTGCTGTGAATTCGAGGTCAGCCTGGACTAGACTGAGACCCTACCTCAAAAAAAAAAAGGGGGGGGGAATAGGAATCACACACAAATAACTGGATTGTGGGAAAAGCTACAAGAAGAAATGAACAATATTACAATGTTAGGTGAGATACAAGCATACATGTTTTCATTAACTTTTATTTAAAATCATCTAGTTTAGGGCTAAAGAGATGGCTTAGTCAGTGGTTAAGGCCATCAGGCTTTGGAAGCAAGCACCCGTTTTAACTACTGAGCCATCTCCCCAGCCCAATGATTACGTTAATATAAAGACATACTGGTAGCAAGCAGCTAGACTAACTAGCCTAACATAGATAAGCAATGTTTAAATGAAATAAAAACTTGTACTTACTTTGACTTGCTCTTGGCAACTATTGTGTAAAGATTCAAAAGAGAAAATTTAAAAAATTAATTTATTAACAACGTTCTTACTGAAAGTACATATAAGCATCAGTAATAACCAAAAATATTTAATTCATGAGACGTATCGTGCTTTCACTCTGTAGCCACTTCCTAGACATTAGGGAACCCGACATCATTTTGTAGTCAAGATAAAAAAATCCAATCGGGGAGCTGGAGAGATGGCTTAGCGGTTAAGGCGCTTGCTTGCAAAGCCAAAGGGCGCAGATTCGATTCTCCAGGACCCACATAAGCCAGATGCAAAGGAGGGCGAATGCATCTGGAGTTCATTTGCAGGAGGCCCTGACGTACCCATTCTCTCTCTCTCTACCTGCCTATTTCTGTCTCTCTCTAAAATAAATAAATAGAAATAAAATATGTGGGGGAAAAAACAAAGGTGGTCTTCGTTGGGCACAATCTCTGTGGCTGGAACGGCTGCTTCAGAGCAGCGTAAGACGCTGCCCTGGCGCCCGCGTCGGGGGAAGGGGAAGGGCGCGGGCTCCGGCCGGAAGTCACCCGATCCACCGGGATGAGCACCGACCCGGGAGCCCGAGCCAGGGCGGCGCAGGGCGGCTGTCAGCCCCACGCCCCCTGGCCACACCCGAGGTCCAGGAACCCACGCTGACCCCACGAGCCCGCCCGCGGCTCAGGGCCCCGTCACGAGCCCGGCCCACTTACAGGAGACGGCGGACAGCAACATGGCGGCCGCGTCTGAGTGACAGCTAACAACTGCTTCCGGGGCACAGGCGAACTCCGCGCCGGGACAGCCGGAAGTTGCGCGAAGCCACGCCCCTACCTGGAGCTCGCGCTTTGACTGGGGAGTGTGCTTGTTTTGCCAGGAGAGGCTGGAATGCCCTTCCGGGTAAGCTGCATGGTTTACGGCCTTAGGACAGGAGTATGAGGCTGGGAAAAGGAAATGGCTGAAACCTGATGTAACTCAGTAATTGGCACGCAGGAACCTTCAATCCCCGGCACTGCAAAAAAAAAAAAAAAAAAAAAAAAATTGATAATAGTATAAATCGGGCGTGATGACTCACACCTTTAATCCCAGCACTTGGGAGGCAGAGGTAGGAGGCTCTCCGTGAGTTCAAGCCCAGCCTGGGACTACAGAGTGAGTTTAAGGCCAGCCTGGAAACTACAGAGAGAGTTCCAGGACAGACTGGGCTGAAGTGAAACCCTACCTCCAAAAGAAGAAACAAAAATAGGGCTGGAGAGATGGTTTAGCAGTTAAGGCACTAGCCTGCAAAGCCAAAGGACCCAGATTTGATTCCTCAGGACCCTAGTACTCCCATTCTCTCATCTGCCTCTTTTGCTCTCTCTCAAATAAATAAAAATTTAAAAACAGAAACAAGCCAGGCGTGGTGGTGGTGCACGCCATTAATCCCAGCCCTCGGTGGGGGGGGGGGGGGGTGAGGGGCAGAGGTCCTGAGACCACATAGTGAATTCCTGGGCTAGAGTGAGACCCTACCTCGAAAAATGAAAAAGAAAAGAAAGACACAAACAAATAATAGATGCCTAATACCACAAAACCAAAAAGTGACAGTGTCAGATTTGTGTGTGTGTGTACAGAAGATCATGTTGAGTGTTGTTTCCCAGGTGCCATCTACCTTTTTTTTTCTTTTTTTTTTTTAAAGAGGGAGAGAGAGATAGGTGCACTAAGACTTCTAGCCACTGCAAACAAACTCCAGATACATGCGCCACAAAGTGTGTCTGGCTGAGATGGGCACTAAGGATTCAAACCTTGGTCGTTAGGCTTCGCAGGCAAGCACCTTAACCACTAAGCCATCTCTCCAGCCCCCATCTACCTTTTTTGAAACAGAGCCTCCCACTGGCCTGGAACTCTCCAAATAGCCAAACTAAGCCCCAGGGATCCACCTGTCTTTGCCGTACCAGCGATTTAAGGCTATAGACACCTGCCTTTTTTAATGTGGCTTCTGGGAATCAAACTCAATTCCTCATGTTTGAAGACATGCCCTTTACTCTCCTATCCCTAAAGTCATAATTTAAACCCAGATTTTGCCTGACTCCAAAGACTGGTGCATTCCCCAGTAGACCTTGTGACCTAACAGTTAACCATCAGTGATTCTTTATATCTGTGCAAGAAAGCCCACTTCCGGGCTGGCAAGATGGCTTAGCTGTTAAGGCTTTTGCCTACAAAGCCAAAGGATCCAGGTTCGATTCCCCAAGACCCATGTAAGCCAGATACACAAGGTGGCACATGCATCTGGAATTCATTTGCAGTGGCTGGAATCCCTAGCATGCCTATTCTCTCTCTCTCTCTCTCTCTCTCTCTCTCTCTCTCTCTCATAGTAAAATTAAATTAAATTAGAAAAAAAGAAAGCCCAGCTTCTCAAACATCAAAGACCTCATCAATAGTTTTATGTAGTAAAGACGTTGGAATTGTGTGTGCGTGTGTGTGTGCACATGTTCATGTGTGTAAGTGCAGGTGCATGCATGCCATGACACACATGGGGGGGTGGTCAGAGGAAAAGTTGTGGGTGTCATTATCACCTTCTATCTCTTCTGAGGTGGAATCTCTTGTTCTCGTTCATTGATGGATTTCACAGGATACCTGATTCACAAGCTTCAAAAATAGCTTTCATACCTCCTCCATGTAGATCAGCTGACAGAAAGCTGGAAAAAGCTACACTGCATGCAGTTCAATGGGAGAGAGAGAAATCACCAGTGAAGATACTCAACAGTGCACACTGCAAACCTTAAATTTGGCCAGCCAGGCCAAATGAGCCAATGGGTGCAATAGTGGCATGTCTGTTATGGGGGAAACCAACCACTCTCTAATTTGACTGGAGGCCCACTCCATGAGAAGGAATACATCCCTAAAAACCTACATCAGGGGTAGTCATGAGCCCTAGGGGGTGTAGTATCTGCTGCTGTCTGGCTAAATGTATATACTATGTTCACCAAACTGCCAAGTAAGCACTTCTCTTAATGTTCATACCCATATATTAATGCTACTCTCACTTTTGGTGTGAGAAGCTTCTCTTTTTAGATGGCAATGACCTTGGGATGACTCAGAAGCCACCATGGTGCTGAGAAGAAGTGACAGAGGAGTGTTCAGCACTGAATTATCTCTATCACACCTTCCAAGGCTCAGGGTCCATTGCGGAAGAGGTGGCACAAAGAAAGTAAGAGCCAAAGGAAGGGTAGGTAGGTCTCCTTACAACGTGCTCCTCTAGACACAAAATGGCCTGGATATCCATGACCTCACAGTGCCTGACACTACCTACACAAGGCCATCATAATAGGAGGAAAAGATCATGACATCAAAATAAAAGACAGACTGATTGAGAGAGGGAGGGGATATGATGGAGAGTAGTTTCAAAGTGGGGGAGGGAGGGAATTACATGGGGTATTATTTACAATTATGGGTACTGGGAATTGAACTCGGGTCGTTAGGCTTTGCAGGCAAGTGCCTTACCCACTGAACAATCTCTGCAGCCCTGGTTTGATTTTTAGGATTTTTATTAGGTAAGGTCTCATTCTAACCCAAGCAGATCTGGAAATCACTCTGTAGTTTCAGGCTGTCCTCAAACTCATAGCATTATGCTTACCTAAGTGTTGAGATTCAAGGCTTGCATCACCATGCCTAGATGTTTCTTTTTTGTTTTTTTAATATGTAATTCCCTCCCAACACCCTCCATTGCCCTCTTCTTCTCCCTCCACTGAACCCCTTCTTTTTTCCAACTAGTCCCTCTTCTATTTTGATGCCATTCATTTTCTCTCTCCATCTTATGCTGGTCTCATGTAGGTAGCATCAGCCACTGTGAGGTTGTGATGTAGAGGGACTTTGTGTCTGGAAGACTGCAGTCCAAAGCACCCCTCCCCATCCTTTAGCTCTTATATTCTTTCCACCACCTCTTCCGCAGTGGTTCCTGCCTTAGAGGGTGTGCTAGAGATGTCTCAGTGCTAAACACTAAACTTTCACTTTTTCTCAGCATTTTGGTGAGTTTTTTGTTTGTTTGTTTTGCAGTAGGGGCTCACTCTAGCCCAGGCTGACCTGTAACTTACTCTGTAGCCCCAGGCTGGCCAACTCACAGGAATCCTCCTACCTCTGCCTCCTGAGTGCTGGGATTAAAGGTGTGTGCCACCATGCACAGCATGGTGAATTTTGTTTGAGTTACATGGGTGATCATTGCCACCTATAAAGAGAAGCTTCTCTAACCAAAAGTGAGAGTAGCATTAATATATGGGCATAAAAGAATGTAAGATCCAAAGGAAGGGTAGGACTGCTTACAATGCAATCTTCCAGGCACAAAATGACCTCAAAGTGTCCAAAACTATCTATATAAGGCCTTCATATTAGGAGGAAAAAATGATGACATCAAAATAAAAGAGAGAGACAGGCATGGTGGTGCATGCCTTTAATCCCAGCAGTTGGGGGGCAGAGGCAAGAGGATTGCTGTGAGTTCAAGGCCACCCTGAGACTACATAGTGAATTCCAGATCAGCCTAGCCTAGAGTGAGACCCTACCTTGCAAAACCAAAACCAAAATAAAATAAAATAAGAGACTAATTGGAAGGGGGAGGGGATTCAATGGAGGGTGGATTTGAGAGGGGGATATGAGAGTAGAAGAAGCAATTATCATGGTTTTATTGTCTATACTTATGGAAGCTGTTAAAAAAAATTTTTAAGGTGTACAGAAAAAAATGTGAACATAAACATAAATATTTAAAGAGCAGTTTGGTGGGCATAATATATCCATTTAGTCAGATAACAGTAGTAGCTTTCCCCCCACCCCAGGGCTTATAACCTCCCAAACCATAGGATTTTTTATCTTATTTATTGAGACCACTTGAGAATACAAATTTACTCAGTTATTATACCAAACCAATATATATATATATATATATATATATATATATATATATATATATATAGTTTATTTTTATGTATTTATTTGAGAGCTACAGACAGAGAGAAAGAAAGAGGCAGATAGAGAATGGGCGTGCCAGGGCCTCCAGCCACTGCAAACAAATTCCAGACGCATGCGCTACCTTGTGCATCTGGCTACGTGGGTCCTGGGGAATCAAGCCTCCAACTGAGGTCCGTAGGCTTCACAGGCAAGCACTCGACAGCTAAGCCATCTCTACAGCCAAGAAATATATTATTTAATAAGATTATTGCAATCAGGAGAGTGTGCCAAACACTGGCAAGGGAGAGCTGGCTATAATACCCATCAGCCCACCCCCAACAATACACTGTCTCCAGGAGGCATTAATTCCCGAATCTCCATCAGCTAGGAACCTAGCATTCAGAACACTTAAGTTTAAGGGGGACACCTGACTCAAATCACCACAGAGATATAGTGAACAATATAGCAAACTTTACATGAAGGAAATAAATTATCTTTTAGAAAAGGAATTCAAAAATATCACCAAAATTCATACTACTACTGGCAAAATAATGACAGATAACATTATTTCATCTTTCTGTGGTCTGGATACTAATCTATACCTCTTACAGGTATTAAATGATTTGATACTCAAACCATTGATAGAGGCATATTTTTACACATTATGTGTGAGAAGTTGAGACATAAAGTGTCTGGATAACTAACCCAAAGCCATGTAAGTAAGAGGTAGCAAGTTCTTGAGTTTGACTCTATTATAGTAACAGTGTCAAAAAATTTTGAAACACATTATGGTGAAGATAACCGACTGTGCTGGAGTGGTAAAGAATGAAGAGGAGAAAAAAAGTTACCATTCATTACTGTTTGAGTAGATATTTTTTACTGGCTGCCTGAATAATCATATAATAATAAGAAAATATATGAATGTGTCATATGAGATCAACATGAACAAGAGATTCACCATCTTCCAACTTTTGTAATAAAGGATTAAAATGACTCCAGTGTTAGAAAAGGTGAATGCTAAAAAAAGAAAGAAAAAGAAAAGTCAAATGCTGAGGTGAAAGCCGGGCGTGGTGGCGCACGCCTTTAATCCCAGCACTCGGGAGGCAGAGGTAGGAGGATCGCCGTGAGTTCGAGGCCACCCTGAGACTCCATAGTGAATTCCAGGTCAGCCTGGGCTAGAGTGAGACCCTACCTCGAAAAACCAAAAAAAAAAAAAAAAAAAAAAAAATGCTGAGGTGAGTGTGGGGAAGGTACAAGAGGCAAAATGCAATTAATGGGTGTAACTGCCATGCACAGAGGCTCAAGAGCTACCATCATTCGACTACATGATTAGAGAGCGGTGAGGACATGGGGAAGAGATGTTGTCTTGGTCCTTTCCAAACTTGAGAATCATCTGTCTCTTTTTTTTTTTTCCTTTTTTTTTTTTTTTGTTTTTTGTTTTTTGTTTTTTGTTTTCTTCAATGTAGGCTCTTGCTCTAGCCCAGGCTGACCTGGAATTCACTATGTAGTCTCAGGGTGGCCTCGAACTCATGGAAATCCTCCTACCCCTGCCTCCCAAGAGCTGGGATTAAAAGTGTGTGCCACCACACCTGGCTACTTGTCCCTTAACAGAAAGTTCCAAGTATAAACCAAAATTAATTTGAACCAGAAACAAGAAATCAAAGTTCAACTACATAAAATTGAGATTTCCAACCAGTCTGAGGATTTCTGTAAACAAGTTGTACACCCTCTCAGCTTGTACCATACAGAAAAATTTCTGTTCTTCAGTCCTTGGATATTTTAAACTTTGTTCGTGTCTTCAAAACAGCAGTTGACATTGGATCCATGGCCAGGAAGAGCCTCACCACAGTAACCAAGTTTGTTCTCATAGGACTCATCGACCACGCACAGCGCACGGGCCCCGCTTTTCCTGATGGCTCTTGTCTTCTACCTCTTCACCATTTCAGGAAATTTGGGTATGATTACTCTCATCCAAGTAAATTCGCAGCTTCACATTGTATTTTTTCCTGAGCCACTGTTGCAGTCCGGTTCACATTGCTGGTAGAAATCACCTGACCAAGAGCAGCTTGTGGGAAAAAGAGGTTTATTTTGGCTTACAGGCTCGAGGGAAAGCTCCACGATGGCAGGGAAAACGATGGCATGAGCAGAGGGTGGACATCACCCCCTGGCCAACATAAGGTGGACAATAGCAACAGGAGAGTGTGCCAAACACTGGCAAGGGGGAACTGGCTATAACACCCATAAGCCCGCCCCCAACAATACACTCCCTCTAGGAGGCGTTAATTCCCAAATCTCCATCAGCTGGGAACCTAGCATTCAGAACACCTGTTTATGGGGGACACCTGAATCAAGCCACCACAGCCACCTATCTGCATTGGATGCCTGCTACACCCCAGTCATCAACCCTCAGAACCTGGCCACACTGGCCAGAGACAAAGTGGTCATCTCCCGTGGACACTGTGCTGCCGTCTTTCTTCACCATCTATGCAGCCAGTGTTTCCTGCTTGCTGTGATGGCCTATGACCTCCATGTTGTGATTAGCCATCCACTGCTTTACACAGTGACCATGAGTCCCAGAAAATGCTGGAGGTTGGTGGCTGGAGCTTATGTCAGGTGTTTTTTTTTTTGTTTGTTTGTTTGTTTGTTTGTTTGTTTTTTGGTTTTTCGAGGTAGGGTCTCACTCTAGCCCAGGGATTCACTATGGAGTCTCAGGGTGGCCTTGAACACTTCTGCCTCCCGAGTGGTGGAATTAAAGGCATGTGCCACCACACCTGGCTTATGTCAGATTTTTTTAATTTATTTTTATTTATTTGACAGAGAACCTTAGATGCATGCGTCCCCTCGTGCATCTGGCTAATGTGGGTCCTGGGGAATCAAACCTGGGTCCTTTGGCGCTGCAGGCAAATGCTTTAACTGCTAAGCCATCCCTCCAGCCCTTAAGTCAGTGTTTTTATCTTGGGCCATCCTGCGCACTGCATGCACCTTCTCCCTCTCCTTCCATGACGACAATCAAATCAACTTCTTCTGTGACCGCCCACCCCTGCTGAAGCTAACTTCACATATATACAGAGTGACTCTGAAAAATCTATGGAGGAAGACCGGGCATGGTGCATGCCTTTAATCCCAGCACTTGGGAGGCATAGGTGGGAGGATCACCATGATTTCAGGCCTCCCTGAGGATACAGAGTGAATTCCAGGTCAGCTTGGGCTAAAGTGAGATCCTACCTCGAAACCCACCCCCCCCCCCAAAAAAGAAAAATCCATGGAGGAAGACAAAGTCTTATAGTGACAGTTAAACAATAGCAGTCTGCAGGCTCCAGAGTCAGGGAGCCCAATGGCTGCTCAGTCCATGTGGCTGAATGCCTCAGCAGTCCCAATGGGCACTAAAGGCCTAAAGGCTTCCTGGAGACCCACTGGTCTTCAGACCACCCTGGTCTTTGGTCCATGCAGGAAGGCTGAGTAAACTTGGTTCCAATACCAAGGAAGGATAGCCAAGCAGGAAAGAGTTACAGGCAAGCGAAGCACTCTCCAGAAGCAGTCTCTTCTCCCAGAGGTTCCTCACATAAACCGCCCCCCCCCCCCCGAAGGCCACCACTCTAAGACAGGCTTTTTTATTAATATTTATTTATTTATGAGAGGCAAATAGATAAAGAATGGGCATGCCAGGGCTTCTAACCACTGCAAATGAACTCCAGACGTTTATGTAGGTACTGCAGAAACAAATCTGGATCCTTAGGGTTCACAGGCAAGCATGTTAAGTGCTAAGCCATCTCTCCAGGCTCAAAGTGCCTTTTTGTTGTTGTTGCTGTTTATTTTTTTCAAGGTAGGGTCTCACTCTACCCCAGGCTGACATAGGATTCACTATGTAGTCTCAGGGTGGCCTCAAACTCACAGTGATCCTTCTACCTCTGCCTCCCAAGGGCTGGGATTAAAGGTGTGTGCCACCATGCCTGGCTAATATTTTATCCTTTAAAAATCAAATAAATAAATAATAAGTTGATAGTTTAGGGGTTTCAGTGAATGTATAAACTTGCTTTTCAAAAGAGAGCCGGGCATGGTGGCACGCACCTTTAATCCCAGCACTTAGGAGGCAGAGATGGGAGGATCAGGGCTGGCTGAAGAGATGGATTAGCAGTTAAGACACTTGATTGCAAAGCCAAAGAACCCAGGTTCAACTCCCTAGGACCCACATAAGCCAGCTGCACAAGGTGGTGCATGCGTCTGGAGTTCATTTGCAGCGGCTGAAGGCCCTGACATGCCGTTTTCTTTCTTCTTCTCTTTCTCAAATAAAATAAAGAGATAGGAGGATCACCATAGTTTGAGGCCAGCCTGGGACTACAGAGTGAGTTCCAGGTCAGCCCGGGCTAGAGTGAGACCCTACCTGGACAAAAAACAAACAAATAATGGGATTGGAGGCTGATCTCAGTTGGAAGAGGGCTTGGCTAGTATCCATGGTAGTATCCACTGGGTTGTTCCGTCATCAGCGTCACATGAACCAGGCGTTGCACCTCCGTTATCCCAGCACTCAGGAGGCACAGTCAGTAGGCTCAGAAGTTTAAGGCATCCTCAGCTACATGGTGAGTTTGAGGCCATTTTGGTTTCATGAGATCATGTGTTATAGTCCATTCCACATTGCTGGGATGAGGATCCAAACCAGACATGGTTTATGGGAGGAAGGGATTTATTTCAAGTTTACATATCCGGAGGAAGTTCCACCAATGGCAGAAGAAGCTGGCTCCCTTTCATGGATCCAAGAGAAACCATCACCAGCCAGCACACACCAAAAACAGCAAACAGGTCAGAGCTCACACTGCTCTCCACACCTCTGGGCTGGAATAAGATCTGCACTCAAACACACCTTTTGGCTAGAAGCCAGGATCTGACCCCAGTGACACCTCCTCCAGTCAGGCAGCTGGAGACCCAAATTACAAGCTTTAATAAAACACCTGAGTCTATGCGGGACAAATATTCAAACTACCACACCCTGTCTCAAAAAAGAATAATAGGGCTAGAAGATTGCTCAGTAGTTAAAGACACTTGCTTACAAAGCCTTATAACCCAGGTTTGGTTCCCAGATACCTATGCAAAGCCAGATACACAAAGTGCTACATGCATCTGGATTTTGTTTGCGGTAACAAGAGGCCCTGGTGCACCCATTCTCCTTCACCTCTCTCTCCATGCAAATAAATAATTTTAAAAAGGTGTGGCTAAAGAAATGGCTCAGCAGTTAAGGTACCTGCATGCAAAGACAAAGGACCCAGATTCGATTCCCCAGTAACCATGTACAGCCAAATGCACAAAGTGGCAAATGTGTTTGGAGTTCTTTTGCAGTGGCTGGAGGCCCTGGTATGCCCATTCTGCCTCTCTCTCTCTCTCTTCTTTCTATCTCTCTCTGCTTGCAAATAAATAAATAATTTGGGGGTGGCTGGAGAGAGTGCTTAGTGGTTAAGGTGCTTGCCTGAAAATCCAGAGGACCCAGATTCAATTTCCCAGGATCCATGTAAGTCAGATGCACAATGTGGCACATGTGTCTGGAGTTCGTTTGCAGTGACTGGATGCCCTGGCACACCCATTCTCTCTCTCTCTCTCTTTTCCTTTTTTTTTTTTTTTTGGTTTTTCAAGTTAGGGTCTCACTCTAGCTCAGACTGACCTGGAATTCACTCTGCATTCTCAGTGTGGCCTCAAACTCATGGCGATCCTCCTACCTCTGCCTCCCGAGTACTGGGATTAAAGGCATGTGCCACCATACCCAGCTTCTCTTCCTTTCTATCTGCCTCTTTCTCTCTATCTCTCAAATAAATAAATAAAAATATTAAAATATATTTTTTAAAAATTAATAATGATAATATATTAATAAAATAAAAGGTGAAGCTATATGAATGGTTTCCCAAGCTCTTCAATGGAGGAGAAAGAAGGTAGTGGCTTTCTAGCCTCATTAGTTCTTGCTGCATCTACCTGTTATTTACACTTAACACATTCTTGGCAGCTGGTAAGCATTAATTAAATGTTTATTAATACACATGTAATTCATGATTTGGGTTTTCTTTTCCACCAGAACTTATGTAATGATCAGAACAGTGATAGAATCATGGCAGCCCAGAGGGAGAAGGTGCAGCACACTAGAGAGAGTTGATGCTCTGTCTTTAGGAGGTTGTGGTGGTTTGATTCAGGTGTCCCCACAAACTTCTGTGTTATGAATGCTTGGTCCCCAGCTGGTGACAATTTGAGAACTGGAGCCTCCTAAAGACCATGTATTATTGGGGCCAGGCTTGTCAGTGTTATAGCCAGCTTCCCCCTTGCCAGTGTTTGGCACATTCTTCTGTTGCTGTTGTCCACTTTATGTTGGCCAGGAGGTGATGTCCAGCCTCTGCTCATGCCCTTATTTCTGCTACCATCATTGAGCTCCTTGAATCTGTAAGCCAAAATAACCCCTTTTCTCCCACAAGCTGCTCTTGGTCAGGTGTTTTCTTCTAGCAATGAAAAGCTAACTGCAACAGTAGAATTGGTACTGAGATGTGGTATCATTGCTGCAAGAAACCTGACTGTGTGGCTTTTGGGCTTTTGGAATTGATTAGTGGGAGGAATGTGGATGAATTTGAAATCTTGGCCTAAGAGATGCCTTGCAGTGCTATAAATTCAGCTTGATGGACTATTCTGGTCAGAGTTGAAAGACCTGAATGCATTGAGAGCTATGGACTGTGAGGTTTGGCTTATGAATGTGAGAAAGAGCTTTGCCTGGACTGGGCTAGAAGCAGTTTGTGTGAGAGGCTTGCTGTTATGCCTGTGTCCTGAGAACTTGTGCAGGGTTGCATTGCATAGATATGGACTTGTGTGAGCAGAAGGATATGGCACAGAAAAAAGGCTGGGCTGAAACTGCTGCCTGTTCAGCTGCAATTGTTTGAAAGATTACTACCATGAGATTGGACCAATTGATCTGCACTAAGACAACAGGAAGAATGTAGACTGTTTTGAAGGGGCTTGAGTGCTAAAGGAGTGTCCTGTTCTTTAAAGTCTGCTTTATTCCCCCCTGGATCAACAAGTTGGTAGCCTACCTGGTATTATGAAGTATAACAAATGCAGAAAAGAGAGGGTATTGCATTTCCAACACGGTTTGTTTTGTTTTAAATGGCCATGGACAGTGTGAAGCAGGTTTGTTGGATTACCTGCATGGAGACCCAATGGAGCCATGAGGATGAACCATGGGTTGCAGTAGAGACCCAGTGGAGATGCCAGGACTATGGGATGGCAACTAAAGACATTCAATACACCCTAACATCTGGGCCTGCCTTCCTAATTCAGCCCCATGTCTCTTTACTGGGGCATGCCAGGGTTTTTTTTTTTTTTTTTCATGATTATGTGTGTGTGGTGTGCATGCACATTCATATGTGTGGGGGTGCTTATGTGCATGTAAGGTATATGTGTGGAGGTCAGAGGTCAACATAAGTGTCTTTCTCAGTCACGCTCCACCTTGTTCTTTGACAGGTTTTTCACTGAACCTGGAGCTCACCAGGGGAGACTAGGGAGCCAGCAAGCCACAGAGATCTGCCTGCCTCTGCTTTCCCAGTACTGGGGTTAGCCTAGAATGTTTGTGGGTTCTGGGAGTCCAAATTCAGGTCCAAATTCATGCTTATATAGCAAGCACTTTACCCACTGAGCCATTTCCCTAACCCTTTTTCTAGTCTCACTACGTAAGCCATGTTAGCCTCAAATCCACAGTGATTTGCCAGCCTCTGCGTCCTGAGTGCTGGAAAGACATGCCTCAGTCACCATGCCCAGCTAACAGACCATTTTGAGAATCTGCTAGAACCTGTGGTTTAACTTTTCCAGGAAAATGCATATATGCCTAAAACACATACTCTTTCCAGTAACCCTCAGGCTTGACTGCACAATGGGATCTTTTTTGATGCCTGCACACACCAGGCCAGGGCCTCTTGCTGAGACAAACCAGCACCTGATATTTGTACAACTTTTTGGTGACTGGCTTACATGGGTGACTTGGGAGTTGAACCAGGGCTGGCAGACTTTGCAAGCAAATGCCTTTAATCACTGAGCCATCTTCCCAGCCTTTAAACTAATCTGGGTAATCTAGAACTTTTTGTGTTTTGTTTTTCTTGTTTTTTTTTTGTTTTGTTTTTTGTTTTTCTCTGAAGTAGTGTTTCATTCTAGCCCAGGCAGACCTAGAATTCACTATGTAGTCCCAGGTTGGCCTTGAACTCACAGTGATTCTCCTACCTCTGCCTCCCAAGTGCCAGGATTAAAGGTGTGAACCACCACGCCCAGCATGACTTTTTAAACATATTTTATTTTATTTATTTGAGAGAGAAAAAGACAGAGAGGGAGAGAGAGAGAGAGAATGGGCACACCAGGGCCTCCAGTCACTGTAAATGAACTTCAGATGCATGCAACACTTACATGAGTTCTAGGGAGTCAAACCTGGGTCCTTAGGCTTTGCAGGCAAGTGCCTTAACCACTAAGCAATCTCTCCAGTCCCTGTTTTTTGTTTTTCTGTGTGTACTTGAGAAGCACTCTACCCCCAAGCCAAATGAAAGTTTTAAACTCTTCAGAAGATTCTAATATACAGCCAAAATCATAAAGTATTAAACTCCAGATCCATGGATTCTGAGTGAAACTGTTATCTTACACCCCAAGTTCCAAGCATGCCCATTTAATTCACTTTGTAAGGAGTAGTCCTTATCTGAGTAGGCAGAGGAGAGAAAGAGGCAAGCTTACAAGAATGAAGAAGTCTTGAGCTATAAAGCAGAGCAAGGGGAGCATACATACATTCCAGAAGGTTCCGGAACACACAGGCCAAGAGGCCCTGACACAAGACCAGACCCAGGAAGTTCTATTATGTCCTAGAGATATAATGAATGGAGGTCCTGCAGACAACATCCTTCCCACCCCCATGCCTCACCTGTCACAAGAAGGGCTGGAAACGCTATCTAAAGGCTGGCAGGAGTCTTGGGGAGAAGTCAATACACCTGGCTTGGTTGGTTGGTGACAAGGAGGATGGCAACTGTGGGTGCAAAGTGGAAAATCTGACAGGGTGAGGAGGTTTAGGCTAATAGGCTGAAACCCAGTAGAGGAAGAAAGGCTGGAGATTGGTCAGGGCAGGCGGTCCTGCAGTGGTGTGATGCTGGGGTGCAGGTAGAGAACTATGTATGCGCCACTAGCTGGTGCTGGCCACGAGGCTCTGAGAAGGGCCCTCAGTTTCAGGAGTTTGCATGGGTGGGGGGAGAATGTTGCATTTTTTTTTTTTTTTTGTTTGGTTGGTTGTGAGAAGGGGATACAGTTAGGGTGACTGGACCCTTGAAGGTAAAAAGGGCAGGAAAGTTTGCACTTGCTAGAAATCAAAGATGATCTGACTTCTAATCTCTTGCCTAGGTACCTAGACCTGTTTTTCCACAAATGAAACAAAAAAGGCTTTACCATAGAAAAGCTACCAAAAGACAAAGTGGCCTGGCCATCTCAGGCCTGGCTTTTAGAAGGACCAGAGGTGAAGTCAGCCAGTAGAAAGGTGAGCCACCAGAGAAGTGCCTCAAATACGTACAGGCACATGTGAATACGCTCGTCACCAGTTCCCCTGTTCCCTTCTTGTGTGCCTTCAAAATAGATGTGAAGCTGGACATGGTGGCAACTGCCTGTGATTTCAGCACTAGAGATGGAAGCAAGCGTTCAAGGACAGCCTCGGCTACATAGTGAGTTCAAGGCCAGCCTGGGACACATGTGACTCTATTGAAAAAAAAGAAAAAGAAAGCCTGGGTATACTAGTGCAAGCCTTTAATCCCAGCACTCAGGAGCCAGAGGTAAGAAGATTGCTGTGAGTTCGAGGCCACCCTGAGACTACATAGTGAATTCCAGGTCAGCCTGGACTAGAGCAAGACCCTACCTCTAAAAAACCAAACAAATGGGCTGGAGAGATGGCTTAGCGGTTAAGCGCTTGCCTGTGAAGCCTAAAGACCCCGGTTCGAGGCTCAATTCCCCAGGACCCACGTTAGCCAGATGCACAAGGGGGCGCACACATCTGGAGTTCATTTACAGAGGCTGGAAGCTCTGGTGCGCCCATTCTCTCTCTCTCTCTCTGCCTCCTTCTCTCTGTTGCTGTCAAATAAATAAATAAACAAACAAAAAAATTTAAAAACAAACAAACAAATGATCAAATAAACAAGAAAGATATAAATATGACATTTCCCAGGGTCAAAGGCAGCCACCATGGCTCTAATGGGTGAAGTACCAAAAAAAAAAAAAAAAAAAATCCATGTGCTATAAGCTGGCTACAAAACTGTTAAACTCTACAAAGAACGATGTTCATTATTAACTGGCCTTAAAGGAATGGTTCAATATCTCATTTTGAAGTGAGCATTATCCCTGGGCCACAAGGTCCCATTATAAAAAAAGAAAGAAAACATTCCTGTTGATGTTCCCTGTATGCTATGTTATTCAGACTTGATAGTTTGAATGTCCCCCACAGTCTGGTGTGCTTGGGATTAAACCATACACTTGGGGGTGGAAGGAACTTCCCACTGGAGGAAGTGTGCCACTGGGGGTTGGCCCTGAGGTTTATTATCCCAGCTCCAAACCCAGGGCTGAGACTCCTTCCACCCAGATATGTGAGCTCAGCTCACGCTTGCTGCTTTCTGCCAGCTACTGTGGCAAGATGTGATGCCCAGCCTCTGCTCTGCCACCCTTTCCCTTGGCATGTTGAAATTTCCCCTTGATATTATAAGCCTAAATAAATCCTTTCCTCCCATGAGCTGTGCTTGGTCAGGAGTTTGGCCTTAGCAATGAAAAAGTGACTACAGCACAGACATTCTGGAGAACCCTGATAGTAGAAGTAAGGATTTCAGCCAAATATTCATTTTCATTATACCCCACCTTGAGCTGAAGATTCAACAGATTCTTCAAAATGCTTGGTCCTTTGTCATAACGATTATTTTAAATATGTTGGGCTGGGATTAAAGGCATGTGCCACCATGCCCAGCCATGTTGTGAACAGAAGATATTTGTTAAAGTCATGTGGATTTTCTCATTCCCACAGTGGACAGAGTTCACGGTAATTACATTCCCAAGGGCTTGTCTACCTCTGCCTTGGGCTGGATCTCATGTTCGAGGTCAAATCAAGTGAACACACTCAGAGGCACTCCAGCCGTGGCAAAATTCATGGAATAACTACTTGAAAAGGAATAATACATGTCTCAATTTTCCTGTCCACTGACCCAGTCTTCACTCTCGTACCTGTCCCAGGAAGCCTGATCCCACAGAGGAGCCATCCCAAGACTGTCTCTACATCCTCCCCAAGGGATTTGAAAGATGGCTTCTGCCCCATCTGTATGAATATGGAAGAAAAAAAGTCTGACATTAAACAAGTGACTTAATTGCTTTCTATTCGACTTTCCTGCTATGGACTCACATGAGTCCCTCACACCTTGGTTAGTTCGTGAAAGAGTGGCTAATTAATTTCCCATTGCTTGGCAATGGCAAGCTCACACACTCATGCAAAGTCGCATCTTTCAAAGCCATTTTTGGGCTGGAGAGATGGCTCAGCCCTTAAAGGCACTTGCTTGCAAAGCCTGGCAGCCTAAGTTTGGTTCTCCAACACCTACCCTGTGTCTGTAGTTTATTTGCCGTGGCAGGAGGCCCTGGTGCACCTACCCATTCTCTCTTTCTCTAAATAAATAAATATTTTAAAGCCATTTCAAATGTATCTGTGCCTCATTTTGTTGACCTAGAGAAACAACCATCTGTCATGTTCACAGACTGACCTAACTTGAGCTTCTGTGGTTTGGGACTCTGCCCACTTGCATCTCACCCTGTTTTGCCTGCAAGGCAAGAGTCTGTTCTCATAGCCAAGAGATTGCGGTTAGTTTCCTGGCCTCCACCCCACATGGGGACACACCTGCACCCCCGAGGGAGGGAGAGACTGTGGAGGGTCCGGGAGTCCAGGCTGAATCATTCAGCTGGAGATGTGTCAAACAGTGACAGAACAGCAGTTTGGCACTTAAAGGACAAGAACTCACACACAAATTCTTTCATATATTAACAATCTAGTGCATTTTCAAACTGAACCAAGAAATTGAAGTTTTGTGCACACCCCCCTCCACACTCCAGCACTGGCATTCATTCTTCATGTGGAGTCACCTCAAAATAAACCACAGCTTTGCCCCAAAGTCCAGGGAACGTGAAGAGGCCCCCCCCACTCCATAATACGGCATCCCGTGGCCTGCCCTCCCACCCCTACACTTCACAGCCCTGTCCAAAGAAAATTCAGCGTGCCACACTGAAAGCCATTTTTTTAGGTTTTCCCACCCAAATTAATTTCCTCTCTTAGAAAATCATTTGAAATGTAACTTGAATAAAGCTGAACTTTGTTCGCTCTTAAGAAGGTTCTTCTTTATGTGATGTTCTGTGTAAAGGAAACAAGTTTAACTCCAAATTCCCTAAAAATAATGAAAATCTTTACTGAGTATCATGACGAGGCAGCCATTCTTTCTGCCCAAATGTCCCACTCAGCAGCTAACCCTAGTCAATCCACAATACAGAGAGGAGCTTCTATTCTTTTTTTTCTCCCTAAGGTAGGGTCTCACTCTGGCCAGACTGACCTTGTGGTGGTTTGATTCAGGTGTCCCCCATAAACTCAGGTGTTCTGAATGCTAGGTTTCCAGCTGATGGAGATTTGGGAATTAACGCCTCCCAGAGGCAGTGTATCGTTAGGGGCAGGCTTCTGGGTGTTATAGCCAGTTTCCCCTTGCCAGTGTTTGGCATGCTCTCCTATTGCTGTTGTCCGCCTTATTTATGTTGGCCAGGGGGTGATGTCCACCCTCTGCTCATGACATCATTTTCCCTGCCATCATGGAGCTTCCCCCTTGAGCCTGTAAGCCAATGTAAAGCTCTTTTTTCCCACAAGCTGCTCTTGGTTGGATGATTTCTACCAGCAATGCGAACCTGACTGCAACAGACCTAGACCCACTTTGTAGCCCAGGCTGGCCTTCAAATCCTGGAACTCCTACCTCCGCCTCCTGGGTACTGGGATTCAAAGAGTGCGCTGCCTTGCAGAGCTCATAGAGGAGTTTCTTGCCTCCTCTTTCTACATTAATTTTGCCTGGTAAATCTCTTTTGTCATTCCACCACCCTCACCGTAACCCAGCCACACGAAATGGGGATCAGAGCAACTCGGGATCTTCTCCCAAAGACCAGAGAGAAAATGGGCCGTATCAGCTTCTGCCTTGGGGTCTTGGTCCCTGCCACAGTGATGTGACAGCTTGTGTTCTAGAGCATGAACAGGGCAGGGAACAAGACAAGAACAGGGAGTCAAAAGTCGTTCTCTGGCTCTGCCAGTGCCTCGTGTGTTGCCAGTCTTGACAGCACCAATGCCACTCTGGGCTCTGGATGGATGTAGTTCACGGGTTAGAGTCCTGCACACGCAATAGTCTAATTCCCCAAACCAGTGGCTCCCAAGCAAAGAATTGGCAAGTGTAGACACACTGAAGGGTAAGTAAAGGAAGATTTATTTTAAGAAAAAAAAAGTAAAGCAGAAAAGCTTCCAAACTGGGAGGGTTCCAAGTGGGTAGTCCACCTGGTGAGTTGGACTGGGTTTTCTTATAACCTCCAAGATATAAATTCAGCATCCAGCTGAGCATGGTGCCACACACTGGGAAGGCAGAGGTAGGAGGATCACCAAGAGTTTAGGGGCACCCTGAGTCTTTCACAGTGAATTCCAGGTCAGCCTGGGTTAGAATGAGACCCTACCTGGGAAAACCAAAATAATAATAATAAATAAAGGCATCCAGTTAGGATGAACTTTCTTGATTCTCTAATTGCATGTAGAAGGTCTCCATTGCTTGGTAGGTCAGGGAGGAGAGTACAAACTCAGAAAAATCCCACAGGTAGTGGGGGGAAAAAAAAAAACCTCGAAGAACGAAAGAGGA
The DNA here is from genome assembly GCA_036346955.1 of Dipus sagitta. Lineage (NCBI taxonomy): Eukaryota > Metazoa > Chordata > Mammalia > Rodentia > Dipodidae > Dipus > Dipus sagitta. The sequence continues at coordinate 1,529,816 of CM070773.1, read as the reverse complement.
AGACCCCAAAAGCTGTCCCGATCACCATTGTGAGTCAAGAGCAGAGCTGTCTTCCCGTCTCACGGGGACAGATGGACGCCTATGTTCTCTTGGGCCTGTGTCCCTGACTAACTACCTGAAAAACAAGGCTGCTTTGCTCCAACTCCACCCAAAGGACGTCTCTGTCCTCCAGCTGGCGGCTTCTAAACAGGTGGGTCTCTGTGAAGCTGCCCTGATCTCCTGTTGCAGGTGGAAAGCAGATAGTGTGGTCCTCAGGGTGCCCCCCTGCAGAGCAACAACTGCACCCATGCAGGAATAATCACAACACGCATCTATTTCTGTCTCTGTTAAGCAAGCACTTCTGAAGAATTCAATATGGCAGACATCTAAGAGGAAAGTCAATGTCCACCTCCAGCTACCCATCTGAAATGAAGGAAACAAACCCTTTCAAAAAGATATCTTCTGGGGCTGGAGAGATGACTCAGGCACTCAAGGCGCTTGACTGCAAAGCCTAACAACTAGTACCCACGTAAAGCTGAGTGCACAAAGTGGTGCATGCATCTGGAATTTGTTTGCAGCAGCTAGAGGCCCTGGCATTCCATTCTCTCCTACTCTCTCTTTCTCTCTCTCTCCACTTGCAAATAAATAAATACAATTAAAGTTATAGGGTTGGAGAGATGGCTTAGCAGTTAAGGCACTTGCCTGCAAACATAAGGACCCATGTTTGATTCCCCAGTTCCCACATAGGCCAGATGCACAAGGTGACACATGCACACAAGATGGTGCACGCGCCTGGAGTTCAATTGCAGTGGCTGAAGGCCGTGGCGTGCCAATTCTCTCTTTCTCTCTCTCTCTCTCTCTCTCACTCTGTTTCATAAGAAAAATGCCAGTTCAACTCTGAACTGGGTAGAAAAACAAAGATTTTTTTTTTTTTAAAAAAAAAGGTGTTTTGTCAACTCAATTAAAAAATGGGCTATGGAACTCAATAGAGAGTTCTCAAAAGAAGAAATTAAGATGGCATATATATCTAAAACAAATGTTCTACATCCCTGGTCATCAGGGAAATGCAGATTAAAACTGCATTGAGATTCCATCTCACTCCTGTCAGATTGACTACCATCATGAAAAAAAATAACCATAAATACCAGTGAGGATGCAGAAAAAGAGGAACCCTTCTACACTGTAGGTGGGAATGCAATCTGGTCCAGTCATTGTGGAAATCAGTGTGGAGGTTCCTAAGACAGCTAAAAATAGATCTATCATATGACCCAGCTATACCACTCCTAGGCATATATCCTAAGGACTGTCTCACTACCTTAGAGATACTTGCTCAACCATGTTTATTGCCACTTTATTCACAATAGCTAGGAAATGGAACCAGCCTAGATGTCCCTCAACTGATAAGTAGATAATGAAGATGTGGCACATTTACACAATGGAGTTCTATTTAGTGGTAAAGAAAAATGAAGTTATGAAATTTACAGGAACATGGATGTATCTGAAAAGTATTATACTTAGTGAGGTAACCCAGGCCCAGAAAAAAAAATGTTATATTCTCTCTCATATGTGGATCCTAAGTACAAATGATTGAATTTCTATGTGAGTAGGAATGAAACTTAGTAGCAGATGCCAGTAAGCTAGAAAGGAGATATAAAGGGAATAGCAAGAGGGGGGGACTTAATAGGATGGTATTGCATATATGTAAGTAGAGGAACAGATTAATGGGGGTGAAAAAGCCTAAGCGAGGTCAGGGGAAGAGACTGAGTAACGGAAAGGTGGAGGGAGGGCTAATAAAATCTAAGAAGATATAAATAAGTCATATGGAAACCTACTTTTTTGGACAATGGTACACATAGGAGCCGTAGATCGTTGCTAGAAAATTTTCAGTGCCAGGGATGGGATACCTTCCAGTGAGCTGTTGGCCAGGGAGGTCCCTGATACCCCCAAAACATTATAGGCCATTGTCAAGGCCCTTGGTTTCCCACCAGGAAGAGATGGTAAGACCCTATTACTGAAGACTCCACATACTTGGGCTGCAAGGCCACTGAGAAATCCTGCTGGAACTGAGCTGATAACCTCCTCCATGTAGATCAGCTGACAGAAAGCTGGAAGAAGCCATTCTGCATGCAGTTCAATGAGAGAGAGAGAGAAATCACCAGTGAAGATACTCAACAGTGGACAGTGCAAGTCTTATATCTGGCCAGCCAGCCCAAATGAGCCAACGGGTGCAATAGTGGCACGTCTGTCCTGGTGGAAACCAACTGCCCTGTAATTGGACTGGAGGCCTGCTCCATGGGAGGGAATACATCCCTGATACTGAAAACTTAAAGCAGGGGTATTCATGAACTCTAGGGGTGTAACATCTGCTGCTGTCTGGCTAAATGTATATACTATGCTTACCAAACTGCCCAGTAAGCACTTCTCTTAATGTTCATACTCTTATATTAATGTTACTCTCACTTTTGGTAGAAAATCTTCTCTTTTCAGATGGCAGTGACCTTGGGATGACTCAGAAGGCATCATGGTGCTGGAAAGAAGTGACAGGAGTGCTCAGTACTGCGATATCTCTATCACACCTTCCAAGGCTCAGGGTCTACTGCAGAAGAGGTGGCGGAAAGAATGTAAGAGCCAAAGGAAGGGTAGGACTCCTTACAACATGCTCCTCCAGACACAAAATGGCCTGGATATCCATGACCCCACAGTGCCTGACACTACCTACACAAGACCATCATAACCGGAAGAAAATACCATGACATCAAAACAAAAGAGAGACTGATTGAGATGGGGAGGGGATATGATGGAGAATGGAGTTTCAAAGGGGAAAGTGGGGGAGGGAAGGGATTACCATGGGATATTGTTTACAATTATGGAAGTTGTCAATAAAAAAAAATTTTAGGCTGGAGAGATGGCTTAGCGGTTAAGTGCTTGCCTGTGAAGCCTAAGGACCTCAGTTTGAGGCTTGATTCCCCAAGACCCACATAAGCCAGATGCACAAGATGGTGCATGCATCTGGAGTTTGTTGGCAGTGACTGCAGGCCCTGGCACACCCATTCTCTATCTATCTGCCTCTTTCTCTCTCTGTCTGTCACTCTCAAATAAATAAATAAATAAATAAATAAATTTTAAAAGGTGGTTTTGGGGCTGGGAAGATTGCTCAGTGGTTAAAGATGCTTGCTTGCAAAGCCTGCTTGTCCAGGGTTCAATTCCTAAGTCATCCTTGTAAAGCCAGATGCAAAAAAAAAAAAAAAAATGGAGAAGTGGCAAGAAGCCCTGGTGAGTCCACGCGCACACACACGCCACATGTAAACTCATACATGCATTTTAAAAATATTGTTTATTTATTTATTTCCAAGGAAAGAGAGAGAATGGGCATGACAGGGCCTCTACAGCTGCTGCAGATGAACTCCAGATGCATGTGCCACTTTGTACATCTGGCTTTATGTGGGTACTAGGGAACTGAACCCAGGTCATTGTGACACACACCTTTAATCCTAGCAATCAGGAGGACGACTGAGATAGGAGGGTCACTGTGAGTTTGAGGCCACCCAAGACTATATAGTGAATTCTAGGTCAGCCTGGGCTAGAGTGAGAACCTACCTTGAAAAAACTGGAAAACAAAACAAAACAAAAAAGATGTCTTCTAAGACTTAGAACAATTGGGGCCAGTGTGATTTGGTACATGGTGAAGTTAAAGAACCACGTGACTGCTACAGCGTGGTTTGTCATCCTAGAGTCATTAATTAGCTCTAGACATAAAGGTTAATGAGATAAAACATCTATAAATCAAGCTGACAGCTGATGCAAGAAGAAAGCTCTCAACTCCTGCTCTATTGCACTAACACCATAATCGTACTATTTCAGGCTGCCCGTTTGATTAAATTTGATTTCATTCTACTGTATGTGAACAAATGTATAATTATAAAACTCATACTTAAATTATGAACTGCCTTGCTCAAGGCGCCTTTCTAAATTTAGTAATTCAATACCAATAAGAAAATAAGCCAATCAATTATTAGCCAAACTAATCATCTCAGAATTAGATGATTTGAGAAAAGATTTAGAAGTGAACTTTCCAACTTCCCCACACACAGCAGGAGTCTATATATTGCATTTAAAATACATGTTCCTTTAGAGTTGGACATTTGGATTAGATCCATAGCTCAGTTGGTAGGGCGCTTGCCTAGCTCAGGGTTTGATCCCCAGTTCTGCATAAACCAGGAGTGGCAGCTCCAGCCAGTGCTCCCGTCTCTTGGGAGGTGGATGCAGGAGGATCAGAAGTTCAGTCATCCTTGGCTACATAGCAAGTTTGAAGCCAGCCTAAGCTACATGAAACCCTGTCTCAAAACAAAAAAATAAATAAATAAATAAATAAATAAATAAATAAATAAAGGAGCTAGCCATAGTGGCACATGCCTGTAGTCCTGCACTTAGAAAGCAAAGGTAGGAGGAGCGCTGTGAATTCCAGGCCAGCCTGGAGGCAGAGGTAGGAGGATCGCCGTGAGTTCAAGGCCACCCTGAGACTACGTAGTGAATTCCACATCATCCTGGCTACAGTGAGACCCTACCTCAAAAAAGAAGAAGAAGAAGAAGAAAGTAGGGCTGGAGAGATAGCACAGCAGTTAAGAGCACTTACTTGTAAAGTCTGAAGGCCTGGGTTTGATTCCATGTAAAGCCAGATGCACAAAGTAGTATACACTTCTTGAGTTTGTTTGCAGTGCCAAAGGCCCTGGTGCACTTGTACTATTTCTCTTTCTCTCTCTCTCTCTCTCTCTCTCTCTCTCTCTCTCTCTCTCACACACACACACACACACACACACACACACATAAATAGACATTTAAAGCTGAGTGTGGTGGTAATCCTGAATCAGGACTGCCTCAAGTTCAGTCAGTCTAGGCTATAGTGTAAGAATCTGTCTCAAAAAAAAAAAAAAATCAAAATTTGGACATTTGAAAAAAAATTCAGAGGGCCGGGGAGATGTCTCAGCAGTTAAAGTGTTTGCTTGTAAAGCCTGTTGGCCTGGGGTTCAATTCCCCAGTACCCACGTAAGCCAGGTGCACAAAGTGGCTCATGCATCTGGAGTTCCTGTGCGGTGGCAGGAGGCCTTAGTATGCCCATGCTCAAACCTGCAATCCTCTTGCCTGCCTATGTCTCTCTAGGTACATACCTCCCTTCTTTACCACAGAATTTTGTTTTGTTTTGTTTTGGGGACAGGATCTCAGGTTGACCTCAAACTCTCTATGTAGCCAAGGATGACCTTGAACTCCTGATCCCCCTGCCTCCACCTTGCAAATGCTGGGGTTACAGGTGTATGCCACTACACCTAGTCTCAGAATGTTTATTTTTATTTTTTTACTTAAAAGACTTTAAAAGTAGAGGCTGAGAAATGACTCCTTGCTAGCAAAATCTAACCACCAGAGTTCAATTCCCCAGTACCCATGTAAAAGCCAGATGTATGCATGCACCTGAAGTTTGTTTGCAGTGGCTAGAGGCCACTGTGCCCATTCACTCTCTCTCTCTAATAAATAAAATATTTTCTCTCTCTCTCTCTCTCTCTCTCTCTCTCTCTTTTTTTTTTTTTTTTTTTTTTTTTTTTTTTTGAGGTAGGGTCTCACTCTAGCCCAGGCTGACCTGGAATTCAGTATGTAGTCTCAGGGTGGCCTCGAACTCACGGTGATCCTCCTACCTCTGCCTCCCAAGTGCTGGGATAAAAGGTGTGCGCCACTACACCCGGCAAAATATTTTTTAAAAAGACTTTAGGGCAGGAGAGATGGCTTAGCAGTTAAGGCGCATGCCTACAAAGCCAAAGGACCCAGGTTCAATTCTCCAGGTCCCACGTAAGCCAGATGCACATGTTAGTGCATGCCTCTGGAGTTCCTTTGCAGTGGCTGGAGGCCGTGGCACGCCCATTTTCTCTTTACCTCTCTCCCTCTCTCTGTCTCTAATAAATAAATAAACATAAATAAATCTTTTTAAAAAAGATTTTAAAAGCAACCATGTTCTAAGCATCTAGATTCTTGGAAGAAGGGAAAGAGGCCTAGACCTCATTTCTCCTGGACAGATGTGCCCTTACGTAGAAACAGCTGCCCCAGGGTGGTTTTGAGGCTGTGGTCATTCAGAAGGGATTTGGACCTTCAATTAAAAAACATATTTTATTTATTTATTTATTTGAGAGAGAGGGGGCGCCTCTAGCCAGGGCCTCCAGCCACTGCAAACAAACTCCAGACACATGCACCACCTAGCGCATCTGGCTTTCCATGGATACTGGGGAAATGACCCTGGGTCCTTTGCTGACAAGCGCCTTAACCGCTAAGCCATCTCTCCAGCCCCAAATGTGGACCTTCTGATGTGGTCGGATACCTCTAGCTGGATCGGTTTCCTCCTGGAAGAGCCCATGGGAAGCGTGGTCTGGTACGAGCAGAACCTCCAAACATTCATCTGGTTCTGGGCACCCAGCTGTGTGTGTTTGCAGCAGGCCAGGCAGCTCTGGGGTTGCAGGTTAAAGAGCACAATGAATGAGACGCGGTGGAAGTGTCATCTGTAGCTCTGGGCTTAGAGCACAGGCAACCCCCATTTCAGTAATAAGAGCAGAGTCCAGGAGAGAAGAGGAGGTTGAAACCCTGCAAGAGCAGGGCCCTGCGGCTGCAGCCCGAGCACCCAGCTCTGCGGACCTTGGCTCTGTCCTCAAAGAACATAAGCTCCGTGTGCCTGTTGCATCAGCAGCTGCACATCTGCCCTGCCCCTCCCCGCCCCCAGAAGTGGTAAGGATGGGTAATTAAGTAACAGCCAGTGAGGCAACTACTCTGGAAGGTAGGAGTCTGGGGAAGGTTGTCTTGCTCCTTCTAGCCAGCCTCCACTCAAGAGTCTGCCTCAAATTCAAGTCCATGAAGGAAAAGTCCTCAACTGCCTCCCTTACCTCCACCTGGGTGTGTGAGGACCTCTCTGCTTTGGTAGGGATGGACCCAGAAGCTCAGAGCATCAGTGTGAGACGACCTCAGAGGGCGTCTGAAACATGAGGTCTAGATGACAGAATAGTGACTTGCCCAGCTAGACCCCGTCAGCCTGCCTAGTCTGCAGCTTCCGTCTCCTCTCTCCTGCACCGTGAACAAGATCCAAAGTGCTCACACTCTGCCAACCTTGGTGGAAGGCAACACCAGTGCCAAGTCCTCAGTGGCCTGATGTATACTCAGAAGATGCAGAGGGGGTTGAAATGCACACTTGAACATAGGCAGAAGAATCTTCGCGTGTGGACTGATGGAAGATGGGCCCATTTGAGGCTGAATACAGGCCAGGGGCAGGCTACGGGGGAAGGCAAGGAGCTGATTATTACACAGTAGAACAAGAAGCCTGGGATTGCCCCAGGCGTCCATGTCCCCAGAACTCTGGGAGATGCCAAGGCCACCAAAGCAGGAAGGAGATCAAGGTTGACCTCTTTCCACTTTGGGGGCACTCAGAATGACCAACAAAATCAGCCCTCACTAGAAACAGTTAGGATGGAACTCCAGGTGCTAGGTTGACATCAAGAACTACTGACAATGGAGCCGGGCGTGGTGGCGCACTCCTTTAATCCCAGCACTCGGGAGGCAGAGATAGGAGGATCGCCGTGAGTTCGAGGCCACCCTGAGACTCCATAGTGAATTCCAGGTCAGCCTGGGCTAGAGCGAGACCCTACCTCGAAAAAAAAAAAAAAAAAGAACTGCTGACAATGGGCTGGAGAGACGAGTCAGCAGTTAATGGTGCTTGCTTGCAAAGCTTGACAGCCCAGGTTCAGTTACTTAGTGCCCACATAAAAGCCAGATGCACAAAGTGGCACATGCATTTGGAGTTCATCTACAATGGCAAGAGGTCCTGGTGTGCCCATTCTCTCTCTCTCTCTCTCTTTCTCTCTCCATCTCTCTCTCTCTTTCTGCTGGCAAATAAATTTTAAAAATTAAAAAAGAACACTACACAATTCGCACATTATTTTAGTTATTAATTACTACTGATAATTATTTTGGTTTATTGAGACAGGATCTCACTCGATAGACAAGGCTGGTCTGGATCTCACTGATCCTCCTGCCTTAGCCGGGGTGTGAGTACTAGGATTACAGGCATGTCCTCTCGTGAGCTCGCATGCCCTGCCCAGCTCACATTCTTTTTTTTGTGGGTGGAGGGGACTAAAAAAGGGTTTATTTTGGCTTACAGACTCAAGGGGAAGCTCCATGATGGCAAGGGGCAATGATGGCATGAGCAGAGGGTGGACATCACCTCTAGCCAACATCAGATGGACAACAGCAACAGGAGAGTATACCCCTGGCTCACATTATTTATTAATTATTTATTAATATGTAGCTCCCTGTGGGAGCTAGTTAGACATTAACAGGCTGGAAGGTCACTGAGAGTGGATCCCCTGCCTCATAAGCAGCAGCTTGTTTTAAACCAAGAACTGAAACTGCAGGACTTTAATGACTGGTCAAAGGAAAGAGATCTGAGTAGCATCGTGGGTCCTGGGTGGAGACATGACATCCTGAACTGCCTGAAAGATCATATGATTTCTATCAAGCAGGAGGTTTTCTGCTAAAGAGCAAAGACATATCGTTGTTGACTCCCTTAAGAGTTAATCCAAATTGGCCTGTTAATTACCTGGTCAGGAAATATGTCTGCTCAAAAAACTTTAAGAAATAGTGTTAAGCCTACCTAAAAATGTAGGTTGGCACACTGATGGCCACTGTCCACTCTCACCCCGTGAGAACATTGTGCTGTGCAGTGGTCACTTTAACCAATGTCCATTCTTGCCTTCGAGAGGGCTTTAAGCCCTGTAAAAAGATAAGAAAAAAAAAAAACCTGTCTTCCAGGCTATGTTTTATTTGTCTCGTCTAAACTCTCTACGGAGATCATGAGAACCAGGGAGCAGCAGGAAGCCCAGAGTGAGATCCTGCTAACAGCACCACTGGTCCAGTTGGTGAGGGCGTCCAGCCTCCCTGGGTCACTTGCAACTGAGAAATGCAGCCTTGCTGAGCGTCCCCCAGTGAGGCGTGCGCACTGCTTCCTTGTTGAAGTGGCACTTCCTTCGTTGGCAGGTTAAAGGGCGCAAATGGCATCTCACGTTCTACGTGTTTGGGTTTTTCCTGGAGTCTGGAAACCTTGTGCCTAGAGTCCAAGTGTGATGTGGACTGGACAGACACACAGCCTGTTTGGCCCATGTAGCTTTGTTGAGAGCCACCTGCTCTTTGAGAGCCACCCGCTCTTTGAGCCTCTTCTCAGCGTGTTGTCACGGTCACTCCAGACTTGCATACTCAGCCATGTCCTCATGGTTCATGGAGGATCCAAATTCTCTTGCCCACTTTCTAGTTCAGGGCTCTAGATTTGGGCTTTTGGTGTTTCTGTTTTTTATTTTATTGTATTTTAGTATTTTATTTTATTGAGGCAGAGTCTACTAGTCCAGGTTAGCCTCAAACTCATATGATTGCTTGTGTACTTTTTCTGCCCCTAAGCAAGAAGATGGAAAATGGCTGCTGAAAGTTTGCCTTGGAGCGCCCTCCCCTGGCTCTGGGCAAGCCACTGGCACACCTGTGGGAGGCTAGGTTATTGAACATGAACCCCGGACACAATCACCTGTAGAATTGTTTGAAACAGCTTGCTGGGCCCCACCCTAGGAATTTTTGATGCAGTATGTCCAGAATGGCACCCCCAAATTTTATTTAATTTTATTATATATATATATTGAGGCAAGCCCAACAGGCTGGCCTTTTTTATGTGAGAGAGAATGAGGGAGGGAGAATTGGCACATCAGGGTCTCCAGCCACTATAATAGAACTCTAGACGCTTGTGCCACCTTGTAAGCATGTGTGACCCTGTAGGCTGGCATCACCTTGTGCATCTGGCCTATGTGGGAACTGGAGAGTCTACCATGAGCCCTTAGACTTTGCAGGCAAGTGCCTTAACTGCTAAGCCATCTCTCCAGCCCTTACATTCTTTTTATGAGACAGGGTCTGAGTCTTGAACTTCTGAGCCTCCTAGCTCATCTTCCCAAGGGCTGGGATTGCAGATATGGGCTACCTTTCCAGGGTTCTTAAAAATGGGCATTGCAGTGGCTCAGTTGGGAGTGCTTGTTTAGCACACAGAAGGCCCAGGTTCCATCCACAAATCAGGCGTGGTGGCTCAAACCTGTAATCCTAGTACTTGGGAGGCAGAGGCAGAAAGATCAGGAGTTCAAGGTCATCCTCAGTGAAAGAGTTGGGGACCAGCCTGGGATACACAAATCTTTTATTTATTTATTTATTTATTGTTGTGAAACTGGAACTCTATAGCACCAGGCTGGCCTCAAATTCACAGTGACAACTCCCCCCGCCCCCACCATCTCTGCCTCCCAAATGCTGGGATTAAAGGCATACACCACCACACCCAGCTAAGAGCCTGTCTTTTAAAAACCATTGCATCTCTAACAAGTTCCCAGAAGTGATCTCTGACAGCACTGAGCTTCAAACCAGAATAATTGGGTTCCAATTTCAGCATTGAGGGTCTTAGCTATGATGCTTAAACCCTTGGCATCTTTGTCTCATTTTATGATGGTAACATCCCCCCAAAAAAAAAAGTTAATATGGGGCTGGGAAGATGGCTTAGTGGTTAAGGCGCTTGCCTGAGAAGCCTGAGGACCCAGGTTCAATTCCCCAGGACCCACGTAAGCCAAATGTACAAGGTGATGCATGCACCTGGACTTTTTTTGCAGTGGCTGAAGGCCCTGGCACACCCATTCTATCTGCCTCTTCCTCTCTCCTTCTCTCTGTTTCTCCAATAAATAAATAAATAAATAAATAAATAAAATACTTAAAAAATAGGCAACAGGTACAGTAAAGAAGTCAGATGCAAACTCACCTGAGTGTCTAGGGTACCAGGTGAGTATAAGCATACCACTTGTGTGGGGAGATGTCACCATAATCCAGAGAATATCCACAGTGACAGAAGCATGTCCTTAATACTATTCAAGAACACAAGCCCAGAAGAAATAGTGTTTAACCTTCCACAAATATTACCTGAATAATTTATTGGCACTGTCTGAGCACCAGATTTTCAAAGGTGAATGGCAGTGCCTGCCCTAGAGAAGCAGCTAGGATGATAAACATGCAGATCCTAAAAATCACCCTAAAGGGTGATGAGCCAGGAAGGGAACCCAGCACCTCAGAGCTCAGAGCAACCAACCCAGTCTGGGTAGTCCAGTAAGGCTTGCTTGGAAGAGGCACCAGCTTTTTAAAAGTCAGGTTCTAAGCTGGGCGTGGTGGTGCACGCCTTTTATCCCAGCACTCAGGAGGCAGAGGTAGGAGGATCACCGTGAGTTCGAGGCCACCCTGAGACTACATAGTGAATTCCAGGTTAGCCTGAACTAAAGTGAGATCCTACCTCCTAAAACCAAAAAAAAAAAAAAGTTAGGTTCTGAATGATAAATAAGAGTTCTTTAAGAAAGGAGGGGCTGGAGAGATGGCTTAGTGGTTAAGGCACTCACCTACAAAGCCTAAGGACCCAGGTTCTATTCTTCAGGTCCCATGTAAGACAGATGCACAGGGTTGCACATGTGTCTTGGAGTTTGTTTGCAGTGGCTAGAGGCTAGTGTGCTCTCGCTCTCTCTCTCTCTCTCTCTCTCTCTCTCTCTCTCTCTTTCTCCCTCTCTCTCTCTCTAAAATAAATTTAGAAGCCGGGCATGGTGGCGCACGCCTTTAATCCCAGCACTTGGGAGGCAGAGGTAGGAGGATCACCCTGAGTTCAAGGCCACCCTGAGACTCCATAGTGAATTCCAGGTCAGCCTGGGCTAGAGCAAGACCCTACCTCGAAAAACCAAAAAAGAAAAAGAAGAAAGAAAGAAAGAAAGAGAGAGAGAGAGAGAGAGAGAGAGAGAGAGAGAGAGAGAAAGAAAGAAAGAAAGGCAGGCAGGCAGGAAGGAAGAGAGAGAGAGAGAAAGAGAGGAGATGAGGGAGGTGGAGAGGGGTGCGTTTCAGGAGGAAACAGCATATGCAAACTCATCAAGAGAAGCACGCAAGTGCTGACCCGTCCGTCCGTCCTGGGAAATGGTTTTGTGCCACTGCAGCGCCCAGGGTCTAGGAAGAGAACTGGCCGAAGAAGAGGGCAAGATTCCTCCGAAGCTAAGAAGTGAGGAGCTGGAGGAAGATAACACCTCGCTGGAGAATTCCTTGGGGGGCTGTGGGGGGAAAACTCCCTAACGAACCCCGGGAATGACTCCCGCGCCCCGGTGCCAGAGAACCACCCTGCCAGTAAGCGCAGCGCAGAACCGCCTCCGGAACTGGGTGGCGCCCTGGGAACGGCTGCCCTGGAAGGCACGGCAGTGCCCGGCAGCCTCCTTCCTTCCCGGCACTTTTCCCGTGGTTTCCTCGTTCCCTCCCCCAAGGGTGTGGATCACGGGGAACAAAGGGGTGTTCTCAGAGCTGCCGCGGGGCTCGGGAAGGAGGAGGACGAGTAGGTGGGAGACCGAGGCCCGAGGCAGCTGACGCAGTGCGGGGAGAGGCCGGGCGTGGGGCGCGGAGGGCGCGGAGGGCGCGGGGCTTTGCGGCTGGAGGCCCCGGAAGGTCAAGCACCCCAGCTGTGGCCTCGCCTTGCCTCTGTAGCTGGCCATCAGTCCCGAAGTCCCGATCCCAGAGCAAAGGGCCGGGGGCTGCAAAACCCACTGGGCTCCGGGTCCCCAGCCCTCACTCCCCAACCCTGAAACTTCCCCATCTGCCTCCCCCCAATTCCTTGTCTTTATTTTCCAGGTGGCCTTCCAATGGGGACTGTGGAGAGTGGCCTCTCCCATCTTAGGAAAAAGCAAACTCCGTCTGGAGAGATGGCTTCGTAGTTAAAGCGCTTGCCTATGAAGCCAAAGGACCCAGGTTCGATTCCCCAGGCCCACATAAGCTAGATGCACAAGGTGGCATATGCATCTGGAGTTCATTTGCAGCAGTTGGAGGCCCTGGCACACGTATATTCATATTCTCTATCTCCTCCCTCCCTCCCTCCCTCCCTCCCTCCCTCTCTCTCTCTCTCTTTCTCTCTCTCTCTCTCAAATAAAAAAATAAAAATAAAAATAAAGCAAAAACCCAAAAATTACTTGAAGCCTAAGGGTACAAACTGTGATTCCAACCAATGTGCATGTGCTTGAATTTCATTCCCATTTCCCTATCCCCTGTGGAGGTGACAGCGCCTTGCTCTTTGGAGAGCAATCCCTTTATTTTTAGGAAAATAATTTAATAGGTCTCTGGGTTATGTGAGGAGAAATCGGGAGCTTCCTCTTCTGGGAAAGAGAGGGTGCGAGGCAAGAGCCTGCGAAGTGCGGGCTTCGCCCGGCACTGCGCTGGGGGAGGAGGGCACCCAGGCCTGTGGGGTCTTCTTTCAGGAATGCGGAGCAGGGCGGCAGAGAAGGGCTAGGCCCCAAGGCAGGCCTGAGAGTGGGGGCTGTGCTCTGTTCTCTGCCCTACACAGGACCACCGAGAGCATCCTAGCCAGTCCAAGAACCCACCAGCTCTCCCTAAGAGGCCACAGGACCAGGCACAGCCACCCACCCCGCCCCGCCATTGGAGTTAGCCTCCTTCCTTCCTCCAAAGGGCCTGAAGAGGTGAAGACCAAGTAGACGTTGTGAGCCTCCAAGTGGATGAGGCATTGAGGGGTTGGGGCCTGCAGGGCAGGGGTGCCATAGAAAGTGAATTTGAAGCTGGGCGTGGTGGCACCGGCCTTTAATCCCAGCACTCAGGAGGCAGAAGTAGGTGGATTGCCGCAAATTCAAAGCCACCCTGTAACTACATTGTGAATTCCAGGTCAGCCTGGGCTAGAGTGACGGTCCCTGCCGAGGGGGGAGGACAGGGAAGAGGCTAACAATAGTACCAACATTGTTGTATACACACCATATACGTAACTAATAATGAATGGATGAAAGAAAGAAAGAAAGAAAGAAAGAAAGAAAGAAAGAAAGAAAGAAAGAAAGAAAGAAAGAAAGAAAGAAAGAAAGAAAGAGTTTGAAGCCCACATATGCTGCCCCCTGGGGAACTGGTGTGTAAGGGATTATGGAGAAACTACAACTCCAGACCTATCTCAATGCCACCCACTCAGACAACCATGGACCTGCGCAAGACTGGGCTTTTTTCTGTCAAGAACTTGAACCAAGCCAGGCGTGGTGGCGCACACCTTTAATCACAGCACTTGGGAGGCAGAGACAGAAGGATCACCATGAGTTCGAAGCCACCCTGAGGCTACATAGTGAATTCCAGGTCAGCCTGAGCTAGAGCTAGACCCTCCCTCGAAAAACTAAAAAAAAAAGAAAGAAAGAAAAAGCAATTGGAAATTGAGCCCGAACACTCCCCCAGTGACGATGTAGGGCAGATGTCTGGCTGGAGGCAGAGCGGCTCATTCACGTGCTCATCAGCCAGGCTGCTTCCATTACTCACTTCTGGAAAGGGACTCTCTGGCATATGTCCCCAGCTACAAGACTGGAGGGTTCTTCACTGGAAAAAAGAAATGGACTAGTCCAGAGAAAAGTCCCCTAAGGTTTGACTTTTCATGGATTGCCAGTGAAAGAGCCCACATCAGAGAGTTGCCAGTCAAGTCCCTACCCCTGCACAGGGCTGCCAGTCAGCTGGGTACCACACTGTGCCCCTGAGTGTGGCCAGCCCAGGGGCCCCAGGAAGAGAGTCTCACTTGGAAAGACAACAAGACAAGTAAAACCAGAAAACAACATCAACAACAAAAATCCACCGAAAAATATAGAAACAGAGATGGCTTGGCAGTTAAGGCCCTTACTTGCCTGTGAAGCCTGAGGACCAAGGTTGGATTCCCCAGGACCCACGTAAGCCAGATGCACAAGATGGCGCATGCATCTGGAGTTCGATTGCAGTGGCTAGAGGCCCTGGTGCGCCCATTCTATCTGCCTCTTTCTCTCTAACATCATAAAAATAAAATATTTTAAAAATCAAAAAACTTAATTAAAAAATTAAATGAAAGTGTTCACTAGATGTTCAGTGGAATGGAAGACTATTGTTTGAAATTCTGAATGTCAGGACGGTGGGAATAGCCTAATGGCTTCTACAGAGGAAAACCATGTATAAGGAATGAAAACGTGCGTGGCATCAGACATCTCACCAGCAGGACATGCTGTGGAGAAAACAGTGTTAGGTATCCAAAGTTCTGAGTAAAAAGTGCTTTTATCCTAGAATTCTATACTTAGCCAAGTAAATGATAAGTATGGAAGAAGATATTTTCAGATTCTTTAAAAAGTCAAAAAATGTTACCTCCCACACACCTTTTCTTGGGAAGATAGTAAAAGATATGATTCAGTCAAGACGAGAGCCAAGAATAAGAAACAAAGACACTCCGGGAAGCGCAGAGCCGTCCAAAGTGGAAGGACGACACGAAGAAGCCCTCGGATGACGTCTGCGCCCAGGTGTGGAGAGGAACCCACCCAAACTGGCTCAAGACGACAGCGAGTGTCCTCAGCAGTGTGCGTGGGGGTGGGGTGCAGATAGATTATTTGATATATGTGAGCATTCAAGGGGAAATGCTAGACATAGAATAGATACAAATGGAGAATGAGGACAGTGTTAACAATAACTATCAAAAAAAGCTAAGGAGAGAAAAAGCTGGAGAGATTGATCAACTGTTAAGGCACTTGCCTGCAAAGCCTAAGGACACGGGTTCGATTCCCTGGTACCCACATAAAGCCGGATGCACAAAGTGGCCCATGCATCTGGAGTTCTTTGCAGCAGCTGGAAGCCCTGGTGTGCCCATTCTCTCTGTCTGTCTCTCCTCTCTCTCTCTCTTTCTGCATGCGCATACATAAATAAAATATTTAAAAAAGAAAAAGCTAAGGAATAACTGAACATGGTGGCACACACCTTTAATCCCAGCCCTTAGAGGCAGAAGCAGGCGCTTGTGAGTTCGAGGCCAGCCTGGAACTATAGAGCGAGTTCCAGGACAGCCTGGGCTAAAGTGAGACCATACCTCAAACTCCTCCCTCCCCTCAGAAAAGCTAAGGAATGAAACGAATATCACCTCTTCCCTAGAAGAAAAACACAAAGCTAGAAGGAATGTAATTATACAATACCATTGCTCAGTAGTGGTCATGATCTGTATAAAGCCATAGTAATATAAACATCAATTCTCACTTAATTGTAGAAAATGGGCCAGGTGTTATAGCCCAGGCTTTTATCTTTATTTATTTATTTATTTATTTATTTATTTATTTATTTATTTGAGAGCAACAGACAGAGTGAGAAAGAGGCAGAGAGAGAGACACAGAGAGAGAGAGAGAGAGACACACAGAGAGAATGGGCACGCCAGGGCCTCCAGCCACTGCAAACGAACTCCAGACACGTGCGCCCCCTTGTGCATCTGGCTAATGTGGGTCCTGGGGAGTTGAGCCTCAAACCGGGGTCCTTAGGCTTCATAGGCAAGCGCTTAACCGCTAAGCCATCTCTCCAGCCCTAGCCCAGGCTTTTAATCCTAGCATTCTGGAGGCTGAAGCAAGAGGATCACAAGCTCAAGGCTAGCCTACCTAGTAAGACCCTTTCTCAAACAAACACAATGTACTAACTTATATAGAACTATAAAGAAGGGAAACGGGGGCTGGAGAGTGGCTTAGCGGGTAAGGTATTTTCCTGCAAAGTCAAAGGACCCAGGATTGATTCCCCAGGACCCACATAAGCCAGATGCACAAGGGGCACATGTGTCTGGAGTTCGTTTGCAGTGGCTGAGGGTCCTGGCATGCCCATTCACTCTCTCTGTATCTGTCTCTCTTTTCTCTCTCTCTCTCTCTCTCTCTCTCTCTCTCTCTCTCTCTCTCTGCTTGCGAAAGAAGAAAGAAAACGTAAGAAAACTCAAACCTCAGTCCTGTGTAGACAACAGTGCACAGCATCTGTCAAGCTCTTACATCCAAGACAAGGCGAGGCCAAGGCCTGACTCATCTCACCAGCAAAGACACCCTGAGCCACATGAAGAATGAAGCAAAAGTGACGGCCCTGTGACCCCTGTCCACACACTGGAAGACAATGCTGAAACGAAGGGGCCAGTGACCGAAGCATGGGTGGTGTAACTAGCTCTGGCGAGGAGCTGATTTTATTTTATTTTTTAAAATGTATTAGAGACAAAGAGAGGGAGAGAGAGAGAGAGAGAGAATGGGCACACCAGGGCCTCTAACCACTGCCAACTAACTCCAGATGCATGTGCCGCCATGTGTATCTGGCTTACGTGGGACCTGGAGAATTGAACCTGAGTCTTTAGGCTTCACAGGCAAACTCCTTAACTGCTAAGCCAGCTCTCTAACCGAGGAGCTGATTTTAGACAGTGGCTAAGCTGTTGTATAGTTCCCTGGCTCTCTCCTGAGGCATAGAGTCAAAAATAAAAATGAGGAAGTTTCCTAAATTAAAGCCAGGAAGATAAAAGAGATGGGATAAAAAGAAATGTCAAGCCAGGCATGGTTATATATATACATTTATTTTGTTTTGTTTTGTTCCAAGGTAGGGTATCACTCTAGCCCAGGCTGACTTGGAACTCACTCTGTAGTCCAAGGCTGACCTGGAACTCTGGTTCCAAGCTGACCTCAAACTCACAGCAATCCTCCTACCTCTGCCTCCCAGGTGCTGGGATTAAAGGAGTGCACCACCATGCCTGGCATTATGATTATTATTATTTTTAAATTTTAACTATTTATTTTGTGTGTGCATATGGGTGTGCCATAGCATACATGTGGAGGTCAGAGGACAACCTCAAGGTATCTGAAGGTGTTATGCCACTTTGCATTCGCCTTATGTGGGTGAGGGGGTATTGAACCAGGGCCATCAGATTTTGCATGCAAGAACCTTTAATTATTGTGTCACCTCCCTAATCCCAATTTATTTATTTATTTATTTAGCTGTCTCTTTTTGAGGGGTTCAAGGTAGGGTCTTGCTCTAGCCCAGGCTGACCTGGAATTCACTATGTAGTCTAAGGATGACCTTGAACTCATGGCAATCCTCCTACCTCTACCTCCCAAATGCTGGGATTAAAGGCATGGTCCACCATGCCCTGCTCCTACTTATTTTGTCTATCTAGCTTCTATCTATCTATCTATCTATCTATCCATCCATTGTCTTTCTATCTGAGACAGTGTCCCTTAGCACAGGCTGCCTTGAACTCATAGCTAAGAATAATCTTAAACTTCTAATCTTCCAGCCTCCATTTTCAGGCACACACCACCGACATCCAGTTTATGTGTAGGTGGGGAGTAAACGCAGGGCTTCATGCCTGCTAGGCAAGCACTCTACCAACTGAGCTAAATCCCCAAGCCCAAGAATAAATTTTTTTTCAACTTTTGTTTTGCAGACAGGGTCTCACTGTATAGCCCCAGATGGGTCTTGAGCTCACCATCCTCCTGCCTCAACTTCCGAAATGTCAATTACAGGCATGTAGCACTACTACTGGTAAACTTAAAATTCTTAAAGCCAATAAAAATATATAAATAAAATATAAAGGCTGGAGAGATGGCTCATCAGTTAAGGCTGTTGCTTACACATCCTGATGGCTTGGGTTCAATTCCCTATAAATCCAGGTGTACAAAGTGGCT
Source organism: Dipus sagitta (assembly GCA_036346955.1). Taxonomy (NCBI): domain Eukaryota; kingdom Metazoa; phylum Chordata; class Mammalia; order Rodentia; family Dipodidae; genus Dipus; species Dipus sagitta. Next base: position 1,511,289 of record CM070773.1, on the reverse strand, counting down.
CATGCATTTGGAGTTCTTTTGCAGCAGCAAGAGGACCTGGTATGCCCTTTCTCTTTCTCTCCTTTTTTCTTTTCTTTTCTTTTCTTTTTTTTTTTTTTTTTTTTTTTTTCCAGGCTGACCTGGAACTCACTCTGTAGTCCCAGGATGGCCTCAAACTCATAGCCTTTCTCCTACCTCTGCCTCCCCAGTGCTGGGATTAAAGGTGTGTGCCACCCCACCCGGTGCTCTGTCTCTCTCTCTCTTTAGTAAATAAATACCAAGGCATGGTGGTGCATGCCTTTAATCCCAGCACTTGGGAGGCAGAGGTAGGAGGACTACTATGAGTTCAAGGCCACCCTGAGACTACATACTAAGTACCAGATCAGCCTTGGCTAGGGCAAGACCCTACCTTGGGAAACCAAAAAATAAAAAATAAAAATAAATAAATAAATTCTTAGAGCCAAAAAAGAGAGTCAGACATGGTGGCTCACACCTCTAAACTTTAGCACTTAGGAGGCAGAGGCAGGAGAACACAAGACTCAAGGCTATCTCGGGATCCATGGCAAGTTTGAGGACAGTTTTGGCTACATGAGATTCTGTCTTTAAAGAAAAAAAAAAAAAAAAAAAAAAAAAACCTCACGAGGCAGAGGTAGTAGGATCGCCATGAGTTTGAGGCCACCCTGACACTACAGAGTGAATTCCAGGTCAGCCTAGGCTAGAGTGAAACTCTACCTCAAAAAAAAAAAAAAAAAAAGCAGGCTGGCTGTGGTGGTGCACATCTGTAATCCTAGCACTCCAGAAGCTGAGGTAGGAGGATCATTGTGAGTTTGAGGCCAGCCTGAGACTACAGAGTGAGTTATATTGCAAGTCAACCTGGGCTAGAGTGAGACCCTACTTCGAAAAAAGAAGACAATAAAAAACAAAGAAAGAAAGTAAAGAAAGGAACAACAAAAACAAATGTCAAGAAAGAAAAAGAACTGACTTTTTTTTTGGGGGGGGGGTTCGAGGTACGGTCTCATTCTGACCCAGGCTGACCTGGAATTCACTTTGTAGTCTCAGGGTGGCCTTGAACTCACAGCGATCCTCCTACCTCTGCCTCCAGAGTGCTGGGATTAAAGGCGTGCCCACCACGCCCGGCAAGAACTGACTGTAAAGTGGAGAAGGAGCAGGGCCGACACCCCGAGTCTCAGAGTCCCTGGAGGGAATGAGAAACTGTCATTATAACAACTCTTCCGGGGAAGATTGGGAAGTGGGTGAGAAATAGCGTCTTAGCAACTGCTGACAAGTCTCCCACACTCTCATGTTCTAAGAGGTTCATAAGACATCCCACCAAGGCTCACATTAGCTGGGGTTCAGTCCTTTGCTTTTATGAGCTATTTGTATATATGCAAGGTTGCCCGGCACCATGCAGATCTGTAACAGGGTGAAGAAATATCAGTATAAGCGCGCTGGTTGAGAACAAGTAGGGTCAGGCATGGTGGCGCATGCCATTAATCCCAGCACTCAGGAGGCTGAGGTAGGAGGACGGCTGTGAGCTTGAGGCCAGCCTGAGACTACAAAAGGCAGGAGGTATAGATTAGTTAGTTAGTTATAGTGAATTCCAGGTCAGCCTGGGCTACAGATCTCCTACCTCGCAAAACCAAAAAAAGAAAGAAAGAAAGAAAAGTATGGTTGCGAGTATAGGAGTGTAGCTCTGTGACTCAGGCTCAGTGGTACAGCCCTTGCCTAACATGCACAGGCTCTGAGTTCCACCCCAACACTGTAAACAAAAACAAAAAAACAGGGCTAGAGAGATGGGTTAGCCATTAAGGTGCAAGCCTGCAAAGCCAAAGGATCCAGGTTCGATTCCCCAGGACCCACATAAGCCAGATGCACAAAGGTGGCACATGCGTCTGGAGTTCATTTGCAGTGGCTGGAGCCCCTGGCATGCCCATTCTCTCTCTCTCTCCTTTCTATCTCTGTCTCAAGTAAATAAATATTTAAAACAAACAAGAAAACAAAAGCAGCTAAAAAAAAAAAAAAAAAAAGCTGAATAACATGGTATTTAATGTAAATGTCCCGAGTAGCCTCAAGTCTTTGTCATTAAGCTTTCTACTTGGTCCCCAGCTGGTGGAGCCTTTAGGAAACAGAGCCTTGCTGGAGGAGCTGTGCTGCAGGGGGCATGGTTTGGGGTTGGTTAATCCAGCCCACTGTGTACTGCAAGCTAGCTCACTCGGGCTCGCTCGCTGTCTCCTGCTGACACGTGACGTCCATGCTTTTCCCACCCTGGTGAAACTTCCCCTTGAAATTCTAAGCTTGAAATAAATCCTGTCGTCCCATAAGCTTCTGTGGCCAGGTGTTTGTCCAGAAACAAGAACATAACTGCAACATGGGGAGAGACTGAAAGGAGGCGGGGATATTTGGGAAGGAACATTTTCCATGCCTTTTTTTTTTTAAATCAGGGTCTCACTGTAGCCCAGGTTGACCTGGAACTCACTCTATAGCTCCAAGCTAGCCTTGAATTCACAGCCAGCCTCCCACCTCAGCCTCCCACTTGCCGAAACTAAAGGCATGCACCCTCACAGCCAGCCTCATTCCATCTCTTGACTGTTCTGAGTAATGCTGCAATAGCTGCCATCCTGTTCATGCTGGTCAACTTGACTTTGTAAGAGCCTCTTCTAGTTGGTGTTATGGTATTTTTATTTTATTTTATTTATATGAGAGAGAGAGAGAATGAGCATGCCAGAGCCTCCTGCCACTGCAAATGAACTCCAGACACATGCACCACCTTGTGCATCTGGCTTATGTGGGTACTAGGGAATTGAACCTGGGTCTTAGGCTCTGCAGGCAAAGACCTTAACCACTAAGCAATCTCTCCATCCCAACAGTGGTTTTTAACTGGCTTGATGAATTGTTCATATTTGCACCCTGTAACATACCAGATAGAATAATAATAAGCATAGAGAGCTTGGCAGGGGGCGAAATTGTGAAATAACAGCCCCCAGGGGATAAATAGTGAAACCCTGTCTCAAAAAGAATAAGTGGGCCTGGTGTGGTAGTGTATGCCTTTAATCCCAGCACTCAGAGCAGGCAGAGGCAGGAGGATCGCTGTGAGTTTGAGGCCACCCTGAGGCTACAGAGTGAATTCCAAGTCAGCCTGGGCTAGAGCGAGACCCTACCTGGGGGGGGGGGGGGAAGAGCCAGGCGTGATTGCACACACCCTTCATCCCAGCACTTGGGAGGCTGAGGTAGGAGGATCACCATGAATTCAAGGCCACCCTGAGACCACATAGTGAATTCCAGGTCAGCCTGGGCTAGAGACCCCACCTCGGGAAAAAAAAAAAAAATTTAAAGATATAACTGTGACTATGAATGAATTCAACAACATAGCCTTGAAGCAATAAAACAAACTCCAGCAGAAGCACACAGGAAAGTCTGCTGGCCTCGGGCCTTCTCCTCTCGAGCTTGAACTTCTGAAAGCCAGAGTTGCGGCGCCTCGTTGCCAATGCGCCCCAGGAACCTAGCACACACCTGGCATACAGAGAAGCTCAATTCCTGTCTATTTTGTATTCAAATAATAATGTGGAATGTGCATAGGCAGCAGAAGTAGGAATGACGCTCTCCTTACGTTATAGGGAAAGAACAGAAGGCCAGAGATGGCCAAGAGACCAGTCAGTGTTCAGTGGAGGTTGGCTTCCTGAACTTCTGCCCTCTCCCTTAGCCTGGGCTGCGACCTCAAGGTCTCACGGACCCGTAATGAGCCATCAGAATCAAAGCTGACCATGACTCTCACGTGTGAAAACACAGGCGCTCTTCGGCAGTTTTATAAACAAATCAGTACAAATGGGGAACTGCTGGGAACTGTTCATCTGGGCTGTCAGTCAGACCAGGGCAGGGCTGCTGGGCTTGGAGGACAGTGGAACAAGTCCTTCCCTCCTGGCTTCCAGCCAACAGCTCCATGCTCAGCGCGTGCTCAGGTAAGCCTGGAGAGGGTCCGCAGAGTGAAAGCCAGCTTTGTGGAACAGAAAGCTCTGTCCTGAGGGGGGAGCAGGGAAAAAAAGAAGGGGGGCTTTCGGGGAGGGGACAGTGCAGAAGGGCAGAGGGATAACAGATGAGGCTAAATTAATTTTGGAAACCACTGAATCTTTGAAAAGAGAGCATGTTTTCAGCAGGGACAGTGAATCACTGTCATTTGCAGAAACAGGCTCAAAGCAATTAGCCATCTGGATGCTGGGGCTTCCAGCCCCCAGCGGAAACTTCAAGCAAGCGGAAGGCTGGTCATTTACACAGCGCAGGCCCAGCATTCCAGGCTCAACAGAGACCTCTGCCTCCAGCCGGCCGGTAGTCCAAAGGGCAAATGGACATGAGACACGGAAAACGGGCAGGAAAAGCAGCATCGGCCACAGGGGCCACTTCTTCCTTCCTTCTGCCGCCACCACGACTGAGCACTTCACGCACCCAGTAAGCATTTATTAGTGACCCACTATCTCCCAGGCCCTATGGTGGCATATACATTATGTCATTTAGTCCTCATGACACACATATGAGGACTCCCACCCATCACACAATTCCGAAAGGACATGTCACATGGTATTGGACATGAGCCGCACCCTCTGCAGTTAGCAGGCAGAGTCCCCTTGCTCAGGAGAGGTTATTATCTTTATATTTATTTGCTTGTTTTCTGAGGCAGGGTCTCACTCTATAGCCCAGGCTGACCTCAAACTCACAGCAATCCTTATGCCTCATCCTCCTATGTGCTGGAACTGTAGACATGAGCCACCCATTCTCATTCATTCTCTACCTCTCTCTGCTTGCACATAAATAAAAAATACATATTTTTAGCTGAGCATGGTGGCACATGCCTTTAATACCAGTACTTGGGAGGCAGATGTAGGAGGATCACCATGAGTTGAGGGCCACCCTGAGACTACATAGTGAATTCCAGGTCAGCCTGGGCTAGAATGAGACTCTACCTTGCAAAACCAAACATAAACGGGGGGGGTGGGTGGGGGCTGGAGAGATGGCTTAACGGTTAAGATGCTTGCATGTGAAGCCTAAGGACTCATGTTCAACCCTCCAGATCCCACTTAAGCCAGACACACAAAGGTGAGGTAAGTGCAAGTTTAACTAACTAGCTGGTGTAAGCATCTCAAGTCCAATTGTAGTGGCTGAGGCCCTGGCACACCAATTCTCTCTCTCTTTCTCTAAAAAAAAAAATTAAAAAAAAACATTGTGCTAAAGGAAAACAAGTGAGTCATGGGCTGGAGAGATGGCTCATTAGTTAGAATCACTTCCTGTGCAAGCATGAGGGTCTGGAGAGGCCTGAGAGACTGCTGGAGTTTGATCCCCAAGACCCACATAAACAGCTGTGTGTGGCCACGTGGGTCTATAACCCCATTCCTTCAGGGAAGCAAAGACTGAGGATAGTTGGAACACAAGCTCTGGGATCCGCAAGGAACTCTGCTCAAATTAGAACGGTCAGAAGAGTGATGGAGTGGGACACACGATGTTCCACTCTGGCCACCACAGGCAAGCACACAGCTGCAGCTGAGCAGTGGGTGCTGCATGGGCACATACATGTACATACACCATGTGCACACACGCACACGCACACGCGTGCACAAGCAAACAAAAATTGAGCCAGGCGTGGTGGCTCACACCTTTAATCCCAGCACTCAGGAGGCAGTTGTAGGAGGATCACCATAACTGTGAGGTCAACCTGGGACTACAGAGTGAGTTAGAGGAAGATCCTCCATGAAAAAAAAAAAGAAAAAAGAAAAAAGAGTCATGAATGATCACATAATTTCATGCCTATAGAGACAAGATCAGTGGTTACTTAGGCATAAGATGAATGTGATGATAGCTAGAGAATTAGTTTCTGATCCTCCTGCCTCCACCTACTGGATTCTGGGATTACAGGTGTAAAAAATTTTAAGTTTTTAAAATATTTTATTTATTTATTTATCCATCCATGAGAGAGAGAGAGAAAGAGCCAGAGAGAAAGAGAATGTGCATGCCTGGGCCTCCCGCCACTGTAAACAAGCTCCAGACACATGCACCACTTTGTGGATCTGGATTTACCTGGGTACTAGGGAATTGAACTCAGGTCCTCAGGCTTTGCAGGCAAGCACCTTAACTGCTGAGCCATCTCTCCAGCCCTGAATTTTTTAAAAAGAGAGAAAATAACCCACCTTCCACCTAGAAGACAGTTATTAATACCATGTGATGCAGGCTCTGGAGTCTGGGAGGTTAGGACTTAATTCTATTATTTACAGATTATGTCAGTTTAAAAGTCTTACTTGGCCTCTCTACCTCAGTTTACTCATCTGTAAAATGGCAGTTACAGTTAACCTACGAGGAATTCTGAAAGAATTAGTGGTAGGACATAGCAATGTTGATTTTTAAAAATTTTATTGATAGCTTCAATAATTATAGGCAATAAACCATGATAATTCCCTCCCTTCCCCACTTTCCCCCTCACAAATCCACCCTCCATCATTTCCCCTCCCCCTCTCAATTAGTCTCTTTTATTTTGATGTCATCATCTTTTCCTCCTATTATGATGGTCTTGTGTAGGTAGTGCCAGGCACTGTGAGGTCATGGATATCCAGGCCATTTTGTGTCTGGATGATTGCATTGTAAGCAGTCCTACTTTCCTTTGGCTCTTACATTCTTTCCACCACCTCTTCCCCAATACTTCTTCTCAGCACTGAGATGCCTTTTGAGTCACCCCACTGGTCACTGCCATCTGAAAAGAGAAGGTTTTCTAACCAAAAGTGAGTAGCATTAACATATGGGTATGAGGGCTAGAGAAATAGCTTAGTGGTTAAGGCACTACCTGTGAAGCCTAAGGACCCAAGTTTGATTCCCCAGTACCCATGTTAGCCAGATGCACAAGGTGGTGCGTTCATCTGGAATTTGTTTGCCATGGCTAGAGGGCTTCTGTCTATATCTATCTGCCTCTTTCTCTCTCTTTCAAATAAATAAATTAAATTAAATTAATATATATGGATATGAACATTAAGAAAAGTATCAAGCTCAATTTTCAATGTGACATGTGTAAAATGAATATTAACTTTATTTTAAATAAATATTATTTATTTATTTATTTATTTGAGAGTGAGAAAGAGGCAGAGGGAGAGAGAGAGAAAATGGGTGTACCAGGGCCTCCAGCCACTGCAAATAAATTCCAGATGCATGTGCCTTCTTGTGAATCTGGCTTACATGGGTCCTGGAGAGTCAAACCAGGATCCTTTGGCTTTGCAGGCAAAACCACTTAACCACTTATCATGCCTTAACCACTAAGCCATCTCTCCAGCCCATATTAACTTTATTTTTTAAAAAATTTAAAATATTGTGTGGTTTCTATTACAAAACTAACTTATGAGGCAAAAGAAAGGACTCAGCAGTTAAGGTGCTTGCTTGCAAAGCCTAAAAGTCTGGGTTCGATTCCCCATTATCCATGCAAAGCCAGATGCACAAAGTGGTGCATATGTCTAGAGTTTGTTTGCAGTAGCAGGAGGCCCTGGCTTGCCCATACTCTCTGCCTCTTGGTCTCTCAAATAAACAAATAAAAAATATTTAAAAAAAAACTTGCTATAGCCTGGCGTGGTAGCACACGCTTTTAATCCCAACACTTGGGAGGCAGGGGTAAGAGGATTGCCATGAGTTAAGGCCACTCTGAGACTACATAGTGAATTCCAAGTCAGCCTGAGTTAGAGTGAGACCCTATCTCGGAAAACAAACTAACTAACAACAACAACAACAAAAAAAAAAAACCCTCTTGTTGTTATGGAAATTTGGTGCATCTGGCTTTACAGGATACTGGGGAATGGAACCCAGGCCACCAGGTTTTGTAAGCAGTCACCTTTAGCCCCTGAGCTATCTCTTTCACCCCAGTTATGAAAACTTTGAAAATGTAAACAGAGGGCTGGGTGATGGCTCCGTTGGTGAAGTGCTTGCCACACAAGCATGAGGACCTGAGTGTGGACTTCCAGCACGTAAGTAAAAGCGGGGCACGTGGCACACTCCTGTAATCCCAGCCCTGGGCACGTGGAGACAGGGGGATCCCAGGCCAGCTAGTACATCAATCTCTGGCCTCCACACACACATGCATGTGCACTCATACGCATGCATGTGTGTGTCTATGGGAGGACATTGCTGTCACTTCACAGAGGGATTTATTCCACAACAAAAGTTTAGGTGATCTCTGGGATCCCTTGAGCTGGGTGCAGGGTAGATAGGTTCTCTTTGAGCACAGTGTTTGACACACAGTTGACGTGTAATAGATGTTCGTTGGATGAATGAATGAATGATACTTATCAAATGCTGCTCAGTGACCACGGCAAGGAGTAGATGGGGCAAAGTCTCAGCAGTGTGAGTAAAATGGGTCAGTGACAGCAGCCAGGGTTTCTGAAGGGTCAGCGAGGTGGGGAGTGGAGGGGAGATGTTATCCGAGAAGGCATCTCAGTGTGGTGTGCTGGCACAGGCCAGTGCTCTCAGCCCTCAGGAAGCCGAGGCAGGAGGAGCAGGAGTTCAAGGGCATACACCCCTCTGCCTTCCCTTGGTTCATTACAGAAATGCAGCGAAGCCAAACCCAGCCCAAGGTTGGGCAGCTATGTCACTTTGATCACGGCAATTAAAATTCTCAAGTTCCTTCAACCAGAAAGTCCATCACGCCTGAAGAATGTAGCCTGGTCTCTGGTGGTCACTGGGGCTAGTACAAGAGCAGAAAGAGAAGCACGGAGCTGAGGGGCTGTAGATGTAGTCTCGTGCTTGGGTTCAATTTCTAGTGCTTCAAGAAAGAAGAAAAGAAAAGAAAAGAAAGAGAAAGAAAGAAAGAGAGAGAGAAAGAGAGAAAGAAAGGGAGGGAGGGAATAAGGAAGAAAGAGGGAAAGAAAGAAATAGAGAAAGAAATAAGGAAAGAAGGGAAGGAGGGAGGGAAAGAAGGAAGGAAGGAAGAAGGAAGGAAGGAAGGAAGGAAGAAGGGAGGGAGGGAAGGAAGGAAGGAAGGAAGGAAGGAAGGAAGGAAGGAAGGAAGGAAGGAAGGAGGAGTCAAGCAAGCATAATATCTCCACTTTGCTGGTGAGTTAAACAACTGCCCCAAGCTTGAGTGCCCTAGGTAGCCAGCGCCTGTGGCATCTGTGCCATGTCGACCCAGGCTGATGAGCGGACATTCATCAACATGGAAAGGGAATATCTCTTAACCATGAACCATTAGGCCAAAGCCTGCCTGCCCAGTCTCATATGTCCATATCATGGCTAAGGTGTTTTTAGGCCACTCCCTGACTTTGGGGAGACTTCTGAGCTATTGCTCCTAACTCCTATTCCTCTCTCCTCTGTGTCTGCTGAAAGCACTGAGGGGGAGTTTCATTTGTCAGCTCTGTCCATTTGCAGAATATCATTAACATAATCACAGGTAATACAATGAGGGTTGGGATGTACCTCAGTTGGCAGACTGCATGCCTATCAAGCAAAAAATCCTGAGTTCAATCCCCAGCAAAACTGGGCATGGTGATGAACTCAAAGAGGTAAAGGCAGAAGATCAGAAGTTCAAGGTTATCCTCTGCCACATTTCAAGGCCAGCCAGAGAAGATAACCACAGTGAGTCTCCATTCAGCCCCATCTATCAGCACAGCGTATGCTACATCCCTAGAATTTCCCTGGCTCCTGAGACTTGGCAGTGAACAGAACAAACCCTTACCCTCTTCAAGAAGAGTAGCCTTTATCTGAAATGCTTGAGGCCAAATCTCTTTCCAATTTCAGGTTTACTTGGAATTTGGAGTCATTTTCTATACAAAATGGAATGTCCTAGGAATGGGACACTGATCTAAACACAAAATTCATTTATGTTTCATATACATATATGTTTTAGATGTTGCTTTGTTTTGACTTTTCAAGGCAGGGTCTCACTCTAGCCTAGGCTGACTTGGAACTGGCTCTGTAGCCCCAGGCTGGCCTTGAACTCAGGAAGTGCTCCTACCTCAGCCTCCCAAGTGCTAGGTATGCCACCATGCCTGACCCATATTCATATATATACACACATATATGTCATTAGTTACTTTCTTATTGCTTGTACAAAATCCTGACCAGAAGCAGCCTAAGGAAAGAAAGGGATTAATTTTGGCTCATGGTTTTGAGGGAAAGTCTGTCGTGGCAGGAGCAGGAAAAGGGCATCACATTGTCACATCAGCAGAGAGGCAGTAGACAGAGATGAACACTTCATATATATTCTTTTCTTCTCTCCTGGCATCAGCTTTACCAGTCTGCTGTGTTAGAGTGCCTGTGGCAGACATCTAAAGAACACTGAAAACAGACATCATTTGCCCATATATACATTTTGAATCCACAGCCTGAAAGGTAATTTTATACTATATATATATATATTTTAATTTATTTGAGAGAGAGAAAAAGATACATTGGGCATGCCAGGGCCTTCAGCTGCTGCAAAGGAACTCCAGACACATGTGCAACCTTGTGCATCTGGCTTACATGGGTCCTGGGGACTCGAACCTGAGTCCTTTGGCTTTGCAGGCAGGTGCCTTAACTGCTAAGCCATCTCTCCAGCCCAATTTTATACAATATTTTAGATAATCTTACACAAGAAATAAAATCTGTGCACTGAACGATAGAAAGCAAAGGTGTCATTGTCTCAGCCACTCATGGTCTTTCAGATTCTGGATATTTCAGGTTTCACCTTTGTATTATGGATGTTCAACCTATATTGTAATAGAAATATGTTGAACAAAGTATTTTAGCCTTGGATGACACATACATATAGCTATGAAGATTACACCACATGCTTTTATCATCAAGGTTATTGTTTGGTCTGCCCAGAACCACACCTTCCTCTCTTGTGAGCTGTTCCTTGCCTCTCACCATGTCCTAATGCAGCAGTTGCAATCCTATATTGCTCCAGGGTTCACAGAGGTGAGCACATGACCCAGTTTGGATCAGCCACAAACTGTATTTTTCCATAGTGATTGGGCTAGGAATCATAACATGTCCCAAGCTAAACCAATAAGAGTGCCTCCATAGCTTTTTTTTTTCTTTTGAGGTAGGGTCTTTCTCTGGCCCAAATAACGTGGAATTCACTATGTGGTCTCAGGCTGGCCTCTAACTCACAGCTATCCTCCTGAGTACTGGATTAAGGACATGTGCCACCATACCCAGCCATAGCTTTCATATACTTTTTAATATTTTGTTTTTATTTATTTATTAGAGAGAGAGAGAGAATGGGCATGCCAGGGCCTCCAGCCACTACAAACTCCATATGCATGTGCCACCTTGTGCATCTGGCTTACATGGGTCCTGGGGAATCAAACCTGGGTCCTTTGACTTTGCAGGCAAGCACCTTAACTGCTAAGCCATCTCTCCAGCCCCATATTTAAGTTTTTGAAATTAATTTTACGTACATATATTATACAAGGATATGGTATCATTGAAACAAACAAACTTGGCAGTCTCTGTCAGTCTCAACCCCTAGTCTTTAATATTTTATTTATTTATTTAAGATAGAGTGAGAGCAGAGACTGGGCATTCCAGGGCCTCTAGCCACTGCAAAAGAACTCCAGACACATGTGCCACCTTGTGCAACTGGCTTCACATAGGCACTGGGGAATCAAACTTGGGTCATTAAGCTTTACAGACAAGTGCCTTAACTGCTGAGCCATCTCTCCAGTCCCTAGTCTTTGTTTTTTTTTTTTTAAAAAAATATTTATTAGAGGGGGAGCAGATAGAGAGAATAGGGTGCACCAGGGCCTCCAGCTATTGCAAATGAACTCCAGACATATGCACCACCTTGTGCATCTGGCCTAAGTGGGTCCTGGGGAATAGAATCTGGGTCCTTTGGCTTTGCAGGCAAGCACCTTAACCACTAAGCAATCTCTCTAGCCCTCAGACCCTAGTCTTAACTCTCTGGAGGTAAACAAGATATTTTAATGTAATTTCTAGATCTTTTTCTATGCATTTATATATATTTAGAAACATGTTACAAGTATACGTATAAAAATATCTTTTATTGGTCTGGAAAGAAGGATTAATGGTTAAGGCACTTGCCTGCAGAACCTAAGGACCCAGGTTTGATTCCCCAGGACCCACATAAGCCAGATGCACTAGGTGATGTCTGCATCTGGAGTTTTTTTTTAGTGGCTGGAGGCCCTGGTGCACCCATACTCCCTCTCTCTAATAAATAAAAATAAAAATATTTAAAATCAGAATGATACTGCCAAATATTCTTCCAAAGTGGTTGGGACAATTCATCCATGAGGCAACACATCTCTTGAGTAGTGTGTAAGAGCATTTTCCCATTCCTTCACTGATCCTTTAACACTTCTGAACTCTGAAACCTTCCAGTTGAGGTTGGTGAAGTCTGTCTTTTCCGTGGCCCTGGGGCTGTGAGGATGGGAGTCCTAAGAGCTGGGAGGTGGGCTGGCACTCAGAAAGTGGACAGCTGGGTCCTGGGGTATCCACTCCCTGAACACAGCTCTCCATCCTTGCTGCCTCCAGAGTTGACATGAACTAACGCCTTCCCCCTGGGGGCTCAAGCTAATTACAGTCCTGTTTCTGTTACATTCAGTCAAAAGATTGAACTTCTGACTTAAACGTATCCATGGCCATTGTCTTATCATCCTTACCCAGGGTTCACGTTGATTCTCTAGTCTCTCTCATCATTCTCCCCCCTCCCCTCCCCTTCCTCTCCTCTTTCACTTATTTGGAGTCCCAGGCAGGTACTTGGGGGTTCAGATCACTCCTGAGGTCCTCTCCTGGAAGGGCAGAGTAGGGAACAAAGCCCCTGGGAACAACTGACTCTTCAATGGAATCAGAGTGACACTGAGAATCTTAGAACATGCTTTCTCTGTCTAGACCTCAGCAGAGTTGGCCTCAGACAGGTCATAAAGGAAAGAAAAGAAAAGAGCAAGAATCAAAAGACATATTGGAAGAATCTGCCCTGCCTTTTTGTTTTTAATTATCATACTCCCCCCCCAACCCTGAGTGACAACTCATTTTGTTAAAAATCCACTTAACAGTTGTAACTAGCTTCTCAGAGACAGGCACAACATAAACACATAAACACAGGCTGTTAGTATTCTTTTGTTAACAAAAAAGTTGGGATGAGGTGCTAAATATCATCCAATCCACAGTAAAAAGGGGCATCTTAATTTTCACCTCCCTAGTAACATCATCTGCCCCATTGGTAAGACCCGGGGCCATGTATCACGGTTCATCTAACACTGAGAGCTAGGTGTTATAAGTGTCTCTGATGACCTGATCCACACTGCTAGAACTTTTCGTGTACAACCCTTCTCATGTGTGATTTCATTTCATCCTGAAATAATCCTGAGAAAAATAAAGGAGATAAGGCCGAGTGTAGTGTGTAGTGGCCTTTAATCCCAGCACTCAGGAAGCAGAGGTAGGAGGATCACGGTGAGTTCGAGGCCACCCTGAGACTATATAGTGAATTCCAGGCCAGCCTGGACTAGAGTGAAATCCTACCTTGAAAAACCAGAAGAAGAAAAAAAAAAAAAAAAGGAGGCATGGATAACAGCCTCATTTCAGAATGGAGCGTCCATGGAGAAATGTGTTTTGTCCTTCCAGGCCAGACAGTAAGAGAGCAAGAAGAAAGTGTCCCCTTCCAGACCCACTGGATACCTGTGAGAAGCTACTGGAGGGGGACTGGTCAGGATGGAGCTGGACTCAGTGAGGCAACACCTCCATTTACCCCTGTGGTGGTTTGATTCAGGTGTCGCCTGTAAACTTAAGTGTTCTGAACACTAGGTTCCCAGCTGATGGAGCTTTGGGAATTAAGGCTTCCTGGAGGCAGCGTAGTGTTGGGGGCTGGTTTATGGGTGTTAACCAGCTTCCTTCTGCCAATATTTGGCACACTCTCCTTTTGCTGTTGTCCACCTTATATTGGCCAGGGGGTGATGTCCACCCTCTGCTCATGGCATCGTTTTCCCCTGCCATCGTGGAGCTTCTCCTCGAGCCTGTAAGCCAAAATAAACCCTTTTCTCCCACAAGCTGCTCTTGGCTGGGTGATTTCTGGCAGCGATACGAACCTGACTGCCTGCAACAGCCCCTCACGGCAGCGTGGTCAAGACAGACGGAGGAGACTCAGAGCCAGCCTGAGAGAAGAACAAGGACGTCTCATCACCAGCCTGTAAATCTTTAATAAAACCCACTCTTCTTCCATGTTTGGTGGGAAAAACTTTTTATTTTGTTTTTAAGCCTAGAGGTGGTTAAAGGATTGGCTTTTGCCTTCCATGGCTGAGGGAAGACTGAACTCTCACAAGCACAGAGTCGTCTATGAGACATCTGCACATGTGCATTTGTTTCCTCACTGCTGCCTCCCCAGAAGGGGGTTCTGCTGGAGAACTGGGAGGCCTCCTGGGCTTGGGGTCCCTCCCTGGCAGCAGCACTCACAGCAACCTATTCTGCTGCCCCGGGCAAGTCCTCATCCTCATTCCACGGCCTACTCCATGTTTGGGGCAGGTGAGGAGAAGTGTCCCAGTGAGAGCCACTGCCTTCTGTGGTGTGCCCCTGAGCTTAGAGCAGGGCTTCAGGCCTGCGCCCTACTGTGGAGATGGGGGGACGCCCCCCATACCAACTCTGGCATCAGTCTCATTTGTGTCAGAGTCTGTGACGTCAGCACAGCCTTAACTTCTCAGCCTCGGCTCGCTCATCACACAAGGGCGAGGGAAGGGCTGTGAGAAGTTTATGGGACATACAGGAAGGATCCAGTGGTGAGACGTGTGGGGCTCCTTGAACGCTGTAGGGCCAGGCCAGCTGTGTGTGTGCTGCTGTTACCAAAGCAGGCTTCTGAACCAACAGCAACCCTCCAAAACCTTCACTTCAGAGGCCCTGGGCAGAGCTTCGCTCTCTTCCCCCACAGCCCTCTCGCCTGGGTTGTTCCGAGTGAGTCCCTACACTACCCAAAGGGCCTGGATGTGACTCGGCAGATGCTACTGACCAGAAGAAGGGAGCCCTGTCCCCTCCTATGTTAAGTCACAAGATCAGAAGTGGGAACTATTCATCCATCCAGGTGCTGAGCCTTTGGCATGTGGAAGATCACGTAATTTGTATTAGATGTCTACTGGTCTAAGCCAGAAGCTAGACTGTTGGGGGCGGGCCTTGTCTCCTCACATGACCCTGTGTGAGGTTCCAGGGTAGGCAAAGGATGCAGCGGCTGGTTTTTCCTCTGTTTGTTTCGTTTGGATTTTTTTTTTTTTTTTCCCGAGGTAGGGTCTTACTCTAGCTCAGGCTGACCTGGAATTCACTATGTAGTCTCAGGGTGGCCTCGAACTCACTGTGATCCTCCTACCTCTGCCTCCCTAGTGCTGGGATTAAAGGCTTGCACCACCACGCCCTGGCTAGCCTGAAATTTATCATGTAGACTAGGGTACTTGTTATGCAGATTAGGCTGGTCTTGAGTTTGCCATAATCCTTCTACCTCCGCCCTTTCGGGGGGGGGCAGTTTGAGGTAGGGTCTCACTTTAGCCCAGGCTGACCTGGAATTCATTCTGTTGTCCCAGGCTGGCCTCGAACTCACAGCGATCCTCCTACCTCTGCCTCTGGAGTACTGGCATTAAAGGCGTGTGCCATCACTCCCAGTTTACCACTGCCTCTTGAGCTTTGGGACTACAGGTGTGCACTGCCTCACACAGCCGGGGCTGGTACTTCTCATTGTCTCAGAGGAAATGCCCTAGGAGTGCAGGGAGAGTAAGGCATGCCCTGTGGGTTACCAGATTCAGCAAATGCAAAGATAGGTGTAGTTAACTTTCCATTGCTAGGACAAAGCCCCCAATCAAAAGCAGCTGATGGAAGCCGGGCTTGGTGGCGCACGCCTTTAATCCCAGCACCCAGGAGGCAGAAGTAAGTGGATCGCTGTGAGTTCGAGGCCACCCTGAGATGACATAGTGAATTCCAGGTCAGCCTGAGGTAGAGTGAGATCCTACCTCTGGGGGAAAAAAAAAAAAAAGCCGCTGATGGGAGGAAAAGTGTTTTTTATTTTGGTTTACAGTCTTGAGGGGAAGCTTCATGATGGCAGAGGAAAGCATGGCATGAGCAGAGGCCGGACCTCACCTCTGCCACAGCAGGTGGAAAACAGCAGCAGGAGAGAGCAGAACTCTGGCAAGGGGGAGCTGGCTATAGCCCCCCCTAAACTCGCCCCCAACAACACACCTCCTCTAGCAGGGCTTCACCTCCCAACGTGCCTCCAGCTGAGGACCAAGCATTCAGAACCTGAGTTCATGGGGGACCCCCGACTCAAACCACCATGAGGGGCAGACACCTAGTTAGGTTTCTAGACAAGCATCACATACTCTTTTAGAAATGAAATTGTAAGCTGATTTTTTGTTTGGGGGGAATTTTTTGTTTTGTTATTAGATTTTTTTGTGTGTGTTTATTTGCAAGCAGAGAGAGAGACAGAGAATGGGTGTGTCAGGGCCTCTTGCCACTGCAAACAAACTCCAGATGCATGTGCCACTTTGCATCTGGCTTTACTGGGATCTGGGGACTCAAACTCGGGCTTTGCAAGCAAGTGACTTTAACCACTGAGGTATATCTCCAGCCCCCACATACTCTTTTTTTTTTTTTTATTTGAGAGAGAGAGAGAGAAAGAAATTGTAAGGTGGTTTTTGTTTTGGAGGGATTTTTTGTTGTGTTTTTAGGTGCGTTTTTTGTTTATTTGCAAGCAGAGAGAGAGACAGAATGGGCCCACCAGGGCCTTCAGCTGCTGCAAATGAACTCCAGATGCATGCACCACCTTGTGCATCTGGCTTACGTGGGTCCCCCCAGGCCAGTTCTGCCTTTTCTGCAGCAGCCTCTGCCTTTCAATGTCCTCCACAAACCCCTTTACTAAGCCCTTTCCTCCAGGAGTTTCCACGTTCTTCGCAGTTGTTAGAGATTAACCGTGTAATGTTCCCAACTGGCTCATGTGCTGGATGCTGGTATCAAGTTGGTGGTGATGTTTTTGGAGGTTCTGGGCCTGGTTGGAAAAAGCAGGTCACTTCATTTGCCTTTGAAGGTTATATGTAGTCCTTTGTCCCCTGCAGTTTTATCTGCCACCTGTGTTCCATGAAGAGAGTGGCCTCTGTCACACGTTCCCATTGTCATGATATTCTGCCCAAGTGCCGCCGGGGACGGAGCCCTGCGAGACCATGAGCCAACAACGTTAACTTGCTTCTGTCAGTCATTTGGCCAGAGCAACACAGGCGAGAAGCTTGTAGAAGGCCGCTACTCACTGCTGCTCTGAAGCCAGGGGCGTCGGCAAACCAGAAAGGCTTCAGGAGAGGTGAAGAGTAGAATGGCAAGGCATCCGGGTGAGCCGTAGAAACATGCTTAAAGCTGACCTCAGGCACATACGAGAAGCTCAGGAGACAGTCACGTAAGAGGCCACGGAAATGATGCAGTTTGAGCAGGGAAGTGTGGGTGGTGGGGTCATCAGTGGAGTAGCCAGCACTACTCATGAAATCTGGGTCTGAGAGCCCCTGGGGAGGCAGTGGAGGAACAGGATACAAGAGAGTATGGCTCGTGCCACTTCCTTTCAGCTCAGCAAGGTGAGTCATCCAGAGATGCTGGCCCACATTTCACCCTCCTCCACTTGAGACCCAACTCAAGGGTCCAGAGGATGTGCCTAGAGGACAGAAACAGCAATACGGTGACTCACGGAGCTGAGTCACAGCCCACTCGGCCTCTTCCAGGGTTCTGACGAAGACTGCCAGCAGAGGAGGCATTCTTCTAGTTTTGCATGCACACTCTCTCTCCCCCCCCTCCCTCCCTCTCTCCCTCCCTCCCTCCCTCCCTCTCTCCCTCCCTCCCTCTCTCCCTCCCTCCCTCTCTCCCTCCCTCCCTCTCTCTCTCTCTCTAGATTGATGACTTCACAGTATGCTTCTCATGACTGACAGCCTCACTGACTTCACAGGTTCAGTGAAATCCTGCTGCATGTCCCACGGCCTGAGTCTTCTTCACTCTCGTGCTTAGTCGCTCATTCATCCATCCTTTGTTTGGATACTGGGCTGAAACACCATCCCTGGCCTTCAGGGCGCTCTCCAGTCAGCAGAGGATCGCAGCCATGCCTTGCTGTTGTAGCTGGGTGGGCAAGGTGCAACCACAGGGGCCCTCCCCCTCACTCTAGTGCAGCTCATCGGACAGGCTGGGACCCAGCCCCTCAAAGTGGCATGAGCCAGGAAGTCACTGCCTCACACATCAGGCCCCAGAAGTTCTAAGCCTGGAACCGTCTACTTCCCAGAGAGAATTCTGACCTTAAAGGTTGTCTCCTGAGTAGCTGGGACTATAGGCGTGTCTTTCAATTAACAACACAGAGTCACTTGACTATCAGAAAATATGTAATATCAGAGCTGAGATGACACAGAAGTCATCTAGCTAACTTGTCTAACTTCTTTGTTTTACTTATTTATTTGGGGTTTTTGAAGTGGAGTCTCACTCTACTCCAGGCTGACCTGGAACTCATGGTGATCCTCCTACCTCAGCCTCCTGAGTGCTGGGATTAAAGGTGTCATGGTTTAGCTTGTACCATTTTAAATGACATATTATTCCAGCAGAGAGTCTTTCTTCCTTCCTTTCTTTCTTTCCTTATTTATTTATTACACTGAGAGAGAGACAGAGACAATTGTCATGCCAGGGCCTCTAGCCACCGCAAACAAACTCCAGATGCATGCTCCATCTTGTGCATCTGGCTTACATGGGTCCTGAGGAATCAAACCTGGGTCTTCAGACTTCACAGACAAGCACCTTAACCACGAAGCCATTTCTTCAGCCCAAGAGGGATTTTATTCTGATTGTTTTTTTTTTTTTATTGAGAGTATTTTGTTTCTTTTTTTTTTTACTTTTTATTGACAACATTCATACATGTCCACAATATATCATGATTATAATTCCCTCCCAACACCTTCTTTGTCCCCCCTCCCAACAATCTCCCTTCACTGGAATTTTTTTAAATTTTTATTTATTTTCACATGTGTGCAGGGAGGGCTTGTCAGGGTCTCTTGCCACTGCAAAGGAATGTCATTCTGGATTTACATGGGTGACTGAGGAATTGAGCCCAGGCCAGCAGGCTTTGCAAGCAAACACCTTTAACCACTGAGCAATATGCCCAGCTCCTTATTGAGACTTTTTTTTTTTTTTTTTTGGTTTTTCGAGGTAGGGTCTCACTCCAGCCCAGGCTGACCTGGAATTCACTATGGAGTCTCAGGGTGGCCTCGAACTCACGGCGATCCTCCTACCTCTGCCTCCCGAGTGCTGGGATTAAAGGAGTGCATCACCACGCCCAGCTTTTTTTTTTTGTTTTGTTTTGTTTTGTTAAGATAGGGTTTTACTCTCTAGCCCAGTCTGGCCTGGAATCTTCCTACCTCTGTCTCCCAAGTGCTGGTATTAAAGGCATGTGCCCCCACTCCTGGCCTAAGTATGAACATTTTTAAGTTATGCCATATATATTAACAAGTTGTTTTACGATTGTACTGACTACACCATCACCAGCACTACACAAACTTCTTTGCACTACCTTTCATTGCACAGCAAGACGTAAATGAAATCATAACTTGTCAGTTTCAATATGTGACCAAAATGTTTATGTTTATACCATCTGACCCATCTGTTCTACCACAGGATTATGATGACAACCATCAGGTATGCCTTGATATTTGCCAAGATATAACTGAGGAATAGGATGGTGATACCAGGTACCTTAAACTGTGTGTGTTTAAAATCCATGGAGAGGAGGGATTATGAAGACAGCTTCATTTTTCCCCTCTGTTTCATTTTAATTGTGTATAATCTGTATGTATTTACTTTATTATAGTTAGAAAAATGACAGCAAAAGCCAGGTGTGATGGCACACACCTTTAATCCCATCACTCAGGAGGCAGAGGTAGGAGGATCTCTGTGAGTTTAAAGCCAGTCTGAGACTACATAGTGAATTCCAGGTTAGCCTGGGCTACAGCAAGACCCTACCCTGAAAAACAAAAATAAGTGACAGAGATATGTCTGTTAAGGAGGAATAACATTGCCAAAAGTAGCACCCATTATCATTTGCAATTAGTGAGCTGATTAGTTCATCAGAAACCTGGCTTTAAACCTTCCATGATCTTGAGTTTTCTGTTTTTATTTTTCTGTTGTTGTTGTTTGTTTGTTTGTTTGTTTGTTTGTTTGTTTGAGGAAGGGTCTCACTCTAGCCCAAGCTCTCCAGGGCCGCAGTTCCCTGAAGGCGTCCCTCAGACATAGGCAGGGCCCTGGGTTAAAGCAAACTTAAGCTGTCTGACACAGGCTGACCTGGAACTGATTCTATAACCAGGCTGTCCTTGAACTCATGGTGACCCTCCTACCTCAGTCTCCTGAGTGCTGGGGTTAAAGGTGAGCACCACCATACCCAGCTATGACCTTGCATTTTCTTTTCTTGTTTGTTTTTTTTAAGTTTTTTTCTCTGTTTTTATTTTCTCATATTTTATTTTTTTTTATTAAGAACATACTTTGTAGGCTGGAGAGATGGCTTAAAAGTGCTTGCCTGCAAAGCCTAAGGACCAAGGTTAGACTCCCCAGAACCCACATAAGCCAGATACACATGTGGTACATGTGCCTGGAGTTTGTTTGCAGCGGCTGGAGACCCTGGCACACCCATTCTCTCTCTCTCTCTCTCTCTAATAAATAAGTAAATAATTTTTTTTAAAGAACATACTTGAGCTGGGTATGGTGGTGCACACCTTTAATCCCAGCACTCGGGAGGCAGAGGTAGGAGGATTGCCGTGAGTTCAAGGCCACCCTGAGACTACATAGTGAATTCCAGGTCAGCCTGGGCTGCAGTGAAACCCTACCTCGAAAAACCAAAAAAAAAAAAAAAAAAAAAAAAAAGAACATACTTTGTGTGGATAAATCATGTGTTGGTACCGTCTTTTCCCTCCCCTCTGGTCCCATTCCGCTGAGGGCTCTCCTCAGTGGGGTTGCTGGTACTCCCCATGGAGATTGTGAGTCATGCATCAGTGGGAGCAGCAGTCAGTCATTGGAGAAAGGCAATTTCTCTGGGTATGATGTCCTAACCTGTGACTCTTACAGTCTTTCCACCCTCTCTTCCACAAAACTCCCTGAGCCATCATGGGTGGGTGTGTTTTAAATCAACTTCAATAATGATGAGCTCTTAGGAGCTCTGGGTCTCTGCTTTGGTAAGTGTTGAGTATCTTCAGCATCTGTCTTCTTCATCCTGGCACTGATTGTCAGGCTCACCATGGAAGCTGCATGATTTATTTCCTTGGGTCCCTCTACCTTCTGAAAAATAAAAACAGATTCTCCAATGGAGAGTGAAGTCAGTGTATGACCTTGAGTTTTCTATCAAATTTCTACCAAATATGAGATAATCCTATAAAATATGCGGCACGAAGCCTTGCAAGAGGACACATATATACACTTTAAAAATACTATTTATTTACTTATTGTATTTATTTATTTGCTTATTAGAGAGAGAGTATGGGTGCACAAGGGCATCTTGCCACTGCAAATGAACTCCAGACACATGTGTCACTTTATACTTCTGGCTTTATGTGCATACTAGAGAATTGAACTAGGACAGGCAGGCTTTGCAAGCAAGCACTTTTGACTCCTGAGCCATCTCTGTAGCATATATATAATTTAGTGCATGTTAAACTTTTTTATTCTGACATTTCTAGTAGTTTCTGGAGGTCCCTACTCTCCTACCCACAATCTTAGCCACTACTTCTCACCTATTATCCAGTCTTCAATCCACACAGCTTGTGTGATCCCACATGAGCCATATGCCTTTGCTCCTCTTTGGCAAATCATAAGCCATTAACCCTAGAGCAGCACAAAGGCATGCGGCAGGAAAGAGCCAGTAGAACATGTGTGTGCAGCAGTGAACTCAAGCATGAATGAATGCCCGTTCCACTCCAGATGGCATGAGGACACAGCATCTGAAACTGGTGAGAGAGGGAGAGAGTTAGCTTGCTTTCTGTAAAACAACAGCTGGGGGGTATACACAAAGAATTTTTTTTTTTTTTTTTTTTTTTTGGTATTTTGAGGTAGGGTCTCACTCTAGCTCAGGCTGACCTGGAATTCACTCTGTAGTCTCAGGGTGGCCTCGAACTCTTGGCGATCCTCCTACCTCTGCCTCCCAAGTGCTGGGATTAAAGGCGTGCGCCACCACGCCCGGCCTGTAACACAAAGAAATTAAAATAAGAATATAAGTATATATATATGTGTGTGTGTGTGTATAGAATTTTATATAATACACAATATTAACACAGAATATATATATATATATAATCACTTAAAATTGACACAAGGTCTTAGGCTGGCCAGAAACTTGCTATGTAGCCAAGGCTAGTCTAGAACTTGTGGCAATCTTCCTGCCTCTCCTCCCAGAGTACATACACCACCATGCCCATCTAGAATGTGGGAGTTTTGCTGTGCGTGTGCAAGTGAGTATGTGCGTGTGATGTGGTGTGGGGGGTTGTGTGTGGTATATGCACATGCATGTGCCCCCCGTGCTCACCTGCTGTGTCCAGAGTGAAAAGCTGCCGGTCTAGCTCAGACACTGTCCGCCTTGTCTTGTTGGTGAGTGAGGGCTTGGAGGCTCGGTGGATTCTCAGTGGATGCTCCCCTGTGAGACAGGGGCTACACCCAACCGTCTTACATGGCTTGTGGAGACTTGGACTCCAGGAGGAGGAAGGCAGCCCCAGGTCCCCTCAGGGCCCCTCAGGCTCTCGTGCTTGTGCAGGAATCGCACCTAACCATTGCATCCTTCTCTCCAGCCCGAATGTGGGATTTTTAAAAACAAACTGAAATTTCTAAGGATACGTAACACCTCATGCTTCACAAAAACATAAGTAAAACAAGATACACTCACTCTTTAGAAAAGCTGAGTCGCAGAATACTAAGCCCAGAAGCTTAGTTCAAGTCCAAGAACATTAGGCCTGTTCAAGTTCAGTGGCATTCAGAGAGGTTGCATTCCAACATCCCTGGACCCAAATCCCAGCTCTTCCACTCACCAGCCCTAAGAGCATGCCTCACTAATTCACCCTCTTGTCTAGGCTTCCTGCCCTGTAAAGGGATGACAGAACTTCCTACATTAAGGGGTTGTGAGGCTTAAAGGAAGTAATGTACCTATACTGCCTGTAAGCGCTGACCCTCATTCCTTTGAGAACTCATCCATTTGCCCTGTCAACATGAGGAGCAGCGTGTCCCTGGCTTGCAAACCACACCACCAGCCAAAGACTTTTTTTTTTCTTTTTGAGAGAGAAAGAGAGAAAATTGGTGTGCCAGGGCCTCAGCCACTGTAATCTAACTCCAGACGCTTGCGCCACCTAGTGGTCATGTTCAATCTTGCACTTGCCTTACCTTTGTATGCCTGGCTTATGTGGGATCTGAGGAGCCGAAGATGGGTCCTTAGGCTTTGCAGGCAAGCGCCTTAACCGCTAAGCTGTCTCTCCAGCCCCAAGGATGTTTTTTAGTGTCATTGCGGTGGGCACAGTGTTTGAAGAGAGGAGCAGCGCAACACAAACGGTGCTGAGTTGGGATCCGGGGGGAGGAACCCTGGCTCCACTGGTCTTCCCCGGATCCCAGACCCTGCCACTCTCCAAATGGGAGGGTGCTGAGGGCAGAGTGATGGGGGGTGACTGCGGCCGGGCTCACCTTGGGATTGCTGCTGCTAGAATGAGCTTTGGATGGAAGCCAAGAAGACACCAAGAGCACCCGACAGCTTGGGGCAGAAGCTGGTCAGGGGAGAAATGAGGGTTTGGTGTGAAGAGGCAAAGGAAGGAATTGGGGAGAGGGAGAAAGAAGGGACCGTAAGAAACATGGCAGGAGAAGCAGGAGGCAACGGAGGAGGGGTAGGGGAGGATAGAAGGAAGGTGGGAAACAGTGAGGAGGTGAAAGGTGGAGGGCTACAGGGATGGGAGGAGAGGCTCCTGGCCCTTCTGTTCTGGTCAGCGAGCCTCCCTCTCCGGCAGGGCCTTGGCTTTTCTGGCCTCTCTGTGCCAGGTTGCATCCTGCCGCCTCCATCAAGCTGGCTGTCAGGCTGCCGCTGGGAAGGACGCGGCAGGAGCCTCAAATGCCACCTACTCCCCGGCCTCTCTCCCAGTTGATGCTTCTATTTTAGGCACCACATTATTTCCTGCTGTGATTTTTTTTTCAGGTTTCTAATTCAGGCTCTGAGGTAAGCTGTGACATCCGCTGGCGCCCGCAGGCCCCCTCCCGCATGCATGTCCTCCCGGGGCACGGGCACCCCTCAGGCCCAGTGCAGCCTGTGATTGCGACTGACTGCGGGAGTCACTCTGCAGGGTCAGCCTAAAAATAGGCTGTCAGGAGGCGGGTTTTCCCCTCCCCCCCCCCACAGTGCAAAAAGAGTCTAGCTGGAATAGATTTCTAGGCATGGATTTAGAAAAAATGACAGGGGCCCATATAAATTGTGCCATTGTGCCCAGGATCCAGGAAGGACATGCTTCTCTGTCAGTGGTTTTCAACACTTTTGGACAAGGGCCCTTTTGAGAACCTGATGAAGGCTATGCACCCTGCTCCCCAGCCAGCTCGCATGCACATGAAGTCACCATACTTCTGCTTGTCATTTCAGGTTTGTGCCCTCCTGAAGTTGAAGCATACCAGTTTAAAAGCCCCAACTCAGAGTCCTGGGTACTGCATGACTGTGTCTCCACTTACCAGATGCATCCTAACCTTCTTCCTCTCCTCCCCTAGACTCTCATATGCCTCATTAGATTTAATCAGTGGGTGCTATAAAAATGTCTTACCTTGAAAAAACAAAAAAAAAGGTCTTTGTGAGCCAGGCATAGTGAACGCCTT
Organism: Dipus sagitta; assembly: GCA_036346955.1. Lineage (NCBI taxonomy): Eukaryota > Metazoa > Chordata > Mammalia > Rodentia > Dipodidae > Dipus > Dipus sagitta. The sequence goes on along the minus strand of CM070773.1, from coordinate 1,486,515 downwards.
TAATCCCAGCACTCGGGAGGCAGAGGTAGGAGGATCACTGTGAGTTCCAAGCCAGCCTGAGACTACATAGTGAATTTCAGGTCAGCCTGGGCGAGGCAGAGACCCTATCTCAAAAGAACAAAATAAAGAAATAAAAATATCTTTGTGGGCTAGAGAGATGGCTCAGCAGTTAAAGGCACTTGCTTGCAAAGGTTGCCATCCTGGGCTCAATTCCCATGCACCCACATAAAGTCAGCTGCAAAATGGCACATGAGTAAGGGTTGCCTTCAGCCACAAGAGACTCTGGCACACTCATGTATACACACACACACTCACACGCACACACGCATGCAGAAATGCAAATAAGTAATTATTTTTTGGTTTTTCGAGGTAGGGTCTCACTCTAGCTCAGGCTGACCTGGAATTCACTATGGAGTCTCAGGGTGGCCTCGAAATCACAGCGATCCTCCTACCTCTGCCTCCCAAGTGCTGGGATTAAAGGCGTGCGCCACCACGCCCGGCTCAACAAATAAGTAATTTTTAAAATGTCTTTGTATGTGCAAGCATTTTACCCCCAAGTAGGCAAATGGAGGATGGATTGTAAACTGCTTCTTCAAGGTAGTGGCCCTGTTAGGGCTTCCCTTTCAGTTCATTACCTGACAGCTTCAAATTCCACTTAATAGTTTTCCTCCCCTGACCTCCCTTTTTTTTAATTAATTTATTTTTTATTAACAACTCCCATGATTGTAAACAATATCCCATGGTAATGTCCTCCCTCCCACCACTTTCCCCTTTGAAACTCCACTCTCCATAATATCTCCTCCCCACCCCTCAATCAGTCTCTCTTTTATTTTGATGTCTTGATCTTTTCCTCCTATTATGATTGACCTCTTTTTTTTTTAATCTTTTATTTTTATTTATTTATTTGAGAGAGAGAATGGGCATGTCAGGGCCTCCAGCCACTGCAAAAGAACTCCAGATGCATGTTCCACCTTGTGCACCTGGCTTATGTGGGTCCTGGGGAATCAACCTGGGTCCTTTGGCTTTGCAGGTAAGCACTTTAACCACTAAACCATCTCTCCAGCCCAAAAATATTTATTTATTTGAGAGAGAGAGAAAATGGGCACACATGAGCCTCTTGCCACCACAAATGAACTCCAGACACATGCACCACTTTGTGCATCTGGTTTACATGAGTACTAGGGAATCAAACCTGGGTTCTTAGGCTTCATAGGCAAGTGCCTTAACTGCTAAGCCATCTCTCCAGTCCCTCCCCTGGCCTCTTTGAGCGTCTACTTTAGTCACATGACGGGAATTATAACAAAGGTTCTTCACATGACTAAATGGGACAATGCAAGAGGAGGTGTCTGTCAAATGTCCTTCTCTTGGGGCTGGAGAGATGGCTTAGCGGTTAAGGTATTTGCCTGTAAAGCCAAAGGACCTCGGTTTGATTCCCCAGGACCCATGTAAGCCAGATGCACAAGGTGGTACATGTGTCTGGAGTTCATTTGCAGTGGCTGGAGGCCCTGGTGTGCCCATTTTCTCTCTCTCTCTCTCTCTCTCTCTGCGCCTCTTTCTTTCTCTCACACTCTCAAGTAAATAAACTAATTAAATTTTTTTAAAATGTCCTTCTTGGGGCTGGAGAGTTGGCCTAGCAGTTAAGGCACTTTCCTGCAAAACCAAAGGACTATGGCTCAATTCCCCAGAACCCACATAAGCCAGATGTACAAGGGGGCGCATGCATCTGGAATTTGTTTACAGTGGCTCTCTCTCTTTCTCTCTCTGTCTATGTCTCTCTCTGCCTCTTTCTCTCAAATAAATAAATAAAAATAAAAGTATAAAAAAATGTCCTTCTCTATCAATGGAGGGAGCCTTTGCTTTCTTTTGAATTACACACCTTAACTATTACCTTTTAGAATGGGCAGCATCCATTAATGTTTATTGTTGGGTTGTTTTTGTTTTTGTTTTGGTTTTTTTTTGGTTTTTTTTTTTTTTTTTTTTTTTTGTGGCCTGGTATCAACTCTAACCCAGTCTAACCAGGAATTCACTCTGTAGCCCAGGCTGGCCATGAGCTCACATTGACCCTCCTCTTGAGTGCTGGGATTAAAGGCATGTGCCATCATTAGAGTATTGTTTATTGAAACTAAAGATATTTCTGGTGTGAATGTTGGTGCCCCCCCTGCCCTCTTACTTGTTGAAACCTAACCCTCAACACAACACTACTAGGAGGTGGAAAATGGAGGGGTCTGATTAGGTCATAAGGGTTCCTCTTGAATGAGTGGGATTCAGGGAACCTGGTTGCCCTTCTGCCTTCTAAGGATCTACTGGCACTCTGAGACATTCTCTACCTTCAGAACTCTAAGAAATAACTTTCTACCACTCATAAGTGACTAAGCTATTTTGTTTTAGTCATCCAAGTCAACTAAAACAGAGAAGCAAACTGAGTCCAAAATAAAAAAGTGATTTAACGATTGACTATCTCTAGAATAATGAGTGAGAAATCAGGAGCCTATCTCCAGGAAAATAGAGTAATTAATGAGAAGTAGCTTTGAGATGTGTTTGGTCTTGATTCAAGATCTCTCATTTTGAGGCTGAGGAGATGGCTTAGTGGTTAAGGCACTTGCCTACAAAGCTAAAGGATCCAGGTTTGAGTCTCCAGGACCCACATAAGCCAGATGTACAGGTAGCTCATGCATCTGGAGTTCATTTGCAATGGCTAGAGGCTCTGGCACACCCATTCTCTCTCACCCTCTCTTCCTGTTTCACTCTCTCTCAAAAATAAATAAAATATTTAAGATCTCCCATTTTCCACAGGTGTTAAAAAAAAAAAAAGGCGGGGAGGATCTCTTATCCCCCTCCATTGACCTCTTTCTCCTGCCTACAAACCCACCTCCCTCCAGCTGCCACGAGATCCGTTTTCTCAAACCTCGGGCTATTATCCCAGTTCTCACCTGGCACTGCTTCCTCTTCAGTGGTGCCCCACGTTGTACCTCTTTCTGCCTCTGCTCCCTGCGTACCACTGACTGCTCTTCCTCCTGGGGCTTTGGAACAGGGTGGCCACTCCGGGCCTTCTGCGGTCTGACGGAGGGACTTCGTTGGTTTGGGTGGGCCCAGCTACCTCTAGGTCACTACTCTGAGCTCTGTCGACCTCCAGCCTCAATTTTAGCCGCCCCTCTGGACAACTGTAAACGCAAGACTCGGCGCCTCCTTCCCGCCACGTCTTCCCCTCCCCCAGACAACGCTCCTTCTTGGCGGAATTCCTTCTTGGGAGTGCGCCTTCGCCAGGCCACCCAAGCCTGTGACTGCACTCCTGCAAATCCCATCCACACCGCCTCTGGGGTTTCTCTCTGGCACGCGCCTCTTTCTAACCCCGACCCTCAGCTCTGATGGGATGGATCAGCCAGAGCTTCTGATTTATTATCTCTCCTATTTTTTATCTGGCTCACATCAGCCCCTCCCCAACCCCTTTTAAAAGCAAGGAGTGCCCTTCCTCAGAAAGCAGAGAACCTACATTCCTATGCCTAGTGGTGCGAGACAGGCCACAAGATGTATGGCAAGACCGGTGGAGATGCAGGGTGACAGGGAATGCAGAAACGGCGTTTAGAGCTCAGGTGCCTAATCTCAGGGATTGCTGCTACTCCGGCTTCTTAACTTCCGGACAAGCATGACCATATTTTCCAGATTTTCAAAGGAATCGATAATTTTGGATTTTTACAAGGAAGTTCTCCACTTTTAGAACAGTATGCAAGCTAAGCAAAGCAGGATCGCAAGCGAAACCTAGCTTGTAGGCAGCCATAGCTCTTTGGGTTGTGTGTGTGTCTGTTTGTGTATGAATAGATACATGGGCCAGAGAGTGCATGTGGAGATCAGGGGACAAGCTCAGCGTGTCCGTCCTCACCTTCCACCTTACTTGAGACAGGGCGTCTTCTACACCAGGCTAGCTGACCCACAAGCTCCTGGGACCCTCCTGGCACTGCCTCCCATGGTACCTGTAGGCACACAGGGATTACAGAACAGTGTGTTATTGTGTCCAGTGGGTTCTAGGGATCTGTACTTTGGTTGTCCACTGGTCTATCTCCCCAGTGCCTGGAATAATTTTTTTAATTTTTTTTGTTTATTTTTACTTATTTATTTGAGAGTGACAGGCAGAGAGAGAGAGAGAGAGAGAGAGAGAGAAAGAAAGAGAGGGAGAATGGGCATGCCAGGGCTTCCAGCCACTGCAAACAAACTCCAGATGCGTGTGCCCCCTTGTGCATCTGGCTAACGTGGGTCCTGGGGAATTGAGCCTCGAACCTGGGTCCTTAGGCTTCACAGGCAAGCGCTTAACCACTAAACCATCTCTCCAACCCCTGGAAGAATTCTTTTGTTTGTTTGTTTTTGTTTTCCAAGGTAGGGTCTAGCTCTAGCCCACGCTGATCTGGAATTCACTACATAGTCTCAAGTTGGCCTTGAACTCACAATGATCCTTCTACCTCAGCCTCCCAATTAAAGGCATGTACCACCATGCCCAGAACCTGTAATGATTCTTGATGTGGCAGAGAGTACTTTTGAGCTGGGAGCTTCTAGTTCTGGTTATGCCAGTGATGGGCTGTGTGACCCTGAATAATCCTCATCCCTCCGTGCCTCAGTTTCCTCCTCTGTCCAGTGAAGGGTCCTATGAAATGATCCCCAAAGTCCCTGTAACTTGGTAGTTCTACTGTTCTTGGGTTATCCTTACAGATGGGGAAATCTTGTTCAGTTGACTTGTCTGGTTAATGAAAATCACCATAAGTACACATTGAACCAGTCACTTTTCTTCCTCCCTCCCTCTCTCCTTCTCTCCATCCCTCCTTCTCTCTCTCTCTCTTTTCTTCTTTCTTACTTTCTTTATTTTATTTATTAGAGACACAGAGAGAGAGAGAATGGGTGCACCAGGGCCTCCAGCCACTGCAAATGAACTCCAGATGCATGCGCCATCTTGTGCATCTGGCTTACATGGGACCTGGAGAATCAAACCTGGATCCTTAGGCTTAGCAATTTAGTGCCTTAACTGCTAAGCCATCTCTCCTTCTCTCTCACTATCTTTCTCTTTTGAGTCAGGGTCTCACTCTGTACTCCAGGCTGGCCTCAAGATCATAGCCTCACAGCAATCTTCCTTCTTCAGCCTCCCAAGTGCTGGAATTGAAGGTGTGCACCACCACACCTGGCTTGATTAGTGCTTTCCAAGGAACAGAATACAAAGCCTTTGGTGAACTGAATTTCTCCAGGGTTAGCCGGGAAATCCCTTTCATCAAGGTTATTGATGAAAGACTTCCTAAAATACCAGTTCCATCTTCTGCGTTCCTGGCACAGGAGATGCAGCCATGCCCAGCTGGAGTCTGGAGATGGCTCTGCCACCACCAGGCATAGATTCCTTCCAGCCAGTGCACTGCAGTGGTGTCTGTAAGTCAAAGACCATCTGGTTAGTCTATAAGATGGCTAGACTGGGCTGGAGAGATGGCTTCGCAGTTAAGGCACTTGCCTGCAAAGCCAAAGGATCCATGTTTGACTCCCCAGGACCCATATAAGCCAGATGCACGAGGGGGCGCATGCATCTAGAGTTCATTTGCAGTGGCTGGGAGCCCTGGCGTGCCCGTTCTCACTCTCTCTTTACCTGCCTATTTCTCTCTCTCTCTCTCTGTCTCTCATAAATAAATAAATAAATAAATAAATAAATAAATAAATAAATAAATATAGCCGGGCATAGTGGTGCACACCTTCAATCCCAGCACATGAGAGGATCACTGTGAGTTCAAGACCACCCTGATACTACATAGTTAATTCCAGGTCAGCCTGGACTAGAGTGGGACCCTACCTCGAAAAACCAAAAAATAAATAACTTAAGTAAATAAATCTTTATAAGATGGCTAGACTGAGAGGGTCACCAGCCTCTTCTCGGGACTTGGCATCTAGGGTTAAGTCCACTTTAACGTCACTCCTAAGTTGAAAAGTGAAAAGAGGCAGTGCCTGCCTCGACACAACCCAAAGCTTCAAAGGAAAGACTGTGGAGCCCAACAGATCCTGGTTTGAATCTAGTCTCTTCCATTTCCTAGCTATATGGCTTTAGGCAAATGTTTTATCCTTTTTGAATATTGGGTTTCTCATCTATAAGTTGGAAGGAACAATATACTCCCACCGAGTTATCAGGACAACATGAACTGAATGGCTCATGTGGCATTTGAGAGTTATTCAGTGCTAGAAAAATAAGGGTTTTTTTCTATTAAAAATGAGTATTTAGCAGGCTTGGTGGCACATGCCTTTAATCCCAGCACTTGGGAGGCAGAGGTAGGAGGATCACCATGAGTTCAAGGCCACCCTGAGACTACATAGTGAATTCCAGGTCAGCCTGGACTAGAGTGAGACCCTACCTTGAAAAACCAAAAAAAAGAGTGTTTAGTTGGGCATGGTGGTGCACACCTTTAATCCCAGCAGCGCTCAGGAGGCAGAGGTAGGAGGATCACCGTGAGTTCAAGGCCACCCTGAAAATTCCAGGTCAGCCTGGGCCAGAGTGAGACCCCACCTTGAAAAATCCAAAAAAAGAAAGACTATTTAGGGACTGGAGAGATGTCTCAGTGGTTAAGACACTTGCCTTCAAAGCCTAACGATCCAGGTTTGATTCCTCAGTAGCCACATAAAGCCAGCTGCACAAAGTGGCACGTGTCTGGAGTTAGTTTGCAGTGGCTAGAGGCCCTGACATGCCATTCTCTCTACCTCTCTCTCTGCTTATAAATAAATAAGTGTTTAAAAAGCAAGTATTTTACTGTGATCCTCTCTCTCTCTCTCTCTCTCTCTCTCTCTCTCTCTCTCTCTCTCTCTTTTACTTAATAAGGCTAGAAAGTCAATACCAATCACCTCCTACCTGAGTAGACCTTTGAGCGACTAGTTCTTGGCAGAATTAGATTTTCTGCTCCCTCCTCCTTTCCTTTAAAAAAAAATTTTTTTTTGATTATTTACCTGCAAGGAAGGAAGGGGAATTGCCACTACAAATGAACTCCAGACACATGCGCCACTTTGTGTGTCTGCCTTTCCATGGGTACTTGGGAATGAAACCCAGAATGTCAGGCTTTGCAAGCAAGCACTGTAACCACTGAGCCATCCCTCCATCCCACAGTCATGAAATATAGACACCATCCTTCAAATCAGAATATTGACCTCTCTTTTGCAACTGTCCTACTAACCATTGATTCCATCAGCAATCATCAATGGCTGCAAAAGTTTGATGAGAACAAGATATCCACAGCCTTAAAGTGTTCCCCATCATTCACTTTACAATTATAAACAGGAAAGACAGAAAGTTTATAGCAGAGCACCTGGAAGGTACCTCTTTAACCAAGGGATCAAAGTTATCACTGATCCCAATACGAGAGATGTCACATGGCTGCAGTTGTGACCCCGAGACACTGCATCATTCTGGGGTTCCTGCCAGCACCACCTGCCCTGAACTCAATCACGAACTCGTGTCGGATTCACCCAAGCTGAGGAACTTTCTACGGGAGCAACGAGAAACGTCAGTATCACGTCAAACCCAGAAGGCTGAGGAACTGCTTTAAGCCAAAAACCAAAGAAACATGAGACTGAATAGAATGTGTGATCTGGATGGATACTGGCCAGAAAAAAAATTTCTTCGACTGAACTGAATTTTCATGTGGACTGTATATTATATGATACATTTTATCTATGTTGTTCCCTAGTTTATGTAAAATAATATCTAAAAATAAAACAAAGAAAAAATAGAATAAGAAAAAGAAAAAAAAATCTACTTTCTTGAGAAGTCCAGAATGAAGTATTTAAAGATGGAGGTATTTAATGCCTACAACTTACGCAAATGGTTCCAAAAGCAAAAATATATAAACATGTATATATAGAAAGAACAAGAACAGCCTGGCATGTTGGCGCAGGCCTTTAATCCCAGCACTCGGGAGGCATAGGTAGGAGGATAGCGGTGAGTTCAAAGCCATCCTGAGACTATGTAGTGAATTCCAGGTCAGCCTGGGGTACAAGACACTACTTGAAAAAAAAAAAAGGAAGGAAGGAAGGAAGGAAGGAAGGAAGGAAGGAAGGAAGGAAAAGAGAGAGAGAGGAGAGAGAGAGAGAAAGAACAAAAACATAAAAACAAATCTAACCTGTTTTTGCTTGTTTGTTTTCAAGGTAGGGTCTCACTCTAGCCCAGGCTAACCTGGAATTCACTACGTAGTCTCAGGGTGGCCTCAAATTCACAGCGATCCTCCTACCTCTGCCTCCCAAGTGCTGGGATTAAAGGCGTGTGCCAACACACCTGGCTGGCTTTTTAATATTTTTATTTATTTATTTGCAAGCAAAGAGAGAGGGAGAGAATGGGTGTACCAGCACCTCTAGCCACTGCAAATGAACTTCAGATGCATGTGCCACTTTGTGCATCTGACTTTACATGGGTACTGGGTAATCAAACCTGGGCATCAGGCTTTGCAGGCAAGTGCCTTAACTGCTGAGCCATCTTTCTACCCAAACTTTTTTTAAAGATAGTTTATTATTATTTTTTTATTTGAGAAAGAGAGAGAAAGAGGCAGATAGAGAGAGAATGGGCTCACCAGGGCCTCCAGCCACTGCAAATGAACTCCGGTGATGCAATGCGCCATCTTGTGCATCTGGCTTACATGGACCTGGAGAATCAAACCTGGATCCTTAGGCTTAGCAATTTAGTGCCTTAACTGCTAAGCCTCTCTCCTTCTCTCTCACTATCTTTCTCTTTTGAGTCAGGGTCTCACTCTGTACTCCAGGCTGGCCTCAAGATCATAGCCTCACAGCAATCTTCCTTCTTCAGCCGTCCCAAGTGCTGGAATTGAAGGTGTGCACCACCACACCTGGCTTGATTAGTGCTTTCCAAGGAAAGAATACAAAGCCTTTGGTGAACTGAATTTCTCCAGGGTTAGCCGGGAAATCCCTTTCGTCAAGGTTATTGATGAAAGACTTCCTAAAATACCAGTTCCATCTTCTGTGTTCCTGGCACAGGAGATGCAGCCATGCCCAGCTGGAGTCTGGAGATGGCTCTGCCACCACCAGGCATAGATTCCTTCCAGCCAGTGCACTGCAGTGGTGTCTGTAAGTCAAAGACCATCTGGTTAGTCTATAAGATGGCTAGACTGGGCTGGAGAGATGGCTTCGCAGTTAAGGCACTTGCCTGCAAAGCCAAAGGATCCATGTTTGACTCCCCAGGACCCATATAAGCCAGATGCACGAAGGGGGCGCATGCATCTAGAGTTCATTTGCAGTGGCTGGGAGCCCTGGCGTGCCCGTTCTCACTCTCTCTTTACCTGCCTATTTCTCTCTCTCTCTCTCTGTCTCTCATAAATAAATAAATAAATAAATAAATAAATAAATAAATAAATATAGCCGGGCATAGTGGTGCACACCTTCAATCCCAGCACATGAGAGGATCACTGTGAGTTCAAGACCACCCTGATACTACATAGTTAATTCCAGGTCAGCCTGGACTAGAGTGGGACCCTACCTCGAAAAACCAAAAAATAAATAACTTAAGTAAATAAATCTTTATAAGATGGCTAGACTGAGAGGGTCACCAGCCTCTTCTCGGGACTTGGCATCTAGGGTTAAGTCCACTTTAACGTCACTCCTAAGTTGAAAAGTGAAAAGAGGCAGTGCCTGCCTCGACACAACCCAAAGCTTCAAAGGAAAGACTGTGGAGCCCAACAGATCCTGGTTTGAATCTAGTCTCTTCCATTTCCTAGCTATATGGCTTTAGGCAAATGTTTTATCCTTTTTGAATATTGGGTTTCTCATCTATAAGTTGGAAGGAACAATATACTCCCACCGAGTTATCAGGACAACATGAACTGAATGGCTCATGTGGCATTTGAGAGTTATTCAGTGCTAGAAAAATAAGGGTTTTTTTCTATTAAAAATGAGTATTTAGCAGGCTTGGTGGCACATGCCTTTAATCCCAGCACTTGGGAGGCAGAGGTAGGAGGATCACCATGAGTTCAAGGCCACCCTGAGACTACATAGTGAATTCCAGGTCAGCCTGGACTAGAGTGAGACCCTACCTTGAAAAACCAAAAAAAAGAGTGTTTAGTTGGGCATGGTGGTGCACACCTTTAATCCCAGCAGCGCTCAGGAGGCAGAGGTAGGAGGATCACCGTGAGTTCAAGGCCACCCTGAAAATTCCAGGTCAGCCTGGGCCAGAGTGAGACCCCACCTTGAAAAATCCAAAAAAAGAAAGACTATTTAGGGACTGGAGAGATGTCTCAGTGGTTAAGACACTTGCCTTCAAAGCCTAACGATCCAGGTTTGATTCCTCAGTAGCCACATAAAGCCAGCTGCACAAAGTGGCACGTGTCTGGAGTTAGTTTGCAGTGGCTAGAGGCCCTGACATGCCATTCTCTCTACCTCTCTCTCTGCTTATAAATAAATAAGTGTTTAAAAAGCAAGTATTTTACTGTGATCCTCTCTCTCTCTCTCTCTCTCTCTCTCTCTCTCTTTTACTTAATAAGGCTAGAAAGTCAATACCAATCACCTCCTACCTGAGTAGACCTTTGAGCGACTAGTTCTTGGCAGAATTAGATTTTCTGCTCCCTCCTCCTTTCCTTTAAAAAAAATTTTTTTTTGATTATTTACCTGCAAGGAAGGAAGGGGAATTGCCACTACAAATGAACTCCAGACACATGTGCCACTTTGTGTGTCTGCCTTTACATGGGTACTTGGGAATGAAACCCAGAATGTCAGGCTTTGCAAGCAGGCACTGTAACCACTGAGCCATCTCTCCATCCCACAGTCATGAAATATAGACACCATCCTTCAAATCAGAATATTGACCTCTCTTTTGCAACTGTCCTACTAACCATTGATTCCATCAGCAATCATCAATGGCTGCAAAAGTTTGATGAGAACAAGATATCCACAGCCTTAAAGTGTTCCCCATCATTCACTTTACAATTATAAACAGGAAAGACAGAAAGTTTATAGCAGAGCACCTGGAAGGTACCTCTTTAACCAAGGGATCAAAGTTATCACTGATCCCAATACGAGAGATGTCACATGGCTGCAGTTGTGACCCCGAGACACTGCATCATTCTGGGGTTCCTGCCAGCACCACCTGCCCTGAACTCAATCACGAACTCGTGTCGGATTCACCCAAGCTGAGGAACTTTCTACGGGAGCAACGAGAAACGTCAGTATCACGTCAAACCCAGAAGGCTGAGGAACTGCTTTAAGCCAAAAACCAAAGAAACATGAGACTGAATAGAATGTGTGATCTGGATGGATACTGGCCAGAAAAAAAATTTCTTCGACTGAACTGAATTTTCATGTGGACTGTATATTATATGATACATTTTATCTATGTTGTTCCCTAGTTTATGTAAAATAATATCTAAAAATAAAACAAAGAAAAAATAGAATAAGAAAAAGAAAAAAAAATCTACTTTCTTGAGAAGTCCAGAATGAAGTATTTAAAGATGGAGGTATTTAATGCCTACAACTTACGCAAATGGTTCCAAAAGCAAAAATATATAAACATGTATATATAGAAAGAACAAGAACAGCCTGGCATGTTGGCGCAGGCCTTTAATCCCAGCACTCGGGAGGCATAGGTAGGAGGATAGCGGTGAGTTCAAAGCCATCCTGAGACTATGTAGTGAATTCCAGGTCAGCCTGGGGTACAAGACACTACTTGAAAAAAAAAGGGGGGGAGGAAGGAAGGAAGGAAGGAAGGAAGGAAGGAAGGAAGGAAGGAAGGAAGGAAAAGAGAGAGAGAGGAGAGAGAGAGAGAAAGAACAAAAACATAAAAACAAATCTAACCTGTTTTTGCTTGTTTGTTTTCAAGGTAGGGTCTCACTCTAGCCCAGGCTAACCTGGAATTCACTACGTAGTCTCAGGGTGGCCTCAAATTCACAGCGATCCTCCTACCTCTGCCTCCCAAGTGCTGGGATTAAAGGCGTGTGCCAACACACCTGGCTGGCTTTTTAATATTTTTATTTATTTATTTGCAAGCAAAGAGAGAGGGAGAGAATGGGTGTACCAGCACCTCTAGCCACTGCAAATGAACTTCAGATGCATGTGCCACTTTGTGCATCTGACTTTACATGGGTACTGGGTAATCAAACCTGGGCATCAGGCTTTGCAGGCAAGTGCCTTAACTGCTGAGCCATCTTTCTACCCCAAACTTTTTTTAAAGATAGTTTATTATTATTTTTTTTATTTGAGAAAGAGAGAGAAAGAGGCAGATAGAGAGAGAATGGGCTCACCAGGGCCTCAAGCCACTACAAATGAAATCCAGATGTATGCGCCACCTTGTGCATCTGGCTTACATGGGTCCAGGGGAATTGAACCCGGGTCCTTGGGTTTTGCAGGCAAGTGCCTTAACTGCTCTCCAGCCCCAAACTCTTATTTTTATTTATTTATTTGAGAGAGACAGAGCAAGAAAGAGGCAAATATATAGAGAGGGAGTGGGCATGCCAGGGCCTCTAGCCGATGCAAACAAAGTCCAGACACATGTGCCACGTTGTGCATCTGTCTTATAGGGGTCTTGGGAAATCAAACCTGGGTTCTTTGGCTTTGCAGGCAAGTTCCTTAACCACTAAGCCATCTCTCCAGCCCCAGCCCAAGCTTTTTTTTTAAACTTTTTTATTGACAACTTCCATAATTATAGACAATAAATCATGATAATTCCCTCCCCTTCCCCACTTTCCCCTTCACAGACTCACTCTCCATCATATCCCCTCCCCCTCACAATCAGTCTCTCTTTTATATTCATGTCATCTTTTCCTCCTATTATGAGGGTCTTGTGTAGGTAGTACTAGGCACTGCGAGGTCATGGATACTGAGGCCAAACTGTGTCTGGAAGATTGCATTGTGAGCAGTCCTACCCTTCCTTTTGGCTCTTTTCACCACCTCTTCCAAAATGGACCCTGAGCCTTGGGAGGTGTGATAGAAATGTTTCAGTGCTGAACACTCCACTGTCACTTCTCAGCACTATGATGTCTTTTGAGTCATCCCAGTGGACACCACCATCTGAAAAGAGAAGCTTCTCTAACTAAAAGTGAGAGCAGCATTAATATATGGGTATGAACATTAAGAGAAGTACTTACTGGGCAGTTTGGTAAGCATATATATGCATTTAGCCAGTCAATAGCAGGCATTACAACCCTAAGGCTCATGATTACCCTACCATAGGCTTTTGACTAGGTTTCAGTATGAGGCATGTATTCCCTCCTGTGGAGCTGTCCTCCACTCCAATTAGTGAGCAGTTGGTTTCCCCCATAACAGACATGCCTTTATTGCACCCATTGGTTATTTGGCCTGGCTGGCCAAACTTAAGGCTTTATCCACTGTTGTTTATCGTCATTGATGACTTCTCTTTCTCCCATGGAGCTGCATGTGGCAAAGCTTTTCCCAGATTTCTGTCAGCTGGTCTATAGGGAGGAGGTTTTCAGCTCAGCTCCAGCATGATTTCTCAGTGACCTTGCAGCCAAAGCATGTGGAGTCTTCAGCAATAGGTCTTACCATCCACATCTGTGGGAAACCAAGAGCCTTGGCAATGGCCTGTAATGTTTTGGGGACACCAGGGACCTCTCTAGCCAACAACTCATTGGAAGGTATCCCATCCCTGGCACTGAAATTTTTCTAGGAGCAATCTATGACTTCTGGGTGTACCATTATCTAAAAAAGTAGGTTTCCATATGGCTTATTCATAACAACTTAAATTTTGATTAATCTTCCCCCACCCTTCCTTTACTCCATCTCTTCCCCTGACCTCACTGAAAATTTCATAATTTCATTTTTCTTCACCACTGAATAGAACTCCATTGTATAAATGTACCACATGTTATTATCCATTCATCAGTTCCAACCTTTTAAAAAACAAAATATGGGGCTGGAGAGATTGCTTAATGGTTAAGGTGCTTGCTTGCAAATCCAAAGGACCCAGGTTCAATTCCTCTGGACCCATATAAGCCAGATGCACAAGGTGGTGCATGCGTCTGAAGTTCGTTTGCAGTGGCTGGAGGCCCTGGCACACACATTCTCTCTCTCTCTCTCTCTTTCTCTCTATCAAATAAATAAAAATAAAAATAAAATATATTAAAAATAAACAAATAATAAAATATTATTGTTTGTTTTTGGTTTCTTGCAGTAGGGTTTTGCTCTAGCCCAGACTGACCTGGAATTAACTATGTAGTCTCAGGGTGGCCTTGATCTCATGATGATCTCATGATGATACCTCCTGAGTGCTGGGATTACAGGCATGCACCACCACTCCTGGCTTTAAAAAATAAAATATTTTTTAGAAATCAATGCCGAGGGCTAAAGAGATGGCTTAACAGTTAAGGTACTTGCCTATGAAACCTAAGGACCCAGGTTCGACTCCCTAGAACCCACATAAACCAGATGCATATGGCGCATGCATATGGAGTGTGTTTGTAGTGGCTAGAGGCTCTGGTGCACCCATTCACTTTCTCTCCCTCTCTCTCTCTGTCTCTAATAAATAAATACATAATAAAACTAAGCCAACAGGGCATGGTGGCACACACTTTTAATCTCAGCACTCAGGAGGCAGAGGTAGGAGGATTGCTACGGGTTCAAGGCCACACTGAGACTACATAGTGAATTCCAGGTCAGCCTGGGCATAGAAGCAGAGTTGGGAGTATTGCCATGAGTTCGAGGCCAGCCTGGAACTACAGAGTGAGTTCCAGATCACCCTAGGCTAAAAGTGAAACCCTACCTTGGAAAAAAACAAGCAAACAAACAAAAAAAACACCCCACAAATGTAGCAAAATGTTAATATTTGGTGAATTTTAATGAAGCTACACTGGAATTCTCTGTATTAGTCCTGGATCTTTTAAGTAAATTCAAATTATTCTAAGAGGCTGGGAAGATAGCTTATTGGTTAAAGGTGTTTGCTCCACAAGCCTTCCAACCAGCGTTCTGATCACCAACACCCTTGTATGGATGCAAAGTGACTCACGCATCTGTAATCCCAAAACACCTCTGGAAATGGGCGGCAGATTCAGGAGAATCACAAAGCTTGCAGGGCTGTTGATCTGGTCATCCCAGTAGCAAACAGACAAGGTGGAAGGAGACCAGCACCCTGAGGTGGTTCTCTGACCACACACATGCCACGGCATGCACCTAGATGTGCACACACAAATAATAATAATATTTTTAAAAATATTTTAAGATTAGGGCTGGAGAAATGGCTTAGCGGTTAAGGCATTTGCCTGCAAAGCCAAAGGACCATGGTTCGATTCCTCAGGATCCATATAAGCAAGATGCATAAGGTGGCGCATGCATCTGGAGTTTGTTTGCAGTGGCTGGAGGCCCTGACATGCCCATTCGCTCACTCTCCCGCTCTCTCTCTCTCTCTCTGCCTCTCTTTATCTCTCTCAAATAAATAAATACTTTTTTCCAGTATTTTGAATATTTTCTTTTTTAAATTTTATTTTTTATAATTAACAACTTCCATGATTGTAAACAATAAATAAATATTTTTAAAATATATTTTAAGATAAGAGTGAAAATGGGTTGGCTAGGCATGGTTTTGCATGCCTATAATCCCATCACTTGAGAGGTAAAAGCAGGAAAATCAAGAGTTCAAGGTCATCCTCAGCTACATAGCAAGTTTGAGGTTAGCCTGCACTACATAAGACCTTAAAATACAAAATAATTTTAGGAAAAGAAAGAAAAGGGGGCCTGGAGAGATGGCGTTGCAGTTAAGGCACATGCCTATGAAGCCTAAGGACCCCAGTTCAAGGCTCGATTCCCCAGGACCCACTTAAGCCAGAGGCACAAGGTGGCACATGCATCTGGAGTTCATTTGCAGTGGCTGGAGGCCCTGGCACGGCCACTCTCTCTCTGTCTATCTGCCTGTTTCTCTCTCTATCTGTCACTCTCAAATAAGTACATAAAAATTTTTAAAAAGGCATGTGCCACCACACCTGGCTAATATTAAAGAAAAAAAAAGGGCTAGATGAGGGCTGGAGAGATTGCTTAATGGTTAAGGCACTTGCCTGCGAAGCCTAAGGACCCAGATTCAATTCTCCTGGTCTCACGTAAGCCAGATAGACAAGGTGGTGCATGCCTCTGGAGTTCATTTCGCACCCATTCTCTCTCTCTCTCTCTCTCTCTCTCTCTCTCTGTCTGTCTGTCTCAATTAAAAATAAAACAAATTATTAAAACTGCCAACAAAATCTTAAAAAAAAAAAAAAAGAAAGAAAAGAGGCTAAATGAAGGCCAGATGTGGTGGGACATGCCATTAATTCTAGCACTTGGGAGGCAGAGGTAGAAAGATTGCTGTGAATTTGAGGCCAGCCTGAGACTGCATAGTGAATTCCAGGTCAGCTGAGACCCTACCTCGAAAAACAAAGAAAGCGGGGGTGGGGGTAGTTAAATGAAGTATACTATGTAAAAAACTTGGCAACTGCCAAAAACATATTCATGTAGTCTACAAGTATAAACTGCTAAAAGTGCAAAACAATTTGTGCCTGGATAGTTTATATTCCAGTCAGAAAGATAGAAAATAAATGATTAAATAAGTACACATATACTTACAAAAAGCAACTGTCCCATATTTATGTATATATATATGCATGTATATATTCAGCATTTACACATGTGCACTGTATATAAAATATATCTGGCCGGGCATGGTGACACACGCCTTTAATCCCAGCACTCGGGAGGCAGAGGTAGGAGGATCACCATGAGTTCAAGGCCAGCCTGAGACTACATAGTGAATTCCAGGTCAGCCTGGGCTAGCGACCCTACCTCAAAAAAAAAAAAAAACTATATATATATATATATATTTGTATATCATATTGTATATATAGAAAATAAATGATATTTAAGGAGGAAGAGCTGGCACGTTAGATGGTGGGAATGGCAGAAACAAGGGCTCTGGGGTGAGCAATCTCCTTGAAGGAGGGGGCAGCCCAGCACCCAGTATGGGCTGGGCACTGGGAAGTGTTTTCTGTGTGAACAGTGAATGGCTGAGCTCTGGTTTCAGTGCCTGCTCAGAGGTCCCCTTTTCCAAGCATGTCGTGGAAAGGCAGCTCTGCGCTTCTCCCTCAGCACAGCGCCCCTAGAGCGCAGCACTGGGGGCATTCCCCCAACCCTCCCCTTCGACAGGAAGAAGCAAGGCTCAGGCTCTGGGCCGGCGTCGCTGGACACCCTGGGCTTGGTGGGGCTCTTGTCTTGTTTTCCCCAGCCCCACAGCCTGCCTTGTTTATTTGTTTAGCAGGTTTATTTCAGCCATGGCACAGCCTGTTCCAACTCTGGAACATTTATGAGATGAGCCAATTTTTTTTTTTAAATCATACAAAATAAATGGTTTGCTCTTGAAGCTACAGGGTGGAGCAGCCAGGGTGGGAGACAGGTTTTGGGCCAGCTCTGGGGCAGAATTCTGGCTTCTCCTTTGCCGTATTCTTTTCCCCTCTTGCCCATGGGAACCAAAGGGACGGCAGTGGGATTTCCTGCCTCTATTTCTCCAGACTATGATGTGGAAAGATTGGAACATTCAACCATAAGATTGCCGGTTCCATCTCCACCCTCGTTAGTTCCATTCCAAAGCCTGGCTCTAAACCACTGAGCTCAAGATGCAGCCCCATCTAATGACTGGGCCCCGGATCACCCCACCCCTTGTCTGCACAGCCCTCTTCTCCATTTGTGAACTCCTGTTCATCTGTTGAAATCCAGCAGTTTTCTCAGCATTTCTAAATCCTTGAACTGACTTCCTTATAGTCTGCTACTTTAAAAATAATTGTAAAAACATGGGCTGGAGAGATGGCTTAGTGGTTAAGGCACTTACCTGCAAAGCCTAAGGACCCATGTTCAACTCTCCGGATCACATGTAAGCCAGACAGACTCATAAGGTGACCCGAGCATGCAAAGTCACACATGTACACAAAGTAACACACACCTGGAGTTCAACTGCAGTGGCTGGAGGCCCTAGTGCACCAATTCCCTCTCTTTTTCTCTCTTTCTTGCTCTTGCTCTCTCTCATAACAAAAGGACAGTCACAGAAGGCTGCAAAGCCCGGAGTGGTGGCGCACACCTTTAATCCCAGCACTCAGGAGGCACAGGTAGGCGGATCGTCATGAGCTCGAGGCCACCCTGAGACTCCATAGTCAGCCTGGGCTAGAATGAGGCCCTACCTTTTTTAAGATGCTTGCCTGCCTGCAAAGCCTAAGGACTCATGTTCAACTCTCCAGGTCCAACGTAAGCCAGATGCACAATAATGCAAGTGCACAATGTTGCACGTGTGCACAAGGGGATGCATGCGTCTGGAGTTCGTTCACAGTGGTTGAAGGCCCTGGCAAGCCAATTCTCTCTCTCTCTCCCTCTCACATGAAACAAACAAACAAAAAAATGAAGCCGGGCGTGGTGGCCCCAGCACTTGGGAGGCAGAGGTAGGAGGATTGCCATGAGTCCAAGGCCACCCTGAGACTGCATAGTGAATTCTAGGTCAGCCTGGGCTAGAGCGAGACCCTACCTTGAAAAACAAAAAACAACAACAACAACAAAAAAAAAAAGGCCAGACTGTTGGGCTTGCCTCAAAAAAAACTTGTAAAAACTCAATTAGGATTAACAAAACTACTAAAATGTTGGGTTTCTTTGCTTTTGTGAATATATATTCATTATATATATACATATATACATATATACATAAACACACACACACACATATATATGTACATATATGTATATATATTTGAGGTAGGGTCTCACTCTAGCCCAGGCCGATCTGGAATTCACGATGTCGTCTCAGGCGAGCTGGGATTAAAGGTGTGCACCGCTGTGCCTGGCTCGTGACTGGGTACTAGCTCAGCAGAGTAATATTAGGTATCACCTTGTATTGACCTGAAACAGTTATTTGCAGCTCTGTAAATATTTGATTACCAAACCTGGAAATTTGGTTGGCCAAGAAAATACTTTATTTGAGCCTTGACATAGGCCAGGCCTGGCGGTGCGCACCCGTGACCCCAGTGCTCAGGATTGAAGCAGGACAAGAGCAGACTGGGCAAGCCCAGCAAGTCTGTCTCAATAAACTAAAAGACAAAGTCACTCCCACTCCCAAACAACTGGAAAACCTCTTAAAGTTGGAGGTGCCAAGGTGGGTAAGATAAGAGGAATCTTCTGAAAAGGTAACAGTAAGGTCCTGTGTGGCCTTTTTTTTAACTTGAGAACTTTATTGTATGAACATATTGAATATTGGTCATATTATCATCAGGTTATACTTTTTTTTTTGAGGTAGGGTCTCACTCTAGCTCAGGCTGACCCAGAATTCACTATGTAGTCTCAGCGTGGCCTTGAACTCATGGTGATCCTCCTACCTCGGCCTCCCAAATTCTGGGATTAAAGACGTGCGCCACCACGCCCAGCTAGGTTATAATTTTTTTGTTTGTTTGTTTTTCAAGGCAAGGGTCTCATTGTAACCCAGGCTGATCCGGAATTCACTATGTAGTGTCAAGGTGACCTCAAACTCATAGTGATCCACCTACCTCTGCCTCCGCTGGGATTAAAGGCGTGCGCCACCATGCCCAGCTTCATTGGGTTGTTCTCTTATGTTCCCTCTCCCCACCCCCATCTCACTAAGGGTCCTCCTCAGTGGGGCTATCACTACTCACTGTGGGGTCATGAATGCTCTCTGGCCTTTTGACTACAGGTGCCTGACTTGCTTTCCCAGAAGCTGGGCATGTAGAAAACATTCTCACAGACTCACTGTCTACATGGACCACTGAGGTCACTGAACCCTCATGGAGCCCTCCTGGCAGTCCTATAAGGACCAACTCAAGAGCTGTCCCAGCCCTAGGCTGTCTCTCCCTGAGTGACATGGGCACCCTTAGTGCCCACTCAGGCAGCACAGGGGCTGGTGAGAACATGCGATGGGGGCGGTGTGTACAGGAGATCTTCAAGGAGACATAGCCTGGATTCCATTGCCCTACACAGCACCCTCTGGGGCAGCTCACAGCAGCTCCCCAGAAGCAAGGTTTGGGCAGCTGTGGGAAGTACTGTGCTTCACTTCCAAGATTAGCTCAGACCTTAAAAATCACAGCCTAGTGCCTGCTGTCGGTGCCAAGGAAAACAGTGGATGTCAGAAGCCTCCTTTCGGTATCTGGAAGGGAACAGCTCCTGCTGCTCCTCCCTTCCTTGTATGAGGTCATCGAATCAGGATGACAAAGCAAACAGTGACATGTGCTGGGACTTGTTCCCAGACTGATTCCACGGTTTCTCCACTTCTTCCCTCCTACCCACCCTCAGGGTGGCAAGCCCAGGTGTGGGCAACAAGCTGAAGTGCACTGTCATCGGGCTCCTGGGAAATGGAGGCTGGCTGGCAGAGGAAGTCCTAGAGAGACACCAGGCTGCAGCATGTTACACCATTGTTTTTTTTTTTTAAAGATTTATTATTTTTATTTATTTATTAGGGACAGGGAGATAGAGAGAATGAGAATGGGTGTGCCAAGGCTTGTAGCCACTGCAAATGAACTCCAGACGTATGCACCACTATGTGCATGTGGCTGACATGGGTCCTGGAGAATCAAACCTAGGTCCTTAGGTTTCACAGGCATGCGCCTTAACCACTAAACCATCTCTCCAGCCCCTAGCACCCCACTCTGATTTGACTTGTGGAGGGTAGGAACTCTTCACCCACTTCAGATGAGGAAATGGGCTCATCTGAGGTCAACAGCTCAATCTGACTTACATGGCTGAAACAAAACAGAACCAAATTTGAAATTGCTTTTGTCACCAGTTAGTCTTGTTACATCTCCCTACTTCACCAGTTCACAAACTTTCCACTGTTCGACTGTTGCATACCGTCACACTTCTATTGTTTGAAGTTTTTCTTTTCTTCTTTTGGTAGATATCATCTCATGTAGATCAGGTTAACCTTGAACTCTCAATGCAGCTGAGAATAACCTTGTACTTCTGATCCTCCTGCCTCTATCTCCTGAGTGCTGGGATGACAGGTGTACACTACCATACCCAGTTTATGCTCAGGATCAAAACCAAGGCTTTGTGCATGCTAGACAAGCACACTGCCAACTAAGGTACATTCCCAGCCCTGTGTTTTTCTTAACTAGACTCACATTTAAAAATAACCTCATTAGGGCTGGAGGGATGGCTTAGTGGTTAAGGCATTTACCTGCAAAGCCAAAGGACCCAGGTTTGACTCCCCAGGTCCCACGTCAGCCAGATGCACAAGGGGGCATATGTGTCTGGAGTTTGTTTGCAGTGGCTGGAGGCCCTGGTGCGCCCATTCTCTCTCTCTCTGTCAAATAAATAAATAAATAAATATTTTTTAAAAATAACCTCATTCTTCTGTCTATTAATGATAGTGGGGTATTAAAGACTCCTACTATGATGGTATTGGGGTTTATTTCTGGCTTATTGTCAAGAAGGTTTTGTTTGATAAACTGTGGGACACCTGTGTTTGGTGCATATGGATTTATGATTATGATGTCCTCTTGTTGGACTGTTCCCTCGATGATTAAAAAAAGCTTTCTTTGTCCTTTTAAAAAAATAAATAAATAACCTCATTCTAAGCAAAAGTGCATATGCGTGTGTGTGTGCATGTGTTGTATGTATGTGGGCATATGCATGGGGAGGCCAGAGCACAATCTTGGAAGCCATTCCTCAGGTATTCCAACAACAGACTGGCCTTTTTTTTAATGCAAAAGAGTGAAAGCAAGAGGAGGAGAGAGAGAAAGAGAATTGGGATGCCAGGGCCTCTAGCCACTGTAATTGAACTCCAGAAGCATGTAGCACCTAGTGGGCGTGTGCAACCTTGCTCTTGCCTCACCTTTGTATGTCTGGCTTACATGGGATGTGAAGAGTAGAACCTGGGTCCTTAGGCTTTGCAGGCAAGCGTCTTAACCACTAAGGCATCTCTCCAGCCCCCACCTATCTCTTTTTGAGACAATGTCTTACATTGGCCTGAAGCATACCCATTAGGCTAGACCAACTGGCCAGCAAGCCCATGGGATATGCTTGTCTCCATTTCCCCAGAACTGGGATTACAAGCACATGCCACCATACCTAGCATTTCTAGATGGGTAGTGGGGATCAAACTCAGGTCCTCGTGTTGACTGAGCTATCTTCCCAGCTCCTATATTTTTTTTAAACTTTTAAATTTTTATTTATTTGATAGAGAGAGAGGGAGGGAGGGAAGAAGAGAATGGGCACACCAGGGCCTCTAGCCCCCGCAAACAAACTATAGACACAGGCGCCACTATGTGCCTCTGGCTTATATGAGTCCTCGGGAAGTGAACCTGGGTTCTTAGGCTTCATAGGCAAGCACCTTAGCTGTTAAGCCATCTCTGTAATTATATATGTGTGTGTGTGTGTGTGTGTGTGTGTGTGTGTGTATTTTTATAACTTCCATAATTGTAAACAATATCCCATGGTAATACCCTCTTTCCCCCTACTTTCTCCTTTGAAACTCCACTCTCCATCATATCCCCTCCCCCTCTCAATCAGTCTCTCTTTTATTTTGATATCATGATCTTTTCCTCCTACTATGATGGTCTTGTGTAGGTAGTGTGAGGCACTGTGAGGTCATGGATATCCAGGCCATTTTATGTCTGGAGGAGCTCGTTGTAAGGAGTCCTACCCTTCCTTTGGCTCTTACATTCTTTCCGCCACCTCTTCCGCAATGGACCCTGAGCCATGGAAGGTGTGTGTAATTTTTAATATATACTTAACACATCATAATCCATTACCCTCCCTCTACTGCTAAGAATGGATTTCCATGGGCTGGTAGGCAGATGGATATCCTTATTGAAATGCTCAGCCAACGGGATCACCAAAGTCACCACTGAATTTCTGGAGCTAGGCCTTAAAAATCAGTTAAATAATAATAATAGAAGAAGAGAAAAATCATAGACGTCAACTCCTGAGGCACAGACCTTACAATGCACACTCAAGATTAAGGTACATTATTGAGGTATCCAAAGGTGAATCAGCAGTCCATGCTCTGAAAAACTGCTTCTAGGGCTGAGGGCGGAGTCCACCAGTGAGCACATGCTTAGTAGCACGGGGATGGTCCTGGATCTGATGAATCCCTGACGTCGCAAAACAAGCAAAAAACTCATCCTGCAAACATAAACAGCTGAAAGTAGAGGGAATAAGCCAAGGCTCAGATCTAGTCATGGTTCCACTGAAGACTACGTGTGCCTGTGAGCATGTTTCCAGTGTGTTTCCTTCAACAGAAGCAATGATATATCTCCTTCCTGCCAGTCCAGACTGATAGATAGGGTAAAAATTGTGTATCAAAAATCATCTGCGCCGGGCGTGGTGGCGCACGCCTTTAATCCCAGCACTCGGGAGGCAGAGGTAGGAGGATTGCCGTGAGTTCGAGGCCACCCTGAGATGACAGAGTTAATTCCAGGTCAGCCTGGACCAGAGTGAGACCCTATCTCGAAAAACCAAAAAAAAAAAAAAATCATCTGCAAGGTAGGAGGATCCCCGTGAGTTCGAGGCCTCCCTGACACTTCATAGCGAATTCCAGGTCAGCCTGAGCTAGAGTGAAGCCCTACCTTATAAAAAATAAAGGAAAGGAGCCGGGCGTGGTGGCACACGCCTTTAATCCCAGCACTTGGGAGGCAGAGGTAGGAGGATCGCCATGAGTTCGAGGCCACCCTGAGATTACATAGTGAATTCCAGGTCAGCCTGCACGAGAGTGAAACCCTACCTCAAAAAAAAAAAAAAACCAAAAAAAAAAAAAAAAAAAACCAAAAACCAAAAATAAAGGAAAGGAAAGGAAACAGAAGTTCATATAGGAAAAGTTTGTACAGTGTTCTAGTGTTTATTTATACACACTTTCACATATGCATATGTGTGCATTCCTAATTTCCCAGGCTACTACTAACAATAGACCTTGTAGTGCAACTTAAAACTTTACTGTTCTTGGATATTGTTTTTAAATTTTATTATGTTTGTCTACCCATTATATTAAAATGTAGCCATATTGATTAAAATAAACTTAAAAGTTTACATCCCTGAAAAAAAAACATCCTCTGCAGGTGGGCCAGGCATGGTGGTGCACACCTTTAATCCCAGTACTTGGGAGGCAGAGGTAGTAGGACTGCTGAGAGTTTGAAGCCACCCTGAGACTACATAGTGAATTCAGGGTCAGCCTGAGATAGCATGAGACCCTGCCTCAGAAAACAAAACAAAACAAAACAAGTCCTCTGCAGGGATGGGGAGATGGCTTAGTGGTTAAGGCACTTGCCTGTGAAGCCTAAGGACCCAGGTTCGATTCCCCAGTACCCACATAAGCCAGGTGCACAAAGTGGCACATGCTTCCGGAGTTCAGCTGCAGTGGCTATAGGCCCTTGAGTGCCCATTCTCCAACAAATACCCTCTGCAAACCATAAAGCTGTCATAGCACATATGGGATAGATGACACCCCAATTCCTCCATGGGATACTTGCATGTAGCTGGAGATGAGTTTCTGAAGGAGAAATTGAGGGCCAAAACACTAGGTAAACATTTAGGAAGCAGCCTATGGACTTCAGCACTGTCCCTGGCTAATGCAGCTTCCAGGTGATGGACGCAGAAAGGCTGGTGAGCTGAATTGGTGTGCTGCCCCTGACTCCTTAGCATCCCGTTTCTCAATTACTCTTCTGCTTGAAACATTTGTCTTAGGCATGGGCCAACTGGCTGCACAATGGGCCTTTGCTGCCCTCGTGTGGTTAACCTCTGCTATTGCTAAATAGACCTTTGAAGTGATGTGCGTGACAGAGGCAGATCAGAGGAGGCCAGAACACAAGACCAGGATTTTCCAGGCCCAGCAGAAGACTTTAAAGGCAAAATTAAAGCCAGCTGCAAAAATCCACAGCTTCTTGATGAAAGGGGGTGGAAATGTACTACTCCAGTGGGAGATGTTGATAAGGGGGTGCTATGCATGTGGGAGGGCAAAGACATATGGAAAATCTTTGAAACTCCTGCTCAGTTTTGCTATGAACAGAAAACTGCTTTAAAAAGTAAAATATTGGGCTCGCAAGATGGTTCATCAGTTAAGGAGCTGGACTGCAAAGCCTAATGACCTAGGTTCAATTCCCTATTACCCTCGTATAGCCAGATGCACAAGGTGGCACATGCATCTGTAGTTCATTTGCAGTGGCTAGAGTCCCTAGAACACCCATTCTCTCCCTCCCTCCCTCTCTCTCTCCTCTCTCTCTCTTTGCATACAAATAAATGCTTTGGGGGTGGGGGGGGTGAAGCAAGGTCTCACTATAGCCCAGGCTGACCAGGAATTCACTATGTAGTCTCAGGGTGGCCTTGAACTCACAATGATCCTACCTCTGCCTTCTGAGTGCTGGGATCAAAGGCATGGGCCACCACGCCCAGCAATAAAGTATTTTACAAACAAAACAAAAAGTAAAATATTAGGGCTTGAGAGATGGCTCAGCAGTTAAAGGCACTTAGAAAGCCTGACTTCCTGGGTTTGATTTTCTAGTACCCACATAAAGCCAGAAACACAAGGCAGCACATGTGTCTGAAGTTTGTTTGCAGTGTCAGGAAGCCCTATTCTTCCTGACATTCTCTCTCTCTCTCTCTCTCTCTCTCTCTGTCTCTCTCTCTCTGCTTGCAAATGAACAATAAAAATTTTAAAATTCCAACACCCACATAAAAAGCTGGCTGTGGCCACACAAGCCTGTAAGCCCAGTTCTGAGACAGAATTGCTGGGGCTCACTGGTAAGACAGTCTAACAACAACAAAAAAAAGCGGGTCCAGGTCCAGGTCGACCCTGTTTCAAGGAAACAAGCAAAAGAGCAACAGTGGAGGAAAATCCTATGTTCTCTTGCGGCCTTTGCACACACGTGCACAGGCTGTGTGCATAAACACATGCATACACTACACACAAAAATCACTATGGAAGAAATAAAAAACATTTTATTAATCCCAATTTGATTTTTACAAAATTTAATTTAGGGGCTAGAGAAATGGCTTAGCGGTTAAGCCCTTGCCTATGAAGCCTAAGGATCCAGTTCGAGGCTCAATTCCCCAGTACCCATGTAAGCCACATGCACAAGGTGGCGCATGCGTCTGGAGTTGTTTGCAGTGGTTGGAGGCCCTGATGTGCCCAATCTTTCTCTCTCTGCCTCTTTCTCTGTCACTCCCAAATAAATAAATAAAAATAATCAAACAAAAAACCTTTAAAAACATCTATTTATTTGAAATAGAGAGAAAGAATGGGCACATCAGGGTGTCCAGCCACTGCAGATGCATGCACCACCTTGTGCATCTAGCATACGTGGGTCCTGGGGAACTGAACCTGGGTCTTTAGGCTTTGCAGGCAAGCGACTTAACATCTAAGCCATCTCTCCAGCCCCCAATTTGAAATTTTTTCTGCTAACAAACCCTTAGGTAGTCATCTATTGGTATCCATGAGGGATGGAGTCCCAACCTGTAGATGCCAAAATCTTCAGATGTTCAAGCTCCTTACATAAAATGCTACAGCATTTACAATAACTGCTCTACAAGCTAGTCTCCCAAGAACGAGTAGGGCCTTGCCTGACAAACATAAGCAAGGTAGAGCACACTGATTCTAATAACAACACTGAAGGGGGAATTAGGTGCTCTGCGTGGCTGAAGTTTTACAGATGATTGGGTGTGTTTTCTCTAATAGAGAAGGAAACAGTGGTTCAAGGCGTGTAGAGCAAGGCTTGACAGAAAATATAGGCAGATCATAAATAAAACCATAATGTATTTATATACGTAGATGCCAAAGGAAAAGGCATGTTTGGGGTAAACAACCTTTTATTACTAAAGTACACCTAACCAGGTGGCATAAAGGAAGGGATAAGGACATGTGTGGGGCCATGTTGATTAAAAAGTATAGGAACCCCAAAATGAAGGATTAACCTGTGTCTGTGTGTGTGTGTACACGCACACACACACATGCATATGTGGTCAGAGGACCTTTCCACTTTGGCTTGAGCAAGCACTTTATCCACTGGGCTGTCCCCTGCCTCTGATATGCTAAGCCCTCTAATCTTTCTCATCAACACCATGGGGAAGAAGGATTTCAGCCTACAGACTAGAGGTCTCAATTCCACCCTGGACAATGGTGTACCAACTTCTAAACCCAAGCACAGTAAGATCTGCTCATAGACCAGAGAAGAAAGTCTTGGAAATTGTTCTCAGTGGCCACATTAAGTGAGGATTCTCAGGATCAGAATGGCGAGTCACAAGAAGAGACCTTTCCAGTTTGATGCAGTGACCCCACTCCTCAAAGGTCAAGGAGATTTATGTCATTTCCCAGCAATTCAGCATCTGGTTGGACCAAATCCTGTATGGGAACTCAGCCTCCCTCTCCCAAGGCTTTGATTCCTGCTGCTGATTGCCACAGGGCTGGCAGGCTTCCCTCTGGCTCCCGCTCTCAGGAAGCCATCCACAGCTGCTGGCCCCTTGTCACACCCTATGGAGGCTGGAAGCATTTCAATGGCAAAACAGCAGATTTCAGGCAGTTGGTCGGGAACTGTGTCGTATTTCCAAAAAGAACTAACCCCTTGCAGTTCCGGTGAAGTAGCACTGGGTAAGGCTTGGACTAAGGAGACAACTGGGCTTTATTTCCTATTCTGGATTGGAACGATTCCAGGGGAAATATTTATAGCAAGCACTGAAACACCAATTCACTGTGCTAGGCACTCTGCATAGCAAAGATAGTCCTGGTTCTCAAGGAGTTTGATTCTAAGGTCTGTCCTGAGCTAATACTTTGTTTGTTTTTGAGGTAGGGACTTGTTCTAGCCCAGGCTGACCTGGAATTCATTATGTAGTCTCAGGGTGGCCTGGAACTCACAGCAATCCTATTTCTGACTCCTGAGTGCTGATATTAAAGGTTTGCGGCACCAAAACCTCTACTCTGCTTTTTAAAAAAAAAAAAATTATTTATTTGGGCTGGAGAGATGGCTTAGCGGTGAAGGTGCCTGCCTGCGGAGCCCAAGGACCCAGGTTCAGTTCTCCAGGTCCCACATAAGACAGATGCACATGGTGGTGCATGTGTCTGGAGTTCGTTTGCAGTGGCTGAAAGCCCTGGTGTGCCCATTCTCTCTCTCTCTCCCTCTCTGACTCTAATAAATAAATAAAAATAAAATCTTTTCAAATAAAATAAAATTATTTATTTGCAAGGAGAGAGAATATGAGAAAGAGAAGGAATGGGCATTCCAGAACCTCTTGCCACTACAAACAAACTCCAGATGCATGTGTCACTTAGTGCATCTGGCTTTATGTGGGTACTGGAGAACTGAACTGAGGTTGTCAGGTTTTGCAAGCAAATGCCGTTAACTGCTGAGCCATCACTCCAGCCCTACTCTGCTGCTTCTTTCCCAAAATTGTGGCAATGCTATTAGTAGTACCTAATAGCATAAACTTGTTCCTGCTATCGGATACTGCTGAGCAGAGTTAGGGTCAGACACATGTAGCTGTGAATAACTCTGGAACCTAGGAACCAATAAAGGCTGTCACTAGGATTGCCCCAGACCTCCTCAAGCACTGCACAACTATCCCCTTCCAGGAAACAAAAAAATCACCAAAGTAGGGTCCATGTCTTTAAGGAACCTAGCCCTGTAATAAAAACTCTCTGGGAGAGTTTGGGCAGAAGCAACCTGTACAGGTGGATAATGCACCTAGAAGCCACAGCCCCTGGGATGGGATACCTCCCAGTGAATTGTTAGTATGGAGACTCCCGAGGCCTCCCAAACAAGACAGGCTCTTGGTTCCTCTTGGTTAAGACCCTACTGCTGAAGACACCACATACTTCAGTTGAAAGAGCTGAGCTGCAAGCCTCCTACCTGCTAATTAGCTGTTTTTATATTGAAAAGTGCTTTGTAACCAGCAGTAGATCTCAGGAACTATACAACCGACCAGCCAGGCAAGATAAGCCCATATTGCAGTCAGCTGTGCATTGCTCGCACAAAACACCAGACCAAGAGCAGCTTGTGGGAGGAAAGGGTTTATTTTAGCTTAGACTCCAGGGGAAGCTCCATGATGGCAAGGGAAAACGAAGGCATGAGCAGAGGCTGGACATCACCTCCCGGTCTTCTTCAGGTGGACAACAGCAGGAGAGTATGCCAAACACTGGCAAGGGGAGGCTGACTATAACACCCATAAGCCCACCCCCAACAATATATCACCTCCCAGAGGCTCCAATACCCAACTGCCACCAGCTGGGGACCTAGCATTCAGAACACTTGTTTTTGTTTGGTTTTTTATTTTTTCAAGGTAGGGTCTCACTCTAGCCTCTACTGACCTGGAGTCAGGGTAGCCTTGAACTCAGTGTTCCTCCTACCTCTGCCTCCCTAATGCTGGGATTAATGGCATGTGCCATCTCACATGGTTCAGTAGTTTATGGGAGACACCTGAATCAAACCACCACAGCCCGCTAGTACAACAGTGGCACGACTGTGATCAAATGCTCTCTGATTGGATTTGACGCCTGTTCCATGGGAGGTAATTCATGCCTGATACTGAAAACCTGGTCAAAAGCCTATGGCTGTTAAAGTCACAAGCGCTAGTGGGAAGGCTACTACTGTTGTTTGCCTAAATGGATAGGTTATGGCCACCAAACTGCCCTCTAAACATTTATGCTTATGTCCGTATATTGATGCTGCTCTCACTTTTGGTAAAAGAAGCCTCTTTTCAGGTGGCGGTGACTAGGGAGACTCAAAACTGAGAAGTGACAGTTGTTTTCCACACTGAGGCATCTCTATCATCACACCCTCCAAGGCTCAGGAACCAATGTGGAAGAGGTGACAGAAAGAAGGTAAGAGCCAGAACATGGGGAGGTCTACTCTGGAATGCAGTCTTTCAGACATAAAGTGGTGGTTTCATTTAATTTATAATTTCACAGTAGCTGTTGCTACCTGCCCAAGATCTACAGAATATGGGGGAAGGTGACAACATCAAAACAGAAGACAGACTAGTTGGAAAGAAGGGTTCAGTGGAGGGGGGATGGTAGAAGGAAGATGAAGGAGGTCGGAGGGGATTATGATCAGGGTTCATTTTTATCCTGTTTTCAGTTGAGAGAAAGCTTACTGTGTCCCAGTACTAACCACTGAGCCTTCAGAGGCAGTAGGTGCAATGAATTGAGAATGAGTACAGCTTCTTTCTCTGCCTGTAGGCCAAGGTTTGACTGAGCCATCCAGAAGATCCCCTCACCAACCCAGCCTATTCTCATGCCTTGTTCATGGTTACAGGCTAAGTGGTGGGGAAATACAAAGCCAGCCTCTGGATGGAGAGAGGGTGTTCTTCCTGTGCGGGCACTGACCCTGAGCAGCCTGCGCTCATAATAGAGATGTGGCCTGAGGTGGTAATGCTCATCATGAAGGCTCAGTGCCCAACTAAGATTAGCAGTCTTGACAGTGGTGACCTGTGATGATGTAATATTTGCTTTATCAATACTTTATTTCTTCCCTATCTCTAAATATCTTTTTTATTTTTTTTAAATTTTTTCTGTTTTATTTATTTATTTGAGAGTGACAGAGAGAGAGAATGGGCGCGCCAGGGCCTCCAGCCATTGCAAACAAACTCCAGACGCATGTGCCCCCTTGTGCATCTGGCTAACGTGGGTCCTGGGGAATCGAGCCTCAAACCGGGGTCCTTAGGCTTCACAGGCAAGCACTTAACCGCTAAGCCATCTCTCCAGCCCATCATTTTTTTATTTTTGTTTTTAGTTTTTTCAAGGTAGGGTCTCATTCTAGCTCAGGCTGACTTGGGATTCACTATGTAGTTCCAGGGTGGCCTCGTACTCATGGCGGTCCTCCTACCTCTGCCTTCCAAGTGCTGGGATCAAAGGCGTGAGCCACCATGCCTGGCTCTAAATATCTTAAATACATCTATTTTTAGAAAAAAAAATTTTTTTTTAAGTCAGGGTCTCACACTGTAGCACAAAGCTAGCTCGGAACTCACTATACAACCCAAACTGTCCTTGAACTTGTGGCCTTCTGCCTCCTCAGAGCTGGGATTAGATGCATGAGCCATCATGCCTGGATAGAAAAATGTTTAATATTTATTTATTATTTATTTAGAATGAGCATACCAGGGCCTCCTGCCACTGCAAACAAATTCCAGATGCATGTGGCAGTTTGGGTATCCAGCTTTACGTGGGTACTGGGGAATCAAACCTGGGATGTCAAACTTTGTAAGCAAGCACTTTTAACCACTGAGCCATCTCTCCAGCTCAGAATTTTTTTCTGGGGTTAGGGGCTTGAGGTAGGGTCTCACTCTAGCTCAGGCTGACCCAGAATTTACTATGTAATCTCAGGGTGGCCTTGAACTCACAGGGATCCCCCTACCTCTGTTTACCACGTGTTGGGATTAAAGGCATGTGCCACCATGACTGGCAAAAAAAAAATTTTTTTTTTTTGAGGTAATGTCTCACTTTAGACAAGGCTGACCTTGAACTCACAGTGATCCTCCTACCTCTGCCTCCTGAGTGCTGGGATTAAAGGTGTGTGCCACCATGCCCAGCTAATTTTGTTTTTTTGAAACAAGGTTTTGGGGCTGGAGAGATGGCTCAGCAGTGAAAGGCAACTGCTTGCAAGCCTGCCAATTGCTGGATCCTCTCCAGCGTCCAAGTAAAGCTGGACACAAAGTGGAACACACTCTGTGATCCCAGGGCACCTATGACAATGGGAGGTGGGGCCAGAAGAACTCAGAAGCTCAGACTAGATAGTTTGGCACACACAATGGTAAAACAAGAGAAATTCTGTCTCAAATAAGGCAGAAGACGATGACTACCCAAAGCTGTCTTCTAACCTCTAACACATACCACGGCACCCATGTGCTCATACACAGACACAGGAGAGAAAGAGAGAGAGGGAGAGAGATACGGATTCATGCAGCCTAGGCTGATTTTGAACTCTTTATGTAGCCAAGAATGATGGTGAATTTTTGATTATCTAGCCTCACTCTCCCAAGTTCTTGGAGACCAGGCATGAGACACTGTGTCTGGGTTCTGTGTGCCAGGGATGGAACCCAGAGGTTTGTGCGTGCTAGGCAAACACTCTACATTCCTAGCCCAAGAAATATTTTTCATAAAAACTGTAAAAAACGTTCTGGAAGGTTGTTTATGAAGGGAGATTTTCTTAAAATAAATATCAGAGTATATATATGGGAAAACGAAAACAAGTTTTCAGGGGAAAAAAAAAAGCCATACCTATATAGATTCCATGAGGCAGACTGACTAAATTAACTTTGTGAAGAGCTGGAATGTCACAAATCCAAAGAAATTATTTTGGGCCTTCTTTAGTCCCTGTATTAGTTACCCATTTTCCACCTTACTGTTAGAATGTATTCTTGGAAGCTAGACAGAGCACTCAGTGGTTAAGGGATTTTCTTGTAAAGCCTGTTGGCTTGGGTTTTAATTCCTCACCACCCACATAAAACTAGACACAAACTGGCAAGAGACCCTGGCAGGTATGCTCACACACACACACAGTTAAAAACTTTTTAATGTTTCTTAAAAAAAATATGCTGGGGAGATGGCTCACCAGTTAAAGGCACTGACTTGCAAACCTGCCAGCTTGGGCTCAGCTAACCAGTACCCACATAAAGCCAGATGCACAAAGTGCTGCTCGCATCTGGAATTTGTTGAGAGTGACAAGAGGTCCTGGTATGCCCATGTATTCTTTCTCTCATAAATAAAAATTAAATCATTTAAAAAAAACAAACAACATGAAAACAGTATGTATTCTCAGCAGACTACTGGCTTCCACCAGTCCAAAAGCTAAGGAGAATGTCATCAGACAGCATCTGACCTCCGTATCAAAGTTTCCCTCCACTCTGCTTTAATTCACCTGCCTGGAGCTCCCACCAAGGAACGTTATAAATGCATTTACTTATGACTTCTTTCATTCTGTGACTAATAATGAAAGCTCATCCGTGGCAACCTGAATCTGTGTCCCTGAACCATGATCATTCATATTTAGCTCAGAATAAACTATCACTTATTCCTTTTGAGGGGAGAGCTGTGTTTTGTGTCAGTAGTTTTGGAACCCAATGTTGGGCCCCAAGGATCATACATTTTCAGTAGGTAAGTCACCCAGCATAGGCATTTAATCAAAGAGCCTTTGACCTTAAATCAACATTAGGGACATCAGCACCTCATTTTATAATAGGTTCATGTGTCTCACTTTACTAATTCTCGAAGTAAATGGTTCCCTTTTTACATATATACACAAACATTTGCAAATATAAATACCAAAATAGGAGCATCAGATGGATAAATTACAGAAGCCAAGAGCACAGAAGAGGCCAGTCATTAGATCTGATAAGCCCTCATGTGAGCTTCTCCAGCATCCAACAGCATAGGTCACCCTAAACATCCTGTGGTCCACAGGGTCTTCCTCTGAGGTTCTGAAGCTGTCAATAGCCATACTTGTCATTAAGATGGGTTCTGCCGTCTCCACTTTGACCTACATCAAAATATATTTTTTTAAAAAAAAAGAAATATATTCATTTCTTCCAAACAAGAGGGAAAAATATTCAGACATCAGTAGGCCAAAAGCAAGCAAGGAGATTTTATTATTTATGACAAAATTTATTTAATACAATTTCAAAAAGTAGTCTCTTTTCACTTCTACCCTAACAACATTTATTAGCAGATAGGAAGCAAGTACTGCAAGGAGCTAATTTTCTATCAACTACTGGTATCTCAGAAACAACAGCCATAAAACAGGCCACATATGAGCTAGGGCTGCAGCACGGGTGAAGTGTTCACCTGCTCAAAGCTCTGGGTTTGAGCCAGGCATGGCGACACACACCTTTAACTGCCAGCCTGGAACTACAGAGCCCCAGACCAGCCTGGCCTATAGTGAGACCATTTCAAAAGACCAAAAAAATAAAAATAAAAAAGTAATCTTAGAACTAACAACATACCTTCAGGTGGAACCCACACACAGTAGTCTGGGTCATCTTCTGGATATTTGGAAGAAAGCATGGGTGGAAACTGAAAAGAACATACAGATTATTTTACTCAAAATATATTTTTTTTAGTCAGTCTCATTACGCAGCTCATGCTGGCCCAAATTTGTGATCTTCCTGTATCAGCTTCCAAAAGCTAAGATTATAGATGTGAGCCACCATGCCTGACTCAGAATTGTGTATTGTTCTCATGCTTATTAGCAAACAAAAACTAAGAGAGAACAGTTTCTATTAATGTTCCTGACATTAGTAATTTGGGGAAACCTTCTCTGGATCTTGATTTTTTTCCTCACAAAACTTCAGAAAGGGCTAGAGAGATGGCACAGCAGTTAAGGCATTTTCTTGAAAAGCCTAATGTCTCAGGTTTGATGTCCCCAGTACCCACATAAAGCAAAGGCATGTGTCCAGAGCTTGTTTGCAGTCACAAAAGTTCCTGGTGTGCCCATACTCATTCTCACTATCTCTTTCTCTCTCTCAAATAAGAATATCTAAAAAAAACTTGGCAGGCATGGTACATGCTTTTAATCCCAGAACTCAGGATCACTGTAAATATGAAGCCAGCCTGAGACTAAATAGTGAATTCCAGGTAAGCCTGGGTTAAAGTAAGAGCCTACAGAAAGGAAAAAAAAAAAAAAACCTCAACAGCTGATTTTTCAGCTAGTGAGAGTAATGCAGAGAGAGAGAGAGAGAGAGAGAGAGAGAGAGAGAGGGAATGTGTGTGTGTGTGTGTGTGTGTGTGTGTTGGTTTTTGAGGTAGGGTCTTGCTCTAGCCCAGGCTGACTTGGAATTCACTATGCAGTCTCAGGGTGGCCTCAAACACATGGCGATCCTCCTACCTCTGCCTCCTGAGTGCTGGGATTAAAGGCGTGCACCACCACGCCCGGCTGCCATTTGTTTTTTTTTTTTTTTTCTTTTTTTCTTTTTCTTTTTCCAAGGTAGCGTCTCACTCTAGCTCAGGCTGACCTGAAATTTACTATGTAGTCTCAGGGTGGCCTTGAATTCACAGCAATCCTCAGCAAGCCTGGTAGCTGTCCTTTGAAAGTCTGTTTGTATGTCTGGCCTTTGGCTGGAGTCTTAGAATTTCAATTTTGGAATGGTGATGACCACTGTCCTAAGTGACACTGAGTCTCCACTGTACACACGATGTGGTTTATGTTGAACATCTGCTTCCTCCCATGAATCTGGAACCTGAGTATATGTTGGGCAGGGAATGCATATACATA
Organism: Dipus sagitta; assembly: GCA_036346955.1. Lineage (NCBI taxonomy): Eukaryota > Metazoa > Chordata > Mammalia > Rodentia > Dipodidae > Dipus > Dipus sagitta. Next base: position 1,451,380 of record CM070773.1, on the reverse strand, counting down.
ATCAATTCCCAACAAAAATCTTTGGCTCTGATGGGAGTGGTGGTGCACGCCTTTAATCCCAGCACTTGAGAGGCAGAGGTAGAAGGATCACCGAGAGTTTGAGGCCACCCTGAGACTACACAGTGAATTCCAGGTCAGCCTGAGCTAGAGTGAGACCCTACCTCAAAGAAAAAAAGAAAAATCTTTGGCACTGGGCTGGAGAGATGGCTCAGTGGTCAAGGTGTTTGCATGCAAAGCCTAAGGACCTGGATTCAATTCCTAGTACCCACATGAAGGCAGATGCACAAGGTGGTGCATGCATCTGGAGTTTGTTTGAAGTGGCTAGAGGCCCTGGTGCGCCCATTCTCTCTAATAAGTGAAATACTTTTTAAAAAAAATCTTTGGCATGGAGTCTCTAGTGACCTTCTGCAGTTCGCAGTACTTCACATCTGTCATGACTTGTTGCAGAATTAAGCACAGCCTGCCTGTGCTAGTTGGATCCGGGTGTCCCTCATAAACTCAGGTGCTCTGAATGCTAGTCTCCCCAGCTGATGACAATCGGAAATTAACACCTCCCAGAGGTGGTGTATTGTTGGGAGGGGGGCTTATGGGTGTTATAGCCAGTGTCCCCTTGCCAGTGTTTGCACACTCTCCCATTGCTATTGCCCACCTTATGTTAGCCAGGGGGTGATGTCCACCTTCTGCTCATGCCATCATTTTCCCCTGCCATCAGGAGCTTCCCCTCAAGCCTATAAGCCAAAATAAATCTTTTTCCCATGGGCTGCTCTTGGTCAGGTGATTTCGGACTGCAATAGGGCTCTTCTGAAGTTTGCACTTGGTTTGCCCCACTGTTGCCCCAGGTGCCTTTTCCCACTGCTGATTTTGCCTGGCAGTCTCTCTGTAGAGTGCACCACAGCCGCAGGTACAACATGCTGGGGCCTCAGCCCTTTTGTAAATTACCTCGGGATGGACTTGGGAGCCTCCCGACACAACTTAGCAGTCCAACCTCTGGGAGCTTGACACACCCACAAAGTTATATACACCTAAGATTCTTTATTACTGTGCTAGTGCAGACAGAAGACTAGAAACAAGCTCAGTGTTCACTAATACGGATCTGGTTAGACAGGGCATATCTATGCAGAAGGGAGTTCTCGACACGCTGATGTGATTTCCATGAGGCTAAAACCTGATGTGTAGATGCACTCTACAGTTTTTGTATAATAAAAGTAGGACAATAAGAACATGTTATTCAAATGTCATTGAATGCCCTACTAGAATATGAAACAAGATTCAGAAATTACTAAGCAGAAGCTTGCATATGAGCAGTTACAGGAGATGAGCAGGAAAGGTAGAGAAGTCAAACATAAAGGTTAAAAAGAATCCAGCTAAGGCTCCTGGAAACTCTGCTAAGGTAGTCTCCAAAGATTCATCCCTCTGGAAACTGGGACTCATTTTTAGTTCCAAGAAAATACTTACTTTGCCTGGGCCAGGAGCTTTCTTCTTCTTCAATACATTTCTGCTTTTCTCATATTCATTTTCTGATGCTAATTTAAGAAGGAAAAAAAATGAGGAATAGCTATTTTCAGAAAAAGTGATATAGAAAGGAAAATTTCAAAGAAAGTGTTATAATTACTGAAGAAAACACCAATGACAAATTTACAACTATAAAAACTATTAAGAGCCGGGCATGGTGGCACACGCCTTTAATCCCAGCCCCTGGGAGGCAGAGGTAGGGGGATCACTGTGAGTTCAAAGCCACCCTGAGACTACAGAATGGTCAGCCTGGGCTAAAGTGAAACCCTACCTCAAAAAATTAAAAAAACAAAATTGGGGCTGGAGAGATGCCTTAGTGGTTAAGGTGCTTGCCTCCAAAGCCTAAGGACCCAGGTTTGATTTTCCAGGTCCCATGTAAGCCAGATGCACAAGGTGGCACATGCACCTGGAGTTTGTTTGCAGTGGCTAGAGGCCCTGGCGCACCCATATTCTCTCTCTGTGTCTCTTTCTCTGTCTATGTGTCACTCTCAAATAAATAAATAAACAAAAAAAAATTTTTTTAAGAGAATTCTGGGCTGAGGAGATGTCTCAGTGGTTGAAAGTTCTTGCTTGCAAAGCCTGTTAGCCTGGTTTAATTCCCCAGTACCCATGTAAAGCCAGACACACAAAGTGGTGCATGTCTTCAGATTTTGTTTATAGTATCAAGAGATCCTAGCCCACTCATACTCTCTCTTTAAAAAAGTTAAAACAAGAGAGAGAATTTTTCCTTAACTAATGTTTTTAAATACTAAAGCTATTTGATAAGTTGAATACGATGAGACTCCTTTTATTATTTTACAGTTTAATGATAACAGTCAAAACTAGAGAAGGCCATCTTTCTAATAGGCCAACTTGTTTTCACAGATTTTTGAATCACTTCCATGGTGGGAGATATAAAATTAGGAAAGCCTCTGTAGGGCCAAAGGGAAACATTAAAGTATTAGGTGCTTTGTTGAGGCAGAGATGGAACCAGGAGATAGGAGAGTATAGAAAAAAAAGGTAAATGAGCGACTAGGGAGACAGACAGTTCAATGATCAAAGGTCCTTGCTTACAAATCCTGCTGGCCCAGATTCAATTCCCCTGCACCTATGTAAAGCCAGATGCACAGAGCAGTGCATGCACCTGGCATTCATTTGCAGTGGTAAGAGACCCTGGCACACCCATACACTCACACATGCAAATAAATTTTGTTTAAAAAAGGCAAATGAGGGCCTGGAGAAATGGCTCAGCAATTAAGGAACTACCCAGGTTTGACTTCCCACATAAAGCCAGATGCACCAAGTGTCACTCATGCATTTGCAGCTCATTTTCAGCGGTTCAAGGCCCTGGTGTGCCCATTTTCTCTCTCGGGTTGCAAATAAATAAATAAATAAGGTAAATGAGATGGCACCAAACACAAACCTCTTATACATTCCAATTTTTTTAGGGCTTTGGTGGCTGCATGAACCTAGACATCTGTATACCCAGTCTCTGTAACGCCCTATGAGGCAGCTTCCCACCCACTCCTTATGAACTGGGTAGCATCTGTGTGCAGAACAGCAATGCAATCTACCTACCTGAGGGTTCCTCATGTGATGAAGCTACTTTGTTCATTTCTTGATAATCCTTGTCTTGTTCCACTTGGCTTTCTATAAACAAGCAGTATCAGAGCATAAACAAAAACAAAAGAGAAGCTATGTGCATATGTAGTCATCCAGTTTTCTACCATCAGCTTCAACTAATGTTAAGGTTTACAGTAAGTATGCCTACAGAAATCCGACAGATCAACAAAGTGGCATTGAAAAAACACTTTGAAGTAAAATTTATTGGTAGTACTTACCAAAAGCCTTAAAAATGAAGCCGGGCGTGGTGGCACATGTCTTTAATCCCAGCACTCAGGAGGCAAAGGTAGGAGGATTGCCATGAGTTCAAGGCCAACCTGAGACTACATAGTGAATTCCAGGTCAGCCTGGGCTACCTCAAAAAGCCAAAAAAATAAAAGGGGGGAGGGGACTGGGGAGATAGCTTAGTGGTTAAGGCGCTTGCCTGCAAAGCCAAAGGACCTAGGTTTGATTCCCCAGGACCCACGTAAACCAGATGCACAAGGTGCTGCCTGTGTCTGGTTTGCAGCTGCTGGAGGCCCTGGCGCGCCCATTCTCTGTCTGTCTCTCTTTCTCTCTCTGCTTCACTCTCAAATAAATAAATAAATAAATAACTTTTAAAAATATTTTTTAAAAAGCCAAAAAAAAAGAAAACAAAAAAAATATACATACTCTGGGCTGGAGAAATGGCTTAGCGGTTAAGCGCTTGCCTGTGAAGCCTAAGGACCCCGGTTTGAGGCTCAACTCCCCAGGACCCACGTTAGCCAGATGCACAAGGGGGCGCATGCATCTGGAGTTCGTTTGCCGTGGCTGGAGGCCCTGGCGCACCCATTCTCTCTGTGTCTCTCTCTCTGCCTCTTTCTCGCTCTGTCTGTCGCTCTCAAATAAATAAATAAATAAATAAATATTCTAAAAAATGCTCTACATTAAAATATACATATATATATATATATATATATATATATATATATATATATATATATATATACTCTAGCCAGGTGTGGTAGTGCATGCCTTTAACCCAACCACTCAGGAGGCAGAGGTAGTAGGATAGTTGTGAATTCAAGGCCACCCTGAGAGAATACAAATTCCAGGTCAGCCTGGAATACAGTGACGTCACACCCTACCTCAAAAAAAAATTAAAAAGAAATGTACATACTCCTTGGCTTTATTATTTGCAAGGACAGAAAGAACTCCAGAAACATGTGCCACTTTGTCCATCAGGCTTTACATGGACACTAGGAAATCAAGCCAGGGCCAGCAGACTTTAGAGGTAAACACCTTTAGTCTCCAGCCTACTCCTTTCCATTCTACTTCCATGAGCATTTTTGTTGTGGGTGGTGGTGGTGGTGGTTTTGTTTTTAAAGTAGGATCACACTCTAGTCCAGTATGGCCTGGAATTCACTATGTAGTATCAGGCTGGTCTCAAACTCACAGTATCCTCCTACCTCTACCTCCCAACCTCTGAGATTAAAGGCATGTGCTATCATGCCCGGCTATGAGTATATTACCAAAAACAAAACAAAACAGCACTAAGTATCAAGAGTTATTAATTTATTATATTTTTACAACAGCAAAATCTTTATTTTATTTTATGTATTTATTTGAGAGAGAGAAAGAGGCAGATAGGAAGAGAGAATGGGCACACCAGGGCCTCTAGCCACTGCAAACAAACTCCAGACGCATGTGCTCCCTTGTGCATCTGGCTTACGTGGGTCCTGGGGAATTGAACCAGGGTCCTTAGGCTTCTCAGGCAAGAGCCTTAACCACTAAGCCATTTCCCTAGCCCAGCAAAATCTTTTTTATAAAAACTTAAGAAATAAATTACATGTTTAGAAAGTAAAAGTTAATTAAAGACACATGTGGTAGACCACCATACCTCTTAGTAAAAGAAAAGATATATATAATAAAATAACATTCTTTCTTAAATAGGAAAAAGCAAGCCATAAAACTGGAGGCATATCATCATCCTTATGCTGTGGTGGTGAATGCTACATGGATCTAGCCGTCTGTATGGCCATTCTCTGTGATATACATATTATTGTTCCTCGTCCTGCTGGTACGACTAGGCTTGGGGGAGCTATGTATAAGTATCTTTTTTTGAAAGGCAAGGCTTTCTTTGATTGTTTGTTTATTTATTTTTTGAGGTAGGGTCTCACTCTAGCCCAGGCAGACCTGGAAACAACCCTGTAGTCCCAGGCTAGCCTCAAACTCACAACAATCCTCCTATCTCTGCCTCCCTAGTGCTGGAACTAAAGGCATGCCCCACCATGCCAGGCAACACAAGACATTTTTGCCAGTAACTAAACAAACCAAAAGGCAAATACAGAAGACATCCCTCTCACAGATGTGGAAACAATAACTTCTGTTCCTAAAGGAACAGGAAACACTGAAAGGTGCCTCAGGAGGGATACATCCCAGGCCCAATGTTTGAGAGCAGATATGCATGCATTCCCACACATATTTATGTCAGCTTTTATTTTACTTTTTCCTTACATACTCTATTTTCCATGAGAACCTTTTCTTTTTGTGAGGCAGAATCTCACTTCAGCCTAGGCTGGCCTGGCACTTCCAAGTGCTTCAATTACAGATGTGAGCTGGGGCGATAGCTCAGCAGTTGAAGGGGCTTGCTTGTAAGGCCTACCAGCCCAGGTTCAATTCCCCAGTACCCACATAAAGACATGTGCAAAGTGGAGCATGCATCAGTTCACTTGCAGTGGCAAAAGGCTGTAACGTGCTCACTTGCTCGCTCGCTCGCTCTCTTCGAAATAAGTAAATGATTAAAAAAAGGGGGGGGCGGTGTAAACCAGGCATAGTGGTACATGCCTTTAATCCCAGCACTCAGGAGACAGAGGTAGGAGTAGGATTATTGCTATGAGTTTGGGGCCAGCCAGCCTCAGCCTACATAGTGAATTCTAGATCAGACTAGGCTAGCCTGAGACCCTATTTCAAAAGAACCCACCCCCCCAAAAAGAGGGGAGGTACGTGGATGCACATGCCTTTAATCCTCAGCATTCAGGAAGCAGAGGTAGGGGATTTCCTAGGAGTTTGGGGCCACCCTTAGACTATATAATGAATTCCATGGATTCATATATGAATGTCATAAGGCTTGACGTTATAGACTTAGCAAACCAGAGGTACAGAACACCTGTCATTTACATTCCTTTGTCCACAGTGGAAATTTGCAGGCTGTGCAATAACTCAGGGCACGCCCATGTCAAGCTATCAAAGGCCCAATATGTAGATAAAAACCTCATGTCTTGAGAAAGCACAATCAGAACAAAGGTCAGGACTGGAGAGATGGCTTAGCAGTTAAGGCACTTGCTTGCAAAGCCTAATGATCCAGGTTTGGTTCCCCAGTACCCATGTAAAGCCAGATGCACAAAGTGGTGCATGAATCTGGAGTTCATTTGAAGCAGCTTCAGGACTATTCTGTCTCTCTTCTCTCTCTCTCTCCCTGCTTGCAAACAAGAAGGAGAGAGGGAGGGAGGGAGGAAAGAAGGAAGAAAATGACCAAGGTCAGCTACAACACAGCTAAAGAACCTCAGGGAGGGCTATCTCCCTAGGGACCTCCCAAGTATTCAGACAACGGGGAAGAAGGGCTGAGAGTTCAAGGATTGTAGAGTTACTTTCTAGGATCAAACAACATACCACTTTTTTTTTTTTTTTTTTTTAAATCTATCAAGGTAGGGTCTCACTTTAGCCCAGGCTGACCTGGGATTCACTATGTAGTCCCAGGCTGGCCTCAAACTCACAGCCTATCCTTCTACCTCTGCTTCCCAAGTACTGGGATTAAAGGTGTGTGCCACTTTTTTTTTTTTCTGGGCTGTGCCAACCTTGCAAGATTAAAAGTAAACTGCCCCACTCTCACTGCTCTGTCTATTAAGAGAAGTAAAGATTTCTGTTATTTCTTAGCAGCTGTGGCTTTAGACTCCACAGATTTCAATCTTCTGTAATTCTGGAACAGACTGAAAATGCCTGCCCTTAATTTGCAAAGGAATGTAATGACTTGTCAAAGGAGACCAAGAAAGTACATTTCTTTACTACAAAGTTTACAAAGTCAAAAGTGCACAGGTAAGAATTGGTTTGAGGGCTGGAGAGATGGCTTAGTGGTTAAGGTATTTGCCCACAAAGCCAAAGGACCCAGGTTCAATTCCCCAGGACCCATGTAAACCAGATGCACAAGGGTGCACATGTTCATCTGGAGTTTGTTTACAGTGGCTAGAGGCCCTGGCACAACCAACCATTCTCTCTCTCAAATAAAGAAAAATTATATATATATATGTATATATGCATACATACATACATATACATACACACACACACACACACACACACACACACACACACACATACATATATATATATACACACACACACACATACATATACATATGAATGAACTGGTTTTGCTCTGTTAACCCTACTTTTTGTTCCTTAATTTTAATCGTTTTTTTTATTTATTTGCAAGCAGAGAGAGAGAATAGGCATTCCAGGGCCTCCAGCTGCTGCAAATGAACTCCAGATGCATGCACCACTTTGTGCATCTGGCTTTATATGGGTTCTAGGAAAGTGAACCCAGGTCATTAGGCTTTGCAGGCAACTGCCTTAACTGCTGAGCCATCTCTCCAGCCCCCAAACCAATTCTTATCTGTGCACTTTTACTTTGTAAACTTTGTAGTAAAGAAATGTACTTTCTTGGTCTCCTTTGACAAGTCATTACATTCCTTTGAAAATTAAATTTATTTGCAAAATAAATTTTCTTTTTTTGAGGCAGGGGCTCACTGTAGCCTAGGCTGACCTGGAACTCATTCTGTGGCCCAGGATACCTTGAAAACACAGTAATCTTCCTAACTCAGCCTCCCAAGAGCTGGGCTTATAGGTATGAACCATCATACTTGGCTTCCTACCCATAAATACAACTGCTCCACTTATCAGAGAAGGCTAATGAGAAGAAGAAAAAATATTACCATTGCTTTTTGTTTCCTCAGGACATGTAAGATCAGTGGAAGCGCTTGGGTCACGCACTGCTGTTTCTGGCTCGGTCTCTGTCTCCTGCAGCAGTTGACTGCTTCCATCCTCCATTTTGTTTTCTTGTTCCTCCTTTTCTTTCTCTTCCTCTTCCTCCTCTTCCTCCTCCTCTTCTACTTCAGGTTCATCCTTTGTTCTCATTAAAGCTGGAGGGAGTTCTGGACGCTTAGGGGGCAACTTCTATGAGGGAAATAAAACCATGAAGAAGTAGTTTTTTTGTTTTTGTTTTTGCTTGTGTGTGGTGTGTACATGTGCCTATGTGTGTTGGGGGGTGCTCCCCTGCCATGGCCAGAGCAGATACTTGGTGTCTCACTCCATTGCTCTTCCTCCTACTCTTATCTGAACTGGAAAACTCTTTCTTTTTTTTCTTTCGAGGCAGGGTCTCACTCTAGCCAAGGCTGACCTGGAATTGACTATGTAGTCTCAGAGTGGCCTCGAATTCACGGCAATCCACCTACCTCTGCCTCCCAAGTGCTGGGATTGAAGGCATGTGCCACCATGCCCAGCTCTCTTTCTTAAAATATTTTATTTTATTTTATTTTATTTAAGAGAGGAAGAGGAAGAGGCCAAAAGAGAGAGACTGGGCACACCAGGGCCTCTAGTCACTGCAAAGAAACTCCAGACGCATGCGCTACCATGTGCATCTGGCTCACGTGGGGACTGGAGAATCGAACCTGGGTCCTTAGACTTGTCAGGAAAGCACCTTAACTGCTAAGCCATCTCTCCAGTCCCTGAGCTGGAAAGCTCTTATTGATTCTGCAGTTTGCCTTTTATTACAAAATCTTTTAGGTAGTAAATCAAAAACACACTCCCAGGTTGGGAGACATGGCTCAGCAGTTAAAGTCACTTGCTTGCAAAGACTGACAGCATGGGTCTGATTCTCCAGTACCCATGTAAACCCAGATGCACAAAATGGTGCATGTGTCTGGAGTTTGTATGCAATGGCTGGAGGCCCTGACGCACTCATTCTCTCACTCTCTGTCTGCCTCTTTTTCTGTCCCTCTCTCAAATAAATAAAATAAAAATAAATGATTAAAGAATACACACTCCCCAAGGAAGAAATCATGAAGACTTCCAGCAATCCTCCTGCCTTTGCTTCCCAATCTTGAGATTACAGGTGTGTACCCCACTCTGCCCAATGTTGTTTCCTTACTTTCAACATAATTTCAAGAAAACAAAAAAGGCATCATTTCTTGAAAAATAAGGTTTTATATATAACATACATAAGGGAAATGGGGTCTCATTATGTTGAGACCAAACTGTTCTCAAATTTTTAGGCTTAAGTGATTCTCCTGCCTCGGCTGTGTGGTCCCAAGGCCACGTAATCTAATAAAAACCTTTCAATAAAATCCTTAAAGGCACCGGGTATGGTGGTACATGCCTTTAATCCTAGCACTCGAGAGGCACAATAAGGAGGATAGCCATGAGTTTGACGCTGCCGTGATGCTACATAGTGAGCAAGACTCAAAAAATACACACACACACACACACACACACACACACACACACACACACACACATATCAGGCTGGGAGGATGGCTTAGCTGTTAAGGCTTTTGCCCGTAAAGCCAAAGAACCAAGGTTCGATTCCCCAGGACCCATGTAAGCCAGATGCACAAGGTGGCGCATGCGTCTGGAGTTCCGTTTGCAGTGGCTGGAGGCCCTGGTGCTCCCATTCTCTGTCTCTCTCTGACTCTCTCAAATAAATAAATAAAACTTAAAATAAATAAATAAATAAAAGCCAGGCATGCTGGTGCATGCCTTTAATCCCAGGATTCAGGAGGCAGAGATAGGAGGCCACCCTGAGGCTACATAGTGAATTCCAGGTCAGCCTGGGCTAGAGCAAAATCCTACCTCGAAAAGCCAAAAAAGAAAAAAGAAAGTGCTTAAAGGTATCAGACAGGCATAGAAGCGTATTTCTGTAATCCTAGCATTCAGGAAGCTTAGACCAACCTGGGCAGTGAAATCTTGTCTAAAGAAGCCAATCAATCAATAAACAAAACAATGTAAGTACTTAGAAAAAAATTGTCATATTTTTGGAATAGCAAGAAGGTATTAAGGTATTCCTTGATTTTATATTTTTTTTAATATTTAATTTTTATTTATTTATTTGAGATAGAAAGAGGCAGAGAGAGAGAGAGAGAAATATGAATGGGTGTGCCAGGGCCTCCAGCCACTACAAATGAACTCCAAATGCATGTGCCATCTTATGCATCTGGCTCACATGGGTCCTGGGGAATTGAGCCTCGAACCGGGGTCCTTAGGCTTCACAGGCAAGCACTTAACTGCTAAGCCATCTCTCCAGCCCCTGTTTTTGTTTTTTAAGACAGGGTCTCACTCTAGTTCAGGCTGGACTCAATATCTTGGCAACACTCTTGTCTTAACCTCCTAAATTCTGGGACTACATGTATGAGCCACCACACACACCTGGAAAAAAGGGGTTTTGTTTTTTGCTTGTTCTTTCTTTATTTTCTTTTTTTCTTGGGGGGGGGGTGAAGTAGGGTCTCACTCTAGCCCAGGCTGACCTGGAATTTACTATATAGTCTCAGCCTGGTCTCAAACACACAATGATCCTTAAAGGCATGCACCACCACCACACCCCGTGAAACTGAGCTTTTAAAGAGAAATTAGAGTAGCTGTAAACACATGGAAAGTAGAATCTAGGAGCTTGTGTGGGAACCCAGGAAGAGCCTGCCCATATAGATTCAGAAAACAGAGGAAAATCACGCATGTAATCAAAGAGAAGTTACCCCCAAACTATAAAGCAGAGACAAACAGAAAAGCCATGCAAACCAAGAAAGAATTTCTTGCTCTTCCCCCCATCCACCCAGCCAGGGTGAAGGGGAAGCCGGCATCATGTGTACCCTTGTAGCCCTGGTGAACAGAAGCAGACAGGCCAAGCAGAGCAGAGCAGAGAGAAGTTCCTGTTTTGTTTTGTTCTTAATTATTAAATTTTTTTGTTCAGGCTGCTGAGCCTGGAAACGATGCAAACAAAGGCGACCCAGGGCAGAGAGAGTTTTTTTTTTTAATTTTACTGTATTTACTTATTAGCAGGGAGAGAGAGAGACAGGGGCATGCCAGGGCATCTAGCCACCACAAATGAACTCCAGATGCATGTGCCACTCTGTGCATCTGACTTTACTTGGGCACTGGGGAATAGAACCCAGGCGTTAGGCTTTGCACTCAAGTACCTTAACCCTGAGTCATCTTTCCAGTCTCCTACCCCTTGGTTTTTGTGATAGGGTCTCACAGTAGCCAGGCTGACCTAGAACTCACCCTGTAGCCCCAGACTGACCTCAAACTCAGAGCTTCCCAAGGGCTGGGATTATAGGCATGAGCCACCCACCTAGCTCCTTTAAACTTTTTTTTTTTCTTAATTTTATTTATTTGTAAGCAGAGAAAAATAGAAGACAGAGACAGAGAGAGAGAGAAGGGGAACACCAGGGCCTCTAGCCACTGCAAACAGACTTCAGATGCATGCACCACTTTGTACATCTGGCTCCACGTGGATACTGGGGATTCAAACTCAGGTCATTAGGCTCTGCAGGCAAGCAACTTAACCACTGAGCCATCTCTCCAGCCCTCCTTTGAACTTTTAAAAGAAAGTAAAAGTAGTTCAGAAATGACAAGAGTAAAATAATACCCTAACTCACAACTTACCCCTACTGTTCCAGTTTTTAATTTGAATTTGCTCCCTCCTTTCATGGCACCAAAAAGAGGCAATGTAAGTTTTTTGGCTTTGTTTTCTGCATCTGTGGTCTGAGGTTCTGTTCTAAGAAAAAAGGAACAATTATAATTATTCCAGTAAGTCCAGTGTTTTATCATAAAAATACCATGAAGCCGGACATGGTGGTGCACACCTTAGTCCTAGCACTCACTCAGGAGGCAGAAGTAGGAGGATCACCATGAGTTCAAGGCCACCCTGAGACTACAGAGTGAATTCCAGGTCATCCTGGGCTACAGCAACACCCTACCTCAAAAACAAACAAAAAATACCATGAAAATAAAAGAAACACCTGACAAAACAAAAATTACCACAAAGTGAGTATCTGACCATATAACAAGACAAAGGACAGCAGAGTCTAAACAATGACAGTACTGACTGTCAGACACAGCTATTAATGTCAAGATGAGGCAGTTCCCTGAGTCTAGCAATTTCTAACATATGTCACATTTATCAAATGATGACTACAGTACAGAGGTTACTGGCAAAGGAAAACATATAAGCATGACCTCATCTCCATTAAGCGGCAGGAGAGATGGATCTATGCTGTAAGCATGATGGCCACCAACTCTGAGAAAGTGCCTTACCTATCTGGAATTCACATCTATCACGGCCATGGGCAATAGCTCTGAGCACTGACATTATAAACAAAAAAGTGTGTGCACAGGTAAAAGCAAGGTAGGCCAGCCTTCCTGTGTAGTGAGAGACACTGCGCCTGTGGAGGCTGCCAGTGTTCTCAGAGGCTGGAGAGCAGGAAGCGAAGCCTGCAAAGTAAAGCTGAAGAAGAGTAACAAGAAAGAAACTGGAGCCAGGCACGGGGGTGCGCACCTCGAATCCCAGCACTCTGGAGGCAGAGGTAGCAGTATCACTGTGAGTTCAAGGCCACCCTGAGACTACATAGTGACTTCCAGGTCAGCCTGGGCTAGAGTAAGACCCTACCTCAAAAAAAAAAAAAAAAAAAAAGAAGAAGAAGAAGAAGAAATAGGATGTGAGGAGAGAACAGCAAAAACAAGAGATGAGTTCAAGAAGCTCAGAAAAGAGAATCTTAAGTTCCAGGCCAGCAAGACCTTAAAATAAGAAGATATGGGGCAGGAGAGATGGCTCAGCAGTTAAAGGCACTTGTTTGCAAAGCCTGCTGCTACCGGTTTGATTCCCCAGAGCTCACAAAAAGCCAGATGTACAAAATGGCACGTACATCTAGAGTTTGTTTGCAGTGGCAAGAGGCCCTGGGGTGCCCATTCTCTCATTCTCCTTGCAAATAAGATATATATGTATATTTGTTTTTTTTTGTTTGTTTGTTTGTTTTTTGAGGTAAGGTCTCACTCTAGTCCAGGCTGACCTGGAACTCACTATGTAGTCTCAGGGTGGCCTCAAACTCTTGGCAATCCTCCAACCTCTGCCTCCCAAATGCTGGGATTAAAGGCATGTGCCACCACGCCTGGCAATAAAATATTTTAAGAAAATAAAGTAAGGAAATCATTCAGAGGTAGGGAGATGGCTCTAATCCTCAGTACTCACGTAAAATGTCAGGCATCATGGATGCTCCCATTCCTGAGGAGGGAGACACAGAGAATCTCTGGGGTTACTGGCTAGCTAGTCTAGCAGATTGGGTGAGCTCTAGGTTCAGCAAGAGCTCCTATCTCAATGAATATGACTCAGCAGCTAAAGGCAATTGTTTAAAAAGCTATCAGCCTAGGTTCAATTCCCCAGTGCCCACATGAAGCTGGGTGCAAAGTAGAGCCTGCACCTGTGTGTGATTCCAATGCGCCTAGAATGGGAGGTGGAGCCAGGGGAAGGTGAAACCCAAGGCCAGCTAGTCTAACAGTATGCAGTCTGACAGTTTATCTGCAGTGGCAAGAGACCCTGCCTCAAAGAAATTTATTTTAAAAAGAATAAAAGTGGACAGCAATCAAAGATGACAATGAACACCCCCCCCCATATACACATGGGAAATAAAAAGAATTCAAAAGTATTACATATGCTACCAAGCTCATTTAAAACTTAAAATATAACCACTTACTTACTTTTTCAGTTCGGGAATCTCTGCTGGTTTTACGATTTTTATTAGCCCTTTCAGTCTCTGCTGCTCTTTCCTCAGCTCCAAGGTTCTCAGGTGGAGTTTCTTCCTCGACACCCCGTCTAGCGCGCTTCCTGCCTTCATGTCTGACATGAACGCATCCAAAGAATCCTGACAGGGGGCGTCTGATACAGCTGTCCAAAGAGACATAATGTGGATTTAGAAAGATGGTCCCAGACATTGCATAGAGAAGTCACTAACAGAAATATGGTCCCAGAGATTTCACTGAGAAATCACTAACAAAAAGCTGAGCAAAGATCACCACTAACACTGGAAATAAAGAAATATCACAGCTGTGAGACCTCGGGAAGTGATTTATCTCAGTAGGCTTCATTTCCCTCAACTATTAAATAAAAAGAGGCTAACCCAAACCATCTGCAGTGTTTTCTCTAGGTCTAAAATGTTACTTTGGGCTAGAGAAAGAGCTTAGCGGTTAAGGCACTTGCCTGCAAAGCCTAAGGACCCATATGTTCGAGTCTCCAGATCGCACATAAGACAAAGGTGAGGCAAGTGCAAGATTGCACATGCCCACTAGGTTGCAGTGGCTGAGGCCCTGGCATGCCAATTCTCTCTCTCTCTCCTCTTAAAATTAAAAAATTAAAAGAAAATAAAAATAAATATTTGATGATAACCTTACCTTTGCTTGAGGCTTTGAGCCTCTCAGAAATTTCAGAGAGCTCCTTTTCAGCATCATTTAACTTTGCAACCTACACACACAAATAAACAGGGTTACCGAATGTTTTTCTCTTTTCAAACTATGTTTATCTTCTTCCTATTTTCACCACTGCTAAAATTTTCAAGATGGTTAATTCAGAAGTCCACCTAATTAATCTGGTCCTTACGGAGTTGATACTGTTCATTTGGTTATTTTAGTTTAGCTGAATTAACTTATGAATTAAAGAACTCAGGCTTAAATAGAATTAGTAACTAAACTTTTTTTTAAAAAAAAAAAAAAAGCACTCACATTTACTTTTAATCCAAAAATGTTGGATCACGTGTTAAGCTGTTAAATGCCAACACCTTATGGCAATTTCATGAAGGATATGCTGTTCCATGCTTATACCACACTATATTCCTTCAAATGCCAGAATCCTAGAGTCAAATTTGCTGCTGCCACCCAATTTTGTGGCTTTTCAAGGTAGGGTCTCACTCTAGCCCAGGCTGACCTGGAATTCACTATGTAGTCTCAGAGTGGCCTTGAACTCACTGCAATTTTCCTACCTCTGCCTCCCAAATTCTGTGATTAAAGGCATGCACCACCACACTTGGCCCCAATTTGGACTTTTTTCTTTTGGGGGAATAATCTCATATCCAAAGAATGTTTGTTAATCAATCAATATCAACCTGAAGGAAAGTCTCTAGCAGTGAGTCAAATTTTCTTCCCGATTTGGATAAAACTAGTTGAGAAACTGCAAAAGTTATACCTCACTACAAGCTTTCTATACTACCATCTTACAAATTAAATGCCCATAAAACAGATTTAAGTAACACATTATCTTATTTTTTAAAAAAAGCTGCGCATAGTAGTGCAAGCCTTTAATCCAGCACTCAGGAGGCAGAGGTAGGGGTATAGTCATGAGTTTGAGACCACCCTAAGACTACACAGTGAGTTCCAGATCCGCCTACCTTGAAAAAGCAAAAAAAGAAAAACAAATTAGCACAGCTACTCCTCTGAACAAACTTGCCAGTGATTCAAAGGTTTCTGGCTTCTCATCAATCTTCCCAGCCTTCTTCATGCGGTTCAGTCGTTTCTTCTCCACTAGGCCAGTCCGATCAAGGAATGTGTCATCATCACTATCATAAAAATCTTCTTCCTCCCAGTTCTTGGCTCTCCTTTTCCTAGATACTAAAGGTCAAAGGATTGATAACGAAGTAAATTTAAAAAGAAAAAAAAAAATCAGCTAGGCGTGGTGGCACACATCTTTAATCCCAGCACTTGGGAGGCACAGGTAAGAGGATGGCTATGAGTTTGAGGCCACCCTGAGACTACATAGTGAATTCCAGGTCAGCCTGAGCTACAGTGAAACCATACCTTGAAAAACAAAAAACAAAAAGAAAAAAAAAAAAAAAAAAAAAAAACCAGCCAGGAGTGGTGGCACACACCTTTAATCACATCACTTGGGAGGCAGAGGTAGGAAGATCACCATAAGTTCAAGGCCACCCTGAGACTACAGAGTGAATTCCAGGTCAGCCTGAGCAACAGTGAGATCCTACCTCAAAGAAAAAAGAAAAAACAAGGCTGGAGGCACTTGCCTGCAAAGCCTAAGGACCCAGGTTCAATTCCCTAGTACCCACATAAGACAGATGTACAAGGTGGCACATGGGTCTGGAGTTTCTTTGCAATGGCTTGAGGCCCTAGAATGCCCATTCTCCCTCTCCCTCCCTCTCCCTCCCTCCCTCTCTCTCTCTCTCTCTCTGCCTCTTTCTTTCTCTCTTAAATAAAAATAAATAAATATTTTAAAAAAGAAACAAACAAAAAAAAAAAACCCAGAGACTAGAGATGTACTCAGTTGGCAGCAGGCACAAGGCCCTAGGTTTGATCCTCAGCACTGCACAAGCCAGGCATGATGGTGCCTACCTATAATCCCGGCACTTGGGAGGAGGATTACAAGATGATTACAAATTCAAGACCAGGACTGGAAAGATAGCTTAGTGATTAAGGCATTTGCCTGTGAAGCCTAAGGACCCAGGTTTGATTACCCAGGACCCACAGAAGCCAGATGCACAAGGTGGCACATGCATCTGGAATTCATTTGCAATGGCTATAGGTCATGGTGTGCCCATTCATTCTCTCTCTCTTTCTCTCCCTCTCTCTAATAAATAAATAAAATATTAAAAACAACAAGAAGTGCAAGACTACCCTTGGCTGCATAGCAAGTTTGAAGTTGGTCTGGGCTACATGAGGCCATGTCTCAAAAATAAGGGGGAGGGCTTAAGAGATGGCTTAATGTTTAAGGCACTTGCCTGCAAAGCCAAAGGACCCAGGTTTGATTCCCCAGTACCCCACATAAAGCCAAATGCACAAGTTGGTGCACACGTTTGAAATTCGTTTGCAGTGGCTGGAGGCCCTGGAGCACCCATTTTCACTCTCTGTCAAATAAATAAATATTTTTTAAAAAAATATTTGGAACAACTGCCTTAGATAAACTGAGATAGGGAACTTTTCCTTCCATTTAAAAAATGGTGTACAATATATATATTCTTCCTGTAAAGAAATTATACTATCCTTTTTGTTGTATTTTCCTTCCTTCTTTTTTGTCAAAGCAAAGGTGAAGTCGGGCATGATGGCACACACCTTTAATCCCGGCACTCGGGTGGCAGAGGTAGGAGGATCACCATGAGTTCGAGGCCACTCTGAGACTACATAGTGAATTCCAGGTCAGCCTGGGTTAGACCAAGACCCTACCTCAAAAAAAAAAAAAGAAAGAAAGAAAGAAAGAAAAGAAAAAAGAAGGGGCTGGAGAAATGGCTTAGTGATTAAGGTGTTTGCCTGCAAAGCCAAAAGGACTCGGTTCAATTCCCCAGGACCCACGTAAGCCGCCAGAGGTACAAGGTGGTGCATGCACCTGGAGTTCGTTTACAGTGGATGGACGCCCTGGCATACCCATTCTTCAACCCCAGCCCCCCGCTTTCTCACTCTCTCAAATAAATAAAAAGAAAATTTAAAAAAAGAAAAAAGAAAAGAAAAAGAAAAAATGACTCCCATATGCTGACCTGCTTCCTGCCGCAGCAATCCCAGTGTGTCGAGGATCCGGCAAGCTTCCAGAGAGCACTGGATCATTGCTTCTTTCTTCTTTCCTGAGTGAATGGCCTCAGCCACAAGCTGCTTCCCAGTTGAGTCATCCACAGGTAATCTGCATTGGTTTGTACAAAATACAGCTCCAATTCTCATGAAAACAGCTACTATGCTGTGATGAATCATATTTTTTATATGGCTTTCCAACCTCTCAGTTAATTTCCTTCTCTTGTCAAGATTGGACCTCAAATCACTGTCTTTCACCTCATTCATTTAACCCCATTTCCCAATACTGGGTTACTAAACTTTCAAGGCCCAGGGTCAGAAATAGCCTAAAATTAAGATTAAAGTTATTCTCAAGTTGGGGGTGATGGTACATGCCTTTAATCCCAGCATGTGGGAGGCAGAGGTAGGAGGATCACTGTGAGTTTGAGGCCACCCTGAGACTACATAGTGAATTCCAAGTCAGCTTGGACTAGAGTGAGACCCTACCTCAACACCCCCCCCCCAAAAAAAGATTAAAGTTACTCTTTGGTCCAAAGTGGGTACAACCATAAATTAAACTGAAATTGGCCACTTTCCAGATATGGACATTAATTAAAAATAAAAAATACCAATTTCATAAGCCCAGCACTTGGGGAACACAGGCAGGAAGATTCCAAGTTTGTAGCCAGCATGGGTTACATGTGGCCCTTCCTCAAAAAATATCTAAAAGAAGAAAAAAGAAAACAACATACCTCACCCTACAGAGCCAAGTGCTATGTCCCTGTTCATCAAATTCATATTCTAATTCTTCTCCTGCAGAAGGAAGACAAAACAATCAAAGGTAGGAGGATCGCTGTAAGTTCAGGGCCACCTGAGAGTAGAGTGAATTCCAGGTCAGCCTGGGTTAGAGCAAGACCCTACCTCAAAAAACCACAAAAAGGGGCGAGAGGGATGGCTTAGCAGTTAAGGCATTTGCCTGCAAAGCCAAAGGACCCTGGTTCGATTCCCCAGGACCCACATTAGCCAAATGCACAAGGGGGCTCACATGTCTGGAGTTTGTTTGCACCTGGTGGACCCATTCTCTCTCTCTCAAATAAATCAATAAACAAAGTTTTTTAAAAAAAAACCCATACACAAAAAAAAGTCTCAGGTCAAAACAAATCAACACAGCTGACACAACTGGGCCTGGTGGCACAGACCTTTAATCCTAGCTGAAACAGAAAGATCACAAGTTCAAGACCTGCCTGGGCTACAAAGTGAATTCCAGGTCAGCCTGGGTTAGAGCAAGACCCTACCTCAAAAAACCACAAAAAGGGGCGAGAGGGATGGCTTAGCAGTTAAGGCATTTGCCTGCAAAGCCAAAGGACCCTGGTTCGATTCCCCAGGACCCACATTAGCCAAATGCACAAGGGGGCTCACATGTCTGGAGTTTGTTTGCACCTGGTGGACCCATTCTCTCTCTCTCAAATAAATCAATAAACAAAGTTTTTTAAAAAAACCCATACACAAAAAAAAGTCTCAGGTCAAAACAAATCAACACAGCTGACACAACTGGGCCTGGTGGCACAGACCTTTAATCCTAGCTGAAACAGAAAGATCACAAGTTCAAGACCTGCCTGGGCTACAAAGTGAATTCTAGGTCAGCCTGGGCAAATTAATGAAACACTGTCATAAAACACTTAAAAAAAAAATGGGGGGCACAGGGGCATCACGGTGTCAAAGACCACCCCCTACTTGAACTGTGTTAACAGCAGCTTGACTACACAAAGCACCCAGTCAAGCATGTTTATTATGGCAAAGCTGATAAACATAGGCAAAGCAAGTTTGAGTGCAGTGCCTTTCTCCTAGGCCGGTAAGGAGTTTATCCTTGCAGCTGCAAAGCCCTCTGTCAAACTTACTTCTCTGTTAACATCCGCTTTGTCTCAAAACAACCTAACAATTAGGCCTGTAATCCTAGATACTCAGAAGGCTGAAAAAGGAGAGCACAAGTTCAAGAACAGCCTGGGTGACTTAGTAAGATGCTATATCTCCTCCTCCCCCAAGGGGAGGAAAAAAGTCAGGCAGGTGGGGAGGCTGAAGCT
This sequence comes from Dipus sagitta, assembly GCA_036346955.1. Lineage (NCBI taxonomy): Eukaryota > Metazoa > Chordata > Mammalia > Rodentia > Dipodidae > Dipus > Dipus sagitta. Next base: position 1,431,653 of record CM070773.1, on the reverse strand, counting down.
GTGGCTAAGTGGTAGAGTACGAATAGCACACAGGCCCCAGCTGGATTCAATCTTCAGCACGATTATAACAGAAGCCAGACTTGGTGGTACATGCCTTTAATCCCAGCACTCCAGAGTGAGCTAGAGGCCACCCTGGGACTACAAAATGAGTTCCAAGTCAGCCTAGGCTAGAATGAGATCAAAAAAAAGAAAAAAGAAGCCAGCACTTGGAAGGCAGAGGTAGGAGGACTGTTGTGAGTTCAAGGCTAGCCTGGGAGTACAGAGTGAGTTTCAAGTTAGCCTGGGCTAGAGTAAGGCCCCACCTTGGAAAAAAAGCACAAAAGAAAAATCTTCAAAGGGAAAAAAACACCGTGTTTGTTCTGAACATTTAGACTTTTGACATTATTTCTTAAGCATACAGTATAAGAGTAGTTTATATATATATATAGCATTTATACTGTATTAGGAATTACATGTAATCTAGAGATGATTTAAAGTATAAGGGAGGCTATATGTAGGTTATACGCAAATACTTTGCTACTTGATATAAGGGACTTGAACATCCTTAGATTTTGGTATCCTACGGAAAGAGTCCTGGAACCAATGCCCCGAAGATCCCTGAGAATAACTGTGTGTGTGCAAATATACACACACGACAAAATCCATCGATGTACTCTCAAAGTATCTCTACTGAAGCATGAAACAAAAATTTGTGGGAACAGTTTTTATTATATAAAGTTGAAATTTACAATAAGAATTATAAAAGACCAGGTAACTTAGAAACAAAAAAAAAATGGTAAGGGCTGGAAAGATGGTCCAGTGGTAAAAGGCACTTGTTTGCAAAGCCTGATGGCCTGGATTCAATTCCCCAGTACCCACATAAAGTCAGATGCACAAAGTGACACATGTGCCTGGAGTTTGTTTACAATGATTGAAGGTCCTGGTGTGTCCATACTCATTCTCTGTCTCTCAAATAAATAAAATGTTAAAATATAAATAACTGAAAAAAAAATTATAAGACTCTGCCTCATTTCCCTAACACCAAGTCTAAGATCTTTTAAGAATGAGATGGTGTGGCTGGAGAGATGGCTTAGTGGTTAAGCCCTTGCATGTGAAGCCTAAGGACCCCGGTTCAAGGCTTGACTCTTCAGGACCCATGTAAGCCAGATGCACAAGAGATTGCATGCATCTGGAATTTGTTTGCTGTGACTGGAGGCCCTGGCGCACCCATTCTCTCTCTCTCTCTCTCTCTCTCTCTCTCTCTCTTTCTCTGTCTGTCACTCTCAAATAAATAAAAATAAACAAAAAGAAAAAAAAAAAGAATAAGATGGCTCAGGGCTGGAGATATGGTTTAGTGGTTAAGGCTCTTGCCTGCAAAGCCAAAGGACCTAGGCTCATGCATCTTAGAGTTCGTCTGCAGCAGCTGCAGGCCCTGGTGTGCCCATTCTTTCTCTCTGCCTCTTTTTCTCTCTCAAATAAATAAATAAACATAAAATTTAAAAAGAATGAGATGAGCTGGGCATGGTGGCGTACGCCTTTAATCCCAGCACTTGGGAAGCAGAAGTAGGAGGATTGCCATGAATTCGAGGCCACCCTGAGTCTCCATAGTGAATTCCAGGTCAGCCTGGGCTAAAGTGAGACCCTACCTCGAAAAACCAAAAAAAAAAAAAAAAAAAAAAAAGAATGAGATGATTCAGAAAAAAATTATTCTTTTCCTTCGAGACAGGAAGAAAGACAATATTTTTACTAGTTTCAAAATAAATCTGAAGCTACGAGTATAGCTTAGTAACAGAGCACTTTTTGTTTGTTTTTTATTTATTTATTTGAGAGCGACAGAGAGAGAGAGGGAGGGAGAGAGAATGGGCACACCAGGGCCTCCAGCCACCGCAAACAAACTCCAGATGTGAGCGTCCCCTTGTGCATGTGGCTAACGTGGGTCCTGGGGAAATGAGCCTCCAACCAGGGTCCTTAGGCTTCACAGGCCAAGTGCTTAACCGCTAAGCCATCTCTCCAGCCCCAGAGCACTTTTTAAATATCTTTTTTTAATGTTTATTTCAGAGGGAGAAACAAAGAAAGAGGAAGAGGAAGAGAGAGAGAATGGGCACTGCAAGGACTCCAGCCACTGCAAATGAACTCCAGATATACATGCTACCTTGTGTATCTGGCTTACATGGGTACTGGGGAAACTTCAAACCAGGGTCCTTAGGCTTCACAGGCAAGCACTTAACTGCTAAGCTATCTCCCCAGCCAAAGGAAGGAGAAGAATGTTTACAATATTGTCTTCCTGACACAAAATGGTCTTGATATTATCACCTCATAGTGGCTGATGCTACCTACACAAGACCTGCATAATGGGAGGGGAAAAAATGATGACATCAAAATAGAAGAGTGACTTGTCGACTAGTGGGAACGAAAAAGGGATTCAGTAGATGGAGGATTTAGGATGGGGAAAAAGGAGGGAGAGTAGAAGAGGATTATGACCATAGTATATTGTCTATATGTATGGAAGTTGTGAATACAAAGTTAAAAAATTTGCAGGCTGGAGAGATGGCTCAGCCATTAAAGCACTCGCCTGCAAAGCCTAAGGACCTAGGTTCAGTTCCCCCAGTACCCATGTAAGCCAGAGGCATAAAGTGACACATGCATATGAAGTTCGTTTGCAGTGGCTGGAGGCCTCTTCCTCTCGTTCTCTCTCAAATAAATAAATAAATAATTTTTAAGTTAAAATTTTTTTTTAAAATACAGCATTTATAAATCTTAAGCCTAACCTACAACTTTAGAAAACAACAGTGCTAGGGTACATTTCACTGCCAGGGTCAGAACCCTATTTACATACCTTCTCGATCAAAGAAACCTTGGAGAGCCTTTTTGGGATCCTTTATATAAAAGGCCTCCCGTTCCTGCTGAAACTCTAAGACAATGGGATTCTCTTCAGCTTCATCCTCTACAGCATCTTCTCCTACAGGAAATGAGAAAGAATGGACATGAGAAGATGTCTAAATGACACCCTCTATCCTTTAAGGGTGGGCCATGAGCTTGTCATAGTGACACATACCTAAAATCCCCAGTTCTCAGGAGGCTAAGGCAGGAGAATCACAAGTTCCAAGATAGTGTGGCTACACAGTAAGACAATGTCTCTAGTGAATTCCAGGTTAACCTGGACTAGAGCAAGACCTAACAAACAAAAAAGAAAGAAGAAAGAAAGAAAGAAAGAAGAAAGAAAGAAAGAAAGAAAGAAAGAAAGAAAGAAAGAAGAAGGACAATGTCTCAATAATTAAAAAAAAAAATTAATCCCAGCACTCAGGAGGCTGAGTTAGGAGGATCACTGTGAGTTCAAGGCCAGCAAGCTAGGAGCTACAGAGTGAGATCCAGGACAGCCTGGGCTACAGTGAGACCTTACCTTGCGGGGGGGGGGGGGAGGACACTGAGGGGCTGGGAAGATGGCACAGTAGTTAAAGACACATGCTTGCCAAGATGGCCTGAGTTCCATTCTTAGTGCCCATGTGAAGCCAGATGCACCAAGTGGCACATGCATCTAGCCTGGAGTTCATTTGCAGCAGAAGGTCCTGATGCACCCATTTTCTCTCTCTCACTACTTTTTTTTTGTTTGTTTTTTTGTTTTTTGAGGTAGGGTCTCACTGTAGCTCAGGCTGACCTGAAATTCACTCTGTAGTCTCAGGGTGGCCTTGAACTCACAGCAATCCTCCTACCTCTGCCTCCCAAGTGCTGGGATTAAAGGCGTGCACCACCACGCCCGGCTCTCTCACTACTTTTAAGTAAGTATTTTAAAAGTGGGGGAGGGGAATGGGAACATGAGAGATGGCTCAGTGGTTAAGGCACTTGCAGCAGTCTAATGATCTGAGTTCAATTACCCAGGTTAAGCCAGATGTACAAAGGGGCACATGCCCCTTTGTGTTCATTTGCAGTAGCTAGAGGCCCTGGTGCCAATTTCTCTCAATTTCTCTCTCTCTCTCTTTCTGTTGGCCAAGGAGGCACACACCTTTACTACTAGCACTTGGGAGGCAGACGTAGGAGACTGCCTTGAGTTTGAGGCCACCCTGATATCACATAGCAAATTCCAGGACAGCCTGGGCTAGACTGAGACCCTATCTCAAAAAAAAAAATCGAAAAATGAAAAAAATATATATATATTTTATTTATTTGCAAAAAGAGAGAGAGAATGGGCACACCAGAGTCTCTAGCTACTGCAAATGAACTTCATATGCATGTGCCCCCTTGTGAATCTGGCTTATGTCAGTACTTGGGAATCAAACCTGGGTCCTTAAACTTCACAGGCAAGCACCTTAACAGCTAAGCCATCTCTCCACCATATATATATATATATAATATTGGTTTTTCAAGGTAGTGTTTCACTCTAGCCCAGGCTGACCTGGAATACAATCGAAATCATGTCAATCCTCTTCTGCCTCCCGAGTGCTGGAATTAAAGGCCTGCGCCACCACGCCCGGCCCCAATATATATTTTCAAATAATGAAAACAAGCTAATTGTATGGTGGGAAAGAGTTTTCAACAAGAAATTTCACTAAAATACATTTAAATATATCTACAGTGCCCATCATTCAATTTTGTTTAAAAATTTTTCTTAGGAGACAGAGAATGGACGCACCATGGCCTCTAGCCACTGCAAACAAACTCCACAGCAATACATCCACCATGTGCATCTGCCTTACACGGGTTCTGAGGAGTGGAACCTCAGTCCTTAGGCTTCACAAGCAAGCACCTTAACTGCTAAGCCATCTCTCCAGCCCTGATTTGTTTTTTTAATCTCAGTAAAGTTAATGACTTTCTGGACTGTGTTTTACCTTATTTGCAAACCATGTTTACCTTAACTCTATCTCAAAGATTCCTATTTGTGGCACACGCAGCAGCTAGAGGGCCTAGCGCCCATTCTCTCTCCCTCCCACCCGCAACTCCCACGCCCCTCTTCTGGGCATGGTGCGCAAGCCTTTAATCCCAGCACTCAGGAGGGGATCCGTGTAAATTGGAGCCACTCTGAGACTATATAGTGAATTCCAGTTCAGCCTGGGCTAGAGCAAGACCCTACCTCGAAAAACTAAACAAAACAAAAAACCATTTAAGGGGTGGCTGGGGAGATGCCTCAGTGGGTAAGAGCACTTGCTGCACAAACATGAGGACATGAATTCAACCTTAGCACCCACATAAAAAGCAGGGCATGCCCTCCTGATGTCTTCCTCTGACCTGCACATTAATGGGTATGGGACGTGCACATCTGTCGCACACTCATACCAAATAACTATTTTTTTAAGTATTTCAGGGTACCTACCACTAGTAATAAACTCACAATCTGGCAGCAATTTTCTTACCCATTCCCCACATGCAACCCATCTCATCCTCTTGACTACTATTTCTCTTCTTTTCCGTGGTGTCCATTTCCTCCTCTTCATCGGAGTCATCGCCTAACATCTTCTTCTCCAGTAACATCTGTTGCTGCTTGCGAAGCTCTTTCAACTGCGTTACTGTTAACTCAGATTCTGCCTCCCTGTCTTCTTCTGGTCCCTGATGAATCAAGCCCCGCACCAAAAGAAAACATTTTAGAGTTCAGGAATGTGGAAATTATTTTCAGAGATAAAGCAACGTATACAGAGTCTGCAGATAAGAGTTCAAACTGATCCCTCTACTTTTGCAATTGCTGACCAGGAAATCTATCTGAAGTAAAGCTTAAGCTCAGATTCCCAGCAAAGTCTCACGATTTCCATTTTAGGGTGTTTTTTTTTTTTTTTTTTTCCCTACTTACCTGCAGGATAAAGAGCCGGGTGCTCCCTCCAAAGCGGAAAACGTGCCCGACGTGGACTCTACAATAGGTGCGCGGTGGGATTCGAGTTTTGTTGAGGAAAGTACCATGGGTACTTCCCAGATCATAGAGGTAGAAACCCTGCCCGTGACCGTCGCCTTCTTCGTCGCGGTCGGACGCGCGGTGCTGCAGCGCGGCGTGGTACCGAGACACGGAAGGATGCTCCAGGGATATGTCACACGTAGGCAACCTCCCGAAGAGGCAGCAGCTCGTCCCCTGCAAATTACGGGTACCTAGGATGGTGCCACCTTTGAGGGTTTCTAGACTGTAGGGGGCGGTGGCTGGGCTGCCCCACGATGGTTCTTGGTACGGGGGAGCTCTGGCCGGGCCGCCAGGGGAAGAAAGTGCCCGCGGAGCCCGGGGCGGCTCCACCCGTTCGCTGCCCGCCTCCCCACAGTCGGGCCGAGGCGGCGGGACGTCCGGCTCCCCAGAGTCGAGGTCCGGCAGCGTCGGGGGACGTTGTTCCTTCCTCGCTTCCTCCGGGTTCGCGGGGCTGTCCGCCGGGGTCTTGCTGCGCCCGGCCGGGGACACAGGCACAACTGGCTTCTTGAACTCGCCCCCGACTTCTTCGGACGCGGGCAGCTGCGGCGGAGCGGCAGCATCCGCCATCCTCCACACGGCGCAACCTCGAAATGCGGCCGTCGGAAACCCCCGCCCTCGCTCCGCACGTTCCGCTTCGCGCCCCGTTTTCCCCCGCCCCGCAATCCCATCTCCCCGCGGCTTCTTGGGGCCGCGAAGGCAGAGTCGCTTCCTCTAGACGCAGAGAGCTGTGACGGAGTGCGTGATACTTCAAGAACCGAAAAGGGCTGTTGCGGTGCTGTGCGAACGCGGACATCTTTAGACGTGGCAACAGGATAGTAATGACTTCCTGTGGCCTAGCGTGATTGAGAAGAAGCGCTTCCGGCAGCTTTGGCCCACAATCAATAAGCAGCCTTCCAGGCTGGAGCCGGTCCTCGCCTTGGGCCTCCCAGCGCCGGACGTGGGCTCCGGCGGCGCCTGGAACGCGGGCGGTGAGTACTGGCGCCTCGTGGCCCAACGCAGGACCCGCGTGCCCGCGTTACGAGCGCCCGGGGTCCCGCGATTGACCCCCAGCCTGCGCCGGAGCCCGCGGACAGTGATCAGGAGCCCCCTCGGCTTCCTCCCGCACCCCCCAACTTAGGTTCCGTACCACGCCCTGCTATTCCTTTCGGTGAAGTTAGGAAAGAGGGCAGTTTGCTTTTGTTCATTCATTATTATTTTGAAACGAAGCATTGAGGCAGGACAGTTAAGTGATGAAAAGACTGGGCTTTGAAGCCTTTCGCCTTTTGCATTTATAACACTGGACAAGACACTATGCCACAGCTTCCACATCTGAAAAGTAGACATATGATAATTTTTTTTCCCAGGATTGTTGGGAAAATTCAACTACACAATAGATGTGAGGCCTGGCATATAGCAATCCTTCAATTAATGTCCAGGCACCTTACCAAGATAATAGGCATAACCTGTGGGAGAATAAAGTTGATTGAGATTAATAGTCAACTAAATTTAAAGTCCAGGGATAAATGCAAAATGATATGCGAATATAAGGAAGAGAGACATATTGGGAAAATTATAGAGGGTGGTGGTGTAAGGTTATCCTTAAGAACAAATGCAAGTCTACTGAGGATATAGAAGTTGGCAGGACATTTATGGCAGAGATCATACTTTAAAGAGTCAATTTATGGGAAAAGTCTGAAGTTCTTTAGAAACTGGATCGTGTGATATTGTTAGTAAAAGGCAAAAGATTTATCCGATCCGAAGAGAAACCAGAGTATGTATGATATTGTTAGAAAACAAGGTCGGTTAGATCAGGGAGCCCCTCTATGTGCCTGCACGGCACTGAATCTGTGCCTTTAGAACAGCACTGATTGCATACTACTGTACTAAAATATTTTGTTTCTGTTTCTGTCCCTCGTCTCAGAAGCTTGCATTATTGGTCTTTGGCTCCTCACATAATGCCTGACATTCTGTTAATGTTTAATGAACTTGAAGAGACACGTAGGCAATTAATTTGGAGAAGAGGGTTGAAACCAGATTGTGAATGTTGTTGAATGGTAAGCTTTCTGATTGACTTTTTATAAGGGGCAAAGGAAAGTGTTAGTTTTGAGTTTGTTTGAAACAGAAAAAGGAAAAAAAAAAAGGCTAAAAGCCAGGCGTGGTAGTGCATGCCTTTAATCCCAGCTAGAAGCTAATAGCTCAGTGATAAAGCACTTGCCTTGATCGCCAGTACCTTAAAAGGGGAGGGGGGCATTAAACTGGGCACACCTTTAATCCCAGCACTTGGGAGGCAAAGTGGGAGGATCGCTGTGAGTTCAAGGCGAGCCTGAGACTACATAGTGAATTCCAGGTCAGCCTGGGCTATAGAGTGAAACTCTACCTCAAAAAAAAAAAAAAAAAAAAGGAAAAAAGGACTAAGTTTAACAGCAGTGTAAAGAATAGATTAGATGCAAAGAGAGGATACTAGTTAGAAGCAGCAGGAATCTCTCATAATCTCCCCCATGCATATCAGATTTGAGAACATAAGATTAAATTAAAGGTTCATAAATTTTTCCATCAAGATTAAAGTGTTCCTAAGCCTGACACAGAATAAGGAGCACCTATTAGTATTGTTTGTTTTGTTTTTCAAGGTAGGATCTCGCTCTAGCTCAGGCTGACCTGGAATTCGCTATGTAGTCTCAGTCTGGCCTCAAACCCACGGCGATCCTCCTACCTCTGCCTCCCCAGTGCTGGTATTAAACACATGTGCCACCATGCCTGGCTAGTATTTTTTTAATACTTTGTTTCTTTACCTATTTGAAAGAGAGGCAGATAGAGGAAATAGCTGCACCAGCGCCTCTAGCCACTGCAAAAGAAATCCAGATGCATGTGCCACCTTGTGCATCTGGCTTACATGAGTACTGGGGAATTGAACCTGGGTCCTTAGCTTCACAGGCAAGTGACTTAATGGCTGGGTCATCTCTCCAGCCCTAGTATTTTTTTTTAATATTTTGTTTATTTATTTGACAGATATTGAGAGAAAAAGAGGCAGATAGAGCCGGGCATGGCACATGCCTTTAATCCCAGCACTTGGGAGACTGAGGTAGGAGGATTTCCATGAGTTCAAGGCCACCCTGAGACTACATAGTGAATTCCAGGTCAGGTCAGCCTGCGCTACGGCAAGACCCTACCTAGAAAAAAACAAAACAAAAAAAGGAAAAGAGGCAGATAGAGAGAGAGGAGCCAGGCGTGGTGGCACATGCCTTTAATCTCAGCACTTGGGAGACAGAGATAGGAGGATCACCGGGAGTTCAAGGCCACCCTGAGACTACTGAGTGAATTCCAGGTCAGCCTGGGCTAGAGCGAGACCCTACCTTGAAAAAACAAAAAAGAGAGAGAGGGGCTGGAGAGATGGCTTAGTAGTTAAGGCATTTGCCTGCAAAGCCTAAGGACTCAGGTTTAAATCCCCAGGACTTGCGTAAGCCAGATGCACAAGGTGGCACATGCATCTGGAGTTAGTTTGCAACAGCTAGAGGCCCTGGCACACCCATTTTCTCCCTCCCTCCCTTCTTCCTCCCCCTGTTTGTCTCAAGTAAATAAATAAAAATTAAAAAAAAAAAAAGAGTGCTGGAGAGATAGCTTAGCAGTTAAGGTGCTTACCTGCAAAGCTAAAGGACCCAGGTTCGAGTCCCCAGGACCCTCATAAACCAGATGCACAAGGTGGTGCATGTATCTGGAGTTCATTTGCAGTGGCTGGAGGTCCTACAGCGCCCATGCTCTCTCCCCCCTTCTCTCCCTCTGCCTCTTTCTCTCTCTCTCTCCAATAAATAAAAATAAAATGTATTAAAAAAGAAAGAGAATGGGCATACCAGGGTCTCTAGCCACTGCAAGTGAACTCCAGACACATGTGCCACTTTGTGCATATAACTTTACATGGGTACTGGGGAATCAAACGTGGGTCCTTAGGCTTTGCAGGCAAACACCTTATGTTGCAGTCAGGTTCGCATTGCTGGTAGAAATCACCCAACCAAGAGCAGCTTCTGGGAAAAAGAGGTTTATTTTGGCTTACAGGCTCGAGGGGTAGCTCCACGATGGCAAGGGGAAACAATGGCATGAGCAGAGGGTGGACATCACCCCGTGGCCAACATAAGGTGGACAGTAGCAGCAGGAGAGTGTGCCAAACACTGGCAAGGGGAAACTGGCTATAACACCATAAGCCTGCCCCCAACAGTACACTGCCTCCAGGAGGCGTTAATTTCCAAATCTCCATCAGCTGGGAACCTAGCATTCAGAACACCTACATTTATGGGGGACACCTGAATCAAACCACCACACCGTAATTGCCATCTCCCCAGCCCAAGCCCTAGTATTTTTAATACTATTTACTTATTCAGCACAGTTCTCAAAATACTTTGAGAAATACTCCAAGCCTCATTTAAGTTTCATACCTAGCAAATTGTATCGGAGTAGGTATGATGGCATTTCTAGTAATGAATTAGTGAAGTGAAATAGGAAAGGTAAATGCTGGAGCCCAGACACCATTGCAGTTGCTCATCTCATAATGACTTGGATTCTGTTTTGTAGTTTAGTACAACAGTAATTGTCATTGTGTGATGGCGTCTAACAGTTATATTTCTCTTAATTTTTCAGGGAAAACATCTTTGGTCCTACAGTTTGCTAACACACATTTTTCAAAGTGGCCTGTTTACTTTTTTGTAAATAACTGCCTCGATTTCATAGTTCTCACTATAGAAACCTATAATCTACAATTGCCAGAGATTTAAACACTCTAAACAGAGATTTACCTGAAAGTACATCCCTTCTGATTCCAAAATGTTGAGATACTGGGGAGAGATACCAATGTCATCAAGCCAGACCAACAGAAGTTCTTTTGATCTGCTTCCACGGGAGTTCCGTCTGGTGGAAGTCCACGACCCACCTCTGCATCAACCTTCAGCCAATAAGCCCAAGCCCCCCACTATGCTAGACATCCCCTCAGAGCCGTGCAGCCTTACCATCCATACCATTCAGTTGATCCAGCACAACCGACGTCTTCGCAACCTCATTGCCACAGCCCAAGCCCAGAATCAACAGCAGACAGAAGGTGTAAAGACTGAAGATAGTGATCCTCTTCCCTCTTGCCCTGGGTCACCTCCTCTCCCTGATGACCTTCTACCTTTAGATTGTAAGAATCCCAATGCACCATTCCAGGTCCGGCACAGTGACCCCGAGAGTGACTTTTATCGGTAAGACAAAGCTTTGCTGTATCTTACTGTTCTCGCGTTATCTTCCCATAACCCGTTAAGTCTGTAATAGCATTTCCATTTCCACATGAGGAAACGGAAGCTGAGTTATGTACTTAACCAAGTTTGCTCAAGTTATGTGTGGGAAGTCTTAAGTCTTGCCCCAGAACTTCAGAATCAACAGTCTGCATTTTTAAAATTTCTGATTGAACAGATATTTATTAAGTTTCTATTGTGTGCCACGCAAAACACCACACTGATATATTTTGAAAGGCTGTGGCTTCATGGTCCTCTATGTGATTTATTTAATGAAAGTGTATATTATGGATTTAGCTTAGTGTCTTCAAATTGAGACTCATAGGTTTGTTTTTTGGGGGGGGCCCAGTGTTGGGAATCAAACCCAGGATCTTGTGATGCTAGGCTAGTACACAATGCTACATCCTTAGCTCAATAAAATTTTTAAATTTTTTTAGTGTTTTTCAAGGTTAGGGTCTCCCTCTAGCCCAGGCTGACCTGAAACTAACTCTGTAGTCTCAGATTGGCCCTGAACTCAAAAAAGAAATATTCCTCCATAATTGCAATCGTGATACCATTACTATCATAACAAAGTAAATAAGCATTAATTAATGCCATTTAATAAGATCATTTGTCCCCCATTTTTGGTTTTGGATTTTTGTTTTGTTTTATTATTTTTATTTATTTATTTGACAGAGAAAGAGGGAGAGAGAGAATGAATGGGTGTGCCAGGGCCTCCAGCCACTGCAAACAAACTCCAGACACGTGCACCCCTTGTGCATCTAGCTAACGTGGGACCTGGGAAATCGAACCTGGGTCCTTTGGTTTTGCAGGCAAATGCCTTAACTACTAAGCCATCCCTCCAGCCAGTTTTTGTTTTGTTTTTTGTTGTTGCTGTTGCTTTTGGTAGGGGTTTGCTCAGGCCAACCTGGAATTCACTGTGTAGTCCCACGTTGCCCTCAAACTCATGGCAATCCTCCTACCTCTGTCTCCCGAGTGCTGGGATTAAAGGCATTCACCTCTACACCCAGCTACTAGTTTTTGTTGTTTTTGAGACAAGGTCTCCAATAGCCAAAGCTAGCCTCTAGCTTAGTATGTACTTGAGGCTGACCTTGAACTTCTGATCCTCCAAAGCCTTGACCTGCCAAGTGATGGCATTATAGGCATGTGCTACCATTCCCAGCTCTCAAAATATTTTTTTTTTATTTTATTTAACTGAGAATAATTTTAAAGATATATTTTTCCCAGCCGGGCATGGTGACACATGCCTTTAATCCCAACACTTGGGAAGCAGAGGTAGGAGGATTGCCATGAGTTCAAGGCCACCCTGAGACTCTGTAGTGAATTTCAGGTCAGCCTGGTCTAGAGTGAGACCCTACCTTAAAAAAAACAAAAAAACAAACAAACAAAAAAAGATATATTTTTTCCATTCAGAATCTAACAAAGATTCATGCATTACATATCATTTTTATGCCTCTTTAGTGTCTGGGAGTTCAGGATACTTATCTTACAGACAGTTGCATTACTGGTTTTGCTGGTTATTTCCTGAAATTTCATAGTAAAAGAATACCACAGAAGTAATATTGTATATCATGTATACATTGACTTATTGGTGATAATAGTTGCTATTTGAATTTTCCCATGCTAATGAGAAAAGAACAGAAATAAGACTTAATATGTGAGGATTATAGTCGAGCCATATGATGTCAAAGTACATTGTATGATTAAAGGTTCTGACATCACTGGGAATAATAAAAGGAAGATAACTGTCATTTCATGCTTGACATGAGCTAGTATAAATATGCCCAATTCAAAAAAAAACAAACTTGTAGCAAATGGGCCTGGTGGCGTAGCCTGTATTTCCAGCTATTAGAGAAGGTGTGTCAGTGGCGTTGCAAGTTTAAGAGCTGTCTGGTCCTACCTCAGCCTCCCACGTGCTGAGATCATGGGCATGAGCCACCACTCAGCCTTAGTTTGTTTTTAGTTTTTATTTTATTTTATTTTTTTCAAGGTAGGATCTTGTTCTAGCCCAGGCTGATCTGGAACCCACTCTGTAATCCCAGGCTAGCCTCCTACCTCTACCTCCCAATTGCTAAGATTAAAGGCAAGCACCACCATGCCCAGCATTTTCTAACTTTGTTTTATGTATAATGTGACTAATGTGACAGGTTATGCTTTTCCGTCCCTTCACCCTGGCACCCTGGGGTCCTCCTGCGTAGTATCGTGGTATCCACTGCCTCAGTCCCTGTGGGGTAGCAGGGAACCATATCTGAAGGCCTTTCTACCCACTATCTGGTTCTTACAATCTTCCCGCCCCCCCTTCTCCAATGTTCTCTGAGCCATGGCAGGCCTGCTGGCAGTCTGAAAAGTGAACTGTTTTTCCTAGAAAATTGGACCAGTGATTTGCCTGGAATCATAAAACTCATTGGTATAAGATTAAAACAAAGATTTGGTAGAAAGACACTTGAAACGGATTTCTTTTAAGGGAAAGGTTTGCTGGGGGTGGGGAGTTATGCCATGAAAGAGCATGGCAGGGTTCCAAAGTCAGAGAGGCTTCGGTTCCAGTGAATAAAGTGAGGTGTCCCTCCCTATATGTTTTCAGAGGTGGAAAGTCCCGGGTGCCCTGTGACCCAGCCAGAAGCCACAGAGACACCGATAGGGCTCGGAGGGGTCAGGAAGGCACTGGGCTTGCTTTTCTGTCAAAGAGATAACTGCTGCTGCAGGTGGGCATGGCTGCCTACTTCCGGAGCAGCAACCTGTGTGTTCAGACACTGGGGACACAAGCCGGTCCCCCATGGGCAAGAGCACTATAACACTGTGTCTCCACTTTCAGTGGGAAAGGAGAACCTGTGACGGAACTGAGCTGGCACTCCTGCCGACAGCTGCTGTACCAGGCGGTGGCTACAATCCTAGCCCACGCAGGCTTCGAGTGTGCTAATGAGAGTGTTCTAGAGACCCTCACTGATGTGGCACATGAGTACTGCCTTAAGTTCACCAAGTTGCTGCGCTTTGCTGTGGACCGGGAGGCTCTGCTGGGGCAGACTCCATTCCCTGATGTTATGGAGCAGGTATTCCATGAAGTGGGAATTGGCAGTGTGCTCTCCCTGCAGAAGTTCTGGCAGCACCGCATCAAGGACTATCACACGTATATGCTACAGGTGAGTGACCCTTTGAGAAGCGGGATTCACAGTACTTGAGAACACACAGCACAGGGTGAGTCTGACATTTTCCTGTCCTGGCCTCTGTGTGTTCCATTGTCCTCACCACTAGCCTAGACAGACACTAGGGCATTCTCAATCAGGGAGCCACTGTGTGCATGGTGCTTCTGGAAGAAATACACAAGTATATAAAATCTTGGCTTTTTTTTTATCTTTCTGAGGCAAGGTCTCACGTAACCCAAGCTAGCTTCAAACTCATTGTAGCCAAGGATGACCTTCAATTTCTGATCCTCCTGCCTTCACCTCTCAAGCATTAGGCTCACAGGTGTGCATCCACCATACCTAGTTTATACAATGCTGGGGATCGAACCAGGGTTTCATGTATGCTAGGCAAACACTGTAGCAACTGAGTTACAGCCCCAACCTGGTTAGCATTATTTCATTTGACAGATACTTTTTGTTTTGTTTTGTTTTGGTTTGGTTTGGTTTGGTTTTTTAGAAGAAGGGTCTCATTCTACCCCAGGCTGACCTGGAATTCACTGTGTGGTCTCAGGGTGGCCCTGAACTCATGGTGATTCTTTTACCTCTGCCTCCCGAGTGCTGGGATTAAAGGCATGTGCCACCATGCCTGGCTAAATGTTGGGTGGTTTTTTGTTTTTTGTTTTATTTTATTTGAGAGCGACAGACAGAGAAAGAGACAGAGAGAGAGAGAGAGATTGGGTGCACCAGGGCTTCCATGCAGCCACTGCAAATGAACTCCAGATGCGTGCATCCCCTTTTACATCTGGCTTACGGAGGGCCCTAGGGAATTGAGCCTCAAACCAGGGTCCTTAGGCTTCATAGGCAAGCACTTAACTGCTAAGCCATCTCTCCAGCCCTAAACAATGGTTTTTGTATATACTTTAATGTTTTGTTCCAGCTCTGAGCTTTTTTTTGTTTTTTCAAGATAGGGTCTCACTCTGGCCCATGCTGACCTGGAACTCATTCTGTAGTTCTAGGCTGTCTTTGAACTCACATCAAGCCATCCTCCTGCCTCTGCCACCCGAATGCTGGGATTAAAGGCATGCACCACCACACCCAGCTCAAAACTTGTCTTTTAACTCACATTGTTGATTTTTCCTTGGGAACTGTTGATTAGCCTATATACTTCTAACATAGCCTTGGAAACTTAACTCTTGTTTGCCAACAGATTAGTAAGCAGCTCTCTGAAGAATATGAAAGAATTGTCAACCCTGAGAAATCCACAGAGGACACTAAACCTGTGAAGATCAAAGAGGAACCCGTGAGTGACATCACATTTCCCATCAGTGAGGAACTGGAAGCTGACCTCGCTTCTGGAGATCAGTCCCTGCCCATGGGCGTCCTGGGGTCTCAGAGTGAGCGCTTTCCATCCAACCTGGAGGTGGAAGCGTCACCACAGGCTTCAAGTAAGAAAACAGTCACTTGAAAATCATTTCAATTCTGGGAGATCTGCTGGTCTAGCACTGAACTAGTATTTTGGAATCAAGCTCTGGATGGGAGAACAAAAGGAGGAGCAAATGGGGTGTGGTGGCGCACACCTTTAATCCCAGCACTTGGGAGGCAGAGGTAGGAGGATCACCGTGAGTTCGAGGCCACCCTGAGACTACATAGTGAATTCCAGGTTAGCCTGGGCTGGAGTGACACCCTACCTCGAAAAACCAAAAAAAAAAAAATATATATATATATATATAAAAAAGGATTGGGCAATGTGAAAAGCCCTACAATTGAGCTTCAGTGATGCAAAGACACTTGAACTCATCTTTCTACTTAGTGAAGGGAGGACTCACAGCTTTCCAGGCGTCCTTCACCTAGAATGTGGCTGTGCTGTGTGTTACCCCGTTGATTACCAAGCCGTGGGTACCGCTGACACCACTGTTCGGGTATACCCGTCCTCTCTTAGAATTAGTCCTTCTTCATATTTGTTCTTGCTTGTGTGTGTGCTTGTGTACACACCAGGTATCTTGCCATTGCCAATGAACATCTGGCTTTATTGAACACTGGCCAGTAGGCTTTGCAAGCAAGTGCCTTTAACTGCTGAGCCTTTCCCTAGGCTCCTATTGTTTGTTCTTAATTGAGTATGATAGATGTTGGGGGGCTGGAGGGATGCTCATCGCTAGAGAACTCCAAAAAGTTGCAGATGGAAGGGGTTGAAATAGGTCTGCCCTGCTGGACAGCTGGCCTCTTGGAAGATTAGGGCTGTGATAATGCTAGGGACCAAGACAAGTGACTCAGGCCACTTTTTTTTTTTTTTTTTTTTTTTTTTTTTTCATGGTAGGGTTTCAGTCTCTAACCCAAGCTGACCTGGAATTCACTATATAGTCTCAGGTTGGCTTTGTACTCATGGCAATCCTTCTAACTCTGCCTCCCAAGTGCTGGGATTAAAGGCATGTACCACCATACCCCCCTGCTCATGCCTCTTTTAAAAAATATATATATATATTTTATTTATTTGAGAGAAAGAGGCAGAGAGAGAGAGGGAGAGAATGGGCAGTGCAGGGCCTCCAGCCACTGCAAACAAACTCCAGATACATACACCCCCTTGTGCATCTGGCTTACATGGGTCCTGAAGAGTCAAACAGGGACACTTTGGCTTTGCAGGCAAATGCCTTACCAGCTAAACCATCTCTCCAGCTCCCTCATTCCTCATTTTTTAGATAATGTTTTTATTTATTTATTGAGACAGGACTCCCTATGTAGTCTAGGTTGGCCTTGAACTCAAGCTCTTCCTAATTCAGCCTCCCATGTGCTGAAGTCACAGATGTGAGCCACCACATGCTATCTGACTCATTAGTTGAATTAGTTAAAATTGCAGGTTAGATTTACAAACATAAATGGTTACTTCATCTGTGCATAATTGATTCGAGGAGCAAATCCTCAAGTGTGGCCCATTCAAACTAGGCCAGTGTTGGAAGTACTGGGAAGAAAGCCTTTCACCGGGGAGGACTAGCCAGCACTGCCAGAATGAAGCAGCAGGGGAGGACACAGACTAGGACCATGTTTCTTGTCAGTGGAAACAGGCAGGAAACTGCTATCAGCATTACCTAGGTTACGTAGCGTCCAATTGCAGTTTTCAAAATGAGAGGACCAGAGACAGACCCAAAGGAAGACCAAGAAAACAAGACCCCCCCCCATAAAAGAAGGAACAAGGGGCAAACTCCTGAACCAGGCCTGGAATTGTGTCTGCCTTTGCCAGGAAACAGGGTCTCTGTCCACCTAGTTTTACTTTCCTGGTATCAGAAACGGAAACTTGGGAGGTGGGTGAGGTGAGGAGAGGAGAGATCAAAGAAGTGAGCAGAAAGATATCGACAGCAGGCAATTTGGGGCAGCTTGTTGAGCCATTGAATACTAACCAGAAGTGTGGTAAAGACTGAGCTCACAGGACACTGGTCAGCCAGCAGTAGGATACTCCTTTGTGTTCTGCACGTGGTTTACTGCTAGATAATGGTGTTCCCTTCATTTCCAGGTGCAGAGGTAAACGCATCTCCTCTTTGGAACCTGGCCCATGTGAAAATGGAGCCTCAAGAGAGCGAAGAAGGCAATGTGTCTGGGCATGGCGTGCTGGGCAGTGATGTCTTTGAGGAACCCATGTCAGGCATGAGTGAAGCTGGTATCCCTCAGAGCCCTGATGACTCAGACAGCAGCTATGGCTCCCACTCCACTGACAGTCTCATGGGGTCCTCCCCTGTCTTCAACCAGCGCTACAAGAAGAAGATGAGGAAAATATAACTGCAAATGGACATTTTTGGTCCAGACCTACCACACCCAACAGAAAACCTTGATGTATTTGAATTTGTTTCCACAAGCAGTGATTGGATTCTTATTCTTAAAAACGGTGGTCTTTTCTAATTACAGAAATTGTACTTAACACAAAAAAATTAATTTTTCTTTGGCATAGTTTACAACCAAAGCCACTGTTCAGTTATCATGAATTGGCATGGTAATCAGAAGACCAAAGCACTGTACCCAGCTATCACCTCACTGTGTGATGTCATGTTCCTTAGCTTCTCTACAACCATTCTCTTGCACAGTTGAGAACCATGCTGATGTTCCTTGTAGAGGCAGATGGACTGAGATGTTTACTGAACTTCCAACCTGTGCTTGTAGACATACACATATGCGTCAGTATAAGCTATCAGCTCTGCATTTTGGAATCCAATACTAATACTGAAAACATCTAAGCACCACAAAGCCCATGTGTCAGTCAGCTTCTTAAACTGTGTTCCCTATGAAGCCCCTTCTGATACCAGCATGTGGCACAGCTGCTCTGAGTGCCCAGACAGCCCTCTTGTCCACCCATACTTCCTTCTTGAGACTTACTCCGTGTAGCCTCATCCTTTTTGCCTTTTGCTATTTTCTGCTGACAGAATTTTAAAGATTTTTACCATGCACCTATTTCAGATTGTTCATTTTCTGCTTTGTGAATGAAGCAATCAGGACCTGCTGCTGGATAGGCAGGCTTACTTCAGAATTTTTTGACTATGTAACCCAGGCTGGCCTCAAACTCAAGAATCCTCCTGCCTCCTGAACTTTTATTTTAAAAAATATATGAATTTGCTTATTATCTAAACCTGTCCTATCTTCATTTCCTCTTGTTGAGCAGTCACCCAACAGGTTATGTAAAGTAACCACCTGAGTATTAAGTTCATTTGTTGAGCAATTATTGAACACTTTCTATGTGTGTACTAGGTCTTGAAGAGATACAAAGATAATGAAGACTTGCCCATACAGAGCTGAGAGCAGAGAGTCCTGGCTCAGTGGTCAGAGACACTTGCCTGCAAGACCTGAAATCCGGGGTCCAAGTCCTCAGTACCTATGTAAAGTCAAATCATGAAGTGGCACATGCATCTGAAGTTCATTTGCAGTGTCAGGAGGCCCTAGTGCTCCCATTCTCTGTCTTTGCTTGCAAATAAAAATATTTTTAAAAGAAGAGAATGAGCTGACACCACAGAGGAAACCAAGAATGTTCAGTTTTGCTTTATAAATGGTTTCCCCTTAAATCATGAATCAAGCTAGGCATGGAGGCTCAAATTTCTAATCACAGCAATTGGGAAATGGAGGCAGGAAGGCCTCTGGGCCACAGAGATCCCATCTTTAAAAAAATTTTTTTAAGCCGGGCGTAGTGGCGCACGCCTTTAATCCCAGCACTGAGGAGGCAGAGGTAGGAGGATCGCCGTGAGTTCGAGGCCACTCTGAGACTCCATAGTGAGTTCCAGGTCAGCCTGGGCTAGAGTGAGACCCTACCTCGAAAAACCAAAAAAAAAAAAAAAATATATATATATATATATATATATATATTTTTTTTTTTTTTTTTAAAGCAGCCGCCAAGCGTGGTGGCACACACCTTTAATCCCAGCACTCAGGAGGCAGAGGTAGGAGGATCACTGTGAGTTCGAGGCCACCCTGAGACTACATAGTGAATTCCAGGTCAGCCTGAGCTAGAGACCCTACCTCAAAAAAATAAAAAGAGGGCTGGAGAGGGCTCAACAGTTAAGGCACTTGCCTGTGATGCCTAAGGACCCAGGTTTGATTTACCAGTGGAAACCAGATGCACTAGGTGGTGCATGCATCTGCAGTTCCTTTGCAGTGGCTACTGGCCCTGGCATGCCCATTCTCTTGCTTTCTGGTTTTTGGGGTTTTTTTGTTTTTGTTTTTTTGGGTTTTTTGTTTGTTTTTTTGGTTTTTTTTTTTGATGTGTTTGTTGAGATAGGGTCTTACTATAGCCCAGGCTGACCTGGAATTCACTCTGTATTGTCAGGGTGGTCTTGAACTCATGGCGACCCTCCTACCTCTTCCTCCTGAGTGCTGGGATTAAAGGCGTGCACCACCATGCCCAGCTTCAAATAAAGCATTTAAAAAAACATAGAGCTGGAGAGATGGCTTAGCAATTAAGGCATTTGCCTGCAAATCCAAAGGATCCTGGTTTGATTCTCCAGGACCCACGTAAGCCAGATGCACAAGGGGGTATATGCGTCTGGAGTTCATTTGCAGTGGCTGGAGGCCCTGGTGTGCCCATTCATTCTCAAATAAATGAAATATATTTTAAAACAACAGCAGTAAGAGGGCTGGGGAGATGGCTACGTGGTTACAGCATATTGCAGTCAGATTCACACTGCTGGCAGAACTTACTCGACCAAGAGCAGCTTGTGGGAGAAAAGGTTTATTTTGGCTTACAGGCTCAAGGGAAGCTCCATGATGGCAGGGGAAACATGGCATGAGCAGAGGGTGAACAGCAGCAACAGGAGAATGCCATACACTAGCAAGGAGAAACTGGCTGTAACACCCATTAAGCCCGCCCCTAACAATACACGGCCTCCAGGAGGCATTAATTCCCAAATCACCATCAGCTGGGAACCTAGCATTCGGAACACCTAAGTTTATGGGGGACACCTGAATCAAACCACCACACAACACCTGCTTGCAAAAACCTGATAGCCTGGGTTCAGTTCTCCAATATCCACAAAAAAGCCAGATGTACAAAGTGGCACATGTATCTGGAGTTCATTTGTAGTGGCAAGATGCCTTGGCATGTGCATACTGTCTGTCTTTCCCTACTTGCAAATTATATATATATATAAAATTTTTTTTTTTGTTTTGTTTTTTGAGGCAGGGTCTCGCTGTACCCCAGGCTGACCTGGAATTCACTATGTAGTCTCAGGTTGGCCTCGAACTCATGGCAATCCTCCTACCTCTGCCTCCCAAACGCTGGGATTAAAGACGTGTGCCACCACGACTGGCTTAAAGAACTTTTAAAAAATAATAGAATCTGGATGCCATGGCACATACCTTCAATCCCAGCACTTAGGTGGCAGAGGTAGGAGATGACCATGAGTTTGAGGCTAGCCTGGGCTACAGAGTAAGCTCTGGGTTGCCCTGGTCTGGACCCTTCCTCAAAAAAACAAGACACATGGGGCTGGAGAGATTGCTTAGTGGTTAGGGCACTTGCCTGTCAATCCTAAGGACCTAAGTTCAGTTCCCCAGTGCCCACATAAAGCTAGATGCACAAGGTGGTGCATGTGCCTGGAGTTTGTTTGCAGTGGCAGGAGGCCCTGGTGTGCCCATTCTCCTCTCTCTGAAATAATTTTTTTAAATTTTTTTCTTTTCTAAAAATATTTTTCTATTTGAGAGACAGAGGAAAAGGCAGACAAAGAGAATGGGCACACCAGGGCCTCCAGCCACTGCAAACAAACTCCAGGCACATGGTGCACCTTGTGCATCTGGCTTACATGGGTCCTGGGGAATCAAAACTGAGTCCTTTGGCTTTGCAGGCAAGTGCCTTAACCACTAAGCCATCTCTCTAGCCCTCAATATTATTTTTAAAAGGGGTGAAGCCAGGCATAGTGGTGCATGCCTTTAATCCCAGCACTTGGGAGGAAAAGGTAGGAGGATCACTGTGAATTTGAGGCCATCCTGAAACTGTGTAGTGAATTCCAGGTCACCCTGGGCTACAGCAATACCCTACCTTGAAAAACACAGAAAGGGGAGGGGGGAGTGGCTGGAGAGATGGCTTAGCAGTTAAGCCGCTTGCCTGTGAAGCTTAAGGACCCAAGTTAAATTCCTTAGTACCCATGTAAGCCAGATGTATAAGATGGCACATGCATCTGGAGTTCGTTTGCAGTGGCTGGAGGTACTGGAGAGCCCATTCTTTATCTGCCTCTCAAAAATATAATTTTTTTTTTTTTTTCCCAAGGTAGAGTCTCACTCTAGCCCCAGCTGACCTGGAATTAACTATGTAGTCTCAGGGTGGCCTCACGCTCACAGCGATCCTCCCACCTCTGCCTCCCGAGTGCTGGGATTAAAAGCATGCGCCACCGTGCCCAACTTTAAAATATTTTTTAAAAAGACACAGAGGAAATCTGGGAATGGTGGCACATGCGTTTAATTAATCCCAGCACTTGGGAGGCAGAGGTAGGAGGATCGCTGTGAGTTCAAGGTCACCCCGAGACTACATAGTGACGAAGTCCAGGTCAGCCTGGGTTAGAGCAAGACCCTACCTCGGGGGGGGGGGGGGGTGCGGAACAGCTGGGCATGATAGCACATACCTTTAATCCCAGCACTGGGGAGGCTGAGATAGAAGGATCACTGTTGAGTTTGAGGCCAGCCTGAAAATACACACAGAATTCCAGGTTAGCCTGGGCTAGAGCAAGACCTTACCAAAAAAAAAAAAAAAGACAAGGCACAGGGATGGGGTGATGGCTCAGTGGTTAAAGGCACTTGCTTGCAAAGCCTGCTAGCTCAGGCTCAGTTCCCCACTAACCATGTATAAAGTGAAACATATCTGAAAATAATTTGTACAAGCAAGTGGCCCTGGCGTGCTCATTCTCTCTCTCCCTCTCATAAATAAAAAGATTAAAAATAAAGGTCATATTTTTAGATCAGTGTCTCCCACTAGTTATGGAATATTAAAGTTACTAGCATACAATAAAAATGTGTGTTGCGCCGGGCGTGGTGGCGCACACCTTTAATCACAGCACTCGGGAGGCAGAGGTAGGAGGATCACCGTGAGTTCGAGGCCACCCTGAGACTCCATAGTGAATTCCAGGTCAGCCTGGGCTAGAGTGAGACCCTACCTCAAAAAAAAAAAAAAAAAAAAAAAATGTGTGTTGCCTTTAATCCCAGCACTGGGGAGGCAGAGGTAGGAGGATTGCCGTGAGTTCAAGAGTACACAGTGAAGTTCAGGTCAGCCTAGGCTAGAGCAAGACCAAATAAATCAACAACTAAATAAAAGTACAAGCCAGACATGGTGATGCACGCCTTTAATCTCAGCACTTGGGAGGCAAATGTAGGAGGATCACTGTGAGTTTGAGGCCAGCCTGGGACTACATAGTGAATTCCAGGTTAACCTGGAAGAGACTCTACCTCGAAAAACCAGAGAGAGAGAGAGAAAAAAAAAAAAATCAAAGTACAATACAAATAGACCAAACTCTGTACCTGGTTAGGAGGTGGCTATACATGGGAAACTAAACCACATTATATCCCTACTGGGATAGGCTTGGATACCTATACCTGGCTATATCCTCTGTTGAACAATAGTAAGTCTATTAATGATTATATAATTCTCTAATTTGAAATCATGACAGGCAGGCTTACAATAAAGTTAAAATTCAAAACTTTATCCGTGTCACCACTTAAACAGGATTTTTTTTTTTTTTTGAGAGACAGAATGGGTACACCAGGGCCTTTCAGCCGCTGTGGACCAACGACAGACGCATGCGCCCCCTTGTGCACATGTGTGACATTGCATGCTTGCATCACTTTTGCATCTGGCTACTGGGACCTGGAGATTCCAACAAGCGTTCTAAGGTTTCACAGGCAAGTACCTTAACCACTAAGCCATCTCTCCAGCCCTTAAATATGATTCTTTAGAATGAGCTACGTAGTGTAAGTCACACACCAACACTAAGTGGTTGTCAAGAGCACTCCACTACCTCTCCTGACAAGCTTGTTTCTGCTCTGACATTCTGCTAAAAGAACAGCAATACAAGGTGTAGTCAAGGGCACAACGCTGTGGAAGCTGAGACTGTGGAAGCAGCCTGACAGAGCTCTGAAGTGGTCATCAGTAAGTTCAATCAGCAAAGTACATGAGTTTAAATAAATGATGGACTTGAAGTTTCAGACAGAAGAGAGGAGAAGGTGCACTTTCCTTACATGAACACAGGGAAAGGCCAACCAAGCCCTGGCATCCACCTGCCAGCTTGAGTCTTCTAACCGTGACTTCATCTGAGTCAGATACCCCTCAACAGCAAAGTACTAAAGAAAACTGCTCTAGACTGTAGCCTTGAATCCCAGGTAAGCACTGGTTCTTGGCATAGAGAAACCCAGAGTTCTAGACTTGCAGAAACAAATGAGTTCTAAAGGTCATCTATTTGTTTCTCTTCCAGTACTGTGCCACTGATTCTTGCATAAAATTCTGAAATGCTGGCTCTTCCCGGCTTTCCTCTGTAACTGCAAGAAAAAAAGATGGGTATTTTTAAAATCTTCAGGTTAGACAAGTGGATCAGACATCCTGTCATCCCTCCATCGATAACATTTATTGGTTTTTTTAAGGTAGGGTCTCACTCTAGCCCAGGATGACCTGGAATTCACTCTGTAGTCTCAGAGTGGCTTTGAACTCACAGCAATCCTCCTATCTCTGCCTCCCAAGTGCTGGGACTAAAGGGTTGTGCCACCATGCCTGGCTTTATTTTTTTATTTTTTTATTTTTTTATTTTTATTTTTTGAGAGAGCAACACACAATAGATCTCAAGGGCTTGAACTTACAATCCTCCTGGCCTCAGTTTCTAGTGCTGGAATTACAGGTGTATGCTACAATAAAAACCTGAAAAAGTATTTTATACTTGTGGAATTAAGTACTCACATCCTCCATTAATGTCTCCTAGAAGCAAGCCCTATTTATGTTGCCAAACTGTGCCAATTCCTAAGTAAGAATATCTTTCTCAAAGTAACTTGAATGAGATCCTACTCATAGGCAACTTTAGGCAAAAGAAAGTAGCTTTACCTATAATGGCTCAAATCAACCCAAATACCTATCATCTGGGGAATGGATAATAGAGACCATTCACAGAATGGAACCTTCTAAGCAGTAAAGAACATTAATGATGTGTGAAACAACATGAAAGATCACAAAACTATGACTAAGTGGAACAAGTCAAAGACAAAAGACTAAGAACTGTGAATTCAATTTACATGACATTTATGAAAAAGTGAAAATGCAGGAACATAGCCACAAATGGTGGGTCATACTTGTGATTCCAGTACTCAGGAAGCTGAGGCAGGAGGCTCTTTGCTCAATGCCACCCTGGATTACACAGACCCTGTCTCAAAATTGAAAGAAAAAGAGTTGTAGGTGCTCTCATTAGCCAGTGGCTATCAAGAAGTAGGTGTTAAAGAAGGAAACTTCTATGCTGGGCATAGTGGTGCACGCCTTTAGTCCCAGCACTTGGGAGGCAGAGGTAGGAGGATTACCATGAGTTCGAGGCCACCCTGAGACTACAGAGTGAATTCCAGGTCAGCCTAAGCTAGAGTGAGACCCTACCTCAAAAAAGCAAAAAAAAAAGAAGAAGAAGGAAACTTCTGCCAGGTATGGTGATACACACCTTTAATCCCAGCACTCAAAAGGCAGAGGCAGGAAGATCACTGTGAGTTCAAGGCCAGTCTGAAACTATATAGTGAGTTCCAGGTCAGCCTGAGCTAGAGTGAGACCCTACATCAAAAAAAAAAAAAAAAGGAGAAGGAAGAAGGAGAAGAAGGAGAAAGAAGAAGAAGGAAGAAGGAAGAAGAAGGAGAAGGAAGGAGAAGAAGGAAGAAGGAGAAAAAGGAAGAAGGAGAAGAAGGAAGGAGAAGAAGGAGAAGGAAGAAGAAGGAAGGAGAAGGAAGTAGAAGAAGGAAGAAGAAGGAGAAGGAAGAAGGAAGGGGAAGAAGAAGGAGGAAGGAGGAGAAGGAGGAAGGAGGAGGAGGAAGAAGGAGAAGGAGGAAGAAGGAGAAGGAGGAAGAAGGAGAAGGAGGAAGAAGGAGAAGGAGGAAGGAGAAGAAGAAGAAGGAGGAGAAAGAAGGAGGAGGAAGAAGGAGGAGGAGGAAGAAGGAGGAGGAGGGAGGAGGAGGGAGGAGGAGGAAGGAGGAGGAAGGAGGAGGAAGGAGGAGGAGGGAGGAGGAGGAGGAAGGAGGAGGAGGAGGAGGAGGAGGAGGAGGAGGAGGAGGAAGGAGGAGGAGAAGGAAGAAGGAGGAGGAGGAAGAAGGAGGAGGAAGAAGGAGGAGGAGGAAGAAGGAGGAGGAGGAAGAGGGGGGGAGGAGGAGGAAGGAGGAGGAAGGAGGAGGAGGAGGAAGGAGGAGGAGGAAGAAGGAGGAGGAGGAAGAAGGAGGAGGAGGAAGAGGGGGGAGGAGGAGGAAGAAGGAGAAGGAGGAAGAAGGAGGAAGAAGGAGGAGGAAGAAGGAGGAAGAAGAAGAAGGAGGAAGAAGAAGGAGGAAGAAGAAGGAGGAAGAAGGAGGAGGAGGAGAAAGGAATTTCTTGAAGTAAGTGTTCAGGTGTTCAAGAGTGTGACAGGGCACCGATTCTTCACTGTGATGGTTGTTACAAACGCTGGGACTCATATGTAACAGGGATTCGTTTTATTCTTTCTAAATTACATCTCTGTGATAAATCTGATGAAGGGAGGCAATGTACATGTTAGCTCCTATCTTGAGAGTAAAGAGAGATTTGCAAGGTTTGCTTTAGTAAGTGCTAAAACCTACAACCTGGGGCTGTCTCAAGAATTAGATCTTGCTTACAACCCAGAACACTATGTCCAGTGGGATTGGGCTTTCAATCCATTCTACCGTCAGTGCTTGGGTCTCTGCTAAGACTTCCTTATTATGCTTCTAGTTGTTTTTGTTTTGTTTTGAGACAAGGTCTCACTAAATAGCCTAGGTTGGCCTGGAACTCAACTATGTAGCCCAGGCAGGCCTTGATTTCCCAATCCTCCCGCCTCAGTCACCCATGTGCTAGTATTCTAACAGGGACCACCACATTTGGCTGTTCCATATTCAAAACAGAACACTCAGCCAGATGTAGTAGCAGATGTCTTTAATCCCAGCACTTAGCAGGCAGAGGTACAAGGATCACTGTGGGTTCGAGGCCACCCTGAGACTACATAGTAAATTCCAGGTCAGCTGGATCTAGAGCAAGACCCTACCTCAAAAAAAAAAACAAAAATAATTAGCCAGATGCACAAGGAGGTGCACATCTGGAGTTCATTTGCAGTGGCTGTAAGCCCTGTCACGCCCATTCTCTCTCTCTCCCCCTCCCTCCCTCTTTCTCTGTCAAATAAATAAATAAAAATATTAAAAAAAAAAAAAAAAAAAAACAGAACAGTCATGGCTGAGGTGTAGCTCAGTGATTTAGTACATGCTTAGCAAGCATGAGGCCCTGGAGTCCATCCTCAGCACCACAGATAATCAAGACATTAATAACAGACCAAAGTGAGTTTGAACTTGACGATGAGAGGACGCAGGGCAAATCAAAGGCCTGTACTCAGCTCAAGAGTGACCATCATAAGGCAAGTCCAGAGATCTTCATATGGAGCACTCTGCTCGTTCTGCATCCTTTACCTCAGAGCAGCCTCCTGAGCAAACAATGCAGCTGCTCTATTTACAGGGGCCACCACTCACCTCTGTGGTCGATGTCATCAGTGTCACTGTCAGCTTCCTCGTCCTCTTCATCCAAAGTTCCTCGAGTCAGGATCAAGTCAGAAGGGTCCAGCACAGGAGATGTTCTGTCTGGAGTGAAAACACCAGTCAGTACAAATGTGCCTTCAAGGAGCTGATTCTGACTTAATGAATAATTATGAGCATCAGCTGGCAGCATGAGTGCTCCGACAAATGGAAATGCAGGGTCTTGTGTCTTACAAATGGATCAACCCCAATTCTTGTTTCTAGCAGGGTTTACTTCAGAGAGCTTTCATAAACCCAATACTCCTCACAACCCACAACACACAGGAAGCAGCAGCACTCCATTTCACTGGCTCACAGCTTGGAAGAAGCTGAAGTTTGCCTATGAGGGTAAAGGTGCGTAGGCAGATCCAGCATACTAGTGACAGCGTAAGAGCTGCTGGTAGAGTACAACTTCAGGCAAAGTCTGAAGAAAACATAGTGTAAAATTATACAGACAGAGCAGACAGGATATCATTTAAGAACAGGAAGGAAGCCAGGCATGGTGGCACACGCCTTGAATCCCACCACTCAGGAGGCAGAGGTAGGAGGATCACTGTGAGTTCAAGGCCAGCCTGAAACTACATAGTGAATTCTAGCTTGGCCTGGACTAGAACAAAACCCTACCTCAAAAAATTAAAATAAAATAAAATAAAACGTACACACACACAAACTAAAATAACCTTCCTGAAGAGGGGCTGGAAATATGGCTCAGCAGTTAAAGACACTTGCTTATAAAGTATGCCAACCCAGGTTCAATTCTTCAGCCACTCAAGTGATGCTAGACAGGCATTTGATTTGCAATAGCAAGAGCCTGGTATGCCCATACACATATATACAAATAAACAATAAGCTTCCTGATAGAAAAAACTCAAAGTGGTATAGAGATAAACACAATCTCAAAATCTTCACATATTTCTGCTTAAGTCATTTATTCAAATGTGGCTCCACATTTCCTTTATGCTTCTCAGTTTTTCCTACAGAGCTACATTCTTGCTGAGTAGAATAAACTTGCCCTCTGTTTCCTTCTAACATGAGAACCTTGCCAGTACCTTTGCTGGCCCCTGTATCCAAGGCTACGGAGCCCATATCTTTCCGAAGACGTTCCAGTTGCTCTTTCTGCTGTTCACTCTGTGCACTTGCCTATAGGTAAAGAAGAAAATGTTCGCATGTTAAAAATGACATCCTGCTGGATGTGGTGGCGCACACCTTTAATCCCAGCACTTGGGAGGCAGAGGTAGGAGGACTGCCATGAGTTCGAGGCCACCCTGAGACTACATAGTGAATTCCAGGACAGCCTGGGCTAGATTGAGACCCTACCTCAAACCCCTCCCCCACAAAAAAATTAACCCTGGGTGGAAATAAGTACTATATATATAGTACAAAAAATTCAAATACAGGGCTGGAGAGATGGCTTAGCAGTTAAGGTGCTTGCCTGCAAAGCCAAAGAATCCAGGTTCAATTCCCCAGGACCCACGTAAGACAGGTGCACAAGGTGGTGCTTGAGTCTGGAGTTCGTTTGCAGAGGGTGGAGGCCCTAATGCACCCATTCTCATTTTGTCTCTCAGATAAATAAAGGGAAATTTTTAAAAAAATCAAATACAAAGTTCAGTGTGGTAGCTCATGTTGTAATCTTAGCACTAGGGAAGCTGAGGTAATAAAGAAAATTACTTAATTAGTCAATTAATTAGCTCAAATACAATGAGAAGAAAAACTATTCATAAGCCTTTTAAGATACAAACAATACAGAAACGTGTGTGTGTGTGTGTGTGTGTGTGTGTGTGTGCAAGCATGTGCATGCTCGTGTGCCACAGCATGTGTCTCCACATATGTCAGAGGACAGTTTTCAGGTTGGTTCTCATCATCCAACTTCATTTGAGTCAGGATTCCTCTCTCTCTCTTTTAAATATTTTATTTATTTGCAAGTAGAGAGAACAGGCATACCAGGACTTCCTGCCACTGCAAACGGAACTCTCCCTCTGCCCCTCTGTATCTAATAAATAAAATGAATTAAAAAATTAAAAAAAAAAACACCAGTCTCCCTTCTTACCAGTGATTTCTTCAGATGTTCATATTCAGGACGATACTCCCTGGGAAACAAAAAAACTTCTGAGTTCTTTTCCTGGATAATCCATACTGCCCAACCTGACCCCTGTCACTTCTATTTTACAAAGACTGATGATAACAGAGCACCTCACTTCACGGGACATCCCATGTAACATGCCCTTGTCAGTGAGTCTATCCTGTGGAAATCAAAGCAAACGTGTGGCTCTACTTGGACAAAACCAGGAGATAAAAAAACTCCTCACTGCTGAGCCGCAAAGACTGATGATGAAGGCCCCGCTGCAGAGGAGCTCACTCATCTAAGGGAAGCAGGAGATGAGCACAGCACACGGACCTGGGGTGCTCAGGAACCCACGGGCAGTGAAGGACTGAGCAGTAACAATGAAAGGCTAAGAATAGTCTGTCCTGAGCCTCTGAAACACTCACAAAAACCCTCACCAGGGGCTGAGATGACTCAGCACTTAAGGCACTTGCCTGCAAAGCTTAACGACTTGGGTTCAATTCCCCAATACCCACAGTACCCAGTAAAGCTTGATGCACAAAGTGGCACATGCATCTGAATCTGTTTGCAGTAGCTGAAGGCTCTGGGGCACCCACATTCTCTTTCTCTTCTCTCTCTGCTTGCAAATAAATTAAAAAAAAAAAAAAGCTTTCCAATTAATCAACCAGAAACAATGAAAATAACATGGTTGTTAGGACCTTACAGTGAAGCCAAAACAGCATGCGGACAAGCAGCTGATCAGGCTCAGCTGCAAATGTGCCAGGAGCTCTGACTTCTTTCCTCTATGTGAATGAGATTCCACAATCTGCAATGGTATCAGTTGTACCAGACATTTTTCACATTACAATGTGTCAATAATTGTTAGGGTTTTACATAGAAGTTCTCAAATAATATAGTAACCTTAGTGTCAAATCCAGATCATTGCCTGTTTCTTCAGCTAATTTGTTCAATGACTTTTCTGGGTTGGTTTTTGTTTTGGTTCTTGAGGTAGGATCTCACTCTGGTCCAGGCTGTCCTGGAATTACCTATGTAGTCTCAGGGTGGCCTCAAACTCACGGCGATCCTCCTACATCAGCCTCATCCATAGATGTTTTCAAGCTATAATGGCAGGAGTAGTTGCCTACAAAACCTATATTTACTAAGTGGCTCTTTGTAGAAAAGGCCTGAAGACCCTGCATCTCAATCATTCAGTATATTCTGTATGGCAACATTTTATTCTTCTGTTTTCTATATATGTATATATTTTAATGTTACTTATTTGCAAGCAAAGAGAGATAAGAGAGAAAAGAGAGAATGGGCACACCAGAGCCTCTGCAGACAGACTCCAGATACATGTGCCACCTTGTTCATCCGTTCTTCTGTTCTTTTGTTTTTCAAAGTAGGGAATTAGGGTCTTGCTCTAACACAGGCTGACCTGGAATTCTCTATGTAGTCTCAGGCTGGCCTTGAACTCACAGTGACCCTTGATATTACAGATTTGGGAAGACTTTTTTTTTTTTTTTTTTTTTTTGGTTTTTCAAGGTAGGGTCTCACTCTGGCCCAGGGTGACCTGGAATTAACTATCTATGTAGTCTCAGGGTGGCCACGAACTCATGGTGATCCTCCTGCCTGTCTCCCAAATGCTGGGATTAAAGGCATGCACACCACACCCAGCTGTAATTTATTTATTTATTTGAGAGAGAGAAAGAAACAGAATGGGCACACCAGGGCTTCCAGGCACTGCAAACAAACTCCAGATGCATGCACCATCTTGTGCATCTAGCTTACATGGGTCCTGGGGAAGGGAACTAAGGTCCATTGGCTTTTCAAGCAAGTGCCTTAACCACTAAACCATCTCTCTAGCCTTCTTCTAAAGAAGGACATGGAGGCCAGGCATAGTGGCGCCCAGTACTCAGAAGGCAGAGATAGGAGGATTGCCAAATCCCTGGCCACCCATAGACTACATAGTGAATTCCAGGTCAGCCTAAGCTACAGTGAAACCCTACCTCGGAAAACAAAACAAAAACAAAAAAACAAAAAAAAGGAGGAGGAGGAGGAAACACAGCCTGGTGTGGTGGCGCACACCTTTAATCCCAGCACTTGGGAGGCAGAGGTAGGAGGATCACTATGAGTTTGAGGGCACCTTGAGACTACTCAGTGAATTCCAGGTTAGCCTAGGCCAGAGCAAGACCCTACATTGAAAAACCAAGACAAGCCGGATGTGGTGGCACACACCTTTAATCCCAGCACTCGGGAGGCAGAAGTAGAAGGATCGCCGTGAGTTCAAGGCCACCCTGAGACTCCATAGTGAATTCCAGGTCACCTGGGCTAGAGTGAGACCCTACCTCAAAACACCAGAAAAAAAAAAGAAAAAAAGAAAAACCAAGACAAAAAAGAGAAGGAAATGGAGAGTTGTTACTCCTAAGTGAGGTCAGCTCTACTACATATATGCAAGGCAAATGTACTATATACATGATAAAAATCTAAATGATTCTCCTGGTAAAATGACCACATCAGAACTGTGGGAATGGCAGGAACAGACTTCCTTCACCCTCACCTTTCATATTCTTCTGCAGCACTGGCGACTTGCCCACAGAGATCATCGAAGCCAGTGCCCACCACAGCAGAGACGCCCACCACCTGTCAAAGAGCACCAGGAATGCCACTGAGGAAACAGCTGTACACTTTTTAATTTTTTTTTTAATTTTACTTGAGAGAAAAAAGAGAGAATGGGGACACCAGGGCCTCCAGCCACTGCATACCAACTCCAGATGCAGGTGCCACCTTGTACATCTGGCTTACGTGAGTCCTGGAGAATTGAACCTGGGTCCTTTGGCCTTGCAGGCAAGCGCCTTAACCATTAAGCCATCTCTCTAAGCCCCCCCCCCCTTTTTTTTATCTGTTTGTTTTGTTTTTTTTTATTTGAGAGAGAGGGAGAAAATGAGCATACCAGGGCCTCTAACCACTGCAAATGAACTCCAGACACAAGTGCCACCATGTGCATCTGGCTTACAGGGGCACTGGGGGCTCAACCTGGGTCCTTAGACTTAAGCCATCTCTCCAGCCCCACCTCCACATTTTTTAAATAAGCAATGCATTAGAAGTTACTTTGCAGAAGGTACTGAACATCCTTTCTAAGCTACATTCAAAGCCACACCTACAAGTTAAGATAGTCTACAGAGTCTGTCAGTACGGGCTGGAGATAACACTTACCCTGAGTGAGCTGTAGAACTCATCTAACACCAGGCTCATTGAACGAGTCAAGTTACTGACATATGTCGTCTCTTGATTCAAGGCATCTTGGAAAGCCTCAAAATCCTGCATCCATTCCACGGCAAAGCTGTGATCAATGATGTCAGTCTGTCCCAGAGAGAAGACAACTATCAGCAACCAGAACTGAGGCCATGGACACAATGACAGGTTTGTTTTCTTTAAGTAACAATAACAAGGAACATATTATCTATGTATTTTCTTTCTCTGCCTTCCACCTCCATTGCACCAAACCATACAAAAATTTTCCTTCAACTATTTCCAGCTGGCTGATTGTCCCTCCCCTATTTACACAGAATCCCTGGTTAGAATGAGGATTATGGCTGAAGGGTTAGTCTGTCTATGCCAACATCACTCTGGGTAAGTTAGCACTCAGTACACATTCCATTTGGTAAGATGCACTTCCCTGATGACTTGCTTTAGTAAAGCCTCAGTCTGCCATCACCACCTGAAGTCACCCTACCCACCCTCCCAAACCTTCCAACATTAGACAAGATAAGCTAACGATAAGTTCAAGGGCTGGGCAGATGGCTTAGCGGTTAAGGTGCTTGCCTGCAAAGCCTAAGGACTTGTGTTCAAATCTCTCTCCAGATCCCATGTAAGCAAGACACACAAAGGTGAGGCAAGCAAAAGGTCACACATGCCCACTAGGCGGCACAAGTGTCTGGAGGTTGATTTTAGTGGATGAGGCCCTGGCATGCCAATTCTCTCTAAAATAAATAATAAAAAGATATGTTCAAATCCCACAGGAAGGACCACTTACTTTGTTCATGACCAAAATGAAAGGCAGCTTGGTTTTGTACAAGATGCTGAAAAGTCAAACATTAAACATTATTAGTAAAAACACTTAAGACCAGGTGGAACACTGCACACCTGTAATCTTAGTACTCAAAAGGCAGAGGCATGAGGTTCATGAGTTCATGGTCAGTCTGGGCTACGCAATGAGATCCTGTGCCAAAAGGCACTTAAGTGGCTGAGAATAGGTTAAGAGAACAGGAATGGACTCAAACTTTTAAAAATAGTTACCCACGACTAGAGAGATGGCTTAGCAGTTAAGGCGCTTGCCTGCAAAACCTAAGGACTCAGGTTCTATTCCCCAGTACCCACATAAGCCAGATGCCCAAGGTGGCACATGCATCTGGAGTTCGTTTGCAGTGGCTGGAGGCTGTGGCACGCCCATTCTCTGTCTCTCAAATTAATAAAACATTTTTTTAAGTTATCCAGTTTTATACGTTATTCAGTCTCCTCTCCCAAGAGGAAAATCACCACCTTCATTAAGCAAACAGAAACCAAACAGAAGCACACACATGCACAAATTCACACAAACACAAGCACACACACACAAACTCACTCGGTAATCATGTTGACATTGATTGTTTTCTGTATTTTACCAGATAACTGTATTTTTTAAGTCAGTGGAGAAAATGAGCATTTATTGAATATTATTGCAGTGCAAGCATTCTGGTAGGAACTTTAATATGTATTATCTTCTTTCATCTATAAAAATGATATTAAATGTATACTTTTTTATTTCTTTATTCTTTCTTTTGGTCTTTTGACACACAGGGTCTCATTTTATAACCAGGCTGGCCTTGAACTCAAAGCAATCCTCCTGCCTCAGTCTATGGAGTATTGAGATTATAGGCAATTATATTTTATTATAGGCATCATGCCCAGCAATGTATTTTTAAAAATATTTTATTTGCTAACTTGACAGAGACAAAGAGTGGGAGAGAGAAAGAAAGACAGAATGGGCATGCCAGGGCCTCCAGCCACTGCAAACAAACTCCAGATGTATGCACCACCTTGTGCATCTGGATTATGTGGGTCCTGGGGAATTGAACCTTAACTGCTAAGCTACCTCTCCAATCCAACCAACAATTTTGGTTTTGGGGTTTTTGTTTTTGTTTTTCGAGGTACGATCTCACTCTAGCCCAGGCTAACCTAGAATTCACTATGTAGTCTCAGGGTGGCCTGAAACTCACAGCGATTCTCCTACCTTAGCCTCACAAGTGCTGGAATTAAAGATGTGTGCCACCATACCCAGCATCAACAATGTATTTTTATTTGTCAACTATACCCCAGTAAACCTAGAAGAAAAAAAACTTCTGAATATTGTTTTATATATTTAAGGTATAGTACATGATTTATTTTTTAAGTTGACCTTCTCTTTCGCTTTACTGATTTACTTATTTTTTTGCAGTGGTGGACTGAACCTAGGCTTTAAGTATGCTAAGCCCCCACTCCACTGCTAAGCTACATATCCAGCCCCTGTGATCCTTTTGGCTACACATACCCTGCGAAATGACTACAGTTAAGCTAGTTGAATAGCTATCTTTTTTAACATAATTAATATAAAGACAAAATAAGGCTGCCTTTCATAAGATTTCTATGTGGGTCAGGACTTCTTACATACAACAAAATAGTCAGTCCTAGACCTACCATAAGAGACACATATTAGGAGTTGACTCTTGTACATTCCCCCAAATTAAATTCTCTCACCTTTCCTAACACTGTCTTCTCCTCATGAATGCACACACTGCAGAAAACCACGAGATGTGTCTTTTCTCTCCTAATGCCAACATATTTAGAACAAACCTATCCATGTTAGAATTACACAAAAATCATTTTTATACTTTTGTTCCTCTGTGCAGAGTCTCACTATGTAGTCCATGTTGGTGATGAACCCATCCTTCACCTCCTGAGCTGGGATTACCAGCATGTGCCACCATGCCTGGCTTAAGCAAAACATTTTATTTCTAGTATCTCTCGTCATGTTATAAATTTCATTACCATTTCACACCACTTAAGAAACTAAAGTACTATTAAGACCAAAGGACTCTATTCTATCCAGACTGGATTTCACTCAATTAGAAGCAGCTATCAGATGCATCTGCCACCTATTTCTAGGGCAAGCAAGTGAGAAAGATCCTCAGAGAGAATGCCAATAGCACATGTCTCTTTGCCTCTTACCTTCTCCCAATTTGGTCACTCAACTGAGCAACAAATCTAAATGGGCAGGTATACAACCAGAACCCAAAAATGCAAAGGAGGAAGAGAAGGAGCTCTCATACCTTACAGGATACCATGCCCACCAATAATCACTTACCTGCATGCATACAGCATATTGGACATGAAAGTCACTGGGTTAGTACTTCGAGATGTGTCCATTACGTAGATGACCACTGTTGGAAATGAGGATGCCTAGAACCAAGGGAATTAAACCCTTGATTAGAAGGCTCATTACCTGTCCCCAAACAACTTCTTCCATTCCTGAACAAGGGTAATGGTGAGGACACTGAATCCAACATTCCTTGGCAAGAGAGAACCACTCCGTCCCACAGTCCCAGGCAGTCCCATAGCTGGTGGGTCAGTAGAGCCCTCTAGCTGTTTTTATGAACACAACCTAGAATACTCACCAGGGCCTCAGTGATGATTGTCCCAGAAGCTGACCAGGTGAATACCTCAATCTGTCCAGGTGTGTCAATCAAGACATATCTGAGTCAAGAAGACCATTAAAGAACTATTATACCTGTGCAAGACTAAGACAGAAAACTACATGATGCTGATCCAAGACTGCTGTAAGCTGTGCACACTGCCAAGTCTAACTTCCTGCCACAGCCCTAAATCTACATGATAAATTGCCCAAGAATTTCCTCCATATCAAATATTCACACTAATAGCAGGAGCAGCAGAGAAGGAACTGCCACAAATGATCAAAAAGCAAATGGTAAGTTTCAGAACACTCTGCATTACAAATGACAGATAAGCAAAATCAGAACATAACTCTCTCTTCAGGATCAATCTGGTTCCTTTCTTTTTAAATATTTTTTATTTATCTGTAAGCAGAGAGAGAGAGAGAATGAAAATAGGCATGCCAGGGCCTCCAGCCTCTGCAAAAAAAAAACTCCAGACGCATATGCCACCTTGTGCATCTGGCTTACATGGGTACTAGGGAATCAAGCCTCGAACCGGGGTCGTTGGCTTCAAAGATAAGCACTTAACTGCTAAGCCTTCTCACCAACCTTTTTTTTTTTTTTTTTTTCCAAAGTAAAAACTAGCTCAGGCTGACCTGGAAAACATGGCTTAGTGGTTGAGGCACTTGCCTACAAAGCCTAAGGACCCAGGTTCAATTCTCCAGGTCACATGTAAGACAGATGCACAAGGTGGCCCATGCGTCTGGAGTTTGTTTGCAGTGAGTTCAAGGCCACCCTGAGACTAGTGAATTCCAGGTCAGCCTAGAGTGAGACCCTACCTCGACAAACCAAAAAAATAAGATATAATACAATGTAATATAGAATTGATAATATTAAATTTACCTCTGTACTATATACTATCTCTGTGATTTTCTTGTCTATCTTCTTCTATTACTTCTAAATAACTTCATCTTAATCAAGACTGTTTCAGAGTTCAAAAGTATCTCAGATTCTCTCAAAAGTCTAGAAATAGACCAGTGTGGTGGCGCATGCCTTTAATTCCAGCACTCAAGAGGCAGAAGCAAGAGGATTGCCATGAGTTCCAGGTCACCCTGAGACTACAGAGTGAATTCCAAGTGAACCTGGACTATAGCAAGACCTTACCTCAAAAAAAAAAAAAAAAAAAAAAAAAAAACCTTGTTGGAATGGTGGTATGTGCCCTTTAATACCACATTTGGGGGGCAGAGGTAGGAGGATCAATGTTAGTTCAAGGACACCCTGAGACTACACTGTAAATTCCAGGTCAACCTGAGCTAGAGGGAAACCCTACCTAGAAAAACCAAAAAAGAAAAAAAAAATGTCTACAAATACATCAACTACAGGGTAACAAATAGGTATTCAACTGAAACCACTTACTTGAATGTATTCTGGGCCTTCTCAATAAATTTCATTACCTAAAAGAAAAAGAAGCCAATTACAGTAAGATCTCATTTGAACATAAAACCAAGGATGCCCCCCAAGAGTGGCATACCTGATCAAATCTGGTAGTAAAGAGATTGAGTGACGTCACTATGCCACCATTTGGCCCAAGTCCATATCTGACACTCAGTTGAAGATTTAAATTGCATACATTAGGTTATACAGTTCACTCCTAGATTATTACTCATCCAAATAGCACCATGGCATTAGTGTCCCATTAATGGATAGTGGCAACCTAGTCCTGGGCAATCACACAACCCCAGTGTCACAGGAATTCATTCACTATCGAGCACTTCCTAGTTCATCATCTTAGGTGTGGTCACACCCCATGAAGATGTCAAAGTGACCAAAATTTAATAAACAAATGTATCAGACAGAGACAGCGTGCTGGCATTAACTACTAAGATCAAGTATAGGGGCTGGGGAGATGGCTCAGCATTTAAGGCGCTTGCCTGCAAGGCCTAAGGACCCAGGTTCAATTCCCCAATACCCACATAAAGACAGCTGCACAAAGTGGCACACACATCTGGAGTTCATTTGCAGTAGCTAGAGGCCTTAGCACGCCCATATATGCATTCTCTCTCTCTCTCCTCCCATAAGATAATCTTTCAATAAAAAAAGATTATGTATATTCTCAGTAATCACGTATACGCTCAGTAATCAAACCTGTTGAGTAGAATTAACCTTCTTAGCCTATAGGGAGTTACCTATAGTACTTATCTATAAGGGTATCTACACATGCCATGAAGAAATGTACTAGAAATGAATCCAACTAAAAACACTCCTATATGAGTTTCCTGGTCTGAAGCATAGTCAACAATGAAAACATCCATTGTCCAAAGCAATCTGATCTAATTATAACACCCTGTAGTCTGAGGCAATAGCACGAAACTGAAATCACATGTTTAAACTTCTCAAAATCTTCCCCTATCTCCATCTGGCACCTTAATGAAAAATCTACTTAAAAGAAAGTGAGTTTTCTGCTGGTGCATTTACAAGAACCAAGAAAAAAAAAAAAAATCACTCTCTGGAAGCAATACCAGAAAGAAGTCAATACCACAAGTGGAATAGAAAAGGATACTGCTTCATGACTTCTTTATACTTCACAGTGTCCCGAATATCTGAAGGAAGAAAAAGGAGTAGACAGGAATTTGACCTCTACATTAAGACAGCAGGCCTCCAAAGTCATTTCTGTTTTTTTTTTTTTTTTTTTTTTGAAGACAGGGTCTCATGTAGTCTGAGCTGGCCTCAAACTCACTATTTGGCAGCTGAGGATGACTCTGGACTTCGGATCCTCCTGCCTCCACCTCCCAAAAGCTAAGGTTATAGATACAAACTACAATATCCAGTTTTTTGGGGGTGTTGGGGGTTAAACTCAGGGGCTTTACGCATGCTAGGCAAGGACTCTATCAACAGTTATTCTCCAACCCTTATCTGCTCCTTCTACAAGACAAAAGCAAGGTTTTCTCTTGGTTTATGAGTTACTTCCCACTTTTTGTTTGTTTTTTTGTTTTTGTTTTTTTGAGGTATGGTTTCACTCTAGTTCAGGTTGACCTGGAATTCACTATGTAGTTCTCAGGGTGGCTTTGGGATGATCCTCCTAAATTAAAGATATGCACCACCACACCCAGCCTCACTGTTTTTTGTAAATTAATTTATTTATTTGCAAGCAGAGAGAGACAGACATAGAGAGAATGAGCACGCCAGGGCCTCCAGCCACTGTGCATCTAGCGTATATGGGTCCTGGAGAATCGAACTGGGGTCCTCTGGCTTCTCAGGCAAATGCCTTAACTGCTAAACCATCCCTCGAGCCCTTATTTGTTTTTTTTGTTTGTTTTTGAGGTAGGGTTTCTCTCTAGCCCAGGCTGATGTGGAATTCACTATGAAATCTCAAGGTGACCTCAAACTCACAATCCTTCTACCTCTGCCTCCCAAGTGCTGAGATTAAAGACATGTGCCACCATGTCCAGCTCCACATATCTTTTCTTTCTCTTTTTCCAAAATTTTTATTTATTTGAGAGAGAGGGAGAGAGAATGGACATGCCAGGGTCTCCAGCTGCTGCAAACGCTCCAGACTCATGAGCCACCTTGTGCATCTGGCTTACATGGGTCCTGAGAAATCGAACCTGGGTCCTTTGGCTTTGCAGGCAAGTGCCCCAAATACTAAGCCATCCTTCCAGCCCTCTTTCTTTATTTTTTTTTTTATATTTTATTTTATTTATTTGAGAGAGAGAGTGGAGAGCATAAGGAGAGAATGGACACGCCAGGACCTCCAGCCACTGCAAACGAATTCCAGATACAAACATCACCTTGTGCATCTATCTGGCTCACGTGGGTACTGCATAATCAAACCTGGGTCTTTAAGCTTCACAGGCAAGCACCTTAACCAGTAAGCCATCTCTCCAGCCCCTCTTTTCTTTCTTTAAAAAATAATAATAATAATAACAAATAGCTGGTTGTGGTGACACACACCTTTAATCCCACCACTTGGGAAGCAGAGGTAGGAGGATCACTGTGAGTTCAAGGCCACCAAGGGACTACATAGTAAATTCCAGGTCAGCCGGGGCTACAGTGAGACCCTACCTCCAAAAACCAAAAAAAAAAAAAAAAATTACCCAGTGTCAATGCCCGCCTTTAATCCCAGCACTGGGGGACAGAGGTAGAAGGATAGCTGTGAGTTCTAGGCCAGCCTGTGACTACAGAGTTCCAGCTCAGCCTGGGCTAGATAGAGTGAGACCCTACCTCTTTAAAAAAAAAAAAAAAAAAGACTACGACGACAAAGGAGGACGAGGAGCCGGGCGTGGTGGGGCACGCCTTTAATCCCAGCTCTCTGGAGACAGAGGTAGGAGGATCACTGTGAGTTCCAGGACACCCTGAGACCACAAAGTGAATTCCAGGTCAGCCTGGACTAGAGTGAAACCCTACCTGGTGGGGGGGGGGGGCGAATAAATAAATAAAAATTGGGCTGGAGAGATGGCTCAGCAGTTAAGGCACTTGCCTCAGAGCCTAATGACCTGAGTTTGACTCCCCAGTACCCACTTAAAGCCAGATGCACAAGGTGGTATGTGCATATGGAATTTATTTGCAGTGGCTGGAGGCCCCTGGCAAACCCATTCTCTCTGTCTCTCTTCTCTTTTCTCTCTCTATCTGCTTGCAAATAAGTAAATTAAAATGTATTAAAAAGGCAGAGGTAGGAGAATTGCTGTGAGTTCAAGGCCACCCTGACACTACATAGTGAATTCCAGGCCAGCCTGAACTAGAGTGAGACCCTACCTCGAAAAACAAACAAACAAAATGAAAACGAGGACTGCCAGGTTGCAGGCTTTCCATGCTCTGTGAGACACTTCACACAGGTGCCCGGACAGTTCACTCACCAATATTGGCAGGAAAGGGGACTTCATGTACGGCTGGGTCCAGGTTGATCACATAAGGTGGAGAGCCTTGGCTGTGCAGGTGTCCTGTGAGCCTCTGCAGATACATGGGGAGAGGGTTATGGGTGATGAACAAAGGACCAGAGACCTTCCATTCTTTTACTGACGGTGCCCGTAGGGTTGGAACTATTTCCTCCTACCGGAAGTATCCACCTGCTAACTACCAACTCTCAGCTCACATGCTAGCTCACTATATCACCTAACAGAGCCTCCCCGGCTCCGCTTCTCTTCACTGCATTTTTATGTATCTCTAAGTTTCTCTGCCATCTCCTTCACTCAAATATTAACTCCGCGAAAGCAGGAACGCTGTCAACTTGATTCCCGCTATAGTCCCAGTGTCTGGAACATGGGAACTGCACTAAGTAATTCTTCACCGGCTCTTCCCGTAGCAGCATACATACCGGGACTCTTGGCCTTGCTCACAACACCGTTCCAGTGCGACGCAGCGAGCTGCACCGAGCACGCACTGCGCCAAGGCTGCACAGAACACAGCCTTCCCTCTCCAGGACTGGAGTCTCGGGCCCCGAAGGAAAGAACCCGAGTCGGTGGCTCGTCCCCCCAGAAACCACGCGCCCGGACCCTCCAACGCGACCGATGCCTCCCTCCCTTTCTCCCGGCCTCTCCGTCACCCCGGGCCCCACACAACTCCAGCGCACCTGTACAAAGGTAGTTTTCCCGGATCCCGCCATGCCCAGCACGAGCAGACACACTGGGGAGCGGAGGAGCCGAGGACGCTTGCGGCTGCTCGGAGGCCACGGGCGCCGCCATCTTCCCCCGGCCACGCCCACCGCACGCAGCAGACGCCGCGCGCAGGAGCGACTCGGGCAAGACGGGCTGCGATTGGCCAGCAAGCTGCGCGGGGCGGCGTCCGATTGGAGCTCTCTGGACCCTGCTGGACCGCGGGGAGAGGGGCGGGGCAGCGCCCTGGTCTCCGGCTCAAAGCTGGAGTCGTCGTCTCGGGGAGGCTGCGACTTCCGAAATACTGTTGCAGCCAGGTGTGGGGGCGCATGCCTTTGGCTGAGTTCGACGTCAGCCAGAGCTAGAGTGAAACCCTACCTGTACGGGGCAGCTGGGGGTGGGGGGGGGAGCAAAAATAAATTGAAGCTAGACATGCAAATTAAATAAAAACTGTAACATCTTAACTAACAAAATGGAAGCATTCTGGACAACGATTAAGCAAAAATCTAACCTGTGAACTCTAGTTCCTTCTGGAAGTACTCCACAATGTAAGAGGGCTCCTTAAAACACTTATGAAACAGACTGTCATGCTAGGACCTGTCTACATGCAATCACTTAAGTTAGATCAGACCTAACCAATCCCCAGGGCAAAGAAGCAAATTTATTATTCATCATCTGTCTATTCAGATGCATTTATTTTTCTCTGTAGAGTACACACAATATAAGACTTATGATTCTAGGGCTGCAGAGATGGCTTAGCGGTTAAGGTGTTTGCCTGCAAAGCCAAAGGACCTTGGCTCAATTCCCCAGGACCCACGTAAGCCAGATGCACAAGGTGATGGTGCATGCGTCTGGAGTTCGTTTGCAGTGGCTGGAGGCCCTGATGCATACGTTCATTCTCTCTCTCTCTTTCTCTCTCTCTTGCTCTCAAATAAATAAATAAATAAATAAAATATTTTTTAAAAAGACTTATGATTCCAAAATTGACAGGTTTCTACCTTACTTTCCAGTGATTGGGTAACAGGTCCTACAGCACCTTCCTCTTAGGCCACTCCTCAGTCAGTTCAGCTCCTGCAGTTGGTACACAGCTTCCTATCTTGACAGAATACCTCTGAACTTAGCCCCCGTTCTTTGGCTCCAGACTCAGCTTCTTTTATTTTTTTTTAACTTAAAAAATATTTTATCATGGGGGGGGGGGCTGGAGAGATGGCTTAGCAGTTAAGCACTTGCCTGTGAAGCCTAAGGACCCAGGTTCAAGGCTCGATTCCCCAGTACGCACATAAGCCAGATGCACAAGTTGGCGCATGCATCTGGAGTTCATTTGCAGTGGCTGGAGGCCCTGGCGTGCCCATTCTCTCTCTCACTCTCTCTCTGCCTCTTTCTCTCTTCATCTGTCTGCAGCTCTCCAATAAATAAATAAAAATAAACAAAACAAAAAAATGTTTTTAAAAAAATATTTTATCGGAGAAGCGGACAGAGGCCCGAGGGAGACGGACACACGCTCCGGATTTCGCAGGCAGGGAAGTGCAGCCGCGTGGTTGAGGTGACGGGGAACTGAGCAACTCAGATCTTCTTGGCAAACCTGGTGCATCACCATGCTGGCTGCAAGGTTTGTGTGTCTCCGGACACTACCTTCCAAGGTTTTCCACCCAACTTTAACCAAGGCCTCCCCCGTTGTGAAGAATTCCATCACAAAGAATCAGTGGCTCCTGACACCCAGCAGGGAATATGCCACCAAGACAAGAATTGGGATCCGCCGTGGGAAAACTACCCAAGACCTGAAAGAAGCAGCATTTGAACCATCAGTGGAAAAAATATTTTAAATTGATCAGATGGGAAGGTGGTTTGTGGCTGGAGGGGCTGCTGTTGGTCTTGGAGCACTGTGCTTCTATGGCTTGGGACTGTCTAATGAGATTGGAGCTATTGAAAAGGCTGTAATTTGGCCTCAGTATGTGAAGGATAGAATTCATTCTACCTATATGTATTTAGCAGGAAGTATTGGGTTAACAGCTTTGTCTGCCTTGGCAGTAGGCAGAACTCCTGGTCTCATGAACTTCATGATGAGAGGCTCTTGGGTGACAATTGGTGCAACTTTTGCGGCCATGATTGGAGCTGGATTGCTGGTGCCTTCGTTACCATATGAGCCTAGCCTGGGCCCAAAGCATCTTGCTTGGATGTTGCATTCTGGTGTGATGGGTGCAGTGGTAGCTCCCCCGACGATCATAGGAGGGCCTCTGCTCCTTAGAGCTGCATGGTACACTGC
Organism: Dipus sagitta; assembly: GCA_036346955.1. NCBI lineage: Eukaryota > Metazoa > Chordata > Mammalia > Rodentia > Dipodidae > Dipus > Dipus sagitta. Next base: position 1,387,647 of record CM070773.1, on the reverse strand, counting down.
TGGCATTGTGGGAGGCCTCTCTACTGTAGCCATGTGTGCACCCAATGAGAAGTTTCTGAACATGGGGACACCTCTCGGAGTGGGCCTGGGTGTCGTCTTTGTGTCCTCTTTGGGATCTATGTTCCTTCCACCTTCCACAGTGGCTGGTGCCACTCTGTACTCAGTGGCAATGTATGGTGGGCTAGTTCTTTTCAGCATGATCCTCCTGTGTGACACTCAGAAAGTGATCAGACGTGCAGAAACAGCACCAGCATTTGGAGCTCACAAATACGATCCCATCAACTTGATGTTGAGAATCTAAATGGATACATTAAATATATTTATGCGAGTCACAACTATGCTAGCAACTGGGAACAGCAGAAAGAAATGAAAGGATGACTGTAGACATCTGTCTGCTGCATCGAATGTCTTGTTGCTTAGAAAGGCAAATAATCAATAGACTCTGTATAAGCAGCTTTCGTCGAGGTTTAGAAGAGAAGAACATGTCTCCATGTTTAATATGTTCAAGTAGTGTGGCCCCGCCCTCCAGGCTTCCTTTTTCTAGAGAATAAATTCAGTAGTTCTCTCCCAAGAAAGCACATAAATTTGTAACTGTCGTGTTTGAGTAAAAAAGCTTTAATGGTTGTGAAAGCTAAGATTTGTGTATGAGAATTTAAGTATTTTTAACTTAACATTAGCAACTAAGTGCATCTGTATATTTTGAGGCATGGAGAGTGTTGTAAGGGGTGTAGAGGTTTTCAGTGTTTGGGGTATAGCACTGATCATGCTGAGCCAGGAGACACGGATGCGGGACTTCTTCACCTCTGCTCTCCACATGTACTTCCATTGTTGGGACAGTTCAGAATGTCCATACTGAGAATCCCTGGTGGAATTCTGTATATGTGGGTTTTACTTTTAAGTCTCCTATAAACAAAGTCTCTTTATTTTCAAGATAAGAAGCTTCGAAGCATGGGGTTTGCTTATTTTCAAGTATAGAGATATATATTTGGTGAAGTTTATTGCATATGTTTGGATATCTGATTGAACGCATCCTTGCTTCCTCGTCTCTGACCTTTAACAGCCTTGTCACAAAAGCTAGATTGTGGTGCACACTGTGATAAGCAGAGTAGTTATTTTCTCTAAAGCTATGATTTTCGCACATTCTCTCTCAGACCAAACATAAAAGGGCAAAGTAAAACCGGTTGTCTTGTGTCTGAGTGTAATGAGGAACTGCTTCATGACTTTGACTTGGAACACTCTCCCTCCATACATTATTGCTTTTGTGACATTTTTTTTCTTTTCTTAATTTTTATTAACATTTTCCATGATTATAAAAAATATCCCATGGTACTACCCTCCCTCCCCCCCCCCACTTTCCCCTTTGAAATTCCATTCTTCATCATATCCCCTCCCTATCTCAATCAGTCTCTCTTTTATTTTGATGTCATGATCTTTTCCTCCTCTTATGATGGTCTTGTGTAGGTAGTGTCAGGCACTGTGAGGTCATGGATATCCAGGCTATTTTATGTCTGGAGGGAGGACGTTGTAAGGAGTCCTACCCTTCCCTTGGCTCTTACATTCTTTCCGCCACCTCTTCCGCATTAGACCCTGAGCCTTGGAAGGTGTGATCGAGATGTTACTCAGTACTCCAGTCACTTCTTTCCAGCACTATGATGCCTTCTGAGTCATCCCAAGGTCACTGCCATCTGAAAAGAGAAGATTCTCTACCCAAAGTGAGAGTAGTGTTAATATAAGGGTATAAATATTAAGAAAAGTGCTTACTGGGCAGTTTGATAAGCATAGTATATACATTTTTCCAGACATCAGCAGATGTTACACCCCTAGGGCTCATGACTACCCCTGTTTTAAGTTTTCAGTATCAGGGATGTATTCCCCCCCCCCCGGCTTTTGTGACATTTTTACATTTTTTTGATACAGAAGCTATTTTTGGAAGTCTTCAGCAAAGAAAAGCAAGAAGCCTGTGTGACAATTTAGATTGCTGTTTTTGAGAAATATTTATGCTAGTAATCCAGAAATAACTATTTTAACCATTTCAAAGTCCACAGAATGCTTATTTCTGAAATAAAAGTTCCAGCCAGAAAAAAAAATATTTTATCACTTATTTATTAGAGAGAGAGAATGGGTGCACCAGGACCTCTAGCCACTGCAAACGAATTCCAGATACATGCACCACCTTGTGCATCTGGCTTACATGGGTACTGGCAAATGAAACCTGGGTGTTTAGGCTTTGGAGGCAAGTGCCTTAACCACAGAGCCACTGCACCAACCCTTAACTTTTTTTTTGATATTTTATTTTTATTTATTTGTTTGAGAGAGGGGGGATACAGAAAGAGAATGGGTGCACCAGGGCCTCTAGCCACTGCAAACGAACTCTAGATGCATTGTACATCTGGTTTTACGTGGGTCCTGGGGAATTGAACCTAGGTCCTTTGGCTTTGCAGTAAGTGCCTTAACTGCTAAGCCACCTCTCCATTCCCTTTATTTTAACTTTTTATTGACAACCTCCATACATGCAGACAATATGCCATGATTATAATCCCTTCCCACCACGCTCCCTTTTTCCTCTCCCCTATCCCAGCTCCACTGAATTTCTTCTTTCCAAGTAGTCCCTCTTCTATTTTGACATTTTCTTCCTCTCCTATTATGTAGGTCTTGCATAGGTGTGGTGGTTTGAATAGGATAGATGGCCCCCAATATATTCAGTTGTTTATTTGTTTGTAGTTTGCATCTTTAGCCACCTGGCTGGAGGCAATGTCACTGGGTGGATCTTAAAGTGTGGTGGTGGGTTTCAGATTTCAATCTAAAGATATGCAAAGTGTGCTTAGCTGGAGTTCCTGAAGTGTGCTGTGTGGCTTTTGGCTTTAGGCTTGTGCTTCTCTCTCTCTCTGCTTGGTCCTGTGAAGGCAGGCCAGCTTCCTCTGCCATTTATGGAACTTCCCCTGGATCTGTAAGCTTCAATAAATATCTCTTCCTCCATAACTGTGCCTGGTCTGGAAGTTCATCTCAGTGAACCTGAAGCTGTCTGCTACAATAGGTAACTAAGCCACTGTGAGGTCATGAATGCCTCAATCTCCCTCTGAAGAAGCAATCCTAACTGCCATCAGGGAATTGTTGCAATGACTGATCTGTCTGGCTTCTTCAAGCTGAATGGAGTTGATGAGTATGGCAGTTGGGAAACCTCTCCAGTGGATCTATCTAAGGGACCTTGAAAGTGCATCGATAGAGTATGGAAAGACAGTCTTGGAAAAAACCACTGACGAGAAAGAATAAAAGCAAGGAATTAGGGGATATGAGCATTGAGTAAGTTGGGGCTCTTCAGGGTTCCCATTCTTATATACTTTCAGGTGTTGGAAGGCATCTGTGAGGACCCAGGTAGATGCAGTTGGGTTGTCACAGGACCATCTAAGTGTGAGCTGACTGTAAGAAGAAATAAAGTTAAAAGCAGCTGAGTACATAAGGTCTAAAGCTTAGCAGGGTTACTATTACTAGAAAGGATAGGCATACATCTCTTAAACAATGAAGATCCAGAAATCCATTTCTAAAGCTGTTCATGAAATGGTATGGACTATACCTGTTCTTGTAGATATTGTAGGGCAGATGATAATACATAATCACTAATACATAACTTGATAATGGCATAGATGTCACTCTGAGTAAGTACTTTACTTCCTGGATGTACTTTTCTTTCTGAGTACTAAAAAACAAGTAAATAGCCAAAATGTATCTCTCTATCCCCACCCCCGCCTCTCTGGGTGCACATGGATTGCGTGCCCTTAATCCCAGCACTTGGGAGGAAAAGGCAGGAGGATCACTGTGAGTTCAAGGCCAGTCTGAGACTACATAGTGAATTCCAGGTCAGCTTGGGCTAAAGCATAGAAGGAGACCCTACCTTGAAAACTGCCCCAAGAAAAGAAGAAAAAGATAGGTGACTTACACGAGTAACAGGAGGAACTGAAGAGATGACTTAGCAGTCAAAGCATTTGCCTGTGGAGCCAAAGTACCTAAGTTCAATTCCCCAGTACCCATGCAAGCCAAATGCACAAAGCGGTACATGCACCTGGAATTTGTTTGCAGTGCCTAGAGGCCCTGGTGTGCCCATTCTATCTATCTCTTTCACCCTGTCTTTCTCTAATAATAAATTGAAAGGTTTTTTTTGTTTTTTGTTTTTTGGTTTTTTTTTTTTTTGGTTTTTCGAGGTAGGGTCTCACTCTAGCCCAGGCTGACCTGGAATTCACTATAGAGTCTCAGGGTGGCCTCAAACTCACGGCGATCCTCCTACCTCTGCCTCCCAGGCACTGGGATTAAAGGCGTGCACCACCACGCCTGGCTGAAAGTTTTTTTTTTTAAGAGTAACAGGATTCTGTAGAAGTGTCCCTTCATCTCCTAGGCCTCCTTGATGTGAGAGCAGGGGCCAAAATATTGGCTGTCCTTTTTAGCTTCTGTGTCTCAACTGGTGGCTTCTACATATGATTATTAAGCACTTGGATGGACAGTTATACCAGTCTTGAACAAAAGCATGGATTTGTAAGTACAGGCAAAACATGGTAACAGCCTGGAGATAATTCTTCAAAACAAAACAAAAGAACTATTAGAGCAAAACAAAGTCTTGACACCACTGTGCATTTTTGTTGTTGTTGTTTTGTTTTTCAGAGATAGGGTCTCACTCTAATCCAGGATGACCTGGAATTCACTATGTAGTCTCAGGGTGGTCTCAAACTCATAGAGATCCTCCTGCCTCTGTCTCCCAAGTGGTAGGATTAAAGGAGTGCACCACCACACCCAGGTGTAACACCACTGTTTTGAGATATCATGAGAAATGTGTCCAAAAGTTAATTTAGTAACCTCAAGCATTATTATTACCTAGAGGCAGTCTGGCCTCAAACTCTTTTTTAATTTAATTGATTTATTTTAGAGAGAGAGAAAAAGAGGCAGACAGAGAGAGTGAATATGGCAGGGCTTCCTGCTACTACAAAGAAACTCCAGATGCATGCACCACCTTGTGTATCTGGTTTATGTGGGTACTGGGGAATTGAATCTGGATCCATAGGCTTTGCAGGCAAGTGCCTTAATCACTAAGCCATCTCTCCAGCCCATTTTTTTTTGGGGGGGGGTTGAGGTAGGGTCTTGCTCTAGCCCAGGCTGACCTGGAATTCACTATGTAATTTCAGGATGGCCTCAAACTCACGGCATTTCTCCTACCTCTGCCTCCTGAGTGCTGGGATTAAAAGCATACACCATTACACCCAGCTTCCCAGCATTTATTTTTATTTTATTTGTTTGAGAGAGAGAGAGAGAGAATGGCATGCCAGGGTCTCCAGCCGCTGCAAACAAACTCCAGACAGACACATGTGCAACCTTGTGCATCTTCCCAGCATTTTTAAACATGAGTTCTAGGGAGTCAAACTTTGTAGCTTCTCTATTCTACACACACACACACACACACACACACACACACACGTAAAACATAAAAATAAAGAGTTAAAGCCTATAGTTAGAGTGCTTTTCTAGTATGTACAAGGCCCTGGTTTCAATCCTCAGCAACACACACAGGCATACACATAAACACACACACTGAGCTTCAGGAGTGCACTAATTTTAGCAACAGATGAGGCCTGGGTTATAAGGGTGAAGTCTTATTCTTGTAAAAGGAAGGTTTTGTTTGCATACTATTAAAGGCCAACATTGGCCTCCATGTGCACACATGTGCACTCACACACATTTGGTTTTTGTTTTTTTTTCCTGAGGTAAGGTCTCACTCAAACCAAGGCTGACCTGGAATTTACTATGTAGTCTCAGGGTGGCCTCAAACAGCAATCCTCCTACCTCTGCCTCCTGAGTGCTGGTATTAAAGGCATGTGCCACCACACCCACCCACAAACATTTGGACATGCATACACACACACACATGCACACCACACATACAAAAAACATCTGCCCTGATCTTGCAAAAACATAGGCTTGTAGGACAAATGACTGAAGTCCATTTCCCATTTCTTCCTCCTCTTGTGCTCCAAGCAGGTTATGGGAAGCCAGCTGTGTCTTTCCTGTAGAACATTAGAAGAGACACATGTTCCTTCTTAGGCTTTAAAAATATTTTTTTCTTTATTTATTTGAGAGAAAGAGAGAGAGAGAGAAAGTAAGTAACCTCCTGCTACTTCAAATGAACTCCAGACACACAGTGCCACTCTGTGCATCTGGTTTTATATGGGTACTCGGGAATCAAACTTGAGCCATCAGGCTTTACAAGCAAACACTTCTAACTACTGAGCACTCTCTCTAGCCCTGGGCTAGAACTTTAAATGTAGTAACTGTGCACTATTTTTTATACTATTTATTTACTTGCAAAGAGAGAGAAACAAAGAGAGAGAATGGGCACACCAGGGCCTCTTGTCATTGCAAATGAGCACCGGATGCATGCACCACTTTGTGCATCTGGCTTTGCATGGGTACTTGGGAATTGAACCCTGGCCAGCAGGCTTTGCAAGCAAGTGCCTTTAACTGCTAAGCTATCTCCCTAGCCCCTCTTTCCCATTTTCTTGGCTAGATGCAGATGATGGGGCCCTAGGAGACAGGAGTTCACAAAATGGAATATAGTTGACTCCCTAAATCATCCTATGAAGGAAGCCTACTTAAAATAACTAGGAACACCTAAGACTACGAATGGAAAAAGAGTAAGTGTGTAATGTTTGAAACATTCCACATTCTTTATTTTTTAATTTTGTTTATTTTTTATTTATTTATTTGAGAGCGACAGACAGAGACAAAGAGGCAGATAGAGAGAGAGAGAATAGGCACGCCAGGGCCTCTAGTCACTGCAGACGAACTCCAGACATGTGCACCCCCTTGTGCATCTGGCTAATGTGGGTCCTGGGGAATCGAGCCTCAAACCAGGGTCCTTAGGCTTCACAGTCAAGCACTTAACCGCTAAGCCATCTCTCCCCTATTTTTTTTTTTTTTTGAGGTAGGGTCTCACCACTCTAGCCCACGCTGAGCTGTAGTCTCAGGGTGGCCTTGAACTCATGGCAATCTGCCTACCTCTACCTCCTGAGTGCTGGGATCAAAGGCATGTGCCACCAAGCCTGGTTTACATATTCTTTTTTTTTTTTTTTTTTTTTTTTTTTTTTGAGAGAGAGAAAGAGGGCACCAGGGCCTTCAGCTGCTGCAGACGAACTCCAGACACCCCCTTGTGCACATGTGCTACATTGTGTACTTGTGTCACCATGTGTCTGGCTTACATGAGACCTGGAGATTTGAACATGAGTTCTTAGGCTTTGCAGGCAAGCACCTTAACCACTAAGCCATCTCACTAGCCCTACACATTTTTTAAACCAACTGTACTACACAACCTGCTCCATCCATAAGAAAAGATAAAGATATATTAACACACTAAAATATTACACAAGCTATAATTTTAAAAAGGGCTTCTTACAATTATGAATAAATCCCAAAAATACTGTCTAGAAAAGGTTAAGTTTTTAAGTGTAGCATTAGAGGTATTTCAAGTAATTTTTTTTACTTTTTTTTCCCAGTACTAACAATTGAACCTAGGGCTTCACACTTGTTATGCAAGTACTCTACCACTAACCTCACTCTTTTAAATTTTTGAGACAGTCTCTAAAAGTTGTGATTTTTCCTGCCTTAGCCTTCCAAGTACTTGGGATTACAGCACTGCACCACAAGGCCTAGTTATACTTTATTTGTGAAAATGGACAGTGAGTTGGAGCTTTCTACATTTCTTTTTTTTTTTTTTTTTTTTGTTCTTTTTTTCTTTTAGGTTGTTTCAAGGTACGGTCTTGCTATAGCCCAGGCTGACCTGGAGTTCATTATGTTATCTCAGGGTGGCCTGGAACTCACAGCAATCCTCCTACCTTGGCCTCCCAAGTGCTGGGATTAAAGGCATGAGTGACAATGTCTGGCCTGCTTTCTACATTTCTGAAAGCCAATTTTTTTAAAGTTTACAATATGAAAGAATAACATATCTTTCCTATATCCTTCCTTTCCATCTCCCTTCTCCCCCAGGTAAGGTTTCATTCTAGCCCAGGCTGACCTGGAACTCACTCTGTAGCCCCAAGATGGTCTCAAACTCAAGCAGATCCTCCTGTTTCTGCCTCCCAAGTGCTGGGATTAGAGGTGTGTGCCACCACTCCCAGCCCCATCTCCTTCCTAAAGGCAACACTTCAGGTGTTTCTCAAGGCGCACTCACACTTTTAACTTTCTCTCCTGTAGTCATTTCTTCTGTGGTATGGCATATGGTATCATTGTGCATACAGATTCCAAATGTTTGAACCAACATCATTATTCATTGTCTCCTGTCTCTCTTGCCAGCTTTGTTTTCCTTTCCACTATTTATATTCTCTTATCATTTCCCAACTATACAATCACCATGTACAGATTTTTTGTTTGTTTGTTTTGTTTTCCAAGGTAGGGTCTCATTCTAGCTCAGGCTGACCTGGAATTCACTATTTAGTCTTAGAGTGTCCTTGAACTCATGGTGATCCTCCTACCTCTGCCTCCCAAGTGCTGGGATTAAAGGCGTGCGCCACCACAGCTTCAGATTTCTCTTAATTTACCAACCTTGCTCCCATTTTAGAGCCTTTTAGATTCACTTCTGCCCCTGCCTGGGACATTTCTTTCCCTGCTGCTTGTTCAATAGGTTTTATCACTCAAGTCTAGCCTAATGTTTACCTCACCCACTTTCTATAACATTAGCCTGTTTAAAATTTCCTTCATAAATTAGTAACTCATTCAGAGTAGCTGTATTTTTGGCACTTATGATAGCCTTAGGCTAGAACAGTGATTTATTGGAGTGTGAATCGTAGTCTAGAGTGATGATCCTACATTGTCCAATGGCCACAAACAACTTCAAAGTGATTTTCCAAATAGATCATTTCCAGTATGACAGGCAATCCAAATTCTTTCCCAGTAGAAACCTACTATAGTAACCAAAGCAGAGTTCTTCCAGATCTTATTTCATCCATTTATGTAAAAATTATTTTGAATTTATTCTTGACTTGGTATCTTTGGGTTGGCTCAGTGTGACCTTTAGGGCCTCTGTTCTTTCGTGCACTGATTACAAGTACAATTGACCCCCACACTCTTCTGGCAGTCGCTGTCTCCCCCTGATTAAGGCTTCTAGATACCACTGCTCCGTCTTCAGCTGCTGTATCTGCTTTTCTAACTTCAGTTTGATAGCCTCCAGCTTGTGGTATTCCTGACTTAGCTGCCATAATTCCTTCATTAGCTCCTGGTTCTCTCTGCTGACCTCACGGCAAAAATCAGAATAAGCCTTCTTGGCTGTCAGCTTCAAGGCCTTGACCTTCCTGTTAAGTTCCCCTGTGTTTCTGCCTCTCAGCCACAGCTTGTCTAGTTCACTCATTTGTCTGTCTAGTCGTGCCTTCTGTTGCAGGAACTGCAGGTGTGCCTCCCGGTCCTTGACAACTGCCTCAGCTTTGACCTTCTCCTTCTCTTTCAGTAACATCTGTACCTTCATTTCCTGACTCTCCTTCACTAAGGAAATGTGCCTCATTGCCTGTAACTGCTGCTTCAGGATGGACTGGGTCTTTCTGCCCTGCAAGAGCTGTGCTTGAAGGTCTGCAGTTCGCTGGGCATACAGGCACACTAATGCTTGTCTCCGGTGCTCCAAGTCCTCACACTCGTGGAAATACTGCCTCCACAGCTCTTCATGTTTCTTTTTACATTGATCATTTTTCTTGCTCAGGTATTTCAAAAAGGAGTTGTTCTCAGCCTCCTCACGTAACTTTTCCTCTTGGAGTTGCCTGCTACCCTGCAGCAGCCATTCCTGGTGGGTTCGCGCTTCCTGGATAAGCTTGTCCAACTTCTTCAGTGCCTTCGTTGTCCTCTCTTTTACCCTGTTCTCCAATTTAGTTAGCCTCTCTGGCTTGAAATATTCCTTCAGAATAGTAAGATAGGTTGACTGTGGACAGTCACTTCTGAGCCTCATAGCTGACCTGAAGAAGAAATGAGACATTCCTTTATCTGCTCCTAGGGATAATCTAGAAAATAATCAAAAACCAACCTGAGCCAGGTATGGTGGCACACACCTTTAAACCCAGCACTATGAAGGCAGGGGTAGGAGTTTCACTGTGAGTTCAAGGCCAGCCTGGGACTATAGAGCAAGTGTCAGGTCAGCCCAGACTACAGTGAGACTCTATCTTAAAAAAAAAAAAAAAAAAAAAAAAAAAAGCAGGGTATAGTGGCACATGCCTTTAATCCCAGAACTGGGGAGGCAGAGGTAGAAGGATTTCTGTGAGTTTGAGGTCACTCTGAGACTACATAATGAATTCCAGGTCAGCCTGGGCTAGAGCAAGACACTACCTCTAAAATTAAAAAAAAAAAAAAAAAAAAAAAAACAGGACTAGAGAGATGGCTTAGTGGTTAAGGCACTTGCCTCAAAGCCTAAGGACCCAGGTTCCGTTCTGTTTGATTCTTTAGTACATACGTAAGCCAGAGATGTCAGGGCCTCTAGCCATTGCAACCTCAAGATGCACCTGGAGTTTGCAATGGCTCAAGGCCCTGTCACACTTGTGTTCTCTCTCTCCTTCCCTATCTACCTCTCTCTCTGAAATAAATAAATTGATAAAATATTTAAAACACACACACACACAAACAAACAAAAACTAGGTGTGGTGGTGCACGCCTCCAATCCCAGCACTCGGGAGGCAGAGGTAGGAGGATCACCGTAAGTTCCAGGCCACCCTAACTACATAGAGAATTCCAGGTCAGCCTGAGCTAGAGTGAGACCCTACCTCAGATTAAAAAAAAAAAAAAAAAAAAAAAAGCTAGGTGGGGTGTCACACACCTTTGATCCCAGCACTTGGGAGGCAGAGGTAGGAGGATAGCACTGAATTTGAAGCTACCCTGAGACTACATAGTGAATTCCAGGTCAGCCTGAGCTAGAGCAAGACCCGACCTCAAAAAACAAAATAAAACAAAAAAACATGGTCTCTGGCCGGTAAATCCCAGGCCCAGAATTAGGTTGCCCCTCACAATGAGCTAAAAGATAAGACCCTATTGTTGAAGACACCACAGGCTGTGATCACAGGACATCAGAATACCACGCCAGAACAGAGAGGGAAATGAGCTCCCTCCTGGCTAGCCCTCATGGTGGTGGAAAGCCCTATAGGAGCCTCTGAAAGAGAATGATCACCAACAGCATGAATAAGCAGGGGACCCTGCAGACTGCAAACTCAGTGAGCTAGACAAGATTTACATACCTGACTTCTGGTTAAGATGGTGGCATAGGAACCATGCCAAAGCAGCCTAGGGAAGAAAAAGCCAAAAAAAAAAAAAAAAAAAAAAAGCAGCAAAATACACTCTTCCACTAAAAAGTGAGGTGTATCAGAAATTACTAACTGCAGCAGAGAAGTAGGAGAGATCCAGAGTATCTACATCCCACAGAAGCAGGCAGAAGTGGCTCCAGCAGTGGGGTCACCAGGCCCATGGGCCCACAGCTGCAAGGCTTGGCTTGAGCCACAGGAAGAGCCAGGTGAGGGGATTGTCCACTCACAACAGAGCTCCTCGCAAACTCAAATGTGAAGGGAGGACCACAGCAACCAATGGAGGAGCAGCTCAAGAAGTAGAGGATCAAGTGGACCAGTGGGAGAACTAGAGCCACCATCCACAGCCTCTCCTCCACCACTGCCAGATCAAGTGCCAGCAATCACCAGAGACCTGGGGAAGGGAGTGCACCTACACAGCACCCAGCACTGGCAACCAGAGCAGTGATCCATCAACCCAGCCAGCCTACCTGAACCCACAGCACAGCAAAGAGGGACCCAAACAGGAACACAGCATAACTAAGACCAAAGTCATCCCAAAAGGTAACTGGGATTACACCAGGTCAGTACCCACCAAATAAACCTGGTATATAGGCCTGAATTGAAAGTGCTACTTGCACCTTCTATGTCAGGATAAATTCTATGTTCAATCTAATGGATGGTCGAATTTGCCATTCTCAAATAAGCTATATTTGGGGCTTGTCATTTGTTGCTTCCTGATTTATATAGTGTCTTTGTTTCCCTTCTGTTGTTCATTAGGGGAGGGTCTCACTTGGTCACAAGCTGACTTGGAACCCTCAACAGACCAGAAATCTTAGCCTCCTAATTGACAGGATTAAGGGTGTGGGGCAACACACATCCTAAGGGACTGTGACTTTGTTAGAGGATCTGGTTGTCATAATAAATGCTCTATGCTGTTTTTCATTGAACGTGTACATTGTTTAGTTAAATTTTAGAATCTTCCTGCGTTTTGTTCTACTCATCCTACTTGAATACTCTCATAGCAGGCAAACCTAACATCTAGGGTCACTTTTGTAGATACTCTGAGAGTCTTAAGAACCACACTAGCACCTTAAGCTCCTACCCTGAAGATATATAACATTAGATTGATTGATACATCTAATAATACTGCAGCTAATTAGAAAATCCAAGCATTAAATTAACCCAAGATGAAAAAATATGTACATTATAACACAAGAAACACCAAAAATCCAGAAAATATAAATCCACCAAAAAGTAGTAATGCATCAGAAATGACCTCCAGTGAGAATGATTTAGAGGAAATGCCTGAGAAAGATTTCAAAAGAGTGATTATAACTATGTTCAAAGAAGTCAAAGAGGAAATCAAAGGAATCAAAGAGGAGATCAAAGGAATCAAAGAAGACACAGGAAGCCATTTTAATGAAATAAAGAGGTCAATACAAGATATAAATAAGGAAATAGAAATAATAAAGAAAAACCAGTCAGAATTACTAGTAATGAAGAACACAGTCAATGAAATAAAAAACTCTGTAGAAAATCTCACCAGTAGAATGGATGAAGGAGAGGACAGAATATCTAAACTAGAAGACCAGGTGGCAGATCTAATACAGTCCAACGAAGAGACAGACAAACTAATAGGAAAGTATGAATGGGAATCTCAAGACATTCGGAACACAATGAGAAGATCAAACATAAGAATTCAAGGTATTGTAGAAGGAAAAGAATTTCATTCCGAAGGCACTGTAGGCATTTTCAACAAAAATCATAAAAGAAAACTTTCCCAAATTGGGAAAGAGATGCCAATGCAGATACAGGAATCCTTTAGAACATCAAACAGACAAAACCTGGAAAGAACCTCTCCTCACCATATTATAATTAAACTACCAAACATACAAACCAAAGAAAAAATATTGAAAGCAGTTAGAGAGAAAAATCAAGTTACATACAAAGGCAAGCCTATCAGGATTACAGCAGATTACTCAACAGAAACTTTAAAAGCCAGAAGGGCTTGGAGTGATGCATTCCAAGTTCTGAAAGATAGCAGCTATCAACCAAGGTTACTTTATCTTGCAAAGCTATCCATTCAAATAGAGAAATAAGGACATTCCACAACAAAAGCAGGCTAAAGAAATATTTGAAGACAAAAACCAGCTCTACAGAAAATACTTGAAAGAATCCTCCGTGCTGAAGAGAAAGAAAAGCACATATATAAGGAACCTGGAAAAAACAAACCACATTCAAATACTAGTTAATACAAGAGAGCAAAGGTAAAACCAGAAGTACTACAAAAAAAAAAATGGCAAAAATAAATACACACCTTTCAATAATATCTCTTAATATCAACGGCCTCCATACCCCAACCAAAAGTCATAGGTTTGCAGACTGTGTTAAAAAGCATAATTATTCAATTTGTTGCCGCCAAGAAACCCGTCTTTCTACAAAGGAAGTACACTATCTTAGGGTGAAAGGTTGGAAAATGGTGTTTCAAGTAAATGGGCCTAGAAAACAAGCAGGGGTTGCTATCCTAATATCTGACAAGGTAGACTTCAGTCCAACATTGGTTGGGAAAGATAAGGAAGGTCACTTTATATGGATTAAAGGCACACTCCAACAGAAGGACATTATAATTCATGTACCTAACATGGGAGCTCCCAACTTCACCAAACAAATGCAATTAGAACTGAGGTCACAGATAACACCAAACACAGTTGTAGTGGGGGACTTCAACACCCCACTCTCATCAACTGACAGATAATCCCAGAAAAAAAAAATAAACAGAGAGGCATCTGGATTAAATGAGGTCATAGAAGAAATGGACCTAACAGATATATACAGGACATTTCATCCAAATGCTGCAGAACACACATTCTTTTCAGCAGCACATGGAACATTCTCTAAACTAGACCATATATTAGCACATAAAGCAAATCTTAACAAATTAAAATAATTCCTTGCATTCTATCTGATCACAGTGGAATCAACCTATAAATCAATAGCAAGAAAAGCTATACAGCATACACAAAATCATGGAAACTAAGCAATCCACTACTAAATGATGAATGGGCCAATGAAGAAATCAAGAAGGAAATCAAAAAATTCACAGAGTCAAATGATAATGAGAACACAGCATACCAAAACCTTTGGGATACAATGAAGGAAGTCCTAAGAGGGAAATTTATAGCTTTAAGTGCCTATATTAAGAAATTAGAAAGGTTGCAAGTAAACATCCTAATGCCACACCTTAAATCCTTGGAAAAAGAACAAGGCAAACCAAAAATCAGTAGATGGAAAGAAATAATAAAGATTAGGGCAGAAATTAATGAAATAGAAACCAAAAACAATCCAAAGAATCAATGAAACAAAAAGTTGGTTCTTTGAAAGGATAAACAAGATTGATAAACCCTTAGCAAATCTGACCAAAAGAAAGAGAGAAGAGACACAAATTAATAAAATTAGAGATGAAAAAGGCAACATAACAACAGAGAAATTCAAAAAATCATAGGGATATACTATAAGAACATATACTCCACAAAGTTTGAAAATCTGAAAGAAATGGATGATTTCCTTGATTTATATGACCTACCTAAATTAAATCAAGATGAGATTAGTCACTTAAATAGACCTATAACAAGCATGGAGATCCAAGCAGTTATCAAAAATCTCCCAACTGAAAAAAGTCCAGGCCCAGATGGATTCACTGGTGAATTTTACCAGACCTTCAGAGAAGAACTAACATCAGTGCTTCTTAAACTTTTCCATAAAATAGAAAAAGAAGGAATCCCACCAAACTCCTTGTACAAAGCCAGCATCACCCTGATACCAAAACCAGGCAAAGATAGAACAAAAAAAAGAAAATTACAGACCAATCTCCCTCATGAACAGAGATGCAAAAATTCTCAACAAAATATTGGCAAACAGAATACAAGAATATATCAGAAAGATCATTCACCCTGACCAAGTAGGCTTTATCCCAGAGATGCAGGGATGGCTCAACATACGCAAATCGATAAACGTAATACATTATATAAATGGACTGAAGGACAAAAATCACATGATCATCTTATTAGATACAGAGAAAGCATTTGACAAAAATACAACATCCCTTCATGATAAAAGTCCTACAGAGACTAGGAATAGAAGGAACATATCTCAACATTTGTTGAGCTATTCATGACAAACCTACAGCCAATATATTACTAAATGGGGAAAAACTTAAAGCTTTTCCACTAAAATCAGGAATAAGACAAGGGTGTCCACTATACCCACTTTTATTTAATATAGTACTGGAATTCTTAGCCATAGCAATAAGGCAAGAGACACATATAAAAGGGACACAAATTGGAAAGAAAGAGATCAAGTTATCATTATTTGCAGATGACATGATTCTATACATAAAGGACCCTAAAGACTCTACTAGCAAACTGTTAGAGCTGATAAACACCTATGTAGTAGGATACAAAATAAACACACACAAATCAGTAGCCTTCCTATATGCTAACAACAAACAGAGGATGAAATCAGAGAAGCACTCCCATTCACAATTGCATCAAAAAAAATTAAGTACCTTGGAATAAACCTAACACACAGGAGCTGTATATTGTTATTAGAAAATTTTCAGTGCCAGGGATGGGATACCTTCCAGTGAGTTGTTGGCCAGGGAGGACCCTGATGCCCCCAAAACATTACAGGCCATTGCCAAGGCCCTTGTTTTCCCACCAGGAATAGATGTTAAGACCCTATTGCTGAAGACTCCACATACTTGGGCTACAAGGCCACTGAAAAATCCTGCTGGAACTGAGCTGATAACCTCCTCCATATAGACCAGCTGACAGAAAGCTAGAAGAAGCCATTCTGTATGCAGTTCAATGGGAGAGAGAGAGAGAAATCACCAGTGGAGATACCCAACAGTGGACACTGCAAGCCTTATATTTGGCCAAACAGGCCAAATGAGCCAACAGGTGCAATAGTGGCATGTCTGTCATGGTAGAAACCAACTGCCCTCTAATTGGACTGGAGGCCCACTCCATAGGAGGGAATACATCCCTGATACTGAAAACCTACAACAGCGGTAGCCATGAGCCCTAGGGGTGTAATATCTGCTGCTGTCTGGCTAAATGTATATATTATGCTTATCAAATTTCCCAGTAAGCACTTCTCTTAATGTTCATACCCATATAGTAATGCTACTCTCACTTTTGGTGAAGAACCTCTCTTTTCAGATGGCAGTGACCTTGGGATGACTCAGAAGGCACCATGGTGCT
Organism: Dipus sagitta; assembly: GCA_036346955.1. Taxonomy (NCBI): domain Eukaryota; kingdom Metazoa; phylum Chordata; class Mammalia; order Rodentia; family Dipodidae; genus Dipus; species Dipus sagitta. The sequence continues at coordinate 1,371,107 of CM070773.1, read as the reverse complement.
GAGAAGAAGTGACAGAGGAGTGTTCAGCACTGAAATATCTCAATCACACATCCCAAGGCTCAGGGTCTAATGTGGAAGAGGTGGCGGAAAGAATGTAAGAGCCAAAGGAAGGGTAGGACTCCTTACAATGTGCTCCTCCAGACACAAAATGGCCTGGATATTCATGACCTCACAGTGTCTGACACTACCTACACAAGACCATCATAATAGGAGGAAAAGATGATGACATCAAAATAAAAGAGAGACTGATTGAGAGGGGGAGGTGATATGATGGAGAATGGAGTTTCAAAAGGGAAAGTGGGGAGAGGGAAGGCATAACCATGGGATATTGTTTACAACCATGGAAGTTGTTAATAAAAAATAAATTAATTATAAATAATTATATACCTGTGCAACAATGGCACACAGCCTCTGCAGGTAACCAACTGTTCCCTGAGAGGACATGAGACCTGCACAGTTGGAGAGAACTCATATCGTGTATTGGAAACCAAGTCAGAACCCCATGGTCGGGAAACTCAGACTTCAGAGAGAAGCCCCCATGCTCTCTGGAGAACAAGCACACCAAAATAACTCTCTTTTTCTTTTTTTTCTTTCTTTCTTTCTTTTTTTTTTTTTTTTTTTTTTTTGAGGTAGGGTCTCACTCTGGGTCCAGGCTGACCTGGAATTAACTATGTAGTCTCAGGGTGGCCTCGAACTCTCAGCGATCCTCCTACCTCTGCCTCCCGAGTGCTGGGATTAAAGGCGTGCGCCACCACGCCCGGCCAAAATAACTCTCAAAGAACTTTGTATTTTTATTTATTATTATTATTATTATTTTTTTTTTTTTTTTTTTGGTTTTTCGTTGTAAGGTCTCACTCTAGCTCATGCTGACCTGGCATTCAGTATGTAGTCTCAGGGTGGCCTTGAACTCACAGTGATCCTCCTACCTCTGACTCCCAAATGCTGGGATTAAAGGCATGAGCCACCATGACAGGCCTTTTTGTTTTTCGAGGTAGGGTCTCTCTCTAGCCCAGACTGACCTGGAATTTGCTCTGTAGTCTCAGAGTGGCCTTCAACTCACAATGATCCTTCTACCTCTGACTCCCAAGTGCTGGACTAAAGGTGTGTACCACCATGCCCAGCCCTCAAAATAACTTTGCATACTCACTTTAAAACAAGCTGCTGTCACTCGTGGTGAGAAAATGTTTATTTTACAGATAGCAGAGAAAATGGAGGAGAACTAAGATCCATCTATAAGACAAGAAGATAGCCAACTACCCACCATGAGACATTAACACCATTACCACATCTGCCGGGGCCCAGGAGAAATTGCAGAGGAAGTGACAACATGAATATTCTCTTACTGCTAGCCTGACAACCAGATCCAAGTCGATAGTGACAGATATGAGGATCAATCAAAACCTATCAAAAGGCACCATAATGCTGAGAAGTGACAGTGGAGTGTTCAGCACTGAGACATCTCTATCACACCTTCCAAAGTTCAGGGTCCATTGCAGAAGAGGTGGTGGAAAGAATGTAAGAGCCAAAGAAAGGGTAGGACTGCTTACAATGCACTCTTCCAGACACAAAATGGCCTGGATATCCATGACCTCGCAGTGCCTGACACTACCTACACAAGACCTTCATAACAGGAGGAAAAGATGATGACATCAAAATGACAGAGTTTAATTGAAAGTGGGAGAAGATCTGATGGAAGCCACCTTAGTTTTTCAAGGTAGGGTCTCACTCCAGCCCAGGCTGACCTAGCCTGGATGTGAGAGGGGGAGAATGAGGGTGGGGGAGGAATTTATCATGGTTTACTGTCTATAATTTGGAAGTTGTCAATAAAAAGTTAAAAATATATATACATCAAAGCAGAAATCCAGAGGCTATAGAAAACTCAACACTAAATCACACTGCCAACAGGCCAGGCATGGCTCAGGGAATATTGTGGAAGAAGGGGCAGAAAGACTGTGAGAGCCACAGAGTGGGTAGGAATACCCTGGGGCACTGTCCTCCCACTTCCCCCAAGGACTGACTGAGGCCCTTCATGACCTATAACCCCACTGAGAGTGCCCCAGGGAAACAGGAGCAGGAGCAAAGGGATAAAAGAGTATAACCTGTTACATATATAAAATAGAATTGATAAACAAAACAACCTGAATTCGGCATGGTTGCACACACCTTTAATCCTAGCACTGGGGAGGCAGAGGTAGGAGGATCACAGTGAGTTCAAGGCCACCCTGAGACTACGTAGTGAATTCCAGGTCAGCCTGGGCTAGAGTGAGACCCTACCTTGAAAAACTAAGTAAATAAATAAAATAAAATAACTTATGTTTTCAGTACCCATTGGGCTGGATAGACGGCCCACTGTGTTCCGGACACTATGCAAGGCATGGGAGAGACAGCTTGGTACAAAGATGAGTAATGTAGTGCAGTCCACTATGCTTTCACCACAACTCACTCCTCCCCAAATTATTGTCTTGATTTTTAAAAAGGTGGAAGGGGGTTTGGAGAGATGGTGCAGTCGATAAAGCACTGGCCATCAAACTGGCTTCTGTAATCCCAGCAGCTGAGGAGGAGATAGGAGGCAGTGACAGAAGAATTCCCTGCAATCTCTGAGGGGAGGGAGGTCCAGAGAAACCCTGCCTCCAAATAAATGTTTAAAACACAGGTAAAGAGCCGGGCGTGGGGGCGCACGCCTAATTTAATCCCAGCACGCGGAGGCCAAGGTGGGAGAATTGCTGAGAGTTTGTGGCCACCCTGAGACTATATAGTGAATTCCAGGTCAGCCTGAGCGAGAGCGAGACCCTACCTCGAAAAATCAAAAAATTTTAAAAAATAAATAAAAATATTTTTTTTAAAACCCGGGTACAGGCTTTAACTTGCTGATGATTTATCATTTTCAAGTGTCAGAGCCTGAGCACGAAAGCTACAGGGGCCAAGGAGACGGAAGCAGGACGTGCCCTCGGCCTTCCTTCGGCCCAAGGTGAGCGCCTTCCTGCGGTACGTACGCGCTGCGCCGAGCCCCAGCTTCAGCAGGGCAAGTGTGGGGTTCGCTGGGCGTCTTCGCCCTGGGACCAGCGATAGGTGCTGGCCCTTTGGCGGTAACAGGGCGGCTTGCAGGATGCTCCAGAGATCTCTTTTCTACTCTGTGGTCCCCAGGACCCGGCGGGACCCGGCGCGCTCCGCGGTCACGTGACGCCGTCCCCTCCCCCGAGGCCACATCAGCCCTTGCAGCCGGCCGGGTGGTTGTCGTGCCCCGGAGCCTCGGACCCCCGGGCTTCGACGTGCCTTGACCTTGGGGTCGCATCTCCTCTCCCTCACTCCCAGAAGCAGGGCTCAGGATCTCTATCCCACGATGACCGATCGGCCTCTTCCCACCCCTCCCCCCGCGTCTCAGCCCCCCCATCACCCCCGCGAAGACGCCCCGGCCTCCTGCCGCGCACTGAGCCTGTGCTTTGAGCCCGAATATTCTTTGCATAATGGCCTCATGGAATATCATGGAAGTCTCTGTAGTGACGCGGTGTCTCTATGGCGAGGGGCCCACTGAGTCTTGAGATTGCGTGGGTCTTCTGCCACCCCCTGTGGGCCCATTGGTGCTGAGAACAGAAGGGTCCAGAAAAACCACCCTGGTCCATGCGAGCACCTGAAGGAGGCGCGGGTGAGAGGCTGTCTGTCTCCGGAGCGAGGAGGCCTCGGCTGGTGCAGAGTTGGGGCGTGTGTCTTCTGGGGAATTGGCATCCACTCCAGGTCCTTCCTCCCGGAATCCTGCAACCCCAGCCTGGGCAGTGAAGACTGGCAAGAGTAAGCCCTACTGCTGTTCGGAAATTGTCTTGATTTAAGGTTATCTTGAGCCAAATACAGAGTATGGTCTCAAGTTTTAGGTAGTGAAGCAGAGCCTGTATCGTTTTCTAAGCAAGGGGATACAGCAAAAATGAAATTAGCAAGGATCTTGCTTTTATGAACTAAATGTTTCGGTGAAAGAGGAAAACCCTAGAGGTGCACGTGGAAAGAAAGTAAAAACATGATGGGCAGTTAGGGGAGACTCAGATGGGTGATAAAGAAAGACAGCATTTGAACTAAGTTACCTGTTGGGCAGTCACAGCAGGTGGATACTTCCGGTAGAAGGAAATAGTTCCAACTCTACAGGCACCGTCGTAAAGGAATGGAAGGTCTCTGGTCCTTTGTTCATCACCCATAACCCTCTCCCCATGGGTCTGCAGAGGCTCACAGGGCACCTGCACAGCCAAGGCTCTCCGCCTTATGTGATCAACCTGGACCCAGCCGTACATGAAGTCCCCTTTCCTGCCAATATTGGTGAGTGAACTGTCCGGGCACCTGTGTGAAGTGTCTCACAGAGCATGGAAAGCCTGCAGTCAGGCAGTCCTCAGTGCCTTGTTTTCTGTTTTCCTTCTAAATTATCTGTTTATTTCCTTTGAATTTGTTTGAGTCCCTGATCTAGCCGCCGCCTTCTTCTCCTTTTTTTTTTGGTTTTTGGAAGTACGATCTCGCTGTAGCCCAGGCTGACCTGGAATTTTCACTGTAGTCTCAGGGCTTGAATTTACAGTGATGCTATCTCTGCCTCCCAGGTGCGTGTGTGCCACCATGCCTGGCCTCTTTTGTCCTTTTTATCCACCCTTGTCTCTTCCCCTTTCTGACCCTAGTGGGTGAAGCTTCCCAGGTTTTTTTGTTTGTTTGTTTGTTTTTTGGTTTTTCGAGGTACGGTCTTACTCTAGCCCAGGCTGACCTGGAATTCACTATGGAGTCTCAGGGTGGCCTCGAACTCACGGCGATCCTCCTACCTCTCCCTCCTGAGTGCTGGGATTAAAGGCGTGCGCCACCATGCCCGGCTTAGTTTCTGGAGGTAGTGTCTGGCTCTAGCTCAGGCTGACCTGGAATTCACTATGTACTCTCAGGGTGGCCTCGAACTCACAGTGATCCTCCTACCTCTGCCTCCTGAGTGCCAGGATTTAAAGGTGTGAGCCTCCTTTACTATTTCTAATGGAAATAGTACTGTTTCTGATGGATGAATGACAAGAGCTGTAATCAAGGGTCCTGACAGAAGCACCCTTCTCTTTTCCTTGTAGTTACAGAGGAAAACCACGAGCCAGCATTTCAAGATTTTATGCAAGTCAATGACAAAGTACGGAAACAGAAACAGCAAATGGGACTTTCATGAAGTTGAGGGCTGGAGAGATGACTCAGCAGTTAAAAATGCTTTCTTGCAAAGTCTGTCCACCTGGGTTCAATTCCCCAGTACTCAAGTAAAGTGGTGTATGTGTCTACAGTTTGTTTGCAGTGGCACGAAGCCTTGGCACGCACATGCTCAGTCTCTCTGTCTGCCTCTTTCTCCCTCTCTCTTGAATTATTTATGCTTTTTGAGGTAGAGTGAGAGAAAGAGGGAGTGGGAGAGAGAGAGGGAGAAAGTATGGGCATACCAAGGCATCCTACCACTCACTACAAATGAACTCCAGATGCATGCAGGAAGGGACTGACCTGGAATTCACTCCGTAATCCAGGCTAGCCTCAAACTCACAGTGATCCTCCTACCTCAGCCTCCTGAGTGCTGGGCTTACAGATATGAGTCACCAAGTCTGGCAAGAAAAAATTTTAAACTTTTTTACTGATATCTTTCATACTTATAGACAATAAACCATGACAATTCCCTCCCCTTTCCCACTTCTCCCTTCACAAAAAAAAAAAAAAAAATTAAGTTTTCTTAAGCATGCCTGTAGGATTCGGGAAGCAGAGGCAAGTCCCAGAAAGCTAGGAATCTAGTTACTCAACTTTCTAGATACCTCTATTTCTGGCCTTCCCTTCATGTCACAGGAAACCTCTGGCACACTGGTACCATATTCACACTGTGTAAGTCATCTGTACACAGGTGGTTTCCCCAGACACCACCATTCCCAACAGCAACACACACACATACACACACATACACACGGGACTTAAGGGCTCCCACAAACCCAGGGTGACTTTCCTACATCCCCCACACTGAAAAGTTGTGAAGTGACTAGAAATTTCTGGGGCATTCTTGACAGTGACTGTGCATAGAACACACACCAGAAGACAACCACTCAGGGATGAGGCGAGAGGCTCAGGTGAGCTAGGGACAGTGGCTCTGGTCAAGAGAAAAGACAGCAGGGAGCCAGGAAGACAGAACTGAGCAGAAGCTCCAAGTCAGTCCCAGGAGGGTCAGGCATGTGGGATCTAGCTCTCTTTCACCTCAAAAACCTGGAGCATGTGTCTGTGAGCTCCCAAGCCACAAGAGTTTGTCTGGCAGCCTAGGAAATGACCTAGGGCTGCCAGGGCCAGAACCAGGGTGGTGTGCCATCTCAAGGCTAGCTAGACCAAGCAGAGTGGTATTGACCACTGAGCAGAACTAGAGAACTCTCTGAACTCGGACTCTGTGTGTGTGTGACAGGTGCTCTTTGGCAGTCACCCTCAGTGAGCTCTAAGCACCCAAGTGAACGCTTGGATTTCTGCAGAATGTAGTTACCAAGTGGAGCTTTGCTCCCACGGATGGGCTTTCAGAAACTGGGCAAAAGTGACAAATTTATAAGATTTCTTTGTAACAAGGACCTCTTAAACTTAGTTTGTATAGTACACTACTGGATGGCTATATAATTTATCCAGCCTTCTGGGTGGACAAGGAATGTATTGAAGTATGTTGAAAAAAAGACAAAAGCAGGCTGGAAAGATGGCTCAGCTGTTTAGGGCACTTGTTTGCAAAGTCTGACGGCCTGGGTTCAGAGCCCCAGTACCCATGTAAAGCCACATGCACAAAGTGGTGCATGCATCTGGAGATAATTTGCAGTGGCAGGAGGCCCTGGTGTGCCCACGTACTCCCTCTGTTTCTCTCTCTCTCAAGCAAATGAATAAATATTTGGCTGGATGTGGTGGCACAGGCTTTTAATCCTAGCACTAGGGAGGCCGAGGTAGAAGGATTGCTGTGAATTCGAGGCCACCCTGAGACTACATAGTGAATTGCAGGTCAGCCTGGGCTAGAGCAAGACCCTACCTCAAAAAACCAAAATAAATTAATTAAAAAAATTTTTGAAAATATATTTTATTTATTTGAGAGAAAGAGGCAGCAAGAGAGAGGGAGGGAATGGGTACGCCAGGGCCTCCAGCCACTGCAAATGAACTCCAGATGCATGCGCCCCCTTGTACATCTGGCTTACAAGGTTCCTAGGGAATCAAACCAGGATCCTTTGGCTTTGCAGGCAAACGCCTTAGCCGCTAAACCATCTTTCCAGCCCATAAAATATTTTTAAGACCAAAGAATGTGTAATAACTCAAATAACAGCTCTTGCTTCCATAATAGTCCAGATGTGCCTGCCTGGCAAGTGGTTCTCATGGGCTTTCATGGGCTGACTCAGGGAACCAACTATCCAGCTTTACACTCCTATCCTATAAGGCACCATCATTAGCTACATCTACTTGAGGGGAGGGGAGGAAAAATAGCACACAGTACACTAACTTTTTATTTTCTTTTAAAAGAGGAATTTATTTAGTCACAGCTTCAGAGATCAGTTCATCATGACACAGAGGGTGTGGTGGGTCAGAAAAGTTTACATCATGGTAATGAAAGAATCAGAGGAAGGACAGAATCTAGATGAGAACTCCCTGCCCCCCAACTCTGGGGACCCATAGGGCATTGTGCATGCTCTATCACTCTATCATGAAGCTACATCCCTAGCTTAAACTCACTGGCTTAAACACACACACACACACACACACACACACCTACCCACATTCCAAGGGACAGAAGTTAGCTGCCTATTCATTTACCACATGGAGGACAGAAAGGGGGAAAAGTAGGAAAGGGAGTCTAGCCATTTGTCCTACAAGCTGATAATTTTGGAAAGATAACAGATTTTGGTGACTAGGTAGTAGTCCACCCTTCCCAGTAGCTCACTATTGTACCTAGAGTGGAACTGTTACTCTTGTGCATCTCTCCCGGCATAGGTGGGCAAGACGAGTTTCTCTACACATACCTAGGATTGAGTGTCTGGTGCATGTTCAGCTTTTCCCAGATGTTACAAAATCATTTTCAAAGTGATTACATCAATTTATATTTCACAGCATACATGAGTTTACATTATTCAAAAACCTACATGTACCAAATACCACCACCCTAGTTTATATTATTCTAATGAATTTTTAAAAACCTGAATAGTGACTAGGATAATCTGCTAAGTCTGAGTAATCTCTGGCCTTGAGAAGGGAAGAAAAGAGGCAGGGGCTACAAGGGTCCTGTAGGAAACAGCACAGGTTTCCTGGACCTCATCCCTTTTGTTGCAGATCATTTTGGTCAACTGGTTTCAAGAGCCAAAGAAGTACAGAGACAACTGCATTTGGGACTTATATCAAACTCATCCGAGCTCCAGCCATTTTCTGCGTCCCACATACTATCAGCAAGGAGTCAAGCAGCAGTTCAAAGAAAACTGGAAACACCATTCTAAGTGAGAATTGTTTATTTCTTTTGTCATTGCCAAACATTCCCCAAGTCTTATTAACCAGAAATTAACAGAGCTTATTCATTTTTCCTCCATGATAACCCTCATCTATTATAAGGGCTTTAAGGGCACAAGTGAGAATAAAAATGTAGCACAACAACGTCATTTCCTTCACTTGTTTCAAAATGACCCATTCTGGCAACATCAAGTTTCATTGCCCCCTTGTCTGAAAGTGATCTTCACAAAAGCACATGTGATAAAGCTATTTAGGAGCACAGAGAACAGAGACTTTGAGGGTGGCAATAGCCTTGAAGAATTTGAAAAGGTAGTATTTGTCCATATCTAGGTGAATTTTTTAAGTGGCACATGCCACACAATAGGCAGGAATATAGAAGGACAATATTTACACAGAAGGAAAAAGAGAATCCAAAAACACGACAACACGGCTGCGCTAACCAATGCTCCAAAGATCGCCACCCCACAGGGAAAAGAGTCCATTAAACACCACCAGGTAGGCATGAGGTACAGCTCCAGAGAAATATCTACATGTGTCCAAGTCTCACAATATAAAGCAGATAGAATTCTGTATAGGAAACAAAATAGGACAATATTCTGAGAACATTCAGAGACAGAGATGGGCTGATGGTATGGATGAAGACTTAGCAGATGTAGCCTAACAAGTGAGGTCAAGTCCAGGGAGAAGGAACACACGCCTTGGTGTGCAACTTCAGTGGCAATGCCAGGGGCACTAATATGCTATGTTAACACATCAGAGGCAATGGCCATTTCTCAATTCTTAAAACCACGGGGGCAAAATGAAGCTTCAGGACACTGATCCTAGTAACAGATGAGCCTCAGGCCCCAGGAAAGGTGAGGCAGTATTTATTGCTGCTTTTGCTTTTGACTTCCTATTCATTTTACATGTTTGGGACATGATTTCAAAGGCACTTTCCATGCCTATAGGTCTAGTTAGTCCCTATTCTACTACTTGGTACAAACCAAGTAGTTCCTAGGAGATAAGTGTACTGAGTTTCTAAGCCTTTTCATGCTAAGCCCTTGTCTTCCTCTCAATCTTAATGCCAAAGTGTAGACAAAAGGACTCCACAGTTTTGTTTTCCCAGGATTCATGTTCATTCTTTAACAAAAGTGACAATTCTAGTTTCTAAGCTTTCTTTTAATAGCACAAGTACAGAATGATAAAAACCTGTCATGGATTTAAAAAATCTGAGATTGAAATTGTTTTATAGGCTAGATGATGGAGTGGCCATTAAAGCAATGTAATTCCAAGAATGTTCATCTCAGGAAGGAAATAATAACCAGGATGGTTCCTTAGTCATGTACAGGGGCTGCAGTTGGTTTTCTGAGGGAGATAGTTGGGTAGCAGAAAAAAAAGCAAGAGAACTTCAATGAGGAATAGTATGAACCAATGAAAAAGGGGGGAACAAAAAAGTGAATTAGGAAAACCATGAAATTTACACGAGAGAGCTGAGAAAGTCACAGACCTATACCAATAGTTGAAAACATCTTCACTTGGCCCCAAGCCTCAGGCTCCCCGCACAGGTCCCCATGACTACAGCGTCACGTCCGCTCTGCTAGGAGCTCACTCAGTGACTGCCTATTTCCTTCCTCGCCTGTGAGTTGTCTTTGCAGGCTTTACTTTGGAGGGCTGTGCTGGTACTGGCTCCTGCTCTGATTCTTTACAGAAGGTTGACACCACCAGTTCCTCATCGGTCCCCTTCTGTTCCTTCCCTACTCTAGGACTAGGCTGGGCCTCAGCAAGCTCGGTGGCAGGCTGCTGTCGCCTCCGTAGAGACCGTCTACCCCTATGCTGTTGCCTCCGCTCTTCTTCCTCCTGCTGCCGCTGCTTTATCTTCATCAGCTTCTCAAAGCTTTTCGTGGTCGATGGGTTTACAACAAACCAGTCCTGGAGGGCAAAACAGCAACGTGGCCAGTCAGAAACAGAGTGGAGGACGGAAAGCTGCACGCACAAAGGCATGGTCAGAGCACACATGGGAACAAGGAAACTGGCATGGAACCACATTGGAAAACTCTAAAGAAATCCAGTAGAATAAACTGCTCTCTGATTAGGCTTGAGACCTGTTCCACAAGAGGGAATTCCTACCCGGTCCTGAAAACCTAATCAAAAACCTGTGGCTGAGCCGCCTTTAATCTCAGCACTTGGGAGGCAGAGGCAGAAGAATGGCCACAAGTTCTAGGCCACCCTGAGACTACATAGTGGATTCCAGGTCAGCCTGACCTAAAGTGAAACTCTACCTCGAAACCCCCCCCCCAAAAAAAAAAAAAAAAAAAAAACACCACAAACCCATGGCTGAGGAGGTCATAAAACTTAGTGGGGGAAAGCAACTACTGTTGTCTGGCTAAATGGATATATTATGCCCACCAAAATGCTCTCTAAACACTCAAGCATGCCCACATTAACGCTACTCTCATTTTGGGTTAGAGAAGCTTCTCTTTAAAAACAATTCTTAAAATTTTTTTCTTTTGTCAAGGTAGGTTCTCACTCTAGCCCAAGCTGACCTGGAATTCACTATATAGTCTCAGGATGGCCTCAATCTCAGGGCAATCCTCCTATCTTTGCCTCCCAAGTGCTGGGATTAAAGGTATGCAGCACCACATCCGGCCCTCCCCGGCCCCCCCAAAAAGTTTTTTTTTAATTTTTTTCTTCATTATTTATTTATTTATTTGAGAGCAATAGACAGAGAGAAAGAGACAGATAGAGAGAGGGAGGGAATGGGCGTGCCAGGGCTTCCAGCCACTGCAAACGGAACTCCAGATGCTTGCACCCCCTTGTGCATCTGGCTAACATGGGTCCTGGGGAATCAAGCCTCGAACTGGGGTCCTTAGGCTTCACAGGCAAGTGCTTAACGGCTAAGCCATCTCTCCAGCCCCCAAAAGAGTTTTTTTTGAAGTACAGTCTCACTCTAGCCCAGACAGACCTGGAACTCACTATGTTGTCCCTGGTTGGCCTTAAACTCACAGCAATCCTCCTACCCCTGCCTCCCAAGTGTTGGGATTAAAGGCGTGAACCACTGCACCTGACTTAAAATTTTTACTTATTTGCAAGGAGAGAGAGAGAATAAGAGGGAGGGAATGGACACACCAGGACTAATGCCACTGCAAATGGACTCCAGCTACATGTGTCACTTTGAGCATCTTACTTTAAGTTGGTACTGGGGAATTGAACCTGAGCTATCAGGCCTTGCAAGCAAGCGCCTTTAACTGATGAGCCCTGAAGATGCTTCTCTTTTCAGATGGTGGTGACCACTGGGGAGACTCAAAGTTCTGAGAAGTGACAGTGGAGTGTTCAGCATAAAGTAAAACAGCTCTATCACACCTTCCATGGCTCAGGGGCCATTGCAGAAGTAGCAGAAAGAATGTAAGAGCCAATGGAAGGGGAGGAGTCCTTTACAATATTATTTTCCAGTCACAAAGTATCAGTGGCATTTATTACCTCACAGTGGCTAACATTACCAACACAAGACCTGTAGAAGAGGAGGGGACAAAAAAAATGACGACATCAGGCCTGGAGAAATGGCTTAATGGGTAAGGTGCTTGCCTGCAAAGCTAAAGGACCCAGGTTTGATTCCCCATAACCCATGTAAGCCAGATGCACAAGGTAGCACATGCATCTGGAGTTTGTTTGCAGTGGCTGGAGACCCTGGCACACCCATTCTCTCTATTTGCTTCTCTCTCTCAAATAAATAAATAGAAATAAAGTATTTTAAAAAATGATGAGGCTGAATCCCAGCACTCGGGAGGCAGAGGTAGGAGGATCACCGTGAGTTCGAGGCCACCCTGAGACTCCATAGTGAATTCCAGGTCAGCCTGGGCTAGAGTGAGACCCTACCTCGAAAAACCAAAAAAAAAAAAAAAAAAAAAATGATGAGGCTGGAGAGATGGCTTAGCGGTTTGGCGCTTGCCTGTGAAGCCTAAGGATCCCAGCGGTTCGAGGCTCAATTCCCCAGGACCCACGTAAGCCAGATGCATAAGGTGGTGCATGCACCTGGAGTTCGTTTGCAGTGGCTGGAGGCCCTGGCATGCCCATTCTCTCTCTACCTCTTTCTCTCTATCTGTCTCTCTCAAATAAATAAATAAAAATAAAACAAAACAAAAAACTAGAATGATGACATCAAAACAGAAAAGGGTAGAGCTGGCAAGATGGCTCAGCAGTTAAGGCACTTCCCTGAAAAGCTTAATGACCTGGGTTTGATTCCCAGTACCCACATAAAGCCAGATGCACAGAGGGATGCATGCATCTGGAGTTTGTGCGCAACAGCTAGAGGTCCTGGTATGCCCATCCTCTCTCTCTCTCCCTGCTTGAAAATAAATAAAATTATTGATTAAAAAAAGTGATGTTATGAGGGTGTTCATGTACATCTAGAAGCCTTTCATTCAATAAATACTTTCTGAACAAATTAAAAAAAAAAAAAGCTGGGTGTGGTGGTACACACCTTTAATCCCAGCACTTGGGAGGCACAGGTAGGAGGATCACCATGAGTTTAAGGCCACTCTGAGATTACATAGTGAATTCCAGTTCAGCCTGAGCTAGAATGAGACCCTACCTCAAAAGACCAAAAATAAATAAATAATAAAAATAGGGACTCATTGGAAAGAAGGGATTCAGTCAAGGGAAGATAGGGGATGAGCGACAAGGTTGGGTGGTGGGAGGGGATTATGATCATGGTATTTTACATATGTACTGAGAATGTCTATAAAGAAGAGAAAAAAATCCAATACAAAACAGATTTTTTTTTTTTTTTTTAATCTGAGGTAGGGTCTCACTCTAGCCCAGGTTGACCTGGAATTTACTATGTAGTCTCAGGGTGGCCTCAAACTCACAGCAATCTTCCTCTGCCTCCCGAGTGCTGGGATTAAAGGTGTGCGTCACCACACCTGACTTTTGGAAGCTTCTTGATCAGCATGATGCAAGGTGATGACTGGCCACATGTGTTTATAAGCTTTTGAAATATGGTTAGTCCAAATGAAATATGCTTCCAATGAAAAATACACACCAACTCTCTTACATTTTTTTTCAAATTTTTATTTATTTATTTGCAAGCAGAAAGAAACAGAGAGAATGGGCACGCCAAGGATTTTAGCCACTGCAAACGAACTCCAAATGCATGCACCACTTTGTGTATCTGGCTTTACCTGGGTGCTGGGGAATCAGACCCGGGTTGTTCAGCATTGTAAACAAGCCCCTTAAATGCTGAGCTATCTCTCTAGCCCTCTTTTCTTTTTTTTTTTTTTTTAAAGATTTTTAAAAAATATTTTATTTTTCTTACACTTATTTGAGAGAGAGAAAAAAAATAGGCAGAGAGAGAGAGAGAGAGAGAATGGCTGTGCCAGGGCCTTCAGCCACTGCAAACAAACTCCAGATGCATGCACCCCCTTGGTCTCTGGCTTACGTGGGTCCTAGGGAGTTGAACCTGGGTCCTTTGGCTTTGCAGGCAAGTGCCTTAACCACTAAGGCATTTCTCCAGCCCCTCTTTTCTTTTCTTTTTTTTTTTTTTTTTTTTTGAGACAGGGTTTCATGTAGCTCAGGCTGGTCAGCCTCAAACTCTATATTCAGATATAGAGGATACATCAGATATACAGGATACATCTAATTCAAGGTAGGGTCTCACTCTAAGCCCAGGACTAGAGAGATGGCTTAGTGGTTAAGGCACTTGCCTGCAAAGTCAAAGGACCCAGGTTCGATTCCCCAAGATCTACATATGTCAGATGCACAAAGTGGCACATGTGTCTGGAGTTCATTTGCAGTGGCTGGAGGCCCTGACACACCCATTCTCTCTCTCTCTCTTCCTCTCTCTATCTGCTTCTTTCTCACACACTCACTCTTAAATAAATAAAAATAAAACAATATCCAGCATGTAAATTCAACCTGGTTCCCAAGTGCTTGACTTAATTACTTACAAGAATCAGAGGGGCTCATGGGGTCAGTCATTGTGATTTCAAATACTTTTGTATTTCATTTATTTATTTATCTATTTATTTGCAAGGGGGGGGGAATGAATGGGTGCACCAGGGGCTCCTGCCATTGCAAGTAAACTCTAGATGCATGTGCCACTTTGTGTATCTGGCTATATGTGAGTACTGGAGAGCTGAAGCAGGTCCTGCAGGTTCTGTAAGTAAGCACCTTTAACTGTTGAGCTATCTCCTCAGCCCCTCAAATATATTCATAAAAAGTACAATTTCTAACTTTAGAAGGCATTTTAACTCCAACATCTGAGGCAAATTCTTGGGAACTATCTTTTTTTTTTTTTTGGTTTTTTGAGGTAGGGTCTCACTGTAGCCTAGGCTGACCTGGAATTGACTCTATATTTCCAGGGTGGCCTCAAACTCATGGCAATCCTCCTACCTCTGCCTCCCAAGTGCTGGGATTAAAGGCATGAGCTACCACACCTGGCTTGGGAATTGCCTTTTTAAAAAAATTATTTATTTGCAAGGATTGAGAGAGAGAGAGAAAAAAAAAATGAATGGGCACATGAGGCCTATAGCTACTGCAAATGACCTCCAGACACATGCACCACCATGTGCATCTGGCTTATATGGATTCTGGGGAATCGAACCTGGGTCCTTTAGGCTTCTCAGGCCAGTGCCTTAAACCGCTAAACCATCTCTCCAGCCCCCCATTTTTTTTAAAAAAATAAAAACCCCTTTTGGGCTGGAGAGATGACTTAGCAGTTAAGGTACTTGCCTGCAAAGCCAAAGGACCTTGGCTCGATTCCACAGGACCCACATAAGCCAGGTGCACAAGGTGGCGCATGCATTTGGAGTTTGTTTGCAGTGGCTGGAGGTCCTGGCATGCCCATTCTCTCTTTCTCTTTCTCTCTCTGTACCTCTGTCTCAAATAAATAAATAAATAAATAAACATATATATTGGTTTTTCAGGTAGGGTCTCACTCTGGCTCAGGCTGACCTGGAATTAACTATGTAGTCTCAGGGTGGCCTCAGACTCACAGCGATCCTCTTACCTCTGCCTCCCGAGTTCTGGGATTAAAGGCATGCGTCACCACACCCAGCTTGGGAATTACTTTTGTTTGTTTGTTTTTCGAGGTAGGGTCTCACTCTGGCCCAGGTTGACCTGGAATTCACTATGTAGTTTCAGGGTGGCCTCGAACTCATGGTGATCCTCCTACCTCTGCCTCCCAAATGCTGGGATTAAAGGCGTGCACCACCACGCCCGGCTTAGGAATTACTTTTTAAAAAAAAATATTTCTATTTATGTGCAAGGAGGGAGAGAGAGGGAGACAATAAGAGTGCTGGGACCTCCTGCCACTCAAACTAACTCCAGATGCATGCACCACTTTGTGCATACGGCTTCATATGGGTACTGGAGAATTGGACCACTGTCAGGTTTTGCAAGCGTCTTAACCACTGAGCATCTCTCCAGCCCCAGAGAATTACTTTTATTGACAGCCCTAGCACACATAAAACCTGGGACAAGATCCACCTCTCATGGCTTACATGTAGGTCACGCAGTATCACAAAAACACTAGAGAAAGCAGAGACCTCACCTCGGCATGGACGGAGTTGATGTGATACTTGACACCACTCTCTGACACAAACTCCTTCTGACAGAGAAGACACCTGTACTTCCCAGCCACGAAGCTTCCCTATTCCAAAGAGAACAAGACAAGAGGACTGTAAGTAAGTTCAAGAACACACACCTGGGCCATGGGTAGATTGTTAAGACATGAAAAGAGGGGCTTCTACTTAATCAGAAATAAGGGAAGAGGTCCAAACCAGCAACATCAGGAAAACAGCTGGACAGATTCTCCAATACAAACCTGTCCTAAGGCCACGCTGTAGCAAGCACCCGCCCCTCAGCACCACTGGAATCCTCCTCCTTTCTTTGACCAGGCCACATGTTTCTATTGTCCCCATTCCCTTTCACTTCACTTTCAGCTTCTCTTGGCTCCTCCCCCCAAATGATCAAATTGCCCAAGTTCACCAGAGGCACCACTGTGCAGTTCATCCTATTGTGATCTACTGTGGCACATAGTGCCTTGAAGATCCAGAACGAGAAGAATATCATCCATAATAAAAGGCTCAGAAACTAGGGTCAAGATGACAACCTCCTAAGCACTGCTGTACAGATCTGGCTGGAATGCCTACAACTCCCTTGTTGCCTTGAACTGAGACTTCTCTCCCCTCCTGAAGCTGCAGGTTTCCATGGTGCTCATTTTGTGTGAGGAGATACTTCTGAATGGGATTGGAAAGTGGCAGCATTTCCCATGGCTCGTGGGTTGTAGGACACCTGGGTCAACATGGAAAAGATTCAGTGAGGTGAGTGGCTGTTAGCCTAACACCCTGTCCCATCTCCTATCCCAGAGGCCAGCAGAGTTCAGATGGGTTAGGAGGACCTTCACCAATCCAAATAGCTACACATAATTTTTAGAAAATTTATAACAAAATAGGACAGGATAATCCCAGTGTGTGAGGCCCAGATAGAAGGAAGTAAATCTCTGGTTGGGACCCAAACTTATAGTTTTCTCCAAGTTTATTTAATGGGTATGACTTACAGTGTTGGCCTTTTCTGAATCTTGGATGTACCCTACCATCCCACCCCATATGAGATAAGAATCTCTGTGACATTGAGGTCTAAAACAGCCTCTGTCCACCGAACCTGAGTTCTCTTCCATTTCAACTATCTGAGAGAACATGACAAGATACTAAAATGAAAATGTTACAAACCAATGTACAAGAGCCCAGGTGAGCTTTCAGGCCAGATACACTACTGTAGACAGCCTCACAGCCCTGAAAAGAGAAATAAGAAAGTGAATGTCATGCCAAACAGCATCCTTCTTTGAGCAACCTGATCATCGACACTGACCAATTCCACATTTGGAGAAAGACCAATCAACACAGCTATAATCCAAGCCCTAAAAAGAATCTACATGAAAGCCACAAAAACAGTAAGAAAAACAAAACAAGAAAATGAAACAAAAATCTTAGCCATTTTTTCCCCTGGTACTTTTTCTGACATTAAACAGAATACAGAATGTTTTAGAGTAGTTTTTTTAAATTCCATTTGATTTGGTATAAATGTGTTCATTACTTTTGTATTTATTTGTTCTGAAAGTATAACATACACAATTATGGTATCAATTTTAAAGATAGCTACAAAATCTCTGCCAGTCTATCAAGAACTGCAGTCTGGATCAGGCATGGTGGCACATGTCTTTAATCCTAGCACTCGGGAGGCTGAGGTAAGGGTATCACCATGAGTTTGAGGTCAGCCTGGGTTAGAGTGAGACCCTAACTCCAAAAAAAAAAAGGGGGGGAGAGATGGCTTAGTGGTTAATGCATTTGCCTGCAAAGGATCCCAGTTCAACTCTCCAGGACCCACGTAAGACAGATGCACAAGGGGGTGCATGCATCTGGAGGAGTTCATCTGCAGTAGCTAGAGGCCCTGGCACACCCATTCTCTCTCTCTCTCTCTCTCTCTCTCTCAAATAAATAGATGGCGCATGCCTTTAATCCCAGAACTCAAGAGGCAGAGGTAGGAGGATCACCATGAGTTTGAGGCTACCCTGAGACTACATAGTGAATTCCAGGTCAGCCTGGGCTAGAGCAAGACCCTACCTCTTTCCCTCTCTCAAATAAATAAAGTAAAATATTTTTAAAAAGCAAGAAAACAAAAAAAGGAAAGAAGTAGAGTCCATCTGCCCTTTTTATGGGTCTTGCTTAGCCTTGTGATGCCTCTGCCTTCGCTTTTGTATAACAGAGCACCATGGAAGTAATGCGCAAATTCTGAAGGGAGGCTTTAAGAAATCTTGTTTACTTTCATGTTTCAGAATCATGCCTGACAAAGTGGGTCACTACATCCCCTACTGGTAGTCCAACTATCTTGCAGACAGAAAGGTCAGTGGAGTGCCACACTTTCAGCTGATTGCAGCTGAACAAAAGCTACTCTGGGATTGGAGAGGTGGCTTAGCGGTTAAGGCACTTGCCTGCAAAGCCAAAGGATCCTGGTTTGACTCTCCAGGACCCACGTAAGCCAGATGCACAAGGGGGGGCGCATGCATCTGGAGTTTTTTGCAGTGGCTGGAAGCCCTGGCGAGCCCATTCTCTTTCCCTCTGCCTCTTTCTCTCTCTCAAATAAATAAATAAAATATGTTTAAAAAAATAAAAAAAAAAAAAAAGCTACTCTGGACATGGGATGTGACCTCTGAGCTCCAGCTCAGTCCCCCTGTGAGTGATCTCAGCTGACACCGCATCATCCTGATGGTATAAAATAACTGCCGCCTGAACCCACTACTGTTCAAGTGCTTCATCGTGCAGTAGTCAACCAGAAAAAGTTACAAATTCTTCAGGAACATTTACTGACTTCAGAAGAGACAATCACCTGGTTAGGACACTGAATGCGATGATACTTCTTGATATCCATCTTCCATTTGTGTAGCACTTCTTGGCTGAAAGTAGGCAGCCCAGGACGAGTATATTTTAACTAGAAGACAAACATTTGATTGTAAGAATGAACTCCCAACCAAAAAATCCCCCATATTATACCCATCCTTAAATTTATGTATTTCAGAAGCTTAAAAGTATATAGTCCAAAGTAAGATGTAAAACCCTCAATAGTAAAGATAACTATCATTCAGTTTTAGATTTTCAACCAATGACAAGAATCTCATGTAACATTTCATACTTTCAAAAAGAGGATAAAACTACGGGACATAACATAGAAATAAATTTTTTGGGGGGGGAGGGGTTGGCTTTTTTTTTTTATTAACAATTTCCATGATTGTAAACAATATCCCATGGCAATGCCCTCCCTCTCCCCACTTTCCCCTTTGAAACTCTATTCTCCATCATATCCCCTTCCCCCTCAATCAGTCTTTTATCTTGATGTCATGATCTTATCCTCCTATTATGATGGCCTTGTGTAGGTAGTTTTTTTGTTTTTGTTTTTTTTTCCTTGGTTTTTCTTTCTGGGTTTTCAAGGCTTGGTCTCACTCTAGCCCAGGCTGACCTGGAACTCACTCTGTAGTCCCAGGCTGGTGTTTAACTCATGGTGATCCTCCTACCTCTGCCTCCCAAGTGCTGGGATTAAAGGTGTGGTGGTGCACACCTTTAATCCCAGCACTCTGGAGTTAGAGGCAGGAGGATCACTGTGAATTTGAGGCCACTCTGAGACTACATAGTGAATTCCAGGTCAGCCTGGGCTAGAGCAAGACCCTACCTTGGAAAAACAAAAATTAAAGTTGGCCAGGCATGGTGGCGCAAACCTTTAATACCAGTACTCAGAAGACAAAGGTAGGAGGATCACTGTGAGTTTGAGGCCAGACTGGACTACACAGTGAATTCCAAGCCAGCCAGGGCTAGAGTGAGACCTTACCTCCACCCAAAAGAAAAACATTTTTGTTTGAGCCAAGCATGGTGTCTCATGCCTTTGATCCCAACACTTAGGAAGCAGAGATAGCAGGATAAGCTGTTAGTTCGAGGCCAGCCTGGGACTACAGAATAAATTCCAAGTCAGCATGGGCTAGAATGAGACCCTATCTTGAAAAATAAAAAAAAATTAAAGTTTGGGGGGGGAGCTGGAGAGATGGCTCAGTGGGTTCAAGGCACTTGCTTGCAAAGCCTGCTGGCCCTTCCCAACTGATCAATAACCATCTTCAGTAAAAAATACATGGATGCCTTATGCCCTCTAACATGATGTATCAACAAGGCCAACACACTAGGCTGGAGAGCTGCTTAGTGGCTAAGGTGCTTGCCTGCAAAGCCAAAGGGCCTTGGTTCGATTCCCCAGGACCCACATAAGCCAGCTGTGCAAGGTGGTGCATGCATGTGGAGTTTGTTTGCAGTGGTGGAGGCCCTGGTGCACCCATTCTCTCTCTCTCTCTTTTCCTCTGCCTCGTTCTCTTTCTCAAACAAATAAAAATAAAATATTTTAAAAAGGAAAGAAGGCCAACACTTCCTGGAGTAGTGTTCTTGTAACCATCGTGTCACCTCGACCTAGTCTGGAGAAAACAAATCCATCCTGGGGATGTTACTAAGTATCCAAGTCATCCTCTTCAACAGCACCCATGACACCCCTTACCTTCCGATCATCAGGCACCAGGTCCTGCAGCACCTTCCTCTTGGGCCACTCCTTAGTCAGCTCAGCAGAGGCCAGCTCCTGCAGGTGGTACACAGCTATCTTGGCAGAACGCCTCTGAACTCGGCCCCCACTCTTTGTTTCCAGGCTCATCTCTTTTAAGCACTCTGGCTGTCCTGACTCTGGAAAGAAGGATACCTGCAGGAAGGAGACACAGTCAAGCACAGGCCTGACAAGTGGCTTCCATCCCAGCCAGTGATTAAAGGCTCTTCTTTCTGTGCTTGTGTCACAAGAACATATGACGCAGCGCCACCAGATTAATGCACATTTTACCACTAAAAAAGCTTCTTGGGCTGGAGAGATGGCTTAGTGGTTAAGACACTTGTCTGCAAAGACAAGGGACCAAGAATCTTCCCCAGAACTCACATAAGCCATTTGCACAAGGTGGTATATGTGGCTGGAGTTCATTTGCAGCAGCTGAAGGCCCTGGTGTGCCCATTATTTAAAAAAAAAAAAAAAAAAAAGCTTCTTAGCAGGACAAAATCTGTTCTGCTATAGTAATAGTGGCCACTGCCATACAAATAGTAAACCTCAACCCATACCACACACTATGTACAAAAATTAAAACAGATCATTAGCTCTAAGTGTAAAATGTGAAACTACCAAACTTCTAAAAAGAAATTGAGAAATAACATTTCTGTGATAGCAAAGTATCCACCTGACAAGGCTATTATCATTAATTATTTAGTCAAACACATCTAGGTGTCGATGTGGAAAGGTTTTGCAGATGTTGACATTAAGAGATGAGAGGAAGAGTCAGGAGACTGTGGCATATGAGATCAAACTTCTCTTGCTCAGTGAAGCTGAGGGGCCATGAGCCAGGGAAGGCTGGTGGCCTTGGCCACTGAGAGCAACTCTCGGCCAGCAGCAAATAAGAAAAGGATTTCCTGGAACTACATGGAATTATGCAAAACCTGAATGAGTCTAGAAAGAGTTCTCCTCTGGAGCCTTCAGGAAGGAATAGCCCAGTCTGCTGAGTGTAAGCAGAAGAGCCAGATGAGTCATGCTGTAGCTGACCTTTTGGTTTTTAAAGTATTGTGAGGGTTGAAGAGATGGCTTAGCAGTTAAGGCACTTGCCTGGAAAGCCTAATGACACAGGTTTGATTCCCCAGTACCCACGTAAAGCCAGATGCACAAAGTGGCACATGCATCTGGAGTGTGTTTGCAGTGGCTGGAGGCCCTGAGGCAACTATTCTCTCTCCCTCTCTTTCTGCTTGCAAATATATATATGTGTGTGTGTATATATACATGTTGTTGCTTTGAGGTAGGGTCTCTGACCTGGAATTAACTATGTAGTCTCAGGGTAGCCTCAAACTCACAGCAGTCTTCCTACCTCTGCCTCCCGAGTGCTAGGATTAAAGGCGTGCACCACAACACCCAGCTTAAAAAAAAAAAACTTTATAGAGTAGAGCACTGTGAGATAAAGCATGTGTGCCATTAGATTTGTGCTGGTTTTTTTTCTACAGCAAAGTAGAAATTTGTTCTATTGGAAAAGACTTCTTAGATACAGTCACAAGCCCATAAAGGAAAAAAATCATAAATAAGGCTTTATCAAAATGTAAAACTTGAGCTGGAGAGATGGCTTAGCAATTAAGGTGCTTGCTTGGGAAGCCTAAGGATCCATGTTCAACTCTCCAGATCCCACGGAAGCCAGACACACAAAGGTGAAGCAAGTGCAAGGTCGCACATGCCTACCAGGTGGCACATCTGGAGTTCGATTGCAGTGACTGAGGCCCTGGTATGCTAATTCTCTCCCTCTCTCTCTGCCTTTCTCTCTCTCTCTCTCAAATTAAAAAATTAAATTAAATTAAAAAATAAATGTAAAACTCAAGCTGGGTGTAGTGGTTCACACCTTTAATCCCAGTACTAGGGAGGCAGAGGTAGGAGGATTGCTGTGAGTTTGAGGCCAGCCTGAGACTACATCGTGAACTCCAGGTCAGCCTGGACTAGATACAGTGAAACCCTACCTCAAACACAACAACAACAACAAAAAGAGCTGGCGATACGGCTCAGCAGTTAAGGCACTTGCCTACCAAACCTAAAGACCCAGGTTCAAGGCCCCAGTACCCACATACAGACAGCTACACAAGGTGGCACATGCGTCTAGAGTTCATTTGTAGTGGCTAGAAGCTCTGGCATGCCCATTTTTTCTCTACCCCTACCTGCCTCTCTCTCACACTCTCTCAAATAAATAAATAGTGTGTGTGTGTGTGTGTGTGTGTGTGTGTGTGTGTGTGTGTGTGTGTATTTTTTAAAGCATTCAGAGTAAGTAGGACACAAACAAGGAAGCGAGGCTACACAGATGACGCAAGGGAAACACTCAGCACATCCCAATGTCTAGAGCTGAATCAGTACTCACAGGCCCATGCTCTGACCTCAGGTGATAAGCAAGCCCAGCCTTCGACCGGTATGGTTTTCCACAGTGGTGACATTTCAGGGTCAACTTCTCCAGCTCTGCAGCCCCTTTACCACATTTTCTAACATGGTACATATATCCCATAATGCTGGTAAAAGTACTGGAACAACTCTGAACATAGGAAAGGCACCTACTTTAGAATCTTGCATATCTGACATGATCCCCCTTAATTTTATTATATAAGAAAAACCATTAACCACCACAAACTACAAAATGATAGTGGTAATATGAGATGCTCACTGACATGTCCCCTTGGCACAGCCCTTCTTCTCCCTGGCAAGCCTATCTATAAGCCACAGTGGTTAGCCAGCTTAGTGAGCATTTGAGAAACTCTAAGCACCCACTCTGTGTCAGTACTTCCTTCTCACCAGATCAAATAGGCAGCTACATCAAAGTTCATCACAGTGAGCTTACGGGAATAGTCTTCATGACACTACAGGAAATGGTAAAGAAATCCCTCTGAACAAAGGCGAAAGGGGAATAAATTCTTGGAGATGAGCCAGAAAATAATAATTGCATGGTATCTGGAAAAGCAGAAGCCACCCTTATCCTCTAAGATGGCACAGAACTAGGAATTCTATGACAGAAAAGGAGGAGAAATGGGAAAAAGCAACAGGAAGACATTGACCTGAGACTCCAGAAGGACAATGTCGTGGGGCTCTTACCTCACGCATGCACCTGAGCTTTCCCAGTCTCTTTAGAACTGTTCTCAGCCGTTCCCGCTCACTTGGCTCATCTACTTCATCTCCAGCCTTCAAAATAGGCTAGAAGCAAGAAAAGCAAATAAACGGGTGGTTGAAAAGACAAATACGCCAAGTGTAGTGGTATACATGCCTTTAATCCCAGCACTAGGAAGGCAGAGGTAGGAGGATCACTGTGAGTTTGAGGCCACCCTGAGACTGCATAGTGACTTTCAGGTCAGCCTGGGCTAGAGAGAGACCCCCAACCTCAAAAAATAAAAATAAAAAATACAGCTGGGCGTGGTGGCGCACGCCTTTAATCCCAGCACTAGGAAGACAGAGGTAAGAGGGTCACTGTGAGTTTGAGGCCACCCTGGGACTCCATAGTGAATTCCAGGTCAGCCTGGGCCAGAGTGAGACCCTACCTCGAAAAACCAAAACAAACAAGCAAACAAACAAACAAACAAAAAACAAAAACCCAACACAAAAATCACTAGCAGTTAAGCCAATGCCAGAAGTTTAAGTTCTAGCTTTCTCTCTCTTCTTGATAGGCAAAGGAAGTGAGTATAATGGAAATAAGAGTTCTGAGCTTCTGCCAGGCAAGATGGCGCATGCCTTTAATCCCTGCACTTGGGAGGCAGAGGTAGTATTACTGTGAGTTCAAGACCAGCCTGAGACTACATAGTAAAATCCAGGCCAGCCTGGGCTAGAGTGAGACTACCTCAAAAAACACATAGGAGGCCGGGCGTGGTGGCGCATGCCTTTAATCCCAGCACCGGGAGGCAGAGGTAGGAGGACTGCTGTGAGTTTGAAGTCACCCTGAGAGTACATAGTGAATTCCACGAGAGCCTGGGCTACAGTGAGACCCTACCTCAAAAAAAAAAAAAAAAAAAAAAAAAAAAACAGGGCTAGAGAGATTGCTTAGTGGCTAAGGCTCTTGCCTGCAAAGCCTAAGGACCCAGGTTTGATTCCCCAGTACCCATGTAAGCCAGATGCACAAGGTTGCGCATGAGTCTGGAGTTTGTTTGCAGTGGCTGGAAGCCCTGGTGTGCCCGTTATCTCTATCTGCCTTTCTCTCTCTCCCTCTCTCAAATAAAACAACAAAAGGCTCCCAGTATATGAGCCTTTAGGACTAACCAAAACACAAGAAGCATACCTATGATCTACCTCAAAGGCTTCATGGCATGGAACTCCTGCAGTGAGGAGTCTTATCCACTCTCCTATGAGGTACAAGAGCCTTAGCCTATGTACTGAGACAACTAGCTATACTAAGAAGTACAAGACATCCAAACATGAAGCACCAGAACGGAGGAGGAGCCCAGATGCAACACACTAGTGACTTACTGGGCTTCTGTCCCTGGCTCCCTATGACAAGAACTTATTGTGTCACAAACTGGAGAAGCATTTCAAATGGACTGCTACCCTAACAAGGCTTGTGCAGCCCTGGTTCTCAGACAATGTGAAGGATCACCAAGTGTGGGATGATTCTAAAGATGCCAGGTCACATATGCCCCGCTATAGTGCCAGCAGCTAGTTCCCTGAGCACAGCAGTTTCAAGGACTGGGATTGGATCCTTGAATCACCTCACCACCCAGCCAAGAATGTGCAAGATGCTACTCTGCAGAAGAAAGGGCTCAAAGGCAGCCGCTGGAAGTTCCGGCCCCAGAGCAGGCGTTTCTCCTGCGGTGTAGCCCCCGCGATGGCACTGTCACTGTTGCAGTTAGCCCCAAGAGCCTTCCTGAATTCCATGGCTCTCCCTTCAGCCCTAGAACACTTCCAGAGATTCTTGGTCTCCACCTTGACATCTGGGTACCAGGATGGGGGTGGCATCGAAAACACAAAGCCAGGCGTGGTGGCACATGATTTTAATCCCAGCACTTGGGAGGCAGAGGTAGGAGGATCACCATGAGCTTGAGGCCACCCTGAGACTACAAAGTGAATTCCAGGTCAGCCTGGGCTACAGCAAGACCCGACCTCAAAAAACCATGAAAAACCACAAAAATAAAAAATAAAAAATACAGACAATCAGGCCCAGGATATTTTTGAATATATGAGGCATTTTGTGGTCCCCAGAGGGCCAGATCCCAAAGAGATCTATCTCCCTGCTGAGTCATTCCTGTCTCCTTTATGGCACTGGCTCCCCAGCCTACTAGAAGTGGGCCTTGGCTGCTTTCCCTAAGCTGACACTCCTATAAATACCCTAACCCTGAGCACATCACACAAGGGAACAGGTCTGTGGCTTTCCGGTCTAGGAGTAGGATTCTTACTCATGGATTTCTTTTCTTTAGTGGATCTTCCCAGAACTCTTCAGAGAGAGTAGCCCATGCCCAACTCCTAGCATTATGAGACTTGAGGGTTTTTTTTGGGGGGGGGTTGGTTTTGTTTTGTTTTATTGTTGTTATTTGTCTTTTCAAGATAAGATCTCACTTTAGCCCAGGCTAACCTGGAACTCACTCCCTGTGTAGTCCCAAGCTGGCCTTGAACTCAGTGATCCTCCTCCCTCTGCCTCCAGAGTGCTAGGATTAAAGCTATGTGGCACTATGCCTGTCTAAGAGACTTATTTTGTTTTATTAATTTCAGATAGGATCTCACTCTATAGCCCAGACTGGTCTTGTACTAACAATTACTCTGCCTTAGCCTCCTGAGTGCTGGAATTACAAGCCTGTGCACTGTGAAACCATTTTTGTTTTTTTTTTTTTTTAAGTCTCTGAGGTAGGGTTTTGTTCTAGCCTAGGCTGACCTCGAATTCACTACATAGTCTCAGGCTGGCCTTGAACTCACAATGGTCCTCCTGCCTCTGCCTCCCAAGTGCTGGGATTAAAGGTGTGTGACACCATGCCTGGTTTTGTGAAACTTTTTTTTTTTTTTTTTTTTTTTGAGAGGGAAAGAGGCAGAGAAAAATAGAGAATGGACACGCCAGGACCTCCAGCCATTGCAAACAAATTCCAGACACATGCACCCCCTTGTGCATCTGGCTTACATGGGTCCTGGGGAATTGAACCGGGGTCCTCAGGCTTCACAGGCAAATGCCTTAACCACTAAGCCATTTCCGCAGCCTTGTAGAACTTTTTGCTCCCCACTGTATTTTTAATTTTTTCCACTGATGATCAACAGGTTGCATTGTCACGTGTTAATAGAACATTAGAAATTCTAGCATGCAGCTGGTATGGTGGTACACAACTATAATCCCAACATTTGGAAGGTGGAGGCAAAAGGATGAGAATTAGGAGTTTAAAGTCAGTCTTGGCTTACATAGGGAGTACAGTCTAGCCAAGGTACATGAGATCTTTCTCAGAAAGGAAAAAAGGAAAAAAAAAAAAAAAGAAAACCAAACTGGGCGTGATAGCTCATGCCTATAATTTCAACACTTGAGAGGCTGAGACAAGGAGGATTTCTGCAAATCTGAGACCAGCCTTCTGGGTTACATAGTGAGTACCAGGCCAGCCTGCAGAACAAAGTGAAATACTGTCTCAAAAAAATGGGGGGGGGGGGGCTGGACAGATGGCTTAGCAGTTAAGCGCTTGCCTGTGAAGCCTAAGGACCCCGGTTCAAGGCTCAATTCCCCAGGACCCATGTTAGCCAGATGCATAAGGGGGTGCACGCATCTGGAGTTCGTTTGCAGTGGCTGGAAGCCCTGGCGCACCCATTCTCTCTCTCTCTCTCTCTGTCTGTTGCTCTCAAATAAATAAAATAAACAAACAAAAATTTTTTTAAAAAAATAGGAGGGGCTGGAGAGATGGCTTAGCAGTTAAGGCGCTTGCATACAAAGCCAAAGGACCCAGGTTCGATTCCCCAGGACCCACATAAGCCAGAAGCAAAAGGTGGTGCATGCTTCTGGAGTTTGTTTGTAGAAACTGAAGGCCCTGGTGTGCCCATTATTTCTCTCTCTCTCTCAAATCAATAAATAAAATAAATAAGAAAATTTTTTTAAAATAGGAGTAGAGCCAGGCATGGTGGTGCATGCCTTTAATCTCAGTACTTGGGAGGCAGAGACAGGAGGACTGCCATGAGTTCAAGGCCACTCTGAGACTACATAGTGCACTCTGGGTCAGTCTGGGCTACGATCTTACCTTGAAAAACCAAAAAAAAAAAAAAAAAAAAAGTAGAGGGACTAGGGAGATGGCTCAGTGGTCAAAGGTGCTTGCTTGTAATGCTTGCCAGTCTGGGCTCAATTCCCCAGCACCCACATAAAGCCAGATGCAAGGTGGCACTGGCACAGATGATACCAACACACCTACAATGTAAAGCAGAGCCCAAAGAATACAAGGCTTGCGGGCCAGTGAATCTGACATTTCTTGGCAGTCTGGCAGTTTGTTCACAGTGACAAGACACCTTGTGTCAAGGAAGGAGGGACACAGACATCTCAATGCTGTCCTATAACCTCCATACATCTCTCTCATAAATAAATAAATAAATAATAAATCATATATATTAAAAAAAGAAATAAGGGGTCTGGGGAAATGGCTTAGCAGTTCCAGCATTTGCCTGCAAAGCCCAACGACCCCGGTTTGATTCTCCAGGGCCCACGTAAGCCAGATGTACAAGGGGCACATGTGTCTGGAATTTGTATGCAGTGGCTAGAGGCCCTGACATGCCCATTCTCTCTTTCTCTCTGTCTCTTTCTCTGTAATAAATAAATAAAAATATTGAAAGAAAAAAAAAAGAAAGAAGAAACCCTTGCATCCATTTCATGACTGCTATAAATCCCACAGCAATAAACAAGGGCAAGTATCTCTGTGGGCATGGTGATCTACAGTCATTTAGGTATATACTCAGGAGTGGTGTCACATGGTAGTTCTATTGTTTTATTTTAATTTTTAAAAAAGTTTTATTTATTTATTTATTAGAGACAGGGAGAGGGAGGGAAAGAGAGATAAGAGAGAATGGGTGCACCAGGGCTTCTAGCCACTGCAAACGAACTCCAGACACATGTGCCCCTTGTACATCTGGCTTAAGTGGGACCTGGAGAATTGAACCTGGTTCCTTAAGCTTCACAGGCAAGCGCCTTAACTACTAAGCCATCTATCTCCAGCCCAGTTCTATTGTTTTTGAGGAACCTTCATATTGACTTTCATGGTGGCAGCACCAGTTTTTATTCTTACCAGTAACAGATAGGGTTCCTCTTTCCGCATATATTTTGTTTGTTAATTTAAAAAATTAAGTAGCCAGGTGTGGTGGTACAAACCTTTAATCCCAGCACTCGGGAGGCAGTAGAGTCTGAGGCTATTCTGAGACCACAGAGTGAATTACAGGTCAGCCTGGGCTAGAGTGAGACCCTACTTCGAAAAACCAAAAAAAAAACAAAAAAAACAAAAGAACAAAAATGACTAAATAATCTTTCCTCCCTTTAAACAAACACACATACCACACAGACTCATAAAAAACACAGGAAACTCTTACCAAACTATTATGATTTGCCATAACATGATACTTCATTCCTGCCATTGAACGTAGTTGTTTCCCACAATGATGACAAGTAAACATTTCCTAAAAGGAAAAAACAAAACAAAACATAGTGTTCAGGGCCGGGCTGTTCAATGGAGAAACAGAAAGTCACTAATTGTCTTAGAATGGGCTTGGCATGCATAAATTCCTTCTTATCCCCTCCTATACTGCATGAGTATTAGATTTGGATCTAATATGCACCCTCTCCCACCACAGGCTCATGTGTCAGGACACGTGGTTCCATGCCGGTGGGACTGTGTAGTTCTGGAACCTTTGGGGGAGGCGCCAGGGGTGGAGGTGGGACCCTTAGGGAAGGTCTTTGTAAAGGTGATGAGCCAGCTCTCTGCTTCCTGGAGCTCCACATAAGCGCCTGCAGCCGCACCCGAGGCACTTCACCCGTCATGCTTTCCCTGCCACAGTGGACTCTGCTCTGAAAACGAGATCCAAAAGCACCTCTTCCCCCCTTGAGTTGTTTCTGTCTGGTATCTGGTTACAGTGACACAAAAATAACTGATACTTCAAAATAGTTATTTTTCCTCAATTCTAAAAGAAGAAAGCAAGGGCCACATGTAAAAAGCTAAATGCCAACAATTGGTGCAGAGCTAAGAAAAACACTCAAACCCAAGCCTATGTTTTCCCTACCACATAATGATGCCTCTAGTCCACTATAACAGCAGATTCCAGAAGTCTAACGTTTAAGTAAAAAAAATCCTAACAGTTATGAAATGCTACAAAATAGCTAACCTGTTTGCAGTTTTCCATGTGTTTCTTTAAACCCTCTATGGTCTTCCTCCCCACTGCCTGGCAGGTAGGGCAGGAAACACTGCCTTTATCCACGATTTCTAAGTACCATTGTTCCTCCAAACTGCCTACAATGGAAAGAAAGGGACACTTTGTAATCGGCAGTATTTTCCAGAAAAAAATATATAACTCCACAATTTAGGAAAAGTATCATAAAATGTTTTCCCTTTCTTGGTCGATGACAGTGAATAGCTCTTGCTGTATATAACTTCTAGACAACATTTTCCATACAATGAGTGTAGTTTCTGGAATGCCTACTTATTTCCTAGACAAAAACCATCTGAGAACCACTCCAAAGCTCAGTGACGTTGAACTGGGCACAACTTTCTAGACTATGACCTAAGACTGCACAGTCCTATGTGTTAAATATCTTTATATATCATTTAAATTTCACTATTCTGACTCTCTTCACCATCATTATGAAGATTGCAGAAGTGAAATAAATTGAGGCAGGTCAGAAAGCTTAACATGCCAAAACTTAAACAAAGGTCTATGTGACCTCCAAACCTAGGCCCTTAATAAAACTGTCCCATTAAAAAACAAAAATAAAAACTAAATAAGAACTAGGCATGGTGGTGCACACCTTTAACCCCAGTACTTTGGAGGCAGAGGTAGGAGGATCTCTGTGAGTTCCAGGCTACCCTGAGACTACATAGTGAATTCCAGGTCAGCCTAAGCTAGAGTGAGACCCTACCTCGAAAAATCAAAACAAAACACAACAGAAAAAGCTCCAGTGGGCTGAGGATGGAGCTCTGTGATAGTGCGCTTGCCTACCATGCATGAAGTCCTGAGTTCAATTCCCAATGCCACAAGCAAACAAAAATGAAAGCTTCCACACATCACTCTCACAGAAAGCAACACAGAAGCAAAATATGAGACCCGCATCCCACAGACCTGTCGAGCAGCGTACCTGCTGCATATACTGGTGGTTCCTTCCGAATGCGACGAGCCTGGGGTTTGGGATGGGGCTGAATTTTAGGCCGCTGTTTCCTCCCTGACACAAGACAGAAACTTTTTAAAAGTCAGACATGTCACCTTTACATTTGAATTTTTTAAAAATATTTTTATTTACTTATTTATTTGCAAGAAGAAAAAGAGAGAGGGAGAGAGAGAAACATGGGTGCACCAGTTCCTCTAGCCACTGCAAATGAACTCCAGATGCATGCACCACTTTGTGCATCTGGCTTTACGAGGATACCCGGGTTGTTAGACTTTGCAGGCAAGAACCTTAACTGCTCAGCCATGTCTCCAGCACCAACACTTCAATTTTAACATGCTAGTTCCCACTTCTTCAGCTAACTGACTCTCCCGAGATAGAACTGAATGAAAGGGTACAATAAAGGGTGATGGTGACCTTTTCCTCACCCAAATTCCAAGGACTCAAACAATGCTCTAAATCCGTCTCCCTCTCTTTTATCCTCACATAAACAAGTAAAGCCTAGACAGCCAAGAACAAGAGCCAGTGAAGCTGCCCTTACCATAAAGCTTATGCTTCTTCTGAGGAAATTCTCGGTAGTCGTCATCTTCTTCCTGCCTGGGTTTCTTTTTTCCTTTGGTAGATACTCCACCTGCTCCTAATATAACATATGAGGACAAAAGTGTGTAAATGACCATTTGAGCCTGCCTAAAAAACATCATTTACCACACCATCAAAGGTAAAGTCCATTAGTGAACACAGGCCTCACAGAACTATTTGTGACAGGGTTTTTTTTTTTTTTTTTTTTTTTGAGGTAGGGTCTCACTCCAGTCCATGCTGACCTGGATTTCACTACGTAGTCTCAGTGTGGCCTCAAACTCACGGTGATCCTCCTACCTTTGCCTCCCAAGTGCTGGG
Source organism: Dipus sagitta (assembly GCA_036346955.1). Taxonomy (NCBI): domain Eukaryota; kingdom Metazoa; phylum Chordata; class Mammalia; order Rodentia; family Dipodidae; genus Dipus; species Dipus sagitta. Next base: position 1,339,354 of record CM070773.1, on the reverse strand, counting down.
GTTAAAGGTGTGTGCTACCACACCCGACACACTTTTTTTTTTTTTAAATATATGTTATTTTTATTTACTTATTTGCGAGAGAAAGAAAGAAGCAGAGAAAGAGGTAGATATAGAATGGGCGCACCAGGGTCTCTAGCCGCTACAAATGAACTCCAGACATATGCACCTCCCTGTGCATCTAGCTTACGTGGATCCTGGGGAATCAAACCAAGGTCCTTTGGCTTTGCAGGCAGACACCTTAACTGCTAAGCCATCTCCCCAGCCCATGTTGGTGACAGTTTTAAGAAAGCTGGTTTAACAGCTTCCTTTTGGATTATTCTCCCTTGGAATCATCAGGTCTTCCCTCTACATAAGGGCCTGCATGAAATGAATCTAGCTTGCTGTTGAGTTAGGGGCTAATGAAGCAAAAAACATGCTCAAGAGGGTGATGAGGAATCCCTGAAACCGTGACCCTCTGGAATATTCACTATAACCATTCCCCACCTCCCATATCTTCAAAAACTTGGGGAAGCTAAAAGAGTAAGAGATATAATAAGTTCACAGAAGAGGGGGTGGAAATATTGTAAGAAGCCACAGGATGAGATGTCATGCTCAGAGGAACTCCCTCCCCCACAAAATAACTGACTGCTCCTCCCACAACGTATAACCCAAACCCCATAGGGAATACCTGCAACCCCACTAAGGAGTGTCCCCAGCGGAATGGGGGCAGGAATGAGGGAAAAGAGGGTACCAGCACATGATGTATCCATACAAAATATGTTGATAATAATAATAATAATAAAATAAAAAACAAGTTCAAATCCAATGAAGAGGAAAGCTGATATTAAGTTTAACATATGGAGTAGGATCAGCAGAATTTTAGTCTGTGAGACAAGGAATTGTTCACGAAATAACAGCTTATGATAGCCTAGTATCTTAAAATGTGTCTAATCAAAGCTGAGCATGATGATTCACTTGGGACTGTTGAGGAAGAAGGACCATGAGTTTGATGCCAGCTTGAGCTAGATAGTGTGAAGCTGGCCTGGACTACCTAGGGAGACCCTATCTCAAGCAAACAAAATCTTGTTTAATCACTAATGAGAAATATACATGTGGCATTTAGTACTTAAGAGTCATAGCAGATATATTCCTCAAAATATGGCTTCAGAGACTACACTTGGAATTGAGACTCTGACATGGATACCTTCAACATGCGAGGTAGCAGCTGGCTTGATCCTTCTCATCTTCATCCAGTAGGTAGACTTTCTGAAGGATGCTGGGAAATCGCTGGCTGGTTCACACGAGGAGGCAGATGATGAGCCACTTAAGGAGTCATCATGAGGGATGGTGTACTGGAAACTATTATCCTTTATGGAGCACTGGGTCCTGCTACTGACATGACACAAAATTATATACTATAGAGGCTTGATGAAAATTCCCATTAATTCCTTTATCTCATAAGATTATAACCACATTGATTCCTTGTGCAAAAATAAGTTTTTTTTTTTTTTTTTTTTTTTTTTGAGGCAGAGTCTCACTCTAGCCCAGGCTGACCTGTAATTCACTATATAGTCTCAGGGTGGCCTTGAACTCACGGCGATCCTCCTACCTCTGCCTCCCAAGTGCTGGAATTAAAGGCATGCGTCACCACACCTCACCTGGCTGTATTGATTTTTATTTGTGTGTGTGTGTGTGTGTCTCGTCACGGCAAAAGAACACCAGACACTTGTACCACGTTTTGCGTTTAGCTTACATGGGTCACTTGGGAATTAAACCCAGGCTAGCAGGCTTTGCAAGCATCTTTAACCACTGAGGCATCTTCCCAGTCCCCAGAAGAATGTTTATGGTTTTCCTTCCTATTTATTTGAGAAAATAAAACAGGCAGAGTAACTGGGTGCTGCTTACTCTTGGATAGGTAACTACTTGTGTCCTAGTCTCCCTGTCTCTCTGATAGGAGGACATAATGGAAAGATTCACATGAAAACGGAGAGGAAAAGAACAGTCTGTAGACCTTGTCTGCTCATCTGCTTCTCCCTCAGCCTCCGCTCTCAGCACTGACACCAGAGGTGTCTCGTGTTACTTAAGCCACACAGCATTTTTTCAGACTTCAAGATCACATGTTCCCTTATCTGAGTTAAGCTGGCTAGAGAGTACTAATCAAAAGCTGGATTCAGATTTCTAAATCAAAGAGTGGTTGATAAATCAGTTAAGAAAAATGATGAAGTAACTAAAAAGTATCATTTTCTATCTTTTTAGGAAAAATTGTCTTTCAACATAGGGTCTCACTCTAGCCCAAGCTGATCTGGCTGATCTGGAACTCACTCTGTAGTTCCAGGCTGGCCTCGAACTCACAGCAGTCCTCCTACCTCTGCCTCCCAAGTGCTGGGATTAAAGTGCGCTACCACACCTGGCTCACACACATGAGCACACTAGGGTCTCTTGCTACTGTAAAGGAATGCCAGATCCATGCACCACTTTCTGGGGCTGGCTTTACACAGGTTCTGGGGAAATCAAACCCAGGCCAGCAGGCTCCGCAAACAAGCATTTTTAATGGCTGACCCATTTCCCTAGTCTCCAAGGTATCACACACTTTTCCAGGTGGCTCAAGATGCAGTGAAACAGCAGTTCTCAGTGTGGTCCGAGGATCCCTAGACCCTTCTTGTTCTAGCTAAGCAGTTATATAAGGCTTACTTCCAGCTTAGGATTTAGAAAGCTCACCCTGCCTGGTGTAACGAAGATAGTCCAAGGGGCAAAGAGTAAGCAAAGAGAGTTGGCCTGCTTCAGCAGACTGGAAAAGCTGGACATGGTGACACAGGCCTTTAATCCCAGCATTTAGGAGGCTAAAGCAGGATTCCAACTTCCAGGCTAGCCTACACTACATAAATAGACACTGTCTCAAAAAAAAAAAAATGCTTAAGGGATGGAGAGATGGCTTACCAATTAAGGCGCTTGCCTGCAAAGCCTAAGAACCCAGGTTCAATTCTCCAGGTCCCACATAAGCCAGATGCACATGGTGGTGTATACGGAGTTTGTTTGCAGTGGCTAGAGGCCCTGGCATGCCCATTCTTTCTCCCCATCACTAGTGAATAAATAAATTTTTTTAAATTTAAACTTTAAAAAATTAGCTTAAAAGAAATCACACAGAGATGTTTGTTTGTGACTGTAGGGAGTGGATGTTACACAGGTGACCATTCTTAGGAAAATATATAGATAAAATGGGACAGATGCCTAGTATGAGCAGTTGGCAAATGCAATAAAGCAATTTAACATGTAGAGACATAATTCAACTAAAAGATATATTGCTGAATGAAAAAAAGAAAGAAACAGAACAGGATCTCCAGTACAACAGTACAATGGCATCTCAATAAATTAATAGCACATACTGTCTAGAAGAGTATAAAGCAGATCTAACTTTAAAGGGATTTGTAAATATTTAAAGGTAAACATAATACCTACTAACAGTTTCTTCTGAGAGAAAAGGGATAGATATGGGACAGAGTAAATATAAAAGTATATCAGTATGCTAGAAAAAACAAAGAAGAGAGCTGGGGGAGACGGCTCAATGGATAAGAGTACCCTGGACTATAAACTTTAGGCAAGCACCTTAACCACTAAGCATCCTCTGCAACCCTGATAAACTTTATTATTAAAGGGGGAAAAACGCACACTGTATTCTTTGATACATCAGAAACAAATTAGAAGCCAACAGTAGTAAGATATCAAGATGTAAAAAACAAAAAAATCCAAATTACCTAGAAATTAAATAATCTAAATATTTTATACATCAACAATGAAAACAGGGCTGGAGAGATGGCTCACAGGCTCAAGGTACTTGCTTGCAAAGCCTGCCAACCCACATAAAGCCAGCAGCACATCATGGCACATGTATCTGATGTTCACCTGCAGTGGCAAGAGACTTTACTGTCTCTCTCACACACAAATATTCATATTCTCTCTCTCTCTCATACACAAATAAATAAATAATATTATTTAAAAATGAAAACATAGTTAATCCCAGCACTGGGGAGGCAGAGGTAGGAGGATCGCCGTGAGTTCAAGGCCACCCTGAGACTACAGAGTGAATTCCAGGTCAGCCTGGGCTACAGTGAGACCCTACCTCAAAAAACTAAAAAAAAAAAAAAAAAAGAAAGAAAGAAAGAAAACATAGGCTGGGCGTGGTGTCATACGCCTTTAATCTCAGCACTGGGGCTGAAGGATCACTGTGAGTCTGAAGCCAGCTTGGAGCTACAGAGTGAGTCCCAGGTCAGCCTGGGCTAGCGTAAGACCCTGCCTAGGAAAAAAAAAAAAAATGAAATCATAGGGAAAATTTGAAAAATATTTTATAATGATGGCTGGAGAGATGGCTCAGCAGTTAAAGGCACTTTCTTGCAAAACCTGATGGCCCGGTTTGATTTCCCCAGTAACCACATAAAACCAGGTGCACAAAGTGGCACAAGTGTCTTGAGTTTTTTGCAGTGGCAGGAGGCCCAGGCACACCTATTCTCTCTCTCTCAAATAAAAAAAGATATTTTACAATGAATAACAAAAACCTACTCTTCCCAATGTGTGGCTACAACTAACATAACTTAGAAGGAAGTTCTAATTGCTTATATTAGAGATGAAGACATAGAATCAAGGACTTAAGGTTTCACTTTAAGATATCTGAAAAAGCAAAGTTGAGGGCTACAGAGAGAGATGGCTTAGCAGTTAAGGCACTTGCCTGAAAAGCCTAAGGACCCAGCTTCAACTTCCCAGTACCCATGTAAGCCAGATGCAACCAAGGTGGCACATGTGTCCAAAGTTCATGTGCAATGGCTACAGGCCCTGGTGTACACACACAATCTCTCTCTCTCTCCCTGCCTCTTTCTATCTCGCTCTCAAATAAATAAATATTTTTTTAAAGAAATGATAATCTAGAGTCAAGGACTTAAGGTTTCATTTTAAGATATTTTAAAAAGAAAAACTGGGGCCTGGAGAGACGGTTCAGCAGTTAAGGCACTTGACTACAAAGCCTAACAACCCAAGTTTGATTCCCCAGTGCCAATGTAAAGCCAGTTGCAGAAACTGGCACATGTGTTTAGAACTCGTTTGCAGTGGCTGGAGACCCTGGCGCACCCATTCTCTCTGTCCCTCTGTCTGTCTCTTTCTTTTTTTTTTTTTTTTTAATTTTTTTTTGTTCATTTTTATTTATTTATTTGAGAGTAACAGAGAGAGGAAGAGGCAGATAGAGAGAGAGAGAATGGGCACGCCAGGGCTTCCAGCCACTGCAAACGAACTCCAGACGCATGCGCCCCCTTGTGCATCTGGCTAACGTGGGTCCTGGAGAATTGAGCCTCGAACCCGGGTCCTTAGGCTTCACAGGCAAGCGCTTAACCGCTAAGCCATCTCTCCAGCCCTGTCTGTCTCTTTCTGCCTGCTTGCAAATAAAGAAAAATTTTTAAAAATGAAAATAAATAAAATAAAATAGGGTTGGAGAGATGGCTTAATGGTTAAGACGCTTGCCTGTGAAGCCTAAGGACCCATGTTCAATTCCCCAGTACTCACATAAGCTAGGTGTAAGGTGACTGGAGGCCTTGGTGTGCCCATTCTCTTTCTCCCTCAAATAAATAAATAAAATAATTTTAAAGTATATTTTATTTATTTATTTGAGAAAGAGATAGAGAATGAGGATATATATATATTTTTAATTTTTATTTATTTATTTGAAAGAGAGATATAGAAATGGGCAGGGGGAGAGAGAGAGAGAATGGGCGTGCCAGGGCCTCCAGCTACTACAAACAAACTCCAGATGTGTGCAACCCCTTGTGCATCTGGCTTATGTGGGTCCTGGGGAGTCAAACCTGGGTTCTTTGGCTTTGCAGGCAAGCACCTTAACTGCTAAGCCACCTCTCCAGCCCCAACATATATATATATATAACTTATAAAATTGATTCCAAGAAGAAACTGAAAATCTATGTACTCTATGCCTACTGAAGAAACAGAATGTGTCAAATCCTTTCCTAAAAGAAGACTTCAGACCTGGCTTCATGTTGAACACCACGGCAACAGATTGTTTCCTTGGGAGCTCTTGGGAGCTGAGGTGGTACTGAGACAGGGGTTTTGCTATGTAGTTCAGATTTGCCTGGAACTCCATATGTCTTGGCTGACCTGAAGTGATTCTCCTGCCTCAGCCTCCTAAGGACTGAGATTACAAACCCTATAAACCCTGATGCAACTGATCAGAAAAAGAAAAATAAAGCCGGGCATGGTGGCACATGCCTTTAATCCCAGTACTTAGGAGGCAGAGGTAGGAGAATCGCCGTGAGTTCAAGGCCACCCTGAGACAACACAGTGAATTCCAGGTCAATCTGAGCTACAGTGAGACTCTACCTTGAAAAACCAAAACATTAATAATAATAATAATCCATTGCAGAAGAGATGGCAGAAAGAAAAGACCAAGTAAGGGTAGAACTGCTTATAATGCAATCTTCTAGACACAATTTGGTCTCGATATCTATGACCTTGTAGTCCCTAATACTACTTACACAAGACCCCCAGAATAGCAGGAAAAAGATGATGACATCAAAATAAAAGAGAGATTGCTGGATGTGGTAGTGCACATCTTTAATCCTAGCACTTGGGAGGCAGAGTTGAAGGTTCACTGTGAATTCGAGGCCACCCTGAGACTTCAGAGTGTATTTTAGGTCAACTTGGACTAGAGTGAAACCCTACCTCGAAAAACCAAATTTAATTAATTAATTAAATAGAGACTAATTGAGAGGGGGAGGGGATATGATGAAGAGTGGAACTGGGGCTGGAGAGAAGGCATAGCAGTTAAGGCACTTGCCTGTGAAGCATAAGGACCCATGTTCTATTCTCCAGATCCCACGTAACCCAGATGCACAAGGGTGAAGCAAGAGCAAGGTTGCACACGCCCACTAGGTGATACAGGCGTCTGGAGTTCGATTGCAGGACTGAGGCCCTGACATGCCAATTCTCTCTTTCTCTTTAAAAAAATAAATAAATAAGAGTGGATTTGTGATGGCAAAAGTGGGAGAGGGGAAGAAATGATCAAGGTTTATTGTCACAATTATGGAAGTTGTCAATTTAAAAAGTTTAAAAAGGGGCCGGAGAGATGGCTTAGCAGTTAAGGTGTTTGCCTGCAAAGCCAAAGGATCTTGGTTTGATTCCCCAGGACCCACGTAAGCCAGATGTCAAGGGGGTGCATGCATCTGGAGTTTGTTTGCAGTGTCTGGAGGCCCTGGCACACCCATTTTCTCTCTCTCAATCTCTTTCTCTCTCACATAAATAAATAAGTAAATAAGTTGAGCCATGACTGGTGGCTCACGCCTTTAATCCCAGCACATAAGAGGCAGAGGTAAGAGGATCCCATGAGTTCAAGGCCACCCTGAGACTACATAGTGAATTCCAGGTCAGCTTGGGCTAGAGTGAGATCCTACCTCGAAAAAAAACAACAACAAAAAAAAATTTTTTAAGTGACAAGAAGCCGGGCATGGTGATGCACACCTTTAATCCCAGCACTCAGGAGGCAGAGGTAGGAGGACTGCTGTGAGTTCAAAGCCACTTGAGACTACATAGTGAATTCCAGGTCAGCCTGGGCTAGAGCAAGACCCTATCTCAAAAAAACAAAAAACAACAATGACAAAAAAGATACTAGGTTATGATATAAAACTCCAGAATATTCTTTATTTAATATATTTTAACATTTTATTTATTATTTATTTGAGAGAGAGAAAGTAGGAAAGAAAAGAGGGAGAAAGAAAAAGGAAGAGAAAGAAAGAAAAGGCAGGAAGAGAGAGAAAGAAAAGATGGGCTAAGGCTGAAGAGATTGCTTAGTGGTTAAGGCACTTGCCCACAAAGCCTAAGGACCAGGTTCAATTCTCCAGGTCCCATATAAGCCAGATGCACAAGGTGGCAGATGCATCTGGAGTTCGTTTGCAGTGGCTAGAAGCCCTGGTATGCTCATTCTCTCTTGCTCCTCTCTTTCCCTCTCTCCTTCTCTTAAATAAAAATAAAAATAAATTTAAAAAATAAAGATTTTGCAGCACCAGTAGGCCACGAAGAGACAAATCCATGTAACTCCAGTTACTCTTGTATAGTGATTTTCAGTGTAGGACTCAGAAATACCCACCTCCCCTCTCAGGAATAAGCATAAACATGATTAAAAAACAAATAGGCTAGGTGTGGTGGGAAACATACATGCACACACACGCACACACACACACCAGGGCCTCTTGCTACTGCAAATGAATACCAGATGGTTGGGCCACTTTTTGTGTTTGTCTGCTTTATATGGATGGCCTGGGAATTGAACCTGGGCAGCAGGCTTTGCAAACAAGCCCCTTCATCATCCCAACACCCAATTCTGCCTGTCTTTAAAGTCTTAGCATGCAGCATGGTTTCACAGTACTCCTTTCTACTCTGGCCATAATCTCCTAGGAAGATAGTTAAAAATGAGGATTCTCAATGACTCGTCCTAATTAGTGAATGGGAGACCATTTATCTTCCTAATTTTTTTCAGTGATTATCCCTAGGCAAATCTCATGAATATTCATCTTGTAGAGGAAAATATCTTGTTTCCAATTACTTTTTTTTGTTTTGTTTTTGAAACAGTATCTCACTCTAGTCTAGACTGACCTGGAACTTACTCTGTAGCCTAAACTGGCCTCAAACTCATGGTGATCCTTTTACCTAAGCCTCTCAAGTACTAGGATTAAAGCTGTGTATCACCACACCTGGAATCCAATTACTGTGTGTGTGTGTGTGTGTGTGTGATGCACACATGTCCTCCAGGTAGGGTCTCACTCTAGCCCAGGCTGACCTGGAATTCACTATGTAGATGTAGTCTCTGGTTGGCCTCAAACTCCCAGCAATCCTTCTACCTCTGCCTCCTGAGTGCTGGAATTAAAGGTGTGCATCACCTCTCCTGACTGCAAAGAGAATGGGTACGCCAGGGTTGCAAAAGGACTCCAGATACATGTGCCACTTTGTGCATTTGGCTTTGCGTTGGTACTGAGGAACTGAACTCAAGTGGTTAGGCTTTGGGTCAAGTACCTTAACCATTAAGCCATCTCACCAATCCCCAATTACTTTTTATACCAATCATCAAGCCTGTATTTCAGATCAATTCTTCATCTGAGGTCCAAGTCCACTTATGTTTATTCCAAATGTTCCTCATTTAGAAATTCTCAATTCAGTTTATGATGCCAACAGCCAGTAGGTTGCCCCAAATTACCCATAGACATCCTATGTTCCTTCCTCTTATCTCTCACCAACAATAACCATGTATACTCCTAATACAGTATTACTACCACAGACTACATGTTCATTTTATTTATTTACTTATTTATTTCGTTTTTTATGAAAGAGAGAGACAAAGGAAGAGAAAGAACTGGAGTGCTAGGGCCTCTTGCTGCTGTAAATGCATGTGCTACTTTGCGTGGCTAGCCTTAGGGCCAGCAGGTTTCTCTAGCAAGCACCCTGAAGAACCTGGCAGGCCTGCTGATGTTCATTTCTTTCTCAGGTTACTATAATGGTCTTGGAACCAGTTTCTAAGTACCCTTCTGATTCATCCTTCACAGATCTACCACTGTGACCTTAACTAACACCTTAGCATGCCCATAAAAGGCCCTTCATGATCTGGTTCCTGCTAACCTCTCTAAAGGATGTCCCCGTACCCATAATCCCACTCCCATTCTCCATGCCAATGATATAGAACTAGTTGTTATTTCCATTAACTTCTTTTACCTGTTCAAATGCTTGCTCTCTCTCCTGAAAAAAAAAAAAAAAAATGTCTCTCCTGATTAACTGTGTTATCCTTTGGTTTTCAAGCCACTGCTTTGGAGTGATTTGTTTTGTTAACACTTCCCTTCCAAACCATCACTCCTTTCCCCAAAAGTTGTATTAAATTCCCACTTAAAAGAATTTACTAGGAGGCAGAGTAAGAGGATTGCTGTGAGCCTGAGGCCATCCTGAGACTACATAGTGAATTCCAGGCCAGTCTGGTCTAGAGGGAGATCCTACCTCGAGATACACCCCCCCCAAAAAAAATTTACTAGGGCTGGGGCGGTGGTTCAGAGGTTAAAGGTACTTATTTACAAAGCCTGCAGGCCCAGGGTTCGATTCCCCAGTACCCATGTAAAGCCAGAAGTACATCTGGAGTTTGTCTGCAGTGCCAAGAGCACCTGGTACACCCATGTGCATGCTCTGTGTGTGTGTGTGTGTGTGTGTGTGTGTGTGTGTGTGATTTACTAGCTGAGCATGGTGTCTCATACCTGTAATCCCAGCACTCAAAAAGCCAACAACACAAGAGGATTGCCACAAATTCAATTCCAGTCTGGGCTACACAGTGAGTTCCTGGTCAGCCCCTTCCCCCAACAGAGTGAAATTCTGCCTCAAAATAATAAATAAAGCCAGGTGTGGTGGCGCACACCCAGGAGGCAGAGGTAGGTGGATCATGAGTTCAAGGCCACCCTCAGACTACATAGTGAATTCTAGGTCAGTCTGGGCTAGAGCGAGACCCTACTTCAACGCCCCCCAAATTAATTAATAATAATAATTAATAATTTACTAAGCCAAGTATGTAGTGGCACAGGCCTATAATCCCAGCACTCAGGGAAGAGGCAGGAGAATTCCAAACTGGAGGCCAGGCTGAACATCACTGAGAATTCCAGGCCAGTATGGACTACACAATGAGACCTTGCCTCAAAAAAAATTTAACTTATTGCACTCTATTGTGTTGATGTATTTGCCTATCTTCTGTTTTGGACTGCTTATTTATTTATTTTTGGTTTTGTTTGTTTGTTTTTTGTTGAGGTAGGGTCTCACTCTAGCCCAGGCTGACCTGGAATTCACTATGTAGTCTCAGGGTAGCCTTGAACTCATGGTGATCCTCTTACCTTTGCCTCCCCCCTCCCCCCACAGGGCTGGGGTTAAAGGCATGCACCACCATGACCAGCTGATTTTCCTTTTTCTTTTTTTTTAAAGAATTCTTTTTTTAAAATTTGTATTTATTTACAAGGACAAGGAAAGAGAATGAAAATGAGCACACCAAGGCCTCTTGTCACTGCAAATGAACTCCAGATGCATGCACCACTTTGTACATCTGGCTTTACGTGGGTGCTGGGGAATTGACCTCGAGCCGCCAGGTTTTGCATGCAATCACCTTTAACTGCTGAGCCATCTCTCCAGCCTTTATTTTGTTTTTCATGTCTCTATGCCAACCTACAAACCAGACGTTTAGTAAATGTTATTTAAATGAATGAAGTCACCTAAGGAGAGATTCTAGTTAATAAAAAGCTGTCGTTTTGTACTAACTCTGGAAAAATTTAGTACATTCATCATACAAAGCAATAAAGCAGTACTGCAGTCAAGTAGCTTGATAACATAAGGATTTCTTACAGCCATTTTTATCTCCCGTCCCAAGTTCATTAGTGTAATTATGAGCACAAATTTGATGTGCAAAACAATTTTTAAATGCAGGGGCTGGAAGGATGGCTTAGCAGTTAAGGCGTTTGCCTGCAAAGCCAAAGAACCCAGTTCGATTCCCCAGGACCCACGTTGGCCAGATGCACAAGGGGATACACGCGTCTGGAGTTCATTTGCAATGGCTGGAGGCCGTGCGGTGCCCATTTTCTCTCTCTCCCCACCCCCTCTTTCTCTGTCAAATAAATAAATAAATATATATATTTTTTAAATGCAGCGCTACCACTAACTGAATCATCCAGTCCATATTTATTATGGTGTGTATTTTTCTTGGGAGCTAGGATTTCCTCCCCAACCCCCACTAGATTAAAGACCTGCCACTGTCCAATCCAGTAGCTACTAACCACAGGTGGCTATTAATGAAAGTTAATTAAAATTCAATTCCTCAACTGCACTAGCTACATCTCAAGTGCCCCGAAGCCATATATGGCTGGTGTCTACGGATACTGGACAGTGCAAATCCAGAACGTTTCCACCGGCGCTGGTGACACAATGATATAAAGGTCCTCAGAAATCCTCACTTACTTCTTAGCTCCTACGATCCTGGCGCTCCTCTGCTGCTTAAAAGATGTGGGTCCCGGGGTCTGGCAAATCACAAGCACACGAGTGAGTGCCAGGGACCTCTGAACCTCGGCCACAGAGATGAATCCCCCTGGTGCCCAGAAGACGCGAAGCTCTCCCGGGGCAACTACCTCAGACGGAAAGAAGGCAGCACTTCTTAGGAAAAGTGTGCCATCCTATTTTTCTATAATGTAAAGGCAGGTTGGCGATGCCAGAGCCTTCATCCTTTCCCATTCTCAAAGCCCTATCTCAGATCGAGACTCGAGAGAGAGAAAAACAACAACAAAAAAAGACAACGGATGTGGGAGGCACTAGGGATGCAAAGGGAATCGACACTAACGGCGATCTGGCTGGAACCTGAGTCCGAGGAGATGGAGAACAGACAAAAAAAAAAAAAAAAAAAAAAAAAAGTGGGAACAGAAAAGGGGGGCCGGTGGGTCCGAGCTAAAGGGTGGGGCCTACGGTGACAGAAGCCACCGTGGGCACGGGACAAAGGAGAGCGCGTGCTCCCGCGGGGCTCGACAGCACTACCTCTACAGCATCACCGTCACACCAAGAAACTCACGGCGGGGCCTGCACCGAGTCTGGAAGACATCACTCCCCCTCCACGCCTAACAATTCCACCCAAGGGCTCCGGCCACACCGACGCCACTTCCGCTCCGCTCGCCTCTCCCGGATGTGGTCCCGGCGCCGCCTAGCCCCGCTCCCACCGTCTACTTCCGCCTCACAGCGGCGGACGGGTCACGTGACGAGACCCCTCACCCTGGCAGGAGCCCCCCCCCCCCGCCGCCGCCGCCGCCCCAGGGACACCGGGGGACCCGGCTTCGGACGCCCATCCCTCCACCTTGTCCCACCCACCCATGAATGGTCCTGTGCGTGCACTTGAAGTTCATTGCTGCCCTTTATTGCTCTTAGGGAATGACAGACCCTTCCTCGTCCCCCCCCCCCAAGAGTAGACGCCCTTTCGTGGCCAAGGGTGCGCGGCTTGGAGCCGCGGTTGATGAGGAAAGAAGCCGGGGAAGGGCAGCTAGATGAAGACTTCTGGGAGACTGTTTTAAGTAGGGGCGGATCTCTCCTGACCTACTAGCTTCAAGCCTCCAAACTTGTCCGGCTTTTGGGCTTCTCAGTGTGGTCCCTGGGAGCCATATCTGAATAACTCTTTAAACCTGTAGACCAGCTCTGTGTGGGCCTCCCCCTGGGGCAGCTGAGCCTGAGTGTCTCCTTGGGACGGTGACGGATTCCCTCCGAGTGACTGCGTTGACTCCTTCCGGAATGGCTATGCCCGCTCCTGCCCGCTCTCCCAGGCGGGTCACCCCCGCTCGGTGCCGCGGGCCTGATGGGTCTCTTCTCAAAGGGACTGTGACGCGTTCTTCCAGAGGAAGTATGACTTCTGCCGCCGGGGCCCGGCGAGCTTCTCTCCGAGAGGCGGCCACGGCTTCTCTCTGAGGGACTGCGATGTCCCCGCTCTGAGGGACTGATGCAGCTCCTCTTCGAGGGACTGTGACATCTCTCAGAGGGACTGCGTCCTCTCTCAGAGGGACTGCGTCGGCTCCTTTTACAAGGATTGTGTGCGCTCGCTGAGGGACTGCGCAGACTCCTTTTGGGGGGACTGTGCCGTCTCCTCTCTGAGGGACTGTGTCTGTGTCGTCTCCTGTCTGGGGAACTGTGCGAACTCCTTTTGGAGGGACTGTGTCGTCTCCTCTCTGAGGGACTGTGTCCTCTCCTGTCTGGGGAACTATGTCGTCTCCTCTCTGGGGAACTGTGCGAACTCCTTTTGGAGGGACTGTGTCGTCTCCTCTCTGAGGGACTGTGTCGTCTCCTCTCTGAGGGACTGCGCAGACTCCTTTTGGAGGGACTGTGTGGTCTCCTCTCTGGGGAACTGTGCGAACTCCTTTTGGAAGGACTGTGTGGTCTCCTCCCTAAGACGTGTCTCCCCTCAGAAGGACTGTGATAACTCCTGTCAGAGACTCTTCGAGGGGTTCTGTCTGAGGGACTGTGATGCTTTCTACGAGGAGGACTGCTATGTCTCCTTGCAGAACTGTTTTGTAGAATTCTGTTAGGGGGGCTGAGAGGGCTCCAGCCAAAGAGATTAGGAGCCATTCTTTTAGAGGGGTTACAGGAGCTGTTCTCCAAAGCATTGTGTAAGGGTTTCTTTTTCTCCCTAAAGAAGCTATGCTGGTTTTGGTCCTTGTAAGTGTGTTTCTCTTTAAAGCGACTGTGCAAGGTCTTCTTCAAAAGGGAACCAGATGGAATTCTTCCTTGGGCCTGAAGTCTGGCTCCTTGTTTTGGAAGGGTATCTTGGCTGGAGAGTTCATCATAACAGTTTTTCTTTGCTCTGTTGCTTTCATTTCGAATTGTACTCAAAGGTTGTATGACTGAGGAAGTTAGGAAAGTTTTATCTGTTTGGGAAAGCGTGGTCCCCAGCAATTGGAGAGATCTGGGTTGGAAAGAGCTCTCGTCTTTTGACTGTTGAGTTGATCTGTATTGGCCTCTGGTTCCCCACAATATGTCCTCCTGCTTAATGGTTGAAGTTGTTGGACTTTGCCTGATAACTGACACCCTGTTTCTTTTGCTCTCTGTTGGTAAGCGATAATCTTGGGCTTTCTGTTTTGAGTGGTAGCTTTTGCTTGACCATAAATTATCTAGTCTCATCCTGCCCCTAGGCTTCTGTCCAGCAAAAGCTATAATTCTATGTGATGTTTGTAATGCCTGCCTTAAGCCCTGCAAAAGCACTTGCATGAACTTGGGCTGGGAAGATTTCTTAGGCTGTCTTTTTAAGGAAGCAGTATTTGTCGGACTTGCTCCAGAATTCTTTCTTAAAGGGACTGATGATTCTCTAGAAGGACTCTCTACCGAGGCTGTACTGTTTGTATAGAGCTTTCTGTTTTGTGGTCTAAGTTGCTCAGTGATTCTCTTTATTGGATATTTAAAAGCAGATGTCTTCTTGAGTCTCATTTTAGCCCATTTTCCATCCCAATTACTTTCAAAATCACTTTCTGATAAGGAGTGAACTTTGTGGAATTCATAGGGCCCCAAATCTCCAATTTCTTTCTTTCCTACCATGTCAGGACTGCCCCATTGCCTTTGCTTAATGTGGACTTGTACAGGCATAGGAGACTGGGAAGATCTTGACTGGAGATCTTGTGTGGGAGTAGGACTCTTGGAAGTTTTCCTTTGTGGTGACAATGCAGTGCGCCTTCGCATAGCTGATCTGTCTCTTCCACGATACTTTGAGACTTGTTTTTTCCCAGTTTGCAACCTAAAGCCAAGATGCAATCGAACCTCACCATGGCCTTCAGGAGTGTTTACAAGGTGGAGCTGTGGATAGATGAGAAGATAAGACCCAACAGTAGACTGTAACTTATGACAGCAATTAAATCCTGAACATCGGCCACACTGTAGGCAGATGGGGTATTTTAGGACAAGACCTGAAGCTAGAGGTGGAGGCATGTTGGGAGGTATTTGACTCCTTAAGAGTTTTGCTGCTATTTTTAGCTGCAGATCTTGTTGCCAGTTGAGCTGTTCTGAAAAGCTGGACTTAGCTTGGGAAAAATAACTTGGTTTGAAGGAGTGTTGGGATTCAAAAGTCCTTGCAGGCGTGTCACCCTGTGAACTTTCACACTCTTTCGTGGGAACAGAATCTTCCCTGTTGTAAAATATGCTGAGGGAAGAGTCTGGTTTTACTAAGGCAGGAAACTGTCCCCCTGCACATGAGACAGGTGTGAGCCGAGTGGCCTCCTGGAATATATCACTGAGCTTTGAGTTTGTTTTCTTTATTCCCAACCTGGTCCCGGAGTATTGCCGTATTATGGAAGATGTGGAACCACGTGTCCACATCCTTATGGCCATTCTTTTCTCATAGCCATGGCATAAAGTATGTCTCTGAATATAGTTTTTGACCACTGAAGTCTGTGAAATTATACTTGGACTCTTCTCTAGCAAGGTCTGGGAAAATTCCATCAGTTCAGCTGGAATCCCAAATAAATTCTGAATAGATTGACAGATATCTTCAGTGGCTCCTTCTGCTAAATGTGTTTGAGAACAAATCTTCCTTTCCATAGTGGTCCCCAAAACATTCCCCAGCATTAGCATAGTGGAAAGATATTTCCTAGGTAGGCGCTGCCTACAGGCATGACTTTCCCAGATATTCTGTTGTCTGCCCAGGAAAGACCGGATTGGACCTCTTCGAGCCCCTGCCCCAGACTGAAAGTTCTCAGATGGTGCTCTCCAGCTTTGCAGTGGACATGGGGACTGGTTCTGAAGTGACTCCTCTAATTCCTCCATGTGCTTCCTCACAGTCCCTTTCTTAGATATGACATCCATTCCCCAGCTTTCAGGAAATGTTGTTTCTCCAGTGTTCACTGTCTGGTCCGAGAGTTGATTATGAAGGGGAAGTGGAAGGGAGGGAGATTGTATCATAATAGGGTATGTATAGGTCTCAGGCAGCCGCAAAGTATCCATCCCAAGGTTTTTCTTATCCAAAGTTCGTAATCGATCTGGCATCCCAAATTCCTGAAGTCCTCCTAATTCAGATGTTTTGACAGATCTTGAAGTAGGTTTGATTGAAGGGCTGTGTATGAATCTAGAAAAGTAATTCCCTACTTGTAACTCTCCTGATGTTAACACTTCAGATTCTTTATTCAGACACGGCTGACCTTGATTCAAATCCTCAAATTCCACTACCTTAGGAGGCTCTGCTTTTATCCCTACAGATTTTATAGCTTGAAGCCTTTGCGCATGAGTCAATAGTGCAAATTCCTCAAATGAAGATGCTTGCTGTGAAGTTAATTCTGTAGAATTCATTTGAATATTTGGCCTTGGAGTTAATTCTATAGGTTTTATCAGTTTTGGAAGATGTGGTCTTGGAAGTAAATTCAAACAATCCAATACTTTAATTTCTGATCCCGTGGCAACTCCTATTGGTTCTACTACCTGAGGAATTGGTCCTGGTGCTAATTTTTCAGATTTTACAACCTGAAGCTGTGGTCCTGGGATTAACACAGTCTTTATAATTTGAAATCCTGACAACTCCATTGTTTCCAAAATTTGGTGTGTTGGCTGTGTGATTACTTTCTTAGAGTTCATATTTTGGAGCCAAAGTCTTGAGGTCAACTCTGAAAATCTTACATCTTGTAGTTTTGGAGTCAATTCACCATATTTGGACAGCTGCGCTGGTTCTGGTGTTGTCACTGACTTCACAACTTGATATGGTGGTCCTGGAGTCGCTTTCACACATTTGGCAAGTTTGGGGGGAGCTGCTTGGGCTGCCTGTACTGATTGAGCAACTTCAAGTTCTGTCCTTGCACATTCTGTCAGTTTATCAAGTGCACCTGCTGGAGCTCTCCCTGAATTTTTCACACTTTGACTCTGTGGCTGTGTCAGCCCTTGCTGCCACGACTCAGAGGTGAGGTCTACAGAGTTCACATTTCTCACAACTTGACTTATTTGTTTTGGAGACAACTTTAAAGATTCTTCCATTTGTCCTAGCCCTAATCCTATTGCTGAAGATCCCACATGAAGTTGTGACTTCGGAGTCAACTCCATAGATGCAGGAATGTGATGGCCTAGCCCTGGTGTCATCTCTGAAACAGAAGCTGGGGCATGATGCAATGACTTTGTTGTCACTACAACAGATTCTTGCCTTGGTGGTCTTCCCTCAGAAACCAGTGCCACAGGTTCCAAGTCTTGAGGACAAGGCCTTTGAGTTTTCTCTGCATGTTCAGTTGCTGGACTTACTGCTACTGGCTTTGGGGCCAAGCTAACAAATCTTTTCCCTTGAAGTTTTGCTTCATAAGTCAACCCCATTGCTTCTGTTACATGCTTGAGCTCTGTGGCCATTCCTTTTGATTCTGTAACTTGCTTTGTATGTAACTCCTCCAAATCCTTAAATGGAGGCCGTGAGTGAGAAAGCAACTCCAGAGTTTCTGGGACTTGGGAGCTTTTCTCTGGGGTTAGTTCTAAGGGCTTTGAGACTTGATCCCTTAGCACTGGAGTCGGAGCAACAAATCCTGGTGCTTGAAGATATAACTGCAGAGGCATCCCTGAAGATTCCATGACTTTACTGGTCAGTTTTGGGGCCAGCCCCACCAATTCCTCTACAGATTCTGTGCTTTTATGTACCAACTCTTTTGTTGTTTCTGAAGATTCTGTGGTTTGATAAATTGGTGCTGAAATTAAACCCATGGATTTAGAGACTTGAAACTTTGCATTTGGAATCATCTCTGCATATTCCACAAGGTGATGCTCTGGTCTATGGATGACTTCAGAAGATGCTGTGATCTGATAATTTGTTTGGGGGAATTGGTTACCAGGTTTTACACTTTGAAGCAATGACTTTGGTAATAACTCCATGGATTTTACAGTTTGTTGCAGGGACACTGAAGACAATTTCACATGTTTTACATTTTCCCACTTTGACTCTGGAGTAAAATCCCAAGATTTCACACCTGGTTGCTGTGATTCTGGGACCAAATTTGAAAATCTAACGCTAGTCAATGCTGGTCCTGATAAGAACTTCCTGGTTGGCTCTGGTGCTAACACCATTGGGTCCATACCGTGCCATCCTAAAGTCAACTTTTGGTAGTCCATACTTTGTTCTTGGGACCCTAACCTCAGCTGCATAGGTTCTACATCTTGAAAACATGGCTTTGGTGCAAAGACTACAGATTTAACACATTGTGACCTGAGGCATGATGCCAACCCTAAGGAATCCACATTTGGAGGTTGTGGTCCAGGTTTCAATGGCATAGACTTCACAGTTTGAAAACAAGGCTCTAGGGTAAATACTTCATATTCCAAGTCCTGCATCCCAAAGCCTGATGTCAGCTTTACACCATTTGTACTACAAAGCAATGACTGTTTGTTCATCTCCACAGACTTCACATCTTTAAGCAGTGGGTTTGGCAAAACTACCACAGACTTCATATCATTTGACTGAGGCCCCAAAGTAAACACAGGTTGTACAATTTGTTGCTGTGAGCCTAGTTGGTTCTCCAAAAATGGGACCCCTTGAAACTTTGCCCCTAACATTAAGTCAGAAAATTTCACACCTTGCAAATGTGGTGCAGAGTTGAACAGAACTGACTTTGTACATTGAGATTCTGATTCAGGGGTCAACTCAGTGGGCTTCACAGAATTTATGCATTGAGCTTTTGACTCTGATTTCAACTCAGAAGAATATTTACCTTGAAATTGTGGACCAGAGTGGAGCTTCACTGGTGTTATACTTTGAAACTTTGTCCCTTGAGTCAATTCACATTTTACATCTTGTAAGCATTGTGCAACAGACTCTATACCTTGAAGCTCTGGGACTGGCTGTGGCTTAGATGGCGGCATACCTTGAAGTTTTGTCTCTGAAGTCAATTCAAAAGGTATTCTACTCTGCAAGGGAGGCTCAAATTTACATTCCATGGAATTTACACATTTTAGTTTTGACCCTGTATTCAATTCAGAAAAATTCACACATTGTTCCAGGGGCTGAGGAGTGCATTGAATAGGTGTTACACCTAGAAACTTCACCTCTGGAGTCAATTCAGACTTCAAATCTTGTAAATTCTGTCCAGAATTGACTACCATACACATCTCTCTTTGAATTTCTGTTCCTGGACTACAGTCAGAAGACTTTATACCTTGAAGTTTGGAAACATCAGTTGGTTCAGATAGCTTCACACCTTGTAAATGTGGTCCAGGGTTGCACCCAGCAGAATCCAAGCACTGAGGTTTTGACCTTGGAGTACATGCAGAATTCACACCTTGCAAATGTGGTCCAGGGTTGCACCCAGTAGAATTTACACATTGAGGTTTTGGCCTTGAAATGGATGCAGAAGAATTCATTCTATGTAAATGTGGCTCAGGGTTGCTCCCAGCAGAATTCCGGCACTGAGGTTTTGGCCCTGGAATGGATGCAGAGGAATTTATATCTTGCAAATGTGGTCCAGGGGTACACCCAGTAGAATTTACACTGTGAGGATTTGGATCTAAAATGCATGCAGAATTCATGTCTTGAAAGTGTGATCCACAGCAGAACACTTGATATTTTATACTTTGAGAGTCTGGATCAGGGGTCAACTCAGAAGATCTTATGTTGTGTGGCTGTGGCCCAGTGTTGAATGCCATATCTTTACAGTGACTCTGTGGCCCTGGTTCACAGTTCAGTCCAGAAGATTTCCCACCTTTCACCTTGGCCCCAGGCTTGAATGCCATAGGTTTCATACCTTGAAGGTGTATCTCTGGTGTCAACATAGACAATTTCCTATTTGGTAACTGAGGGGCTGAACTGGACTGCAAAGGTTTCCCACCATGTATCCTACTTAATGTGGATTGAAAAGATTTAACATCTTGCCCCAGTGGTTGAGGTGTGAGGCCCACAGATTTCTGTTTTTGAAGCTTTGTTTCTGGAGTGGCTTCGGAAGATTCCACACTCTGAAAATGTGGTCCCACACTGCATCCCAGGGCTTTTACATTTTGAAGCTTTGTCTCCAGAATCAACTTAGAATATTTCACATCTTGCAACTGGTGGCCCGAGTTGACCTTCACAGAGTCTGATTTTTGGACCTTTGTTTCTGATGGCAACTTGGATGTTACCTCTTGAGATTTTGAACTATGGCTGAACTCCACAGATTTCACATTTTTAAGCTTTTTCCCTTGAATCAACTCAGATTTTTTACTCTGTATTTGTGATCCAGAATTGAAGCCCACTGGTTTTACACCTTGAGGTTTTGTCCCCATTACTGCCTCAGAAGGCTTTGCACTTTTAAAATGTTGCCTAATAGATTTTACAGTTTGAAGTTTTATACCCATGATAAGCTCAGAAGATTTTATGTCTTCTACATGGGTGCCTGAGTCCCGTCCTACCAATTTCATACCTGGAAACTTCTTCCCCAGGGCCAGATCAGGTTTCTCACCTTGTAACTTTAGACTACATTTGGATTCTACAGAATTCCCACCTTGAAGCTTTTTCTCTAGGATCACATCAGAAGATTTCACACCATGTAAGTGTGGTCCAGGACTGAAATCCATAGATTTGATATCTTGAAACTTTATACCCATGATTGTCCTAGAAGATTCCAGATCGTGTAATTGTGGTCTTGACTCACAGCCCACCAGTCTCACTTTCTGAGGCTTTGTCTTCAGAACTGACTCAGAGGACTTTATGCCTTGCATCTGTGGCCCAGGTTTAAAGTCTGTCTTGACACTTCGAGTTTTGGTTCCCATGGCCAAATCATGGGAACCATGATATATGCCTTTCAATTGTGAGCTAGGGCTTAACTTGGTATGTTTCATATATTGGGACTTTGTCTTAGATGTTAACTTAGAATATTTTCCACGTTGCCTCGGAAGCCCAGCATTTAATACCTTAGATTTCATATGTTGAGGCTGTGTTTGAAGAGCCAACTCAGATGACTTTGTCCTTATCAACTGTATAATATTGTCTTGTAATTGTGGCCCTTGGCTTAAGATCCCGGATTTCATTCCTGGCAGCTGAGGCTTTTGTATATATACTAGAGATTTCATACCTTGAACCTGTGTTCTTGAGGATGATCCTAAAGGTTTCACCTCTTGCAGATGTAATCCTGAAAACTTCCTACCTCGCAAGTTAAACCCAGGTTTGAGCATCATTGATGTTATACCACCAAGCTTTGACCTTGAAGTTGAGTCACATGATTTCATACTTCTCAACTGTAGCCCAGATTTCAAATCAGTAGGTTTGGACCTATGAGGCTGATGTTCCTGAGCTGATACTGAAGGTTGTCTACCATGTATATTTGGCCTTGGAGTCAACTCAGATATCTCCACATCTCTTAATTGTATTGAAGATTTCAACTGTGCAGCTGTGATACCTTGAGGTTGTAACCCAAGATTAAACATAGATTTCACAGGTTGGAAGTTAGGTACTGGTATCCACTGAATAGATTTCATATTTCCAAGCTGTGGTCCTTGGTGTAACTCCACAGTTTTCACATCTTGACACTGTGGTTCTGAGACTGATAGAACATTTTTTCTTTTTTGCAGCTCTGGGGACAGCTCAGGGGTTTTCACACATTGCACTTGTGGCCCCACATGAAATCTCTTAGATTTTCCACCTTGAAGTTTTGGCCCTAGAGTCATTTCAGATGGTGTTGTACATTCTGTCTGTATGGATGGTTTCAATTCCACAGGTTTGATACCTTGACATCGTGGCCCAAAATGTAATCCTAAAGATTTCACACCTTGGAAGTCAGGTCCTGGTATCCACTGGATAGATTTCATACTTCCAAACTGTGGCTCTTTGTTTAATGCCATCGTTTTTACACCTTGAAGCGGTGGCTCTGAAATTGAAACATAATTCTTTCCTTTTTGTAGCTCTGATGCTGGGGACAACTTAGGGGTTTGTGTTTGATGCAGCTGTGACTGCTCAAGATTAAGCCCTACTGGTATCACTCCTTCAAGCTTTGGTACTACTGTCAATTCAGATGACTTCACACCCCCCAACTGTGTGCACCGCTTCAGTTCTGCAGGCTTGACACCTGGAAGCTGCGACCTCAGGTTTGGCCCTGCAGATTCCTCGCTTTGGATCCCAGCACTTGGTAGCCACTGAACAGATTTTGTGTGTCCAAGCTGTGGTTCTCTGTTTAACTCCACAGTTTTCTCACCTTGAAGATGTGGCTCTAGAGTTGATCCTGAGGTCAGTTTGTGTGATTTCATCTTTTGCAACTGTGATTTACATTTTAAATCTTTAACTTGCACATCTTCAATTACTGGTTCAGGAGTCAATTCAAATGATTTCATATCTTTGAAGTGTAGCTTAGAGTTGAGTTCTGTGGATTTGATGCCCTGAGATTTTGGCTCTGGAATTGACCCCAAATACATTCTATTTTCTGTCTCATACTCTCTGTTCAGTGTGTCTAAATTCACACATTTCCACTCTGGTGAGCTTGCACATATCTGGCCATCCTGTCCAGGCCCAAGAATTAAGCCCACAGGTGTCGTCCGTTGGGACTGTTGCTTTGCAGCTAAATCCACAGACCTTACTCCTTGCTGTCTAGCTTCATCAACATATTTGACCTCCTGCTTCATGTGCTTCGGGGTCAGCTTCATGGATTTTCCACACTGCAGCTGTGGATCTGGAGTCTCCTCTACAGATTTGAGACTTTCCTGCTTCAAACATGGGATCATCTCCACATGTTTTCTGCTTTGTACTTGTGGCTCTGACGTCAGTTCCTTGGTTTTCATACCTTTCAGCTGAGGCCTCTGAAGCATCTCTGCGACAACTTGAAGCAATGTCCCTGCTGCCAAAGACACTGAGTTCTTATCTTGCCTCTTTGGCTCACATTCCACGGCAGTCACATCTTGAACATGTGAACCGTGAAGCAACTCCACATTTTTCAAATCTCGAGTACTTGAACTTGGAATCAATGTCATAGACGTCTCACCTTCTAGCAGGGGACTTGGGGTTGTTGCTGTAGATTTCATACCCTCTAGACATTGTCCTGGACTTAAGACCACAGATGCCATATCTTGTGACTGTGATCCTGATGGTAGTAACTTAGATTTTAAACCCTTAACCTTTGAGCCTGGAATCAGCACCTCAGACCTCATATCTCCTGCTTGTGGCCTTGGTGTTAATATCCTCGATTGGATTTGTCCCACCTCCAGCTTTGGTGTTAACTGCATAGATGTCATACCTCCCAAATGTGGCCCTGGTGCTAACACCACCGATGTCATATCTTCTAGCTGTGGCTCTGGAGTTAGCTTTTCAGATTTTAAACCTTGAAGCCTTGAGACTGGGGTCTGCACCATAGGTTGTACATATTCCAAATGTGGTTCGTGCACCAAATTGGAACATGTCATACCTTGAGGTTGAGTTTCTGATATTAAATCAAAGGACTTGATATCTTGTAGCCATGGCACTGAGTTAAGCCCCACCTGCTTCATATCTTGGAACTCTAGAGACCCCTTGGTTAATTTGGGATCATGAAGCCCTAGCTCTGGAGTCACCTCCACAGAATTCACACCATGAAACATTGATCCTGGGCTTTGATCCCCAAATTTGATACCTTGAAGCTTTGGCCCTGAAGTCAACTCAGAAAATCTGGTATCTTGTTGCCTCAGTCCCAAATTTACTTCCTCACATATCACACCTTGATAGGGTAGTTCCAAGGTTTGTCCTGTAGAGTTCATGCTATGAAACTCAGATGCTGCCGTAGGCAGAGCAAGGTTTAAATCATCAACCTGTGGCTCTTGGCTTAACTGCAAAAATGATTCTGGTACAAATCCCTGAGACTTTATGTCTTGAACCTGAACACCTGGTATCAACTGTGTATATTTGAAATCTTGGTGCTTTGACTCTGGAATCAAATCAGAAAATCTGACGTCTTTCAAGCTTGGTCCTGAGTTTAGTTCTACAGGTTTCATACCGTAAGTTTGCAACTCTGGATTCAACTGTATAAATTTCACATTTTGATGGTTTGGCACTTTAAAATCTGACAATGTGATTTCTTGCACCGGCAAACCTGGAATCATTTCATCAGATGTCACACCATAATGCAGAGGTCCTGGGATTAACATTGCAGGTTGCTCTCCTTGAAGAAATTGCGCTGGAGATAACTCTGACAACCTGACAGTTTGTAGCTGCTGCCTGAGGGTCGATGGGCACTCAACACTTGGCTGCTGCTGGCCTACACTTAAATCCACAGATTTCACACTCTGGGGCCGTGTCCCCTCAGTTAATTCCTCCAGTGGCATGCTTTGTAGCACTGGCTCAGGTTTTGGCTTTTCAGGAACTCCCACTCCTGTAGCCGACTGTTGGATCAAATCCACAGATTTCTCATTTTGTAGCTGTGCTTCTAACTCCACCTGTCTAGACTTGATTCCCTCAAGCTTTAGGCCTGGGGTCAACTCTTTAACAAGTGGTTTGGATCCTGTAATTAACTTGCTAGGTCCGATCACTGATGGGGAGGATTCAGAAGTTAATTCAACAGATTTCAGATTTTGTAGTAATGATTCTGATTTCTCATATTGCCCCCTTAATCCTAGGCTCCACTCCATAGATTCTGTTCCCAAATACAATTCTGGCATGGCCTCCTGGGTCTTATCAACTTGAGGCAATGTTAACCCTACTTTTTCTATGTTTTTATATTCTGACCTTAGGGGTATCTCTGATAACCTGATACCTTCTGAACATGGTTCTACATTCAGATGAACAAGCTTCACACCTGGGGGCTGGGGCTGTGGGGCCAGCATCTCTGGTTTCATACTTTGTACCTCTGATTCTGATAGCAAATTCAAAGTATCTTTGACTGTGTTTTGTGATGCTGGAGTCTCCCCCATCTCTTTTACAATCTGGATCTCAGGTTCAAGAGGACCTTGGAATGATAGTATGTTCATCTCCATAGATTCTGAAGTTTGACTCCATGGTGTAGGGCTAATTCCTACAGGTGATTGTGTCAGCCCAGCAGATTCTTCCATCTGATGACAACTGTCAGAAGTCAGCTTTGCTCCTGTTGCTTGATCTCCTGGCTCTGAAATCATCACAGAGCCTAGGGCTTGATACCACAGTGTCACACCTTCCAATGCTGTGGTATGATAATTTGGTTTGGAGTTCAACAATGCAGAGTTTACTGCTGGAAGGTGTGCACCTGGGATCAATTCCCCAACTTTCAGACTTTGCACTTGTGCTTCAGGAATTACCCTCCCACTTTCTACCACTTGAAGAGTTTTTTCATCTTTAAGCAGTATTTCTGGGGCTAGCTTATCAGAGCTGCTATTTTGTAAGCATGGCTTTGGGGCTAGCTCTACAGAGTTTATATCCTCCAGTGGTGGTCTCTGGGTCAACTCCATGGTTTTTATATCCTGAAACTCCTGTGGTTGGTCCAAATGAACATATTTCATACCTTGAAATTGTGAACTGGGGACCAAATCTATAGCTTTCCTACTTTCCAACTGTGGATCTGGGGCCATCTTAGCATATTTTCCACTTTGTGGTTGTGGTCCAAGGGCCAGTTGGGTCAATTTCATGCCTTGAAGCTGAGACTCAGGGGCTGCTTGTCCAGATGTCTCACATTGCCGCTGTGATATGTTGGTTAACTCGTCAGATTTCACATTCTTCCATTGACATTCTGGGATCATCTCTGTAGACTTCATAGTTGGGGCCAACTGCCCATATTTTTCCATTTGTGGGATTAAATCTGGAGTTATGTCTACAGAGTTCACACTTGGAAATCCTGGATCCATGATTAGCTTATCAGATTTTACATCTTGTGATCCTAGAGATAACTCCATAGAATCTGTAGCCTGAAGTTGTAGCATTGAGTCCATCTCAGTATATTTCATACCTGGAAGTGGTAATGTAATGGTCACTACTTCAGATTCTGTGTCTTGGTGCCATGGCTTTTGGCTTATTCCTACAGGTTCTGTGCCTTGACCTGGTGACCCTAGGATTATCAAAGACTCCATTGTTTGATGTGACTCTGTCAGATCTATAGGTTTTTTCATTTGTGTCCATGTATCAGAGGCCAACTCTGAAGTTTCTATCACATCATGACTGTGCCTTGGAATCATCTCTGAATAGTCCAAGACTTGGTGCCTAGGGGTCAACCTTGAAGGATCTATGACCTGATGAAGCAATCCTGAAGTTAATGTGTCTTGATATTGTAGAGTCATCCCCACAGAATCTAGAACCCGAGTCTGTAACCTAGAAGGTGATTCCAGAGTTTCCTTCACTTGAGATACTGGCTGTGAACCTGGGGTCCGAGGTTCTCTAAAATTTGGCTGTGCTGGTGGAATTGTCCCTATGGAATCTATGGCATGTAGTGTCCCTGGAGTTAGTTGTGTATAATCCATAACCTGATGTAATGGTGTTGACATCACATCCAATGATTGTGCATTTTGGTGTAGTGGCCTTGTAGTAATCTTGACTTGTTTCATGGCTTGATTTTGTGACCCTGAGGTCATGCTGGCTGATTGTCTGATATTATGCTTTTGCCCAGGAATCATCTCCACAGTTTCCATGACTGGATGTTGTGGTCTTAGACTCATCTCTCCTGGTTTTATAGCTTGATGGTTCAACAGTGTATCCATCTTCACTGGTTCCTTGACTTGATGTTGTGGCCTATGATGTGATTCTATGACATATGGGTATAATTTGTTAATCATTCCCATGGAATCCATGGCATGAAGCAACGCCCTAGGAGTTACCTTTACATTATCTGTTGCTTGATTCAGTCTTGAGATCATAGTCTTTGGGTGCTGAGGACTTGAGATCATTTTCATTGATTCAATTACTTGATGTCCTGCTGGTTTGGGGGTTACACCCAGTGTTTCGAGTGATTTCACAACTTGATTTTGTGGTTGTGGGAACAAACCGACAGATTCTATTACTTCAGGATGTGATTCTGGGATCATCCCCATTGAATCCATGACCTGAAGTAATGCCAATGGAGTTATCTTTATTCTATCTGTGACTTGGTATGGTAGTCTGGGAGCCAGTTCCATGTCAGTCACTTGTGTCTTATGTGGCTGTACCCTTTTTTCTGGAAGACCTGAGACCTTCTCTTCTATACTAAGCTCTAACACTTGTTGTGGGTCCTTCTTCAGCAAAGTGGTTTCTTCTTGAATTATGTTAACTCCTAAATGTCTGGGAGGTGGAGTGCCCATTGAGATAACTAAAGGTTTAGATGCAAGGATTTGGCAGTCATCCCCAGATTGTAACTGCTTAATTGAGATATGCGACTGTGAAATTTTTGTTTCTGTCCTATTTAATCCAGAACCCACTCCAATGTTTACATGGAGATGAAATGATGGAAGGTCTTGGGATTTACTGTTGGTGTTTTGCTCAGTATTTTGAGGACTGGGTGTAGGTGAGTGAGTTTGAGGACTCTCTGGTTCAAAGACTCCTTCTTGTACATCTACTTGATAATTAAGCATCGCCCATGGTTTTCTCACAGGCAGTGGCACTGTTTGTTCCTGCAAAGTAGAAACCTCCCAAGACATGTGTTCTTCTAGCTCCCCTCTACTTAAAGGAGAGAGCTGGAGTGGAGGCCCTCCTGGTAATCTTGCTCTCTTATATGAGATGGAATTTGTCCCATGATCTGATAGCAAATGACTCTTGCTCTCTTGCTTATCTTTTGTTGTCTCTTGCTGCAGGCAGGGATTTGGAGGTTCTAAAATAGAGCTAGTGAAAGAACTTTGAGATTGTAAGGGTGAAAGAGCTGCCAAATTCTTAAGAAGTTCTGTCTTCTCAGGATCGGTCAGCTGAAAAGAAGACAGGGATGTGCCTTGGTTACTGAACACTGAACGTTGTTTTGGAGAGGAAACTGGTACACTGTTGCTCTGGAATTGCCAAGTTGTTCGTTCAGGAAAGATTGGAAAATAAGACAGGTTGGGGCTGTTGTTGGATGATGCAGAGGAGATGCTGGTGTTAGTAGAATGTTTTGCCTTCTTACAGTAACAACAAGGCAGAACATCAGAGGATGCAAAGGAAGAAGTCACATCTTGAGATTCCGCCAAATTCAGTTCCATAAGACTTGATCTAAAAAATAAAGAGAAATATTTCCATTTGCTTTAGAATCAGTAGAGAAAAAAATAGGGAGGAGAAAAAGAATGACTATTTCAAATGCAAAATAATTTTTTATTTTTGAGAATTAGGAGTGGAGAAGGTTGCATTCCCAAACATCAATTTACTAATGCAAAGCATACCTCATCAGAACAAAGAGAAGAAACCATTTCCATCTTGCTCAGGAATAATCCTCACAGACCAGTTTGAACCCAGAAAGTTCTTCATTGCTCAAAATAATTCTTCCCTCTTTGTCACTCTCTGTAGCAGACAGCTTCAGGTTCACTGAGATGAACTTTCAGACCAGACACAGTTATGGAGGAAGGGATTTATTGAAGCTCACAGATCCAGGGGAAGTTCCATAAATGGCAGAAGAAGCTGGCCAGCCTTCACAGGCCCAACCAGAGAGAGAGAAGCACAAGCCAAAAGCCAAAAGCCACAGCACACTTCAGGAACTCCTGCTAGCCACACTTTGCATAACTTTAGATTGAAATCTGAAACCCACCACCACACCTTAAGATCCACCCAGTGATACTGCCTCCAGCCAGGTGGCTGCAGATGCAAACTACAAACAAACAACTGAATATATTGGGGGCCATCTATTCTATTCAAACCACCACATTCCACACCTGGCCCCCAATAGATTTATAACCATCACACATTGTAAATTGTACTCAGTTCAATTTCAAAGGTCCCCACAGTCTTGACCAATTTAAGATAGTAAGACCTGTAAAATCAAACAAGTTAAACATTTCTAACATATAAAGGCACAGAGTAAACATTTTCAACTGGTATAAGGCTGAGCTAGAGTGAGACCCTACCTTAGAAAACCAAAAAATAAAAAAAAAAAACGGCATGGTGGTTTGATTCAGGTGTCCCCCCTAAACTTTAGGTGTTCTGAATGCTAGGTTCCCAGCTGATGGAGATTTGGGAATTAATGTCTCCTGGAGGGAGTGTATGGTTCGGGGGCCGGTTTATGGGTGTTATAGCCAGTTTCCCCATGCCAGTGTTTGGCACACTCTCCTGTTGAATGTTGTCCACCTTATGTTGGTCAGAGGTGATGTCCACCCTCTGCTCATACTATCATTTTCCCTGCCATCATGGAGCTACCCATTCAAGACTGAAAGCCAAAATAAACCTCTTTTTTCCACAGGCTGCTCTTGGTTGAGTGCTTTCCTACCGGCAGTGCAAACCTGACTGCAAACAAAAAGGATGGAGAGATGGCTTAGCAGTTAAGGTGCTTGCCTAAAAAGCAAAGGACCCAGGTTCAAATCTCAGGACCCACGTAAGCCAGATGCACATGGTGGTGCATGGATCTGGAGTTCCTCTCTCTCTCTCTCTCTCTCTCTCTTCTGCCTCTTTCTTTCAAATAAATAAAGATTAAAAATATTAAAAAATAAATACAAATAAAAATTAAAAATACTAAGTATTTTCTTCCTAATGTTTACTATTAGGTCAGTTTATTAGTAGGACAAGCTGATAATTAGATTTTACTCACCATGTCAGATTAGCTTCCACAAACTCCATCCCAGAGCTTTCTTCTAACTCTGAAACTGGGAATAGGAGTGAAATATCTGTTAGAATCATGACTACTAGTGTCATCTAACACAGCTCCCTCATTTTGTAAATTAGAAAACAAAGTCATGCTCAAGATTATAAAATTAATTAGTGTTATAGCTCAATATAAAAAAAATACTATACTGCTGGGCATGGTGATGCACGCCTTTAATCCCAGCACTAGAGGCAGAAGTAGAAGGACCACTATGAGTTCAAGGCCACCCTGAGACTACGTAGTGAATTCCAGATCAGCCTGGGCTAGAGTCAGACCTTACCTTGAAAAACAAATATATATATATAGTACTATTTGTTGCCAGGTATGGTGGCACACAGTTTTAATCCCAGTGCTTGAAGGCAGAAGTAGAAGGACCACTATGAGTTCAAGGCCACCCTCAGACTACATAGTGAATTCCAGTCAGCCTGAGCTAGAGTGAGACCCTACCTTAGAAAACCAAAAAATAAAAAAAAAAAAAGGCATGGTGGTTTGATTCAGGTGTCCCCCATAAACTTAGGTGTTCTGAATGCTAGGTTCCCAGCTGATGGAGATTTGGGAATTAATGTCTCCTGGAGGGAGTGTATTGTTCGGGGACGGTTTATGGGTGTTATAGCCAGTTTCCCCATGCCAGTGTTTGGCACACTCTCCTGTTGAATGTTGTCCACCTTATGTTGGTCAGGAGGTGATGTCCACCCTCTGCTCATACTATCATTTTCCCTGCCATCATGGAGCTACCCATTCAAGACTGTAAGCCAAAATAAACCTCTTTTTTCCACAGGCTGCTCTTGGTTGAGTGATTTCTACCGGCAGTGCAAACCTGACTGCAACAAAAAGGATGGAGAGATGGCTTAGCAGTTAAGGTGCTTGCCTAAAAAGCCAAAGGACCCAGGTTCAAATCTCCAGGACCCACGTAAGCCAGATGCACATGGTGGTGCATGGATCTGGAGTTCCTCTCTCTCTCTCTCTCTCTCTCTCTCTCTCTTCTGCCTCTTTCTTTCAAATAAATAAAGATTAAAAATATTAAAAAATAAATACAAATAAAAATTAAAAATACTAAGTATTTTCTTCCTAATGTTTACTATTAGGTCAGTTTATTAGTAGGACAAGCTGATGATAGATTTTACTCACCATGTCAGATTAGCTTCCACAAACTCCATCCCAGAGCTTTCTTCTAACTCTGAAACTGGGAATAGGAGTGAAATATCTGTTAGAATCATGACTACTAGTGTCATCTAACACAGCTCCCTCATTTTGTAAATTAGAAAACAAAGTCATGCTCAAGATTATAAAATTAATTAGTGTTATAGCTCAATATAAAAAAAATACTATACTGCTGGGCATGGTGATGCACGCCTTTAATCCCAGCACTAGAGGCAGAAGTAGAAGGACCACTATGAGTTCAAGGCCACCCTCAGACTACATAGTGAATTCCAGTCAGCCTGAGCTAGAGTGAGACCCTACCTTAGAAAACCAAAAAATAAAAAAAAAAAAAGGCATGTGGTTGATTCAGGTGTCCCCCATAAACTTAGGTGTTCTGAATGCTAGGTTCCCAGCTGATGGAGATTTGGGAATTAATGTCTCCTGGAGGGAGTGTATTGTTCGGGGAGGTTTATGGGTGTTATAGCCAGTTTCCCCATGCCAGTGTTTGGCACACTCTCCTGTTGAATGTTGTCCACCTTATGTTGGTCAGGAGGTGAATAATATACAAATAAAAATTAAAAATACTAAGTATTTTCTTCCTAATGTTTACTATTAGGTCAGTTTATTAGTAGGACAAGCTGATGATAGATTTTACTCACCATGTCAGATTAGCTTCCACAAACTCCATCCCAGAGCTTTCTTCTAACTCTGAAACTGGGAATAGGAGTGAAATATCTGTTAGAAATCATGACTACTAGTGTCATCTAACACAGCTCCCTCATTTTGTAAATTAGAAAACAAAGTCATGCTCAAGATTATAAAATTAATTAGTGTTATAGCTCAATATGTCCACCCTCTGCTCATACTATCATTTTCCCTGCCATCATGGAGCTACCCATTCAAGACTGTAAGCCAAAATAAACCTCTTTTTTCCACAGGCTGCTCTTGGTTGAGTGATTTCTACCGGCAGTGCAAACCTGACTGCAACAAAAAGGATGGAGAGATGGCTTAGCAGTTAAGGTGCTTGCCTAAAAAGCCAAAGGACCCAGGTTCAAATCTCCAGGACCCACGTAAGCCAGATGCACATGGTGGTGCATGGATCTGGAGTTCCTCTCTCTCTCTCTCTCTCTCTCTCTTCTGCCTCTTTCTTTCAAATAAATAAAGATTAAAAATATTAAAAAATAAATACAAATAAAAATTAAAAATACTAAGTATTTTCTTCCTAATGTTTACTATTAGGTCAGTTTATTAGTAGGACAAGCTGATGATAGATTTTACTCACCATGTCAGATTAGCTTCCACAAACTCCATCCCAGAGCTTTCTTCTAACTCTGAAACTGGGAATAGGAGTGAAATATCTGTTAGAATCATGACTACTAGTGTCATCTAACACAGCTCCCTCATTTTGTAAATTAGAAAACAAAGTCATGCTCAAGATTATAAAATTAATTAGTGTTATAGCTCAATATAAAAAAAATACTATACTGCTGGGCATGGTGATGCACGCCTTTAATCCCAGCACTAGAGGCAGAAGTAGAAGGACCACTATGAGTTCAAGGCCACCCTGAGACTACGTAGTGAATTCCAGATCAGCCTGGGCTAGAGTCAGACCTTACCTTGAAAAACAAATATATATATATAGTACTATTTGTTGCCAGGTATGGTGGCACACAGTTTTAATCCCAGTGCTTGAAGGCAGAAGTAGGAGGATCACTGTGAGTTTGAGGCTACCCTGAGACTACAGAGTGAATTCCAGGTCAGCCTGGCCTAGAGTGAGACCCTACCTCAAAAAAAAAAAAACAAAAAAAAAAAACACTATACTATGCTGCCTTCACTATGCAGTAGATGTGAGCCATTAGAAGAGAGGGAATAATCATAGGAGTAGGATATTGGGGTGGGGAAAATGGAGGTCCTGATACCTGATACATATCTTTTCAAATTCTATTCAGCATCTGTGGTAAAGAAATAAAGGCAATGAAACCTCCTGTACCAAACACTTGGGATTTAATCTTTGTCCATTCTCTTGTCTCACCAAGTTTCTTTCCCATTCTTTGGTCTTTGCATAAAAGTAGATGAAACACAAGGAAAGGAACCATGGAAGGAATTATGGAATGGTTTGTGTGCTCCCATACTCATATGAACGCACATATATGAATACATCATACACACAAAGAATTGGAATATTCTTCAGTTAATCCTCTTTTTCCAACTTCCTTTCACTTTCAGTTTGAGGCTAGAATCTTAAGCACACCACAGCTGATCTGTTATTAGCCTTGAGCTGAAGAGTCAGGAATGAGATCACTCTAACCTGTGGGTTTCTGGATCTTCTTCAGTTTACATTGCTTTGAAGTCTAGAGAGACACCAAAAGGAAAAAAGGAAACCAGGTTATGTTCTAGGTTAGAGACTTTATTGACTGCACATCTCATCCTGTAGATAATACGTATTGATATATCTTTTGTTTTCCAATATCAGGACAACTGGAATTTATAACGGTATCATTAATTAATACCTTCTTCACTTCTTTGTTGCTCATTTAAGTACTTACTATGTTCTAAATCATTATATGGGGGACTCTGGCTACAAAGATAAATTTAAACCCTTTCTTCTAAAACCATACACTAGAGAAGAAAACCATCGACACAGAGAAGTTAAAATACCATGTGAGGGCTGGAAAATTGGCTTAGCATTTAAGGCGCTTGCCTACCCATGTGTGGTGGTTTGATTCAGGTGTCCCCCACAAACTTAGGTATTCTCAATGCTAGTCTCTGCAGCTGATGGCGACTGGGAATTAATGCCTCCTGGAGGTGGTGTATTGTTGGAGGTGGGCTAATGGGTGTTATAGCCAGTGTCCCCCTTGCCAGTGTTTAGCACACTCTCCTATTGCTATTATCCACCTTATGTGGGCCAGGAGGTGATGTCCACCCTATACTCCTGCCATTATTTTCCCCTGCCATCATGGAGCTTCCCCTCGAGCCTGTAACCCAGAATAAACCTCTTTTCCCCACAAGCTGCTCTTGGTTGGGTGATTTCTACCAGCAATGCAAACCTGACTGCAATACCATGTAAACCAGATGAACAAGGTGGCGCATGCATCTAGAGTTCTTTTGCAGCAGCTGAAGGCCATGGAGCACCCATTTTCTCTCTCTCTTTCCCTCTTTGTCAAAACAAATAAATAAATAATTTTTTAAAAAAAAAACGCCATGTGATAAATGCTGTAATAGATAAATATCAAGGAGCCAGGCATGGTGGCACATGCTTTTAATCCCAGCACTCAGGAGGCAGAGATAGGAGGATCACCATGAGTTCAAGGTCACCCTGCAACTACATAGTGAAATCCAGGTCAGCCTGGGCTACAGTGAGATCCTACCTCAAAAACTAAATATATGCATCAGGGAACTCAGAAGACAATGGTTAGCTTCCTAGATAGAAGAAAAGAACTATTCTATGGAATGCCATCTATCCTGAAGTTTGAAGAATCAGTAGAAAATTTTTAGGTGGAGAAAGTGCTACAAGCAAGCAGAAACATCACTGAGAAGAAGAGCACAGGGTGGTAGTCAGGGCACCTCTGCTGAGTTACAGGAGATTAACACTAGAAGGAGAAGTACAGGAAAAATTATGCTGAATAGTGGAATTTTAATTTTCCTCTAGACATCACAATCTCCTAAAAAGTAGTAAACTCCTGTCTCTGCCTTGCCAGGACTGGGTTACAGACACACACTACAGGACATACCTGCTCTCTTTCCACTATCTTCACTTCCACAGAGATCCAAACCATTCTATGATTCCTTCCATGGTTCCTTTCCTTATTTTTTACCCCAGCCACTTTTTTTTGGGGGGGGGTGTTGATTTTCAAGGTAGGGTCTTGTTCTGGCCTATGCTGATGTGTAATTCACTATATAGTATCAAGCTGATCTTGAACTCATGGCAATCCTCCTACCTCAGCCTCCCAAGTGCTGGAATTAAAGACGTGCACCACCACACCCAACTCTATCCACTTTTATGTAAAGTCTGAAGTATGCATAAGATTCTTAGTGAGATAGGAAAATAGATGATGATTTGCAAAGGTGCTCCATATGGGCAGTAAGGACATTTGTTACCTTTCCAAATAAAACAAATGCTTCTGTCTGGAGTGATGATGGTTCAGTGGTTATTGCTGCTTGTAGTCCAAACCTGATGGCCAGGGTTTAGTTTCCAATTACCCACATAAAGCCTGATGCACAAAGTGGCATATGTGTCTGGAGTTTATTTTCAATGGCAAGAGGTCCTGGTCTCTCTCTCCTTGCAAATAAGTAATAAATAAAATATTTAAAAAATAAAATCAAACCCAGGCAAGAGGTACCCACTGGTGCAACCAAGGTGTAACTTTTATGGGGATGACCAACTGCTTTCTTTCCTTATTTCTTTTTTTTATTTTATTTATTCATTTATTTTTATTTATTTATTTATTTATTTATTGTCTTTTCAAGGTAGGGTCTCACTGTAGCCCTGGCTGACCTGGAATTCACTATGTAACCTCAGGGTGGCCTCGAACTCCCGGCGATCCTCCTCCCTCTGCCTCCCAAGTGCACTGCTTTCTAATTGGATTTGGGACTTACTCTATAGAAGGGAATTCAAGCCTGGTTCTGAAAACCTGGTCAAAAATCTATGGCGGACTGGAAAGATGCCTTAGCCATTAAGGCACATGCCTGCAAAGCTAAAGGACCAAGGTTCAATTCCCCAGGACCCACATAAGCCAGATGCACAAGGTGGAATATGTGTCTCGAGTTTGTTTGCAACTGCTGGAGGCCCTGGCATGCCCATTCTCTCTCTCTCTCTCTCTCTCTCTCTCCAAATAAAATAAAATTAAAAGTTTGAAAAATCTACAGCTAAGCTGGGCATAGTGGCACACACCTTAATTCCTAGCAATTAGGAAGCAGAGGTAAGAGGATTGCCATGAGTTCAAGGCCAACCTGAGACTACATAGTAAATTCCAGATCACCCAGGGCTAGAGTGAGACCCTACTTCAAAAAACAAAAACAAACAAACAAAAAAACACCTATGGCTAAGGAGGTCATAAGCCTTAAGAGGAAAACTACTACTGTTTTTTGGCTAAATGTTTACATTGTACTCATCAAATTGCCCTTTAAATATTTATCTTTATGCCCATAGATTAGTGCTGCTCTCACCTATGGTTAGAGAAACTTTTGCGGGGGAGGGGCAGTTGGTAGTGACAACTGAGGAGACTCTGAATTCATCAAAGTCCAGAGAAAAAGTCACTATGGAGTGCTCAGCACTAAATGAGACATGTAAGTCCCTGTCCAAGGCTCAGAGAACATTGTGAAAGGAGTAAAAAGAATGTAAGAACCAGAGGGTGGGGAGCAGTACTGTACAATGCTGTCTACTGGACATGACACAGAAACATTGCATCCATGATCTTGAAGCTTCTGTGATTATATGCATACAATTCATACAATATTGAGCTCAACAACATTAGGTCATGGATGATGGAGGAGGGTGTGAGGACCTCATGCCTCCCTGAAGAGTTATTGACAGCTAGTGGTTGCTGGGGGAAAGGGGAACATTTTCTGCAGTGATGGAGCCACTGGTAAATTTCATGTGCTGTGGTAAATAACCCCCATTCATGCTCACTCAGGCAACTCTAATTAAACTCAGTAGGACACACACACACACATACACACACATGGAAAAACAGGTAACAAAATAGATGAAAGACTAGAAAAGAATGGGTTTAGTGGAAAGGGGATAAAGAAGGGGACAAAAGAAGGTAACAGGAGGGCATTATGATCAAATATAATATACATGTATAAAAATTGTCCATCAGTCGGGTGTGGTGGTGCACGCCTTTAATCCCAGCACTCGGGAGGCAGAGGTAGGAGGATTGCGGTGAGTTCGAGGCCACCCTGAGACTCCATAGTGAATTACAGGTCAGCCTGGGCTAAAGTGAGGCCCCACCTCAAAAAGCCAAAAAAAAAAAAATTGTCAATCAAAAATAAAATTGCTGAGAAGAGCATGGTGGCACACACCTTTAATCCCAGCCTTTGGGAGGCAAAGGTAGGAGGATCGTCGTGAGTTCAAGGCCACCCTGACACTACATAGTGAATTCCAGGTCAGCCTGGGCTAGAGTGAGACCCTACCTCAAAAATAAATAAATAAATAAATAAATAAATAAATAAAGTAGCCAAGTGTGGTCGTGTATGCCTTTAATCCTAGCACTGGGGAAGCAGAGGTAGGAGAATCACTGTGACTTTGAGGCCAATCCAAGTATACATAGTGAATTCCAGGTCAGCCTGGGCTAGAGTGAGACTCTACCACAAAAACCCAAAATAAACAAAATAAAATTAGGGCTAGAGAAATGGCTCGGCAGTTAAGGTGCTTGCTCGCAAAGCCAGGTGCACAAAGTGGTGCATCTGGAGTTCATTTGCAGTGGCAAGAGACCCTGGTGCACTCATTCTCTCTCCCTACAAATAAATAAATAAAATTTAAAAGTAAAATAAAACTAGAGACTAGAGAATCCCAGCATTCAGGAAGCTGAGGTAGGAGGATTGCTGTGAGTTTGAGGCCAGCCTGATATACACAGTGAATACCAGGTCAACCTGAGCTAGAGTGAGATCCTGTCTCAAAAATAAATAACAGGCTGGAGAGATGGTTGAGCAGTTAAGGCATTTGCCTGTGAAGCAAAAGGACCCTGGTTCGATTTCTTAGGACCCATGTAAGCCAGATGCACAAAGTGGCAAATGCATCTGGAGTTCATTTCCCATGGCTGGAGGCCCTGGTACGCCCATTCATTCTCTCTCTCTCTCTCTCTCTCTCTCTCTCATAAATAATTTTTTTAATTCAATAAATAAATAAAATAAAGGGCTGGAGAGATGGCTCAGAGGCTATAGGTACTTGTTTCCAAGCCTCCCTCTCAAATAAATGAATATTTTTACTTTTTATTTATTTTAGAGACAGAAAAAGGGGCATATAGAGAGAGAGGAAAAAAAATGGATGTGCCAGGACCTTCAGCCACTGCAAACAAACTCCAGACACATGTGCCACCTTGTGCATCTGGCTTACATGGTTCCTGCGGAATCAAACCTAGGTCCTTTAGCTTTGCAGGCAAACACTTTAATCGCTAAGCCATCTCTCCAGTCCAATAAACTTTTATTTTTATTTATTTATTTATTTTTGGTTTTTCAAGGTAGGGTCTCACTGTAGCCCAGGCAGACCTGGAATTCACTGTGTAGTATCAGGGTGGCCTCAAACTGACAGCAATCCTCCTACCTCTGCCTCCTGAGTGTTGGGATTAAAGGCACGTGCCACCATGCCTGGCTAATGAATATCTTTTAAATAAATGAAATAAAATTCAATTTAATTTAAAAAAACAATAAATAAATAATTTATTAACATGTTAAAAAAAGAATATTCTTAAGTAAGGCATGGTGGTACATGTCTTTAATCCCAGTGCTCAGTAGGCAGAATAGGAGGATCACTGTGAGTTTAAGACCAGCCAGACACTACATAATGAATTCTAGGTCAGCCTGGGCTGGAGTGAGACCCTTCCTCGAACAACAAAAAAATTTATTTATTTGACAGAAAGAGAATAAGCAGAATGCCAGGGCCTGCTGTCTCTGTAAACAAACTTCAGATGCATGTTTCACTTTGGGCATCTGGCTTTACATTGCACTGGGGAACTGAACACAGGCTGTCAGGTTTTGTAAGCAAGTGTCTTTAACTGCATTCTTACCTCACACCATACTTGAAAATTAATTCAAGATGGAATAAAGACTTCAATGTAAGTGCTAAAACTATAAAACTCTTTAAAAGCGGAGTGGTGGAGGCGGATTTTGATGGTTTATTTTATGTCAACTTGGCTAGCTATGGTACCCCATTGTTTAGTCATACATTAGTCTAGATGTTTCCAAGACACTCATTTTGGATATGATTAACATTTAGAATCAGTAGACGGTAAAGCAGATTGCCATCCATATTGTGAGTGGGCATCATTTAATCAGCGGAATGCCTTCAGAGGCTAAAATCTCCTGAGGAGCAAGGAGTTCTTCCTCAAGACTGAAACACAGCAAGTCTATCTGAATGTCCAACCTGTCCTGTCCTGCAGATGTTGTACTCAAGACTATAAGAGACCAGCTGTCACCTGAGTTTCAGTTTGTTCTATGGATTTCAGAACTATGTGAGCCTTGATCTAAAATTCAGTTCCTGGGCTGGAGAGATGGCTTAATGGTTAAGGCACTTGCCTGCAAAGCCTAAGGACCCAGGTTCCATTCCCCAGTACCCATGTAAGCTAGATGCACAAGGTGGTGCACGTATCTGGAGTTCATTTGCAGTGCCTGAAGGCACTGGTGTACCTAGTCTCTCTATCTGCTTCTTTCTTTCTCTCTGTCTGTCTCTCTCTCTCTCTCAAATAAATAAACAAACAAAAATATTAAATTCAGTTTCTGTTCCTCCAACATGTGTGTGCGTGTGTGTGTGCGTGTCTGTGTATGTTATCCTGGAGAACAATGGGGTCCATGCTCCTGATATAAAGCAGAGTTTTAAAACTATTTTAACTTCATGAGTGTTAGGGGTATCTCTTATGCTAGTGAGATGGAAAAGAGAGCTAGCTTTTCTGCTTCTACTTTAGGAGGCTAGAATAATCTTTTTTTTAAAGATTTTATTTTTTTTTTTATTTATTAGAGACAGAGAGAGGGAGAAAGAGAGAGAGAGAATGGGCACACCAGGGCCTCTAGCCACTGCAAACAAACTCCAGATGCATGTGCCACCATGTGCATCTGGCTTACGTGGGACCTGGAGAATCAAACCTGGGTTCTTAGGTTTCATAGGCATGTGCCTTAACCATTAAGCCATCTCTCCAGCCCTAGAGTAATCTTGATTCTAAACTCTAACTAAGACCTTATCAAAAAGGAAAATTATAGGTTAATATCTTTCATGTACAGAAATGAAAAAAACCCTCAAGCAAAATATCAGCAAAAACTATCAGAACCAACATCATGAACATGTTACATTTTATTCTAAGAATTTACAGTTGATTCATTATCTTAAAATCTCTCTGGAGCAGGGCATGTTGGCACAAGTTTTTAATTCCCGTATTCAGGAAGCAGAGGTAGGAGGATCACCATGAGTTTGAGGCCACCTTGAGAATGCATAGTGAATTTCAGGTCAGCCTGAGCTAGAGTGAGACCCTAGTTTGAAAAAACAATATATATGAATAGATTAGAAAGGGAAGCTGGGCATGGTGACGCACCTTTAATCCCAGCACTTGGGAGGCAGAAATAGGAGGATCGCCAAGAGTTGGAGGCTACCCTGAGACTACATAGTAAATTCCCAATCTGCCTGAACTAGAATGTGACCCTACCTCGAAAAAAAAAAAAAAAAAAAAGGGTTAGAAAGGGGCTGGGGAGATGGCACAGTAGTTAAAGGCACTTGCTTGCAAAGCCTGCAGGCCCAGATTCAATTTCTAAGCCACCCATGTAAGCAGGACACCCACAAAAGCGGTGTAAGTGTCTGGAATTTGTTTGTAGTGTTAAGAGGCTCTAGTGCCCCCTCTACCAACATGTAAATAAATAAGAAAATATTAGAAAGGAAAAATACAATTGTTGTTACTTGCATATAATATGATTGTACAGAACATTCCAAAAGCCCACTGATACAAAATTTGAATTGATAAGGAAGCAAACTTAGTTAAGTCTCTAAGGAAAAGGTCAATATGGAAAAATCTGTTATATATCCAATTTTTAGCATCCTTTAGAAAATGACATTCAAAATGCTAAAAATGCCAGAGACAGGGATATAGTTTAGTGGGGGAGTGCTTATGAGACCCTGAGTTTAATTCCTAGCATTTTAAAAAATAAGAGAGGGTTGGAGAGATGGCTTAGTGGTTAAGGCATTTGCCTGCAAAGTGAAAGGACTCCAGTTCAAGTCCCTAGGACCCACTTAAGCCAGGTGCACAAAGTGGGACATGCATCTGGAGTTTGTTTGCAGTAACTGGAGGCCCTGGTGTTCCTATTGTCTCTCTCATCTCTCTCTGTCTGCCTCTTTCTTTCTCTTTCTTTCTCTCATAAATAAATAAATAAAATATATTTTTTAATTTTTTGTTTATTTGAAAGTGACAGACAGAGAAAGAGGCAGAGAGAGAGAAAGAGAGAGAGAGAGAATGGGGGCACCAGGGCCTCCAGCCACTGTAAATGAACTCCAGACACATGTGCCCCCTTGTGCATCTGGCTAACATGGGTCCTGGGGAATTGAGCCTTGAACCGGGGTCCTTAGGCTTCACAGGCAAGTACTTAACCGCTAAGCCATCTCTCCAGCCCAATAAATAAAATATTTTTAAAAAATAAAAAATAAGCCAGGCATGGTGGCACACACCTTTAATCCCAGCACTCAAGAGACAGAGGTAGGAGGAATGCCATGAGTTCCAGGCCACCCTGAGACTACATAGTGAATTCCAGGTCAGCCTGAGCTAGAGTGAGACCCTACCTCGAAAACCCAAAACTAAATTAAATTAAAATAAATAAATAAATAAGAGAAATACTATACTAAACCAGATATTATATGCCTCATGATAATTATCATCACCTATGAAGTATCTCTTCCCTCCCCTCAAAACACTAATTCCAATAAAGATGCAACTTCCTCTTTGTCTTAGCACTTTTTTTGGGGGGGGGGTTCAAGGTAGAGTTTCACTCTAGCCCAGGCTGACCTGTAATTCACTATGTATTCTCAGGGTGGCCTCGAACTCATGGCAGTCCTTCTACCTCTGCCTCTCAAGTGCTGGAATTAAAGGCATGTGCCACCATGCCCAGCTGCTCTTGGCACATTTTCTGTTGTTACAACAGAATACTTGTGACTGGTTAATTTATAAAGGAAACAAATATATTTTGGCTCAAGGTTCTGGAAGTCTAAGAGCATGGAATTAGCCTATTAGCCTAGCCCCAGGCGTCTAGTTCTCAGATAGTGAGAATTTACCCAGTCTAGTAATAGCAAGAAAGACATTAATCACTCACTTTCTAGCCCAGGTTGACCTGGAATTCTCTATATAGTCTCAGGCTGGCTTCAAATTCATGACAATCCTCCTACCTCTGCCTCTGGAATGCTGAGATTAAAGGCATGCACCACCACACCTGGCATTAATCACTTTTAAAGGCCTTACTTCCCAACACTGTTACCTTGGCAAGCAAATTTCTAATTTCTATATGAGTTTTGGCTGGCATAAATCAAATTCAAACCACAGCACTCATTTGTAGGAAATACAAAAGGCAAAGGACATGCCAAATCACAGCATGGGTATTTGATCAGCAAAATGTTGACTGCAAAATCTAAATGACAAAATGACCCTTTTTTTTTTTTAACACAAAAATGGAAGAAAGAAAAAAAAAAAAAAAAACCTAAGCTACTGCCTGGCGTGGTGGCCCATATGCCTTTAATCCCAGCACTACAGAGAACTCCACATGCATGCACCACATTGTGCATCTGGCTTCTCCTGGGTACTGGGAATTGAATCATGGTGCACAGGCTTTGTAAGTAGCACCCTTATCTGCTCAGTTATCCCCCCAGCCCAGTAAAAATATTTTTCAAAAGAGAATTGAAGCTGGGTGATCAATCTATGAAAATTCATTATATCCCCACCTTTTCTTTTCAGTGCTGAGAATCAAACCTTATACATGCTAGGCTCACTACACCACTTCCATGTGCCTTCCCCTACCTCAGCCTGACCTCCAAGATTCAACACTCACCCCCTGCCCGCTTTCTTTCACATCCTTGAGAAGAGAGATTTTTTTTTCTCTTACATTCACCGCTGCATCTATCTGCCCAAAGGAGTGTATATAGTGGTGGGAGTGATAAATATCTGGGAGATGAATCCATACCCTTTTTCCCACCTTAGCGCTCAGGTAGATTATTTCCCCAGCCCTGCCCACCCAGCCATGGAACTGCCATGGGGATTCACTGCACTGTTCAAAGCATGGTCCTTGGTCCAACACTGGTGATGTCACCTGGAAGCTTGTTCTTACAAATGCAGGACTTCAGTCCTAGCACTCAGGAGACTGGAGGACTGCCATGGGTTCAACACCAGCCTGGACTATCTACTGAGTTGTAGGGCAACCTGATGCTCTAGCTTAAGGAAGAAAAAGAGGGAAGGAGGGAGGGAAAGAGAAGGGAAGGGAAGGGAAGGGAAGGGAGAGAGGGAGGGAGAGAGAAAGAGAATGTCTTCAACCTTTATCCCAGATTCCTTAAATCAGAATCTGCTTTGTTTCACCAGGTAATTTGTGCACATGTTAAAGTTTGAGAACCATTGCTCTCAAATTCAGATTTGCCTTTAAAAATCTTTGAGGCCAAGCCGGGCGTGGTGGCGCATGCCTTTAATCCCAGCACTCGGGAGGTAGAAGTAGGAGCATCGCCATGAGTTCAAGGCCACCTTGAGACTACATAGTGAATTCCAAGTCAGCCTGAGCTAGAGCAAGACCCTACCTCAAAAAAAAAAAAAAAAAAAAAAAATCTTTGAGGTCGTCCAGGTGTGGTGGCTCACACTATAGTCCCAGCATTCAGGGAGCTAAAATAGAGGATCATCATAAATTCAAGGCCAGCATAAACAACAAAGTTCATTCAGGTCAACCCAGGCTACAGTGAGACCCTGCCTTAAAAATGCAAACACAAAACTTTGGATGTATTTCAACTACAATACAGAGCCATAGCTATCACTCTGGCATTCAAAACCCTCTTCACAATGTGACTGTCACACCAGGACCCCCAATGTGACAAACCCCTTCTCTCATTTCTCTGTTTTTCTTCAGATCACTCAGACCAGTGGCCTCACGTCTCCTAGAACACATTCAGCACTTGTTCCCCCGTCTTCTATTGATTCACTTTTTCTTTTGGCAATCCACCCTCATCATTCACCTCAAAATCCTCCCCTTCCTCTGAAGCCCAGCTCAAGTCCGTGCTGCTCCAAAGGCTGTTTTAGAGATTCACTGAGTTCACTCAACAGCACAGCACTTGCTTCATGTGCAGAAGGCCCTGAGCCAAACCCCAGCACCAAGCCGGTGATGCACACCTTTAAGCCCAGAGGCAGAGGTAGGAGTATTGCTGCGAATTGGAGGCTGGCATACGGCTACTGAGTGAGTTCCAGATCAGCCTGGA
The DNA here is from genome assembly GCA_036346955.1 of Dipus sagitta. NCBI lineage: Eukaryota > Metazoa > Chordata > Mammalia > Rodentia > Dipodidae > Dipus > Dipus sagitta. Next base: position 1,294,975 of record CM070773.1, on the reverse strand, counting down.
CTAGAGTAAAACCTCACCTCAAAAAATAAATTGATGAGTTAATTAAAAACCCAGCACCCAGGCTGAAGACATGGCTTAGCGGTTAAGCACTTGCCTGTGAAGCCTAAGGATCCCAGTTCGAGGCTCGATTCCCCAGTACCACGTGGCTCGATTCCCTAGGATTCACGTAAGCCAGATGCACAAGGTAGCGCATGCATCTGGAGTTCATTTACAGTGGCTAGAGGCCCTGATGCGCCCTCTCTCTCTCTCTCTCTCTCTCTCTCTCTCTCCCTTCTCTGACTCTTTCTCTGTCTGTCACTCTCAAATAAATAAATAATAAAATTTAAAAAAGAAAAATAAAAACCTAGCTCCACACACAGGAAAAGAAAGTTCACTGTACCACTCGTGGGCAACCGCCATCCTAACCTCTCTTAACGCGTCACATTCTCTTTCCCTGAGTCGTATGTATCTATCTGAATGTGTTCCCCACTTCCTCCCAAGCTCCTAGCCTGGGATGGTGCCTTAGTCTTCCTCGGTGTCCAGTACATTCAGTAACTCTTCCTCAGTGTCGTTCATGCTCTTGAAATGAATTGAGAAGGACATCTGTGGCACTGTCTTAACTCCACCCTTGCCTCCATCCAATTATTCCCAGGGTCCATAGTATCAACATTTCTATAGTTTCAACGTCTAAGAACAGTGAGTTTCAAGAGAGAGTTACCTCACATACCTCTGTCTTGGCAGCTACCTGCTTCCGGCTCCAGTACCTAGGCAATAGTACCCAAATGCCACAGACGACGAAACCAAACAGTAGAAGTGCAAGATGTGCTGGCAGGGGAATAGCCAGTCCCCAGATTAGTGCCATTACTCAAGCCCATGCCCCTCTTGCTCAGCCAAAGAGTTTCTGCCTCCAGGTTGAGTATCCATGTGACATCATAATGGGCACTGCAACATGATGTGACAGCGCTACTTGAAGACCAGCCTGGAATTCTGAGGGAAGATTAGGACTGAAAGTTTCTTTCTTTTTTTTGAAGTAGGGTTTCACTCTAGCCCAGGCTGACCTGGAATTCACTATGTTGTGTCACAGTGGCCTCGAACTCACTGCACTCTTCCTACCTCTGCCTCTTGAGTGCTGGAATTAAAGGCATATGCCAACATGCCCAGCTTCTTTTTTTTTTTTTTTTTTTTTTGGTTTTCAAGGTAGGGTCTCACTCTGGTCCAGGCTGACCTGGAATTAACTATATAGTCTCAGGGTGGCCTCGAACTCCCGGTGATCCTCCTACCTCTGCCTCCCACTCCCAAGTGCTGGGATTAAAGGCATGCGCCACCATGCCTGGCTTCCCAGCTTCATTTTTGTTCTTAAAACATAAGTCCTGAGCTGGGAAGCCAGGCATGGTGGCACACACCTTTAATCCCAGCACTCGGGAGGCAGAGGTAGGAGGATCTCCATGAGTTCAACACCACCCTGAGACTACATAGTGAGTTCCAGCTCAACCTGGGCTAAAGTGAGACCCTACCTCCAAAAAAAAAAGCCAGGCGTGGCGGTGCATGCTTTAATCCCAGCACTCGGGAGGCAGAGGTAGAAGGTCATTATGAATTCAAGGACAGCCTGGGACTACAGAGTGAGTTCCACATCAGCCTGGTCTAGATTGAGACCCTACCTTGAAAATAAAATAAAATAAAAACATTGGTATATTTACTATTAGCTAAATTCCAGGGTTCATTTGGATTTTATATTTTCCCACCAATGTCTAAAATCCAAGCTAGGATACCATGTTGTACTTAGGACTCATCTTTCAGTTCCAGGGACTAAACCCAGATCCCTGTGTATTTGAGGCAAGTGCTCGACCACTAAATATCCCTATCCCTTAGGTTCTCATTACATCATATCAGGAGGGACATGATGGCAACTGGTGATACTAATCTCAGTTGCTTGGTTGGGGTAATATGTGCCACATCTCCATTGTAAACTAACTTCCTTCCTCTTTCCATATTTTGGAAGTGGCCCCTAAATATGACCCTTACTAGAGGTGTGGAAGAGTGGTGTGATGAAGTTCCATTGCCTTAAGGGAGGTATAGGTAAAAATATTTGGAGCTCTGGGGTCAGAGAAATTTGTCTCCCCTCAGTACTTCACTTATTTAATCATTTATTTATTTTTTTATTTATTTTTGTTTTTGTTTTTTGAGGTAGGGTCTCACTCTGGCTCAGGCTGACCTGGAATTCACTGTGTAGTCTCAGGGTGGCCTCGAACTCTCGGTGATCCTCCTACCTCTGCCTCCTGAGTGCTGGGATTAAAGGCGTGTGCCACCACACCCGGCTAATCATTTATTTTTTATTTTATTTTATTTTTATTTACTTATTTTATTATTATCACTTTATTATTATTTTTTTATTTTTTTGGTTTTTGAGGTAGGGTCTCACTCTGGCCCAGGCTGACCTGGAATTCACTATGTAGTCTCAGAGTGGCCTCGAACTCACAGTGATCCTCTTACCTCTGCCTCTCGAGTGCTAGGATTAAAGATGTGCACCACCACTCCTGGCTCTTATTTTTCTTTTTAAGTTTTTAAATTTTATTTGCAAGAGAAAGAAAGAAGCTGAGGGAGAGAGTGAGAGAATGGGCACACCAAGGTCTTCAGCCACTGCAAATAAACTCTAGATGCATGCACCAACTGTGTATCTGGGTGCTGAGGAATCAAAGCTGGGTTCTTTGGCTTTACAGGCGAGTGCCTTTAACTGCTGAGCCATCTCTCCAGCTCTTAATCACTTATTTTTCAATGATATAGATTTGACTATATTTCCTTTGTATTTTGTGTACAGCCCAATACTGTTATTTAGCTGTTCAAATGTTCCAACTTTAGTCATAAGGAGCTCTTTATCCTGGCTCTTTGTTCTCTGACTGAACTCAAGATGCGTGCACCACCTTGGGCAAATGTGTGACCTTGCATGCTTGCAGCACCTTGTGTATCTGGCTTACTTGGGATCTGAAGAGTCGAACATGGGCCCTTAGGCTTCATAGGCAAGTGCCTTAACTGCTAATACATTTCTATAGCACATGAGTTCCATTTTTAAAAAATAACTTATTTGAGAGAGCTACAGAGAAAAAGAGGCAGACAGCGTGAATATGGGCATACCTCGGCCTCCTTCGACTACAAAAAACTCCAGGCACCGGTGTCACTTTGTGCATCTGGCTTTACATGGGTACTGGGGAATCAAATCCAGACCATTGCATTTTGCAAGCAAGCACCTTTAACTGCTGAGCCATATCTCCAGCCCCATTTTTTAAACTATTTATTTATTTATTTGAGAGAGAGGCAAAGGTACATAGAGAAAGAATGAGTGCACCAGGGCCTTCAGCCACTGCAAACCAACTGCAGATCCATGTGCCACCTTGTGCATCTGACTTTATATGGATAGTGGGGAATCGAACCTAGGTACTTTGGCTTCACAGGCAAGCACCTTAACCACTAAGCCATCTCTCCAGCCCCCATTTTTTGACATATTAAACTTTCTGTATAATATCTCCCACCCCACATCCTTTGTTTTTATTCTTGTGTGTGCATGTGGTGTGCATGAACATTCAGATACATGTGGACACACATATATGTGTGCACGTGCATGTGGAGGCCAAAGGTCAACATCAGATATCTTCCTCAATCTTCCTTCACCTTAATTTTTGAAACAGAATCTTTACAGAACTCTCAGAACTGACTGATTTGGCTAGGTAAGCTAGCCAGTAAGCCTCCAGTCTCTCAGTCTCTGCCTCTCCAACGCTAGGATTGCAGTCATACATTAACCATACCTGGGAATCAAGACTCAAGTCCTCATGATTACATAGCAAGCACTTTTCCAACTGAGGTTTCTCTCCCTTCTTTTTTTTTTTTTTTTTTTTTTTTTTTTAGGTTTTCAAAAAAATATTTTAAGCCAGCTGTGGTGGCACATACCTTTAATCCCAGCACCTGGGAGGCAGAGGTAGGAGGATCGCAGTGAATTTGAGACCACCCTGAGACTACATAGTGAATTCCAGGTCAGCCTGGGCTAGTGTGAGACCCTACCCCAAAAAACAAAACAAAAATCCTAGGGATGGCGAGATGGCTTAGCAGTTAAGGCATGCTTGCCTGTGAAGCTTGAGGATCTATGTTCCACTCTCCAGATCCCACGTAAGCCAGATGCACAAGGTGATACACACATCTGGAGTTCGATTATAGTGGCTAGAGGCCCTGGTGTGCCAATCTTTTTCTCTCTCACTCTCACTCTTGTATTAAAAAAAAAAAAAAAAAAAGGCTAGTCTATGCAGGGCATGGTGGCACACACCTTTAATCCCAGCACTTGGGAGGCAGAGGTAGAAGGATCACCATAAATTTGAGTCTACCCTGAGAATACAGAGTGAATTCCAGGTTAGCCTGTGCTAGAGTGAGACCCTACCTCGGAAAAAAAAAAAAAAAAAAAAAAGGCCATGGGCTGGACAGATGGCTTAGTGGTTAAGGCACATGCCTGTGAAGCCTAAGGACCCAGGTTCAATTCTCCAGGTCCCACATAAGCCAGATGCACATGGTGGTACATGCATCTGGAGTTTATTTACAATGATTAGAGGCCCTGATGTGCCCATTTTCTTGCTCTCTCTATATCTCTCCCCTCCCCCATCTCTAATAAATAAATAAATAAAAATAAATCTTTTTTTTTTTTTTTTTTTTTTGGTTTTTCGAGATAGGGTCTCACTCTAGCCCAGGCTGACCTGGAATTCACTATGGAGTCTCAGGGTGGCCTCGAACTCACGGCGATCCTCCTACCTCTGCCTCCCGAGTGCTGGGATTAAAGGAGTGCGCCACCACGCCCGGCTTAAAATAAATCTTTAAAAAAAAAAAAAAAGGCCAGTCTGTTGGGCTTGCCTCAAAAAAAAATGTAAAAAAAAAAAAACCCAGTATGTGTATTAGACCAAACCAAAAACATTTTTTAGTGTCTTATGTATAGAATCTCTAAAAGTTAAACACTTTGTGATTCTGTCACACTAACAATATTGAAGAACTTGTTTGTTCATGTAAAATTCATTGTTGGGTTAGAGGGATAGCTTAGTGGTTCAGATACTTGCCTGAAAAACCAAAGGACCCAGGTTTGATTCCCCAGGACCCATATAATCCAGATGCACAAGGGGGTGCATGCATCTGGAGTTCGTTTGCAGCAGCTAGAGGCCTTGGTGCACCCATTCTCATTCTCTCTCTTTTCTCTCTATCTGCCTCTTTCTCTCTCTTGCTCTCAAATAAAAAAATAAATATTTAAAAAATTTATTGTCAAAGACAATTGTTTCCACCAAAATATTAGTTCTATTCAGAGTTTCTTACATAACCGAATATATGCCAGAATTTCTTTTACTGCTAGTCAGAATTCTTAATTGTGGACATATTTAATTTTACAACAAATTGTTGGCAATTTAAGAGACATGAACATTCACTACACAGTAATATCTCCCTGACTGAAGTCTATGCTGTCAAAACAGCTGTTTAGCTGAGGACTAGAGGAATGAGGACTAGACCAGTGAACCAACATGAAAGCCCTCACATGTAATGTCTCGTAACTCTTATTTCAGAGATAAACATTTAGCAATGCTAATTTTGGACTTTTGTTTTGTTGTCTTTTGTTTTTTGAGGTAGAGTCTCACTCTACCCCAGGCTGACCTGGAATTAACTATGTAGTGTCAGGGTGGCCTCGAACTCACGGCGATCCTCCTACCTCTGCCTCCCGTGTGCTGGGATTAAAGGTGTGCATCACCATGCCCAACTGTCATGTTGTTTTTTAAATGTAACAAGGGTACTCATAAACCTCCCAGTTTATTCTACTTTGTCCCTCAATAGAAAGGTTCTACAAGCCTTTAATCCCAGGATTTGGGAGGCAAAGGTAGGAGGATTGCCACGAGTTCAAAGCTACCCTGAAACTACATAGTGAATTCCAGGTTGGCTTGAGCTAGAAGGAGACTCAACCTCAAAAAGCAAACAAACAAAACCCTCAAAAAAAGAAAAGCTGGGCTGGCGTGGTGGCTCATGCCTTTAATCCCAGCACTCGGGAGGCAGAGGTAGGAGGATCGCCATGAGTTCAAGGCCACCCTGAGACTACAGAGTGAATTCCAGGTTAGCCTGGGCCAGAGTGAGACCCTACCTCGAAAAACAAAAAAACAAACAAAAAGAAAAAGAAAAAGAAAAGCTTGCTGGGCATGGTTGTGCATGCCTTTAATCCCAGCACGTGGGAAGCAGAGGTAGGAGGATCACCATGAGTTCGAGGCCACCCTGAAACTAGATTAAAAAAAGTGACTTCAAGGTCAGCCTGTGCTAGAGTGAAAACCTACCATTAAAAAAAAAGAAGAAGAAAGAAAGAAAAGAAAAGAAAAGAAAAGAAAAGAAAAGCTCTGCAAAATTTGAAATCTGTGCTGGGTATGATGGCACATGCCTTTAATCCCAGCACTTGGGAGGCAGAGGTAGGAGGATCGCCATGAGTCCGAGGCCACCCTGAGACTCCATAGTGAATTCCAGGTCAGCCTGGGCTAGAGTGAGACCCTACCTCAAAAAACCAAAAAAAAAAAAAAAAAAAAAAAAAAAAAATTGAAATCTGTGACAGATAAAGTATGGAGCCAAGGCTATGTTCATGAAGGTAAAGTTGAGGGTAGGGTATGGTGGTTTAATTCAGGTATCCCCCCCATAAACTTAGGTTTTCTGGATGCTAGGTTCCCCAGCCGATAGAAATTGGAAATTAAAGCCTCCTGGAGGTGGGTTTATGGGTATTAATAGCCAGTTTCTCCTTGCCTGTATTGGGCACACTCTCTTGTTTCTGTTGTCCCCCTTATGTTGGCCAGGAGGTGATGTCCACCCTTTGCTCATGCCAGTCATTTTTCATTTTCATTTATTATGAAGCTTCCCCTTAGGTCTGTAAGCCAAAATAAGCTTTTTTCCACAAGCTGCTCTTGATAGGGTGATTTCTGCCAGCAATGCGAACCTGACTGCAACAGTAGAAGATGAGGTGACTGTGTATGGGAGAAAGAAAAAGAGGTGAAGTTCATTGGATCTTGGGATAGATATACTTATTTTCATATATATACATAATAGATGCCATGCTATAAAACAGTAAAAGTATATCATTAACTGACTTTGACCTTTCCAGTGGGAGAGAAACCCCAAAAGTACAGCATTCAATGAGATAAAATTATTATATAAACAAAGGAGAGAATAGTTTCAAATGTACAGACACAGTAGTCAGATTGCAAAAACTGCCTAGCGATTCCTTGTAGCATTAAGACACAATTACATGTTCTAGAGAATAAAAATCTTGTTATATACTGACATAAATAAATGTTTAAGTAAAATAGTGAAAATTTATAGCTGCTGTCTTCATAGGTGCCAAAGGAATGAAAAATCTGATATTTGTGAATATATTGGTTTACATCCATTCACAAAAGAATCAGAATTAGGGCTGGAGAGATGGCTTAGCAATTAAGCGCTCACCTGTGAAGCCTAAGGACCCCGGTTCGAGGCTCAATTCCCCAGGACCCACGTTTGCCAGATGCCTAAGGGGGCACACGCGTCTGGAGTTTGTCTGCAGTGGCTGGAGGCCCTGGCACACTCATTCTCTCTCTCTCTCTCTCTCTCTCTCTCTCTCTATCTGCCTCTTTCTCTCTGTCTGTCACTCTCAAATAAATAAATAAAAATGAACAAAAATAATTTTTAAAAAATATTAAGAATCAAAATTATAGAAATTGGTAAGAATCAGTTCTTATCCCATGATGTCTATAAAGGGACACCATGACACACCAGTTTTCTGTGGAAATGTACAAATGGATACATGACAATACAGTCATCAAAACCTGTTGAAATTGCAAAACAATATTATTATATGTTATATTTTTTTTTACAAAACTCAAGGATGTTCACAGAATTGGATTGTGAAAAATGACAAATAAAAGCCAGGTGTGGTGGTGCACGCCTTTAATCCCAGCACTTGGGACCCTACCTCAAAAAAAAAAATGACAAATAAGACAAATAAATATATATGAAATGACCATGTTCAAGAGGTGGTGATGATTTTTGCTTTTCACTATATTATGAAACACTCAGTAAATGTACACAAAACTACTCAAATTGGTAACCTTCTCACAAAGATATGATGTAGTAACTCTGGAAAAACTCTTTAGTTTTTCAAAGTAGGGTTTCACTCTGGTCCAAGCTGACCTGGAATTCACTATGAAATACTCTTAATTTTGTAAAAATATTGTGGATATTTTTTCCAGTTCTTAAGTGTAGTTGAAAATATAATAAACTGACAATGTAGGATGAAAAAAATAGTGGTCTACATCTTTCAATGTGGAGAAACTTTGCCACACAACACATATGTCCTAGGGAATCAAACCCAGGTCAGAGGACTTTGTAAGCAAGTGCCCTTAACTGCTGAACCATCTCTCCAGCACCCCTCTGGTTGTTTGTTTGGTTTTAGTTTTTCAAGGTAGGGTCTATCTCTTATCCAGGCTGACCTGGAATTCACTCTATAGTCTCAGGCTGGCCTCGAACTCACAGCAATCCTCCTATTTTGGGATTAAAGGTGTGACCCACTATTCCTGCCCCCCCCCCGGTTGTTTTTTTAAAATTTTTATTTATTTATTTGAGGGAAGAGAAAGATAAAGAGAGAGAGAGAGAAAGAAAGAATGGGCACACCAGGGCCTCTAGCCTCTGCAAACAAACTCCAGTTGCGTGCGCCACCTTGTGCATCTGGCTTATGTGGATCCCGGGGAATCAAATATGGATCCTTTGGCATTACAGGCAAGTGCCTTAACTGCTAGGCCATCTCTCCAGCCCTCCCACTCTGGTTTTTGATCCAACAGATAGATATAGCAGGAAATTATTTCCTTCATCTTCCTTAACCCAATAGTCTGCACCAGGCCCTGTGTCATTTCAGGACAATCACTGCTTTGTGTTGATAAAATTCTCTAACTATTCTGCCAGTGCTAAACATTGTAACTCATTTATTTCTAGATAATTCTTACAGATTCTTTTTTTTCGGGATAGGGTCTCACTCTAACCCAGGCTGACCTGGAATTCACTATGTAGTCTCAGGGTGGCCTTGAATTTATGGTGATCCTCCTACCTCTACCTCCTGAGTGCTGGTCTTACAGATCACTTTTTTTTTTTTTTTAAGACAGGGTCTTGGTATATAGACTTTAACTCACAATCCTTAGCCTTCCAGTTGCTGAGATTACCAGCATGAGCCACCGTACCCTGCTTAGTTCTAACAATTTCTGAAATTATTTAGTTCCTCCAAGAGCACTGAGTCCACCAACAGTGACTTATCTCTCTGGTGTAGGTACCATATGACCAGTGCAGGTCTCTAAACATTCTCAGGTTGTCTTGGGCTATTTCTTTAACATCCTTTCTTCCAAAACCTTTCTAGAGTCTTGGCTTCCCCCAAATCATTCTGGTAGCCCTCTGTACTAACCTTGCTATTCCAGTCAATGACAATTTTTTGTATTAGAGTTGTTTCCATGTGTTTGTGAGTTTGTAAGGGTAGGGGTCAGACAGTCATCTTTGTCTCCTTTGCAATGCCTGACTATGTCTAATCTCTAATACCTTCCCAAGACTGAGCAGTACTCCGTGTGTGTGTGTGTGTGTGTGAGAGAGAGAGAGAGAGAGAGATGGGGGGGTGTAGTGTGGTGCGTGCATGTGCGTGTGCAGATGTGGCACCCTGTGCATGTGTGGGGCCAGAGGAAAACATCAGGCATCTCCCCAACATGGATCACCCACTTGTTTTCCTGAGCCTGCTTTCAGGAGCCACAGTGATTCTCCAGGCTCTGCTCCCCATAGGCCTGGGATTGCAGACATGCATAGCCATGCTCACCTGTCTGCATACATGTTGGGGACTTGAGCTCAGCAGTCTCAGGCTCCTTTAGGCCCTCATATTTGCACAAGAAGTGCTTTTTAACCACTGAGCTATCTCTCCAGCCCAGTACTTCATTTTGTTCATTACACCTGAATATCATGTCCAACTAATTCACTCAATATCTTTATACCAGCATCCACGTACTGGACTAGTAAAAGCACCTGGGCTCCTGGGTCCTCTTGCACCCACTGTGGGAGAAAATCTAACCCTGTACTGTGTCCCACCACATGTGGGAATGGACTGACTATACATGTTGTCACCATGGATGGGATCAAGAGTGCTCTGCACTCTCAAGCTCTAGAAAACTGGGTATCTGACAACTCTGCTTGGGATACAAAGAGAAGCGGATTTACCCAATGAAAACGTGTCGGAGAGAGTTGTAGGTAAAAACAAAAAACAAACAAAAAAACAGAGGGCCTTGACAGCCACGTTGTGTTTGTGCAGGGTGAAAGACAGAGATGTGACACTTAGAAGGGACTCCTCAGTGGTGCTGGGAAAGGGGGTGGGTTAAAGGGTTAAGGCGGTGATGATGACGCACAACTGGAAAGCCACCGAGAGCATAAGGGTCGATGAATAGATGGACAGACGGACCTTATGGCTGCATTTAAAAGCCTAATTGTCCTCATAAAATCAAAACCTGGCTCCTTACCAGTCACACCTCCTCCTTGAGTTTCAATGACCCTCTTTATGGGCAGGTTTTTATCTTCCGGGGTGCTTTGGGGTGTCTATTTCTCTGCCACAAGGGGGAGACAGGTCTCTACTATGATGAGCCCTAGTGGCAGGCACTGAAGAGCTAGACAGAACCAGTGTCTTCCCGCCTTGATTTGTCAGAGGTGTGACACCTGAAGGCTAAACTGTACCGGTAGGTCCTAGTGGTTGATGGTCTCTCCGCCAAACAATGTTCAGCACCCCCAGATTTCCTTATGTCCTTGCAAACATGGGGCAAGGGGTGCAGTTAAAGCCTTGTGCTCGCTGCTCTCCTGTGTGGACCACACCCATTCTAGGAACAAGGATTCTGTCATGCCTACTGGGGATTGCCTTTCTGTGGAGAAGGCCGCCCTGGGACATGGCTTCTCCGCCCCTGGAATTTTCTGAAGTCCTCACCTGTACTTCTTTGGGTGCTCATAGTCTGACTTACTAACTTCGGAAAGTCAGTTTTCCAAAACAAGACATTTAGTTTGTTGGGATTTTCTTTTTTTTTTTTTTAATATATAATATTATGGACAGCTTCTATACCTACAGACAACAAACCATGGAAGACATTTAATTTTGTTTCTGAAATCAGAATAAGTCAGTGAACATGGAAAACGACTGGATCAAAAGAAGGAACTCAGGCTGGAGGGATGGATTAGCAGTTAAGGCGTTTGCCTGCAAAGCCAAAGGACCCAGGTTCGATTCCCCAGGACCCACGTTAGCCAGATGCACAAGGGGGCGCACGCATCTGGACTTCATTTGCAGTGGCTGGAGGACCTGGCGTGCCCATTCTCTCCCTCTCCCTCTCTCTCTCTCTCTCCTTACTTGCCTCCTTCCCTCCCTCCCTCCTTCTTTCTCTGTCAAATAAAAAATAAAATATTTTTTTAAAAAGAAGGGGGCTGGAGAGATGGCTTAGCGGTTAAGCACTTGCCTGTGAAACCTAAGGATCCTGATTCAAGGCTCAATTCTCCAGGACCCACGTTAGCAAGATGCACAAGGGGGAGCACGCGTCTGGAGTTCGTTTGCAGTGGCTGGAAGCCCTGGCGCGCCCATTCTCTCCCTCTCTATCTCTCTCTCTCTCTCTCTCCGCCCCCCCCCCTTTCTCTCTCTGTCTGTTGCTCTCAAATAAATAAATAAATAAAATGAAAAATTTAAAAAAAGAAGGAATTCTTCCCCGTCTTTCAACCCACCCTGGGCTGTTGGTGTCTCTGGAAACTGGACTTGTTCCACCCGGTGTCTCGCTGGCCTCAGTCCTCTTTGGCTGGGTTAGTCTGGGCTGGATCTCCTTCACACACCCAGAAACACTGGTTCACTGAACCAGAGATTGTAGGTCCACACTGCTGCGCTCTGACCTGGCCCAGCCGTGGTGCTCCTGACAGCCTCACAGACAGAAGGTGCCTCAGTGACAGGGCACCAGAACAGGAGACTCGGCAAGGCTGTGGGGAAGAGACAGAACTAAAGAGAAAGTGAGGTCGTCTGAGAAAGGATGCTGGAAGGGTTCCATGCAGGAGTCAGAAATCACCAGGTCACACGCAAAAGTAGACAGTTGTTATCAAGACTAGAAAGAGGTAAGCCAAGAGCAGAGGAAACTTTCCCTCAGACCTGGAAGACTCATGTCTTCTCGCCGCCGGGGAGCTGGTTTGGTGGGTAAGAGCACTCGTACAAGCATGAGAACATGACTTCAGTCCACAGCACCCACATAAGTAGCAGCTGTGGTTGTGTATGCCTGTAACCCCAGCACTGGAGTCTGGAGAACCACTGGGTCTCACTGCTCAGCTAGATGAACCAACAACCAGGGGGCCGCAGAGGTGGCTCAGTGGTTAAAAGCACTTGCTTGCAAATCCTAATGGCCTGGGTTTAATTTCCCAGTATCCACATAAAGCCAGATGCACAAAGTAGTGCATGCATCTGGAGTTGTTTGCAGTGGCTACAGGCCCTCCCATGGCTCTCTCCCCACCCTCTCTCAAACAAATCAACCATTTTTAAAATACTTATTTATTTGCACATGTGTATGTGTGTGTGCATGCACATTTGTGCACATGCCTGGGTCTCTTATCACTGCTATTGGATGCCTATCTGGCTTTATGTAGATGGCTGGGGAATTAAACCTAGGCTGGTAGGCTTTGCAAGCAAGCACCTTTAACATTGATCCACCCCCTAGGCCCTTATTTTTCAAAAAAAAATTCCTTTTTTGTTTTTGGCTAAGCAGTGTCTCCCTCTAGCCCAGGCTAACCTGGAACTCACCCTGTTGTCCCAGGCTGGTCTCAAACTCACAACGATTCTTCTACTTCTCCCTGCTAAGTGCTGGAATTAAAGGCATGTGTCACCACGCCAAGGAAAAATATAGTTGTTTAAGTTCCTAACTGAGGGGCTGGAGAAATGGCTTAACAGTTAAGGAACTTGCCTGCAAAGCCAAAGGACCTAAGTTCAATACTCCAGGACCTACGTAAGCCAGATGCACACATGGCACATGCATCTGGAGTTCATTTGCAGTAGCTGAATGCCCTGGCATGCCCATTCTCTCTCCCTCTCACTCTCTCCTCTTTTTCTTCTCTCTCTCTCAAATATATATACAGCACGTTCCAGGTTCAGCAAGAGACTCTTCCCCAAGGAAATAAGGTGGAAGTGATCAATAAAGGAGGACACCTGATGTCCTCGTTCTGCCTCTCCCTATGGGTATATCAGTCATACACATCTTCACACACATGTGCATTGATCACACACACTACACAGCCACACATACTACAAGCACACACCAAAAAATTCCCTTCTCACTCTTTTTAAATCTCCTCCAAGGAGAGGATATTTTGGGGTACCTTTTCCACGCCTCTGTGACCATTTGTCACAGTTAATCCTCTCCAACAACTGTGGAGCTCCTTGTGGACAGAGCACCACTAAACTTTGTAATCCCTCTATCAAGCAAAGTTCCTAATAGATTGAAAATACTCAAACATGTTGTTGAATGACCAGCAGGGGGCAGGATACCTTTTCCTTCTCATGTACAACCTGGACATGGCCCAGATTTCATCCGACAGTGACTGAGTAAAACAGATTGATTGAAGGAGGCGCTTGATGCAGCCAGTGAGCCTTGGACTGTCCAGAGAATGGCTGTGGAAGTAACAGTAAGGCCAGTGTCAGACTAGAAGCCCAGTAGAACTTAGAATGAGGGTCATAGGTGAAGAGTGACCTGGGAAAATGGGAGGCTGGGAGCATGAAGACTGGCTATGAAAACAGTAAAGAATTTGTTCTCTCTGGAAATTCCATAATCCCTAGATGTACAGAAAAACTGGGTTAAAGGATTTGGTGATGGGACATTGACCGAGACTTAAGGGAAAATTGGTCAGATTTTCAGCCATGTCCAGCAACTCCAAATGTCAATAATTTTATTTTATTATTTATTTGAGAGAGAGAGAGAGAATGGGTACACCAAGGCTTCATCCAGCCACTGCAAAGGAACTCCAGACACATGCACCCCCCCTTGTTCACATGGCTTATATGAGTATTGGGGAATGAACCTGGGTCCTTAGGCTTCACAGGTGAGTGCCTTAACCACTAAGCAAATTCTCCAGCCCAAGGTCAATAATTTCAAACTGAACTCCCTCTGTCCAGTTTATTCCTGTCGGGAGCTGCAGCTGCTCTTTGACTTCAGGAGCTGCAGGTGGTCTTTAATCACTTTTTATCCTACGGCCTAGGTGAAGAAGGCTCCAGACACAGAGGCATTACCATATGGCCCTGGTGAAGCTGACCTTAGGCACGTAGGCATTGTCGAGAAAGTTTTGTCTTCTGTGTATAAGCTTGTGTCCACCTGAATAAACCTGAGCCTTGATCAGAACTTGTTTTGGCTCCATTCCTTGTGTTCTTTTCTCAGATTTATTCTCACTCCCTCCTTCGAGGCCTGTTTCGACTCTCGTGCCGCAGGCCGGCACATACTCCCAAACCAATCCTGCACACTGCTGTCCAGACATCTACAAGCACTGCTTCTGTTTCATCACTGTTCCTCCCTCTGCCGGCTGCTGTCCAGAAATATGATGTAAGCCACATAGATAATTTTAAGTGTTCCAGTAGCAACATTTAGAAAAACTAGCTGAGCCAGGTATAGTGCACACCTGTAATCCTAAGGCTGGGCTGGGCTACCAGGAAAAACCCTGTCTCAAAAATGAAAAAGCTATGCCAGGTGTGATGGCACACACCTAAAGACCCAGCACTCGGGAGGCAGAGGTAGGAGGATCACCATGAGTTCGAGGCCACCCTGAGACTACATAGTGAATTCCAGGTCAGCCTGGACCAAAGTAAGAGCCCACCTCAAAAAAAACAAAAGAAAAAAGAAAAGAAAAGAAAGAAAGAAAGAAAGAGCTGAAATCAATGTTTAACAAATATATTTTATTTAACACAATATATTCCATATATTTTAACATGTAAACAGTATTTAAAATTATGAGTGAGAGGGCTGGAGAGATGGCTTAGAGGCTAGAGGGTTTGCCTGCAAAGCCTAAGGACCCAGGTTCTATTCTCCAGGTCCCACGTAAGCCAGATGCACATGGTGGCACATGTGTCTGGAGTTAATTTGCAGTGGCTAGAGGCCCTGGCATGCCCATTCTTTCTCTCTCTCTCTCCCTTAAATAAATAAATAAGTAAATAAATAAATAAATAAATAAGTTGGGCATGGTGGCACACGCCTTTAATCCCAGCACTCAGGAGGCAGAGGTAGGAGGATCCCCGTGAGTTCAAGTTCACCCTGAGACTACATAGTGAATTCCAGGTCAGCCTGAGCTAGGCTAAGACCCTACCTCAAAAAACAAAAACAAAAATAGCAACAAAAAAGTGAACTGTAAAGCCGGGCATGGTGGCTCATACCTGTAATCCAGTACTTGGGAGGCTGATGTAGGAGGATTGCCATGAGTTCAAGGTCAACCTGGACTAGCATGAGACCCTGCCTCAAAAAGGAAAAAAGTGAACTGCAGTCCTACCAAGACAGTAAAGTTGCACTTAATTTTAAAATTTACACTGCTAGGTATGGAGCGTCTGGAGTTCAATGCCTTTAATCCCAGCACTCAGGAGGCAGAGGTAGGAGAGTGCCATGAATTTGAGGCCACTCTGAGACTACATAGTGAATTCCAAGTCAGCCAGGCCAGAGTGGGACCCTACCTTGAAAAAAAAAATACACTGCTTCAGTTTTTACATACAATTCCAAATTTGGTTCCTCACTCATACTAGCCACATTTCAAACACTCCATATCCACATGTAGTTGGCAGCCATTGTTTTGGACAGCACAGATCTAAGTGCATTTGGCAAGTCTAAACTCCTGTGTGGCTTTAATCTTTCACAGCACTTTCCCTCTTCCTTCTCCCTCATCCCCTCTCTATTCTGTAAAAATGACTCTAGTCATCCCTGTGTCTAGCCCCCCCCCCAAACTATATCATGCCTAGTCTTCCTTCTGGGCTATGGTGATTGAGCTAACAAGCATGTCCTTCTAATTCTAAACAATGTTATGTTGTTGTTTAAGATGTAACTCCTACATTCCTCCAACAATCAGTCTTAATACTTTAGATTTAACCTATGTCATTACCGAGCAAGTTTACCAAAGTACCACAGGCAGAGTTATAGAGTTGGTTAAGATTTTAGTACTTGTGGATTGTGTCATGAAATTTTGTTTATGTTTGGATTCACCATAGTCCTATAAAATTGATTTGGTGGATACTGAAAATATTTCTTTCTGGCTCAGCAGTTAAAGTTGCTTATTTGAAAATCCAGATGGCCTGGGTTCGATTCCCCAGTGCATCTAGCTTTATATGAGTACAGCGGAGCACGCATTTGGAGATTGTTTGCAGTGGCCCTGGCATGCCCATTCCCTCTCTTTTCCATGAGACTGTCTCCTTTTTCCATTAGATCATGGCAGTTTAGTCAAGTACCTCTATTCTTTGGGTATGTTAGATATAGCTGAATTAATTTCAGAAACTGGCTTATAGATTGGGCTGACATCTTGTTTAGCTTTTAAAAGTGCTAAAGATCCTCATAAAGAAAAAATACATTTAAAAATATTGTATAAAGCCAGGCGTGGTGGCACACGCCTTTAATCTCAGCACTTGGGAGGCAGAGGTAGGAGGATCGCCATGAGTTTGAGGCCACCCTGAGATTACATAGTATAATTCCAGGTCAGCCTCAACTAGAGTGAAACCCTACCTCGAAAAGCCAAAAAATATATATTTTTATAAATATGTTTTATATATATATAGTAAATATATGTATATACCTTTATACAACATATATATATTGTATAAAGGTATCCTGATTCTGATGAACTTTAAAAATTGTTTTTCATGTATTCATATTTAAGAAAAAAATGTTACAGCATACTATAATTTTCTTGATTATTTTGAATTCTGTCAGCAAATCTTTTGCTCATAGTTTACTCTCTGTAGCCTAATGTGCCTTAAATATGTGAACTCTAATTTTGTTAATATCAGACTTTTCCAGATATCAGAGTATTGAAATTTGGTTTATCCAAAGTCCATGATGTTTGGCTATCAATAAGCAAAACTATTCAGCTGAACCAATAAGTAGTAACAGAATATAAAAGAAAATGAAAACACTTAGATCTTATGTTTCATTTGCTTAACATTATCTTTGGCTAGTTAGATCAGTTGAAAATCATCTAAAGTTTTTCTTAATGTATTATTTTTCTCTTGAAAAAAGTTGAAGTCAGGGGTAATTTTAATTTATTTACTTTTTTTTCAAGGTAGGGCTCTCATTCTGTAGTCCTAGGCTGGCCTCAAGCTCAGAGTGATCCTACCTTTGCCTCCCAAGTGCTGAGATTAAAGGCATGTGTCACCACACTTGACTAAAACCCTGTAATTTTAAGATGGTCTGTCTTGTTCATGCTAGTTTTGCTGGATGGTTATCACTGAAGTTATAATCTAAGTCTTATAAAAAGTGACTTAGTCATTGTGACTTTGTTCTTAGGAAAACTGGGGAAGCTCCCCATGTCTAAGGAAATCTACTGTATACAAACAATGTTAACATAGAGAGAGAATTGGATCCATGTTTGACTCCCCAGATCCCATATAAGCCAGATGCAAAGGTGATGCATATGCAAGGTCCCACATTAGCACAAGGTGGCACATGAGTCTGGAATTCAATTACATTGGCTGGAGGCCCTGGTGTGCCAATACCCCCCCCCACCGCCCCCCGTTCTCAAAAAAAAAAAAAAGGCCAGTCTGTTGTGCTTGCCTAAAAAAAATAAAAAAGGGTGCACGTTCCTTAGGAGACTATTATAAGGACTGAAATAATATACATGAGATCCCTTTTAAGCTGTCAAGAGCCATACTTGCATTAGATATTATGATGGTATAAAGGAGCCTGTAAGCATGAGAAATATAGAAATGTACAATGTGGAAGACCAAGGCACTGTGAAGTTAGAGCAGACTTCTTTAAAGATAGGACCATCAAACAAGACCATGCCATGAGGTAGGACTGTAACAAAAATGAACACCATTTGGAGAAAGAAAAAAAAAAAAAAAAAAGACAAAGGAGAGTGGATTTCCTGCTCAAGGGGAGAAACGTTTCCCAGGAGTTTTAGGCTCTGTGAGGCTGTATGCCAGCTGTGTCTGGTCATATTGGGAAACTTCCAGAAGGAGGCAGTTTGAATAACAGATGACAGATAAAACAATTCTCTCTAGGACAAACCTTCGGAGCCCTGGCTCTGCCCTGTGGCATGTGGATAGGTGGAGTACGCAAAAACCAAGACCCAGAGATGTCAATTTGCTTTCTTTCTTGGTCCACACACAGGACAGAGCTGGACTGACACCCAGATCTCCTGATGCCCACTCTAAACCAAGTGTATACAAACTGCTACCATTTCTATGATTATTCTCAGTGCTCTTCCTGGATCTTAATTTCATTATTGAGCAAGAACTCTCCCAGTGTAAAATCTATATTGAATTCAGTGTAGTATAACGTGACAAAAAATGTGCCTTAAAGGTTTTTGGATAGTGATAATGACTATAATACCAACAATTAACCTATCCCAAAGGGCAATTGAGTCCGGCATAGTGGTACACACCTTTAATCCCAGCACTTGGGAGGCAGAGATAGAAAGATCACCATGAGTTCAAAGCCACCCTGAGACTCCATAGTGAATTCCAGGTCAGCCTAGATTAGAGTGAGACCCTACCTCAGAAAACCAAAACAAACAAAACAAAAGGGCAATTGAACATCTGTTAAGTGATTGGTGCCTATCTTGCCCTTTTCTGCATATTCTTAGAGACCTGAACCTAGCAATCTGTTACCTTGGCAACTGTGTAGTGACCTGTTAATTTAAGAGTTTTCCCAGCTTGGAGCCAGACGTGGTGGTGCACGCCTTTGATCCTAGCACTTGGGGGGCAGAGGTAGGAGGATCACCATGAGTTCGAGGCCACCCTGAGATTACATAGTGAATTCCAGGTCAGCCTGGACTACAGTGAAACCCTACCTCAAAAAAAAAAAAAAAAAAAAAGAGTTTTCCCAGCTTGGAGAAAAGGGAGGAGACAAATTTTCAAGCTTTCTGGGGGGAGTGGGGAGTTTTGAGGTAGGATTTCACTCTGGTCCAGGCTGACCTGGAATTTACTATGTAGTCTCAGGGTGGCCTCAAACTCCTGGCGATCCTCCTACCTCTTCCTCCCAAATGCTGAGATTAAAGGTATGTGCCACCACGCCTGGCCAAGCTTTTTGTTGTTGTTGTCATTGTTGTTGTTGTTTTGAGATAGGGTCTTGCTGTAGCCCAGGCTGGCCTGGAATAGTCTCAGGCTGGCCTCGAACTCATAGCAATCCTCCTACCTCTGCCTCCTAAGTGCTGGGATGAAAGGAGAGTGCCACCACGCCCAGCAATATTCAAGCTTTCACCCAGTCCAGTCTTGGTTTGTCTAATTTCTGGAATCCCTTCCCCTCTTAGCCCCACTGCAGATATTACCTCCTCATCCCTCCTACCTGGATAAAGTTCTCCTCATATCCAAAGACAGGCAATGGCCATATGATAGTGATGATGGAGGGAAAGTGTTTCTTCAGAGGCATCTCAAGAGAAAGGGATGAGCAGGAGTGGCATATCCAGGAAGGCACGCAGCTCCCACCCCGAGGCTGGACCCTCACCCGCAGAGGCAGCCCCACATGGCCTATGTGCCAGGGCCTGGATGTTAGAGGTCTCCTCTTTCACCTGCTCCACCACTGTGTACAATTCCGTGAGGTTGTCTGGGTGGAGTGGGAGGGGGTTAGCGTGAAAGGTGGCCATGCTGCTGTTCTTCCTGCTGCCTAGGGTCCAAGTCAGGACATTCACCCTGACCCTTCCTCTGAGACCCAGAAAAATGAGAGCTTCTCTGCTGCTTCCAGCCCCTCACCCCAACATTCCCATCTTTCCTCTCACCACCCAGGAGGAAAATGAAGATCATAATGCCAATTTCCATGAGGGAGGGTAGGATGGAAGTTAGGAAGTCTTTCTGGGAGAAGGAGAACTGGGGACCCTGGAGCAGAAGGTGGGAGAGTCTCTCCCGTAAGGACATCCTGGAGCACGTACTTGAAGATTGGAGGACATCTTAGGGGACATCTGATACAGCCCTCTTGACTACATATGAAAAAGTAGTAGTATTATACCTAAGGTGATGTAGCAAGCCAGTAGTCTTATAGCCAAGTCTTGGGGGGAGGGGCGCAGGTAAATCCAGAGTCTTCCATACTTCATTCAAATCTGCATGACCCTTAACCATATTCCCTCCTCTGAACTATACAGTCCATCATATTCCTCCACCCACCTCCACCTCCTCTCTCCTCTTGCCACCAAGACCAGTGAGCTCCACAACGCCCCAAGTCCTGTCCTCCGTGCTGTTTGGTGAGCTGGTTTTGATGTGATGTCCCTGTGATTACCAACGAGAAATCCACCAATATCTCAGAAGTCTGGGAGATTTAAAATCAGGGTGAAAAGAGTGATGAGCTTTATAGGAAAAAAATGTTCTAGACTTCAGAGGCTTTAGAGGGGATCAGAAAGTGGGGTGTCAGATGCATAGTAATCTATGTAGATGCCATAGTTAGGCACAGATGTGGGAATTGGCTTTTTTTGTATGTTTGTTTTTCCAAGGTAGGGTCTTGCTCTAGCCCAGGCTGACCTGGAACTCACTCTGTAGTGCCAGGCTGACCTGGAACTCTGTAGTCCCCAGCTGGCCTGGAACTCACAGTAGTTCTCCCTCCTACCTCTGTCTCCTGAGTGCTGGGATCAAAGGCTTGTATCACCATGCTGGGCAGGAATAAGAATTGAGAGATCAATGACTGAGTTGGAATTCAATGCTTCAAATGCAAGAAGATTTAACTTAAGTGCCTATTTAGGCAGGACAGCAAGGACACTGAGGAAATTCATGGGTTGACAGAAATGTTTAGATAGTGGACCAATTAAGCTAAAATCTGGAAGAATGTCTAGACTGGGGTCCTGCCAGTGCCAAAAGTGTGGATGCACTCTACTCCCTCCGTGATGGCAGTCTGGCTCTATTCTCTCTCTGTGCCTCCACCAGCAACCAGTAGAAATTAATTTTAGAGAAACTGTGTTTTCATTTAGGTAGGCTATGGGGAAACCTAGGCTTCTCAAGGGGATACTGGGCCCTCCCTGAGAGCTGTGGGCTTTTCTCCCAGATACCTTCCAGAAATCTGAGGACATTTGAGTAGGTTCATCAAGTGATCTATAGTCAAAGCTCCCAGATTGCCACCTGATAAAGCCAGTCAGCACCAGATGTGTGGTTATGTGTTTGGAGGGAACATCCTGAGAGCAGAAGAGACTGTGAGATGTGCTAACATGGTGAGGGTTGGGTTGACATGTTGCAGAGTCTTGTTAATTTACCTGTGTTAAAAACAAAAACAGGGCCAGGTGTGGTGATACATGCCTTTAATCCCAGGACTCAGAAGGCAGAGGTAGGAGGATCATAATGAGTTCGAGGTTACCCTGAGACTACATAGTGAATTCCAGGTCAGCCTGGGCTAGAATGAGATACTACCTAGAAAAAAAAAAAAAGTGTGTGTGGAGGGGACTGGAGAGATTGTGTAGTGGTTAAGGCACTTGCCTATGAAGCCTAAGGACCCATGTTTGACTCTCCAGATCCCAGGTAAGCCAGATACACAAGGTGATGCAAGAATGCAAGGTTGCACATGTGCACAAGGTAGCATATATGTCCGGAGTTCAATTTCAGTGGCCGGAGGCCCTGGCATTGCCAAATCTCCCTCCCTCTCTCTCTCTCTCTCTCTCTCTCTGTCTCATAGAAAATTACAAAAACAATGGGTTTGGGGAAGATGTGTGTAAGCATGAGGGCCTGAGTTTGATCTTCCATTCCTATGTAAAAAGCTAACCATGGTCATACAAGCCTGAAACTCCAGTGACCAGGTGTGGGAGATGGGAGAATTGCTGGAGCTTACTGGTCAGCCAGTCTAATAAAAAAAAATGGCAGCTCCAGGTTCAGTGAGAGACTCCACTCCAGGTTCAGTGAGAGACTCCAGCTCCAGGTTCAGTGAGAGACTCCAGCTCCAGGTTCAGTGAGAGACTCCAGCTCCAGGTTCAGTGAGAGACTCCAGCTCCAGGTTCAGTGAGAGACTCCAGCTCCAGGAACAAGTCAGAAAACTAACAGAGAACCAGACGTGGTAGCACACGCCTTTAAAAAAAAAATTTAAAAATTTTTCAGCCAGGCGTGGTGGCACACACCTTTAATCCTGCACTCAGGAGGCAGAGGTAGGAGGATCAATCGCCATGAGTTCAAGGCCACCCTGAGACTACATAGTGAATTCCAGGTCAACCTGGGCTAGTGTGAGATCCTACCTCGAAAAACAAAAAAAAATAAATAAATAAAATAAAAGAAGGGCTGGAGAAGATGGGTTAGCAGTTAAGGCGTTTGCCTGCAAAGCCAAAGGACCCAGGTTCGATTCCCCAGGACCCACATAAACCAGATGCACAAGAGGGCACATACATCTGGAGTTTGTTTACAGTGGCTGGAGGCCCTGGCACGCCCATTCTCTATATATATATCTGCCATATCTGCCTCTCTCTCAGCCTCTCTCTCTCTCTCCCTCTCAAATAAATAAATTAAATATATTTTAGAAAAAGAAAGAAAGAAAGAAAAGCCAGGCGTGGTGGTGCACGCCTTTAACCCCAGCACTCAGGAGGCAGAGGTCGGAAGATCACTGCAAGTTCAAGGCCACCTGAGACTACATAGTGAATCCCAGGTCAGCTTAGGCTAGAGTGAGACCCTACCTCAAAAAAATTAAATAAAAAAAGAAGAAAAGAAAAGAAGGGATGGAGAAATGGCTCACTGGTTAAGGTGCTTACCTGCAAAGCCTAACCCAGGTTGTTCATTTCCCCATTACCTATGTAAAGCCAGATGCACAAAGTGGCACATGCATCTGGAGTTCATTTGCAGTGGCTAGAAGCCCTGGCATGACCATTCTCTATCTCTCTTTCTCCCTCTCTCTCTCTCCCTCTCTCTCAAATAAATAAATAAATAAAATATTAAAAAGAAAATAAAGGACTAGAGAGATGGATCAGCAGTTTAAGGCGCTGGCCTAGGAAGCCTAAGGACCCAGGTTCAATTCCCCAGTACCCATGTAAACCAGATTTACAAAGTGGCGCATGTGTCTACAGTTTGTTTGCAATGGCTAGAGGCCCTGGCATGCCCATTCTCTCCCCACTATCTTTCTCTCTTTCTCAAATAAATAAATAATATATATATATATGTATATATGTATATATGTACATATATATATTTTTTTTCGAGGTAGGGTTTCACTCTAGTCCAGGCCAACCTAGAATTCACTATGTAGTCTCAGGGTGGCCTCGAACTCACAATGATCCTCCTACCTCTGCCTCCCGAGTGCTGGGATTAAAGGCGTGCACCACCACACCTGGCAAATTAATTAAATATGTTTTAATAAAATATTATTTAGGGCTGGAGAGATGGCTAAGTGCTTAAAAGTGCTTGCTTACAAAGCATGATGGCCCAGGTTTGATTCCCCAGTACTCACATAAAGCCAGATGCACAAAGAGGCACATGCATCAGAAATTTGTGTGTAGCAGCAGGAGGCCCTGGCACACCCATATTCTTTACCTGTCAAATAAGTAAATAAAATATTTTTTAAATTTAAAAAATAGGGCTGGAGAGATAGCTTAGCAGTTAAGGTGTTTGCCTGCGAAGCCAAGGATTGATTCCTCAGTACCCATGTAAGCCAGATGCATAAGGGGGCACAGGCATCTGGAGTTCATTTGCAGTGGCTAGAGGCCCTGGCGTCATTCTCTCTGTGTCCGCCATTCTCTCTCTGTCTGTCTCCTCTCTCTATCTCTCTCTCTGCTTGCAAACAAATAAAAATTTTAAAAAATCCTTTTAAAAAGTTAAAAAAAAACTATGGCTGGAGAGATGGCTTAGTGGTTAAGGCACTTGCCTGCAAAGCCTAAGAACTTATGTTTGAATCTTCAGGTTCCATGTGGCCAGACGCAGTGACTCAAGTGCACAATGTCACACATGTGTCACAAGGGGGCGCACAAGTCTGGAGTTTGTTTACAGCCGCTGAAGGCCCTGGCATACCCATTCTCTCTCTCTCTCTTTCTGCCTCTTTCTCTCAAAATAAATTTTAAAAAATTAAAAATAAATAAATAAAATTCTAGGGCTGGAAGATGGCTCAATGATTAAAAATACCTGCTTGCAAAGTCTGACAGCCTGTGTTCAATTCCCCAGTACCCACATAAAGCTAGATGCACAAAGTGGCACATGCATCAGGAGTTTGTTTGCAGTGGCAGAAGGCCCTGGTGTGCCCGTTCTCTCCCTCTCTCTCTCTCTCTCTCTCTCTCTCTCTCTCTTTCAAATAAATAAATTATATTTTTTAAAAAGTTCTAGCCAGAGACTAGAATCTTCTTGAATCCCTGTCCTAACATATAAGGCCTACTATCATAACCTCACTAATCTTTCTCTGGGTGGACCTTGGGAGGAATGCTTGTCATCTGAATGTCAAAATTATCACCATATTTTCCATATCAGGGTCCTTTAAAAGCCCTTCCCATTCCTGGAAATACATTCATTCCAGGGAGCAAACCCTTATAAGAAAGGGATACTAGTCCCTAGTGGGGGAATCAGGCTGCAAGTTAGAGAGTATAGTACCTAATAGTTGGCAAACACTTCTTGAATAAATTAATCAGGAACAAAGCAACATGTTAAGGAGACAAAAAAAAAAAAAAAAAGCAAGCCGGGCATGGAGGCACATGCCTTTAATCCCAGCACTTGGGAGGCAGAGGTAGGAGGATGTCCATGAGTTCAAGGCCACCCTGAGACTGCACAGTGAATTCCAGGTCAGCCTAAGCTAGAGTGAGACCCTACCTCGAAAAACCAAAAAAAAAAAAAAAAAGCTACAGGTTTATCTGCTTTAGCTACAAATCATGGAATCTCAAAGAATGAGGATATATAGCGGGGATAGTGAATCACTCACTGTGGCAGGACCTCAAAAATTACTCCTGAATGCAACATTCCTAACTACGCCTTATCATCTCATTTCTGCCTAGGTTCCACCCTTTTGGAACCATTTTTATATTTTTTTCACACAAGTTACACATATTTCACACTTACTGGGTAAAGTGTCTCCTACCTTTTGTCCTCAGCCTAATTTCTGAAACTTCCTAGAGACCTAAGAGAAAGGAAACTTAAGCAGAGAAAGGAGATAGTGTGCATATTGTATGGCTTAAAGTAAGGATTCCCAGACTTGGCTGGGTATCAAAATCACATGGAGGGCTGGAGAGATGGCTCAGCAGTTAAGATGCTTGACTGCAAAGTCAAACGACCTGGCCTTGATTCCCTAGTACCCATGTAAAGACAGATGCATGAAGTGGCATATGCATCTAGAGTTCATTTGCAGAGGCAAAACGCCCTAGTGCACCCAATATTTCTGCCTTGGTGTCTGTCTTCTGTCTGTCTCTCTCCTCTTGCAAATAAATAAATAAATTTTAAAAATAAAAACAAGAGGGCGGGCTGGAGAGATGGCTTAGTGGTTAAGCGCTTGCCTGTGAAGCCTAAGGACACCGGTTCGAGGCTCAACTCCCCAGGACCCACGTTAGCCAGATGCACAAGGGGGCGCACACGTCTGGAGTTCGTTTGCAGTGGCTGGAGGCCCTGGCGCACCCATTCTCTCTGTGTCTCTCTCTCTGCCTCTTTCTCGCTCTGTCTGTCGCTCTCAAATAAATAAATAAATAAATAAACAAAAAAAAATTAAAAAAAAAAAAACAACAGGGCTAGAGAGATGGCTTAGTGGTTAAGGCGCTTGCCTGTGAAGCCTAAGGACCCATGTTCTATCTCTCTCCAGATCCCATGTAAGCCAGATGCACAAAGGTGAGGCAAACGCAAGGCTCACAAGGTAGCACAAGCATCTGGAGTTCAATTCTCTCTCTCTCGCTCGCTCACTCACTCTAAAAACACATGAAAAATAAATAAATGAAAACAAGAGCTGGAGAGATGGCTTAGCTGTTAAGACACTTCCCTGCAAAGCCTAAGGACCCTGGTTTGATTCCCCAGTACCAACATAAGCCAGATGCACATGGTGGCGCATAAGTCTGGAGTTTGTTTGCAGTGGCCAGAGACCCTGGCATACCCATTCTCTCTCCCTCTCTCTCAAATAAATAAAAGTAAAATATATTTTTAAAAATAACCACATGGAGAGCTGGGCGTGGTGACGCACACCTTTAATCCCAGCACTCGGGAGGCAGAGGTAGGAGGATTGCCGTGAGTTCGAGACCAACCTGAGACTACACAGTTAATTCCAGGTCAGTCTGAGCCAGAGTGAGACCCAGCCTCGGAAAAACAGAACAAAACAAAACAAACAAACAAAATAAAAAACACATGGAAGCCAGGAGTGGTGGCGCGCACCTTTAATCCCAGCACTCTGGAGGCAGAGGTAGGAGGATCGTCACAAATTTGAGGCCACCTGAAACTACATAGTGAATTCTAGGTCAGCCTGGGCTAGAGTGAGACCCTACCTCAAAAAACAAAACCAACAACAAAAATAAAAAAATAAAAACCATGGAGTGCTGAGTATAGTGGCATACGCATATAATCGCAGCACTCAGGAGGGAGGTAGGAGGATCACTGTGAGTTCAAGGCCAGCCTGGGACTATAGAGTGAGTTCCAGGTCATCTTGGGCTAGAGTGACACCCTGCCTTGAAAAACCAAAATGGCATACATACATATAATGCATATTATATGGGGAGGGTTTTTTTGGTGTTGTCATCTTGGTTTCTGGTTTGTTTTTATCCAGTTCTGGATATCACATACATCTTGAGATTCATATTCAATAGTTCTGCAGCACAGATCAGCACTGTATTTTTGCAGTGCCAGGAATCAAACTCAGGGCCCTGTGCATGCTAGGTAACCACGCTACCACTGAACCACTTTCGCAGTCTCCACCACTGTATTTTTATAAAAGCTTCCCAGATGATTCTGAAGATCAGTCAAGACAGGAAGCTACTGCTTTAAAGAACAACTGGAAGATCTCTCCGCCTACATTGTTTGAAATTCTTCATTTCACTTAGTCACAGGGCCTGAAATTAGCATCCACTGCGGCAGATATATTTTGGGTGAAGGAGAGTCCTCCATGAAAATGATCAGGGTTAAGAGTGTCACAAACTCATTTACACCTTTGTGTGAGTTACACTACCAGCCTGGAGTCTGGAAGAGTGCCTCCAAAAGAAGCAACTCAGCCGCTCAGCCTGCGGAGATCACCACCACAAGCACAAGGCTGCTCTGACAAAGAGCTCTGAGGCAGTCTCCCAGGGACAGGAAGCCCACTCCACTGGTTATTTAGCAGAGTCCCCTAAACCTGCCTGTGCAACAGAATCTCGGGGGATGCTTTACAAAGGAGACCTTTCAGGGACTAAACCAACAAATTAAGAAAAGAAAAATCCCCCAGGCTACTTGTGCACAGACCCATATCTGCACAGTTAGTCTGATATGTTGAGGTTAAGATCAGACAAAGTGGCCTTTTGGATAGACACAAAAAGGAAGTGTGGGGTGTGATGGTTCTTGCCTATAATCCTAGCATTTGGGAGACAGAGGCAGGATTGTTAGTTCAAGACCAGCCTGGGCTATGCAGCAAGACTGAGGTGATTCTGTAGCCCAGGGCTCTCAAGTAAGGAAGAGAGGCAGACCTGAGTACATAGAGGGGACCCAAAAGGTGCCTGGGATGCAAGAGTGGGCATGAAAACAAGGGAACTATACAGAGTAGGTGGTTTTTGGTACCCACTATGACTACTCTGAAAAGATGCTTGAGGGCTGGAGAGATAGCTTAGCAGTTAAGACGCTTGCCTATTAAGCCTAAGGACCCAGGTTCAATTCCCCAGTTCCCATGTAAGCCAGATGCACAAGGTGGTACATGCATCTGGAGTTCATTTGCAGTGGCTGGAGGCCCTGGCATGCCCATTCTCTCCTTCTCCCCTCCCCCCTCTCGCCCCCTTTCTCTCTCAAATCAATAAAATTTTTTTAAAAAATTTTTTTTGTATATTTTTCAAGGTAGGTTTTCACTCTGGCTCAGGCTGACCTGGAATTCACCATGTAGTTTCAGGGTGGCCTGTAACTCTCTTTAATCAATCCTCCTACCTCTACCTCCCGAATACTGGGATTAAAGGCATGCATTACCACGCCCACTAAAGTTTTTTTATTTTTATTTATTTATTTATTTATTTTTTTGAGGTAGGGTCTCACTCTAGCCCAGGCTGACCTGGAACTCTCTATGTAGTCTCAGGGTGTCCTTGAACTCATGGAAATCCTCCTATCTCTGCCTCCCAAATACAGGGACTAAAGGTGTGCACCACGACGTCTGGCCCCTGTTAGGTTGGGACAGGCTCCCAAAATGGAGTCACCAAGGACGGCAGGATGGTGACAGAGACAAGAAAGTGAATTATCCACATTCCTCAAGAAACTGCCCAGCCATTATCCCTTCCCTGCCTAACAATGCCCCAGGTCTAGGTTTCCTGCCCCCCTTATGTCATAAGTCACCTGCTCACTGTTCTGGTCTCACACCCGAGCTATTTGAAAAGGCTAAAGAACAACCAAGTTCTTTTCCCTTCCTCGCCTTCCCCCAGCTGAAGAAGCCCTATAAAGTGCACTGTCTGGAAACTCAGGCAGGCTGTGCTCTTCTCTTGTGAGCCAGCCCTGGCAGCTCCTGTTTTTCCTGAATAAAAGCTTTCATCTTTGCCTCAGTGTAGTTTGCATGGTCCTGGTCACACCTGAACTTTACACTGACCTCTTTTTTTTTCCCCTCTAGTCCTTGTTTCTTTTCCTTGCCTCTTTAATCCCTATTTTGAATATGTGCTAATGTGTATTTTTAAATTTTTAATTTAACTAATTTATTTTTATTTAGTTATTTTAGTTTTCCAAGGTAGGGTCTCTAGCTCAGGCTGACCTGGAATTCACTACATAGTCTCAGGGTGGCCTCAAACTCATGGTGATCCTCCTACCTCTGCCTCCTGTGTGTTGGGATTAAAGGTGCCTCCTGTGTGTTGGGATTAAAGGTGCGCACCACCACACCTGGCTATTTATTTTTTAGAGAAAGCAAGACAGAGAGAGAGGAGGGGAGACAATAACACCATGTATTGAACATGTATTGTCAGTGATCAAGTATTATCATTTTAGTTTAGGTCTAGTGAGCCGGGCGTGGTGCTGCACACTAGTGAGGGGTACACTTAGGTACATACTGTGAAAAGCTTTATGATTCTGGGATCATTTCCAGAAGTGGGAAGGAGGAAAACAGGGGATCTAATAGTTATCATTATAATTATTATTGATGACTAAGATGAAGATCTGAAATCTACAAAAGTGATAAACAGGGCTGGAGAGATGGCTTAACAGTTAAGGCAGTTGCCTGCAAAGCCAAAGGACCCAGGTTTGATTTCCCAGGACCCGCATAAACCAGATACACAAGGTGGCGCGTGTGTCTGGAGTTCATTTGCAGTGGCTGGAGCCCCTGGTGCACCCATTCTCTCTTTCTCTCTTTCTCTCAAACAAATTAAATTAAATTAAATTTTTTTAAATAAGAAATGGGGGGGGCTGGAGGGATGGCTGAGCGGTTAAGTTGTTTGACTGCAAAGCCAAAGGACCCAGGTTTGATTCCCCAGGACCCACGTTAGCCAGATGCACAAGGGGGTGCATGCATCTGGAGTTCGTTTGCAGTGGCTAGAGGCCCTGGCGTGCCCATTTTCTCACTCATTCTCCCTTTTTCTCTGTCAAATAAATAAATAATTAAAAAAAAAAAAAAGAAATGGAGACCACCCTCTAAAATAGGAACTTAAAGGGAACTTCCCTGCATTTTGTCAGGGTGTAGGTGGAGGATTAGTACCTTCACAACTTCCCCCAGGCAACTTACAACCATAGTGTTCACAACTGACTTGCTGTACAGTTGCTGTAGGAAATGGGCATGAATCAGAAGCAAGAAAAGCAGGGCGGAGGAGAGTGCTCGAAGTTTCCAGTGTAAGTGGTCATGGTCTGCATCGGTGGAGGTCAAGATGTGGTTGTCTTGGCATTACATCTGCAGTGTCCAGAGGATGGTTCTGGATGACCTGGTATGTGCATATGGCTTGCCCTTCCTCCTGGAAGGTCTCAGCATCACATTACTCCAGCAGTCAAACAATTTTCTCTGCATCTGCTCTGTCCAAGTCCTGGGTCAGTGGACCTGGCTTCTCTGTGACCAGCACAGCTGCCTCATACCTGACAACTAGAGTGAAGGGCACAAGGCTCATGCCTGCTGGACTGGAGATGGAAACGGCAGCAGGGATAGTGTTCACACACACGTACCATTCACATACCAGGAACTTAGCCTTCACTTGATGTTCTGGGTCTAAAAGAGAAGGAAATCAGGAGGGAAGAGAAGGAAGAGGGAACTTGTCATGGTAGGGCATGCCTGCAAGCCTCAGAACATGGTAAGTGGCAGCAGGAGGATCAGGAGTTCAAGGCAAGCCTCGGACACATAGGTAGTTTGAGGCCAGCCTTGGATACATGAGACATAGTCTCAAAAACAAAAACAAAACAAAACAAAAAACAGCCGGGCATGGTGGTGTATGCCTTTAATCCCAGCACTTGGGAGGCAGAGGTAGGAGGATTGCTGTGAGTTCAAGGCCACCCTGAGACTTCATAGTGAATTCCAGGTCAGCCTGGGCTACAGTGAGACCCTACCTAGAAAAGCCAAAAAAAAAAATGGATCCGTGGTTAAAGGTACTGCAAGAAGACTGGGTTCAATTTCCCAGTAACCTATGTAAAGCCAGATGCACAAAGTGGTACATGTGTCTGGAGTTTATTTGCAGTGGCAAGAGGTACCCATATTCACTCTCTTAAATAAATAAATAAAAACATTAAAAAAAAAAAAAAAAAACAGGAAGACGAAGAGGAGGAGGCAGAAACCCCAGGATGGAGGCAAGTTCAGACTTGAAATCATTCTAGGAATCAGTGCAGAAAGCCAGCACTGAAGTGTTCTCACCTCCCACTCACCAAGCTTTGGGCTCTCAGTCACATAATGAAATCCTTTTGTGCCTGGCATGGTCCCACACTGTGGACACTCTTATCTGCCTGTCTTTGCAGCCACACAAACCCCTCGGGTTACAGTCACTGCTCCCAGCCCACAGGGCCTTATCTGAGCCACCAAAGGTGATTAATCCAGTCACCCTGCAGTACCCTTTCCTGCCACATCCCCTGGCTCTCTGGGGACCTCCTGAGGGTCCTCTTTGCATATACATTGATTTTGCCACCTGAAGAGAAGGGCAAGAAGGTCATTGATCTTTTTTTTTTGGGGGGGGGGGTCCAGGTAAGGTCTCGTTCTAGCTCAGGCTGACCTAGAATTCACTATGTAGTCTCAGGGTGGCCTTGAACTCATGGCGATCCTCCTACCTCTGCCTCTTGAGTGCTGGGATTAAAGGCGTGCACCACCATGCCTGGCTGTGTCACTGCTCTAGCCCTGCAGGCATAAGGTCATTTTTTTTTTTTTTTTTGAGGTAGGGTCTCACTCTAGCTCAGGCTGACCTGGAATTCACTATGTAGTCTCAGGGTGACCTCGAAATCATGGCGATCCTCCTACTGCTGCCTCCCAAGTGCTGGGATTAAAGGTGTGCGCCACCACGCCCGGCTCATAGGGCTCTTTGCTCTGGTAGGCTTGGAGCCTGCGGGGGGGGGGGGGGGGGGAGGTACAGAACAACACCCAGGCTGGCAAGAATCCCTGAGTAAGAAGGCGCTGGGACCAGCATGGCAAAGATCAGGATCCCAGGGTCAGTACAAGTCATAAGACCTGGGTCATGGCTTGAGCATGTGCCCCGTACACAGTCTTTCCCTCCCCACTGGCCCATTTTATCCTTTCCTCTCAGAAAGGGGAGCAACAGAAGCTGCAGAGCCCCAGGTGTGCACGATGAACTGGATATCACAGAAGGGCCACAGAAATAGAAATACTGCATTGAGAATGTGAACCAAGGAACCTGCCCTAAATACAGCCAACACAGATCTACCCCAAGCAATGCACTTTCATATGCAGTATGTCCTTGTATGAATCAGGACTAAGAAGTCAGTGTTGACACCTTCGTCTTCCACATGATGAAATTGGCTCAGAGAAATTAAGTTAGTTATTTAAGGTCACATAGCTGACTGAACTGAGACTCACATCCAAACTGACCAGATTTCAGGTTCCTCCAAAGTATGAAATGAAATAATTTAAGGTCTTACATGTTTACCAAATGAATGCAGCAACTAAAAAGTTGGTGCAGGGCTGGAGAGATGGCTTAGCCGTTAATGCGCTCACTTGCGAAGCCTAAGGACCCAAGTTCCATTCCCCAGTACCCACTTAAACCAGATGTACAAGGTGACCCATGTTTCTGGAGTTTGTTTGCAGTGGCTAGAGGCCCTGGCGTTCTTGCTTTCTCTCTCACACACACTCTCTCTCAAAGTGAAATTTTAAAAGTTGGTGCAAATTAAGAACACTAACTCACATAGTAGTTTAATGTTTATAAAGATCCTTCCAACATGGTCTCATTTGATCTTCCCAACAACCCTGTGAGGTTTGACATTCTCTGCATTACAGGTGGAAAACCTGAGGCGCAGGTTAACCAATAGAGAGAGGGAGAGGGAGAGAGATGCTTTTAAATTCTTCCTTTAAGTCCAGCACTCTTTAACAATCACTTTATCTCCAGCTCCTAACACAATGCCAAGCATATAGGAGCTGCTCAGTAAATAATGTGCTGAGTAAATGAAAGAATGAATGAGAAAGCGGGTGGAATGGAATCCACTTATGAATGGGAAACAGGCAAAAACTGACGCAGTCTACAAGAGATTGTTAAAACAATTATCTCAATCACCCGCGGCTCTCCTCTCGGACCCCTCCCGCTCCAAGGTGGAATGCCCTCCTCCCAACTCGGCTGATTTCATACGGGAAGGGGGGGTGTCTCCCGGGTGTCCGGACCCCCGCTCCCGGGCCAGCCCCGGGGCTCGAGCAAGAGCCCGGGCATGGGCCCCGGAGGCCGCCATTGGGAGGGTCGTGGGAGGAGCCCCGAGAGGACCGGGCGGAGGGAGGGCGAGGACGACGGCGGCGAGAAGCCCGGAGGGGCGGGGCGGGGCGGGGCGGGGCGGGCGTCCCGGCAGGGCTGCGGCGGAGCGCGGGGCCGGCGCTGCAGAAGGCGGCGGGCTGCCGGGACGCTCCACTCGCGCTGCAGGGACCGGCTGAGCCGCACTGTCCCTCCGCACTCGGGGCCCTGGTCGGCAGCAGGCCTGGCCGCCAACGCCCCCCTGCTCGGGGACCGACCGCGCGCGCTCCGGGGGCTCCGCAGACCCGCGGCCGCTCTGCCCTCCGCTCTCCGCCCGCAGCTCGGCCCGCGCCGCCCGCCTCGCCGGGCCCGCGCCGGGATGGGGTAGGGGCAGCGCCGCGGCCGGGCCATGGGCCGCCCTCTGGGCACCGAGCAGCCTCCCGAGGCCTGACTGGGCACCGCGAGGACCCGGGAAGGTGGGTGTGTGGGCCCGTGAGGATAGCCGGGAGCCCGCCAGGGCGATGCGGGGGCGGGAAAGGCGCAGGGGACATCGACCGTGGGCCGTGGGAAGCTGCTGTCCACCGTGCGCCGCTGACCTCCTCAACTCCCGCCTCTTCCAGGAGCCCCACCTGGATGCCAAGCGGATGCTCCCGGGCCCCCCAGAGGACTTGGTGGGGACCATGGCTTCGCTGATGCCACTTTCCCCATATCTAAGCCCGACGGTCCTCCTGCTGGTCAGCTGTGACCTGGGCTTTGTGCGTGCAGGTGAGTGACGAGGATGCCCGGGATGAGGGTTCCACCGGAGCTAGTGTAGGGGGTGAAACCTGTTAACACCCTGGCACCCACAGACCGACCTCCTTCTCCTGTGAATGTGACGGTCACTCACCTCAGAGCCAACTCGGCCACTGTGTCCTGGGACGTCCCAGAAGGCAACATCGTCATTGGTTACTCCATTTCCCAGCAAGTATGAATCACCCTTCTGCCTCCCAACCTGTGTCCTTGGATCTCTGAACATCCCTTTGGTTACCTCTACCCTCGAACTCTCTCCCCGACTTGGGGGAATATGTGGTATCAAATGATTCCCCTTCTGTCTTGGAGTGCTTGGATGTTTCAGAGTCCTGAGTTGAGTCTGGTGTCCTGGGATTGGGAGCTAGACTGTCCTTTCTCTACGTCTCCCCACAGCGACAGAATGGCCCCGGGCAGCGTGTGATCAGGGAGGTGAACACCACCACCCGGGCCTGTGCTCTCTGGGGCCTGGCTGAAGACAGCGACTATACCGTGCAGGTCAGGAGCATTGGCCTCCGTGGAGAGAGCCCCCCAGGGCCCCGGGTACACTTCCGCACTCTCAAGGGTTCTGACCGGCTTCCCTCCAACAGCTCCAGCCCAGGTGAGGGTCTCCCATCTTTTTACCTGGGTTTTGAACCTATTTACTTTCCCAAGACTAGGAACAGTCTAGCTCAGATGAGTAGATGATTTAATTCCTTCTACTGCCAGGAAAGGAAGGAAAAACAGGTGGGCAGGGGACCAGCTATAGACAGGCTGCTAATAAACCATTTGGGGGAAGGGCTTTGCAGCTCCTGTTCACCCAGCCTCACATCTCAGCCACTGCAGCCTGCATGAGGGAGTTCTGTATCTGCCTTTTGGTCTCTAATCACTGGCTTCTCCCCAGAGGGGTGCTCTGCACTATGATAAGCCCAACGTAACCTTAACCCTCTTTGTCTCCCTTCTGCATGTAAGTGTCCCAGCAGCTTCCTTGTAACCCAGACTCTGTCTCCTCTCTTCTCAGGTGACATCACAGTGGAGGGTCTGGATGGAGAGCGGCCACTCCAGACAGGAGAAGTGGTCATCATTGTGGTGGTGTTGCTCATGTGGGCTGGTGAGTGAGCAGCTGGGTGGAGCTCCAAGGACAGAGAGTGGGAATCGGTAAAAGCAGGAAGTGATGGGAGGGTATCTGTCAGTGAGAGAAAGGAGGTGGGGGGAGAGTTGACTGAGGGAGGTGACCAGGACACGTTTGAAGAATGAAATGAGGCCACTGAAAGCCCAGAGAGGAGGGCTGCATGGACACCAGGAATTCAAGGACTTTCTAGAAGCTGTGTGCATATATCAGTACCCTTCAAGGCTATGAATAGAGAGGTCAAGACCAAGCCTCAGGTGCTCTTGTTGTTATTTCAGCTGTAATTGGACTGTTCTGCCGTCAGTATGACATCATCAAGGACAACGACTCCAACAACAACCCCAAGGGGAAGGGGCCGGAACAGAGTCCTCAGGGAAGGCCAGTAGGGACAAGACAGGTGATGTGGGATCTAGTAAAGGTGGGAAGGGTGATTTGGATGAAGAGAAGTATTCACTGAAAGTCAAAACATCAAAAATGGTCAGGAAAGCAGGGAGAATGGAAGGTCTGTGATGGAGGAGGCCAGAAAACAGGTGGCATATTTTTAAAAAAATTTTTTTGTTTATTATTTCTTTGAGCGCAACAGACAGAGAGAGAAAGAGGGAGATAGAGAGAGAGAATGGGCGCGTCAGGGCTTCCAGCCACTGCAAACAAACTCCAGACACGTGCACCCCTTTGTGCATCTGGCTAACATGGGTTCTGGGGAATCGAGCCTCGAACCAGGGTCCTTAGGCTTCACAGGCAAGTGCTTAACCACTAAGCCATCTCTCCAGCCCGGTGGCATATGTTATCATGCTGGAATGAGAGACACTCAGGTCTCTTTTTTTGTTTTGTTTTTGTTTTCCAAGGTACCATCTCACTGCAACCCAGGCTGACCTGGAATTCACTATGCAGTCTTAGGGTGGCCTCAAACTCACAGCAATCCTCCTACCTCCGCCTCCCGAGTGCTGGGATTAAAAATGTGTGCCACCATGCCCCGCTTATTATTATTTTTTTTTCCACAGAAAAAGTCACCATCTATCAACACCATCGACGTTTGAGTGAAGAAAGTTCCAGAAGAGAGATGCACTAACAATTTGGCAGTGGGGGTGGGGTCAGGGCGAGACTAGATTAGGATCTGCTTGAGACTCCCAGAAGGCGACAGACTCCCACAATCTCTGGCTGGCACCCATTCTCATTCCACTGTGAGCAGGGCCAGAAGGCAGGTCTGTTAAGAATCTGTAACCCTGGACCTGGGAGTGGACATCAAATGGAACATCGACCATCTTTCAGGTCCAGGAGTGTCACTTATTCAACCCTATATCATTGGGTCCTAAATAGAGGCCCCATTTCACCTGCATCAGGACTCTTGGCACCCCCAGCTGCCCCCACATCTTGCCTCTGGGCCTTAAAGAGAGGCATTCTGTGGGTACTCACCTGCCTCCAGTGAGTAAGAGGAATTGTCTGGGCCTAGAGGCAGATGCTGCACTGCACTACTCCAATGTCTTCCACGGAGCCTCAGGTGCTCCCCCCTCACGTGGCAGCCCCTCCAGCTGCTGGTGATATCACCCCTGGGACATTTTTCCAATAAAGGTTCTTGAACAAACTGGAGCTGACTATGTTGTATACTGTATGGGATGATGAAGACACTTCTGCACCTTGTCTCTCATCTGACACTCCAAGGGCCCTTATACCACCACAAAGGAACAGGCTCATCGTTAGGTGCTTGTGTCAATGTTCCAGCCTAAAAATGGCTGGAATGAGACAAGGAAGATGGGTTATAGGAAATCAGAACCCTAGTTTCTCTCGTCTTATTGTGGGGAAAAGAGGAAAAAAAAAAAAAAGATAAAAGTTCTTCTGTATCAGTAAAAATCAAGTCATGTCACACAAAAAAAGGGCCAGCCTTTTCATCTTCACCCAGGGCCTTGTGCATAGTAGGCAAATGTTCTACCACTTCACCATTAATTCTTCTGGCCCCTCCATCCACCCTGGGCAGATAGAAACGTGCTGAGCAGTGTCTTCAGGACTAATGAAAGAGAAGCTACACTAATGGTTTGGTGCTAAAGGTCCTTATCCTGTGTTTTCCTGTCTCTTCTTCCTGCCTTTTTTCTGTCATCCCTGTGTCTGTTCATTGAAAGCCAGTAATTGTAATCCATAAGTAAGTTTACATTCACACTCTATCACCATATCCAGAGGGGGACTCTGGAAATAAAAGTGAGGGATTTGAACTTCCCTGTCAAAAGAATTATACTTTAGACTCTGGTTCCTATTTATTCCCTATGAGAACCGGAGCTGTCATCTACTCAATTTTCAAGGAGTTAATGGCAGTGAAAGAAATACCTGTCAACATTGGCAAGGTTTGGGGACCCAGAATCTGCCTAAAGAACACAAGCTATCCCCAAAACATTACAGGCCATTGCCAAGGCCCTTGGTTTCCCAACAGGACTAGATGGTAAGACTATATTGCTGAAGACTCCACATTCTTGGGCTGCAAGGTCACTGAGAAATCCTGCTGGAGCTGAGCTGAAAACCTCCTCCATGTAGACCAGCTGACAGAAAGCTGGAAAAAGCCACACTGCATGCAGTTCAATGGGAGAGAAATCACCAGTGAAGATATTCAACAGTGCAAACTTTATATTTGGCCAGCCAAGCCAAATGAGCCAACGGGTGCAATACTGGCATACCTGTTATGAGGGAAACCAGCTGCCCTCTAATTGGACTGGAGGCCCAGTCCATGGGAGGGAATACATTCCTGATACTGAAAACCTACAACAGGGGTAGCCATGAGCCCTAGCGGTGTAACATCTGCTTCTGTCTGGCTAAAAGTATATACTATACTCACCAAACTGCCCAGTGAGCACTTCTCTTACTGTTCATACCCATATATTAATGCTACTCTCACTTTTGGTTAGAGAAGTTTCTCTTTTCAGATGGCAGTGACCTTGGGATGACTCAGAAGGCACCATAGTGCTGAGAAGTAACAGAGGAGTGTTCAGCACTGAAACATCTCTATCACACCTTCCAAGGCTCAGGGTCCATTGCAGAAGAGGTGGCAGAAAGAACGTAAGAGCCAAAGGAAGGGTAGGACTCCTTACAACGTGTTCCTCCAGACACAAAATGGCCTGGATATTCATGACCTCACAGTGCCTGTGACACGACCTACACAAGACCATCATAATAGGAGGAAAAGATCATGACATTAAAATAAAAGAGAGACTGAAAGGGGGAGGGGATATGATGGAGAGTGGGGTTTCAAAGGGGAAAGTGGGGGGAGGGAGGGAATCACCATGGGATATTGTTTATAATCATGGAAGTTGTCAATAAAAAAATTAAAAATAATAAAAAATAAATTTAAAACATTAAAAAAAAAAAAGAACACAATCTACCTCTTTGGAAGGGTTACAGGTCTTGCTAACCTCGGATAACTCCTTTCCTGAATTTTTATCTATCTGGTATATTACAAGAAATTAGAACAAAAATTCTAAAAAGGACTCTAACACAATGATCAAAAAGGCAATGTCTCTTTACTTAGGCACTACATACATACATACATACATAGCAACTTGAAGTGACCAGGTGAATTAAGCTCTGGTCTGTCCTCACCCATAAAAGCCTCCAGATTTTAAGCACAGTCTTGAACTCTCCATTACTCAATGGCCAAGCAGGATACCTTACCTTTTCCTAACCACTAACTCTAACACACTCCAATTTCAGTCTGGAAATCATTTCTTGGGACGGGAATGTTACAAGCTATAGTAGTTGGCCATGGAGACAATGTGCTTTAAGACTTGGGAAGGAATGTAAAGAGGATTTAAAATTTACTAGCTCTGGTATATATTCCAGTTCCAGCTTTCCGTGGCTATTTTGACTTCGACAAATGACAGCCCCCTCCCCGTCTTTTCTCCAGTTATGTAAATAGACTGGCAGTGGGGTTCCCCTTCAAAAGTTGTCCTTCAGCCTGGAGCTACGGAGTGCGTCGAAGGTCAGCTTGGGCTAGAGTGACCCTGCCTCGAAAAAACTAAAGAAAATAAACGGTGGCCTGGAGATGAAACAATATAATGAATGCATGCACGACACTTTGCTCAGTACCAGGCACACATAAACTGAGTTTGCACGGTTACCTATAAGTAGTAGCCTTGTGATCGGCCCCGTGCAAGTTACCTAGGTCTTTCCAGGGTTCAATTCTGTTGAGTACCCAGCTTCCCCCGCCCCCAGTTGAAGGACTCTAGGAGCCGCGTTCCCGCGGGGTGACGAGGACGAGCGAGGGCGAGCGCGCACGGGAGGTGCACGGGGCTGAGGCGCGGGTTTGCACGCGGCTTCGGGATTGGTCGGGGAGAAGACTGCTCACACCCCGCCCAGGGTCTCACTGCGCTTGCGCACGTCCTGCTGGCCTCGCCGCGAGTCCACGACGTGACCCCTGCGACGTGCGTCGCGCTCTGGGCGCCTACGCGTCAGCGGCGAGCGCCGCGACCGCTTGACTGGTTGTCCCGGTAACGGCGGGGGTTGTCGCCGGCTGGTCGCCTCCGAGGGACAGCGTGCGTCATGCAGCTGAAGCACCTGAGGACCCTGCTGAGCCCTCAGGTGAGGAGTTGCGGGCCTCTGCCCTCCCCCGCCACCGTGCGCTCCCACCCAAGTGTGCCTTGGTGAGCACCTACTGTGTGCAGAAAACTGACCCGGCCTGTGCCCAGGAGCGCTCAGTAGGCGGCCATGTGCACCGCTGACGACGGTAGCTTTCGTTGCATTTCGTACGTCAGCTGTGTACCAGGCCCCGAGCTAGGGCTGTATGGGATAAAAGCCTCCCGAGTTATGCCCCTGCCCTCAAGGACTCGTTGCAGAAGAAGTGCGCGCGTAGACAGCGGTCGTAAAGGTGCACAAAATAAAAGAGCACGTTTAAGTGCAGTCCTAAAGGTGAGGGGAGGCCAAATCCCCAGGCACACGGGGAAGGTCTTGCTTCAGATTCAGAAGAGGCTGGGCACTAGGGGAGCAGCCCTGAAAGATTGGGGACTGAAGGAGAACAGAATTCACGTCCCAACTCCATCACTATTTTGACAAAATGATGTGGTGTCTCTGGCTTTAATCGTTATGACACAATGTCTCCGAGCCATTGTGCCAACTTCTTCAATTGAAAAGTGAGATCAATAATGATAGAAACTTTAGGAGAGAGTTAAATGAAGTAATATACACGAAAGAGCACTGTAAGCTGTGTTTGGTGTTACACATCTATAATTCCAGCACTTGAAAAGTTGGGGGGACAGGAAGATCAGGAGTTCAGGCTCATCCTCAGATACATCGTGAGTTTAAGGCCAGGCTGGACTACATGAGACTCTATCTCAAAAAGAAAAAAAAAAAAAAAGCATTGTAAAATGAAAAGCAGGGGGCTGAGGAGATGGCTTAGTGGTTAAAGGTACTGGATTGCAAAGCCTGATGGCTGGGTTTGATTCTTCAGTACCCATGTAAAGCAGATGCACAAAATGGTGCAGGTGTCTGGAATTCATTTGCAGTGGCTCTGACATACTCAATCTCTCTCTTCTCTCCTCTCTCTCTCTCTCTCTCTCTCTCACACACACACACACACACATTTATTTTTTATGAGAGAGAAAAAGAGGTGGGGGGCCACACCAAGGCCTCCAGCCACTGCAAAGGAACTCCAGACACATGCACCACTTTGTGCATCTGGCTTTACATGGGTACTGGGGAATTGAACCTGGGTCCTTAGGCTTTGCAGGCAAGCACCTTAACTACCGAGCCATATCTCCAGCTCAATAAAATGTTTTTATTTATTTGTTTGTTTGTTTTTGTATCAAAAGTTCAAAGCCAAGCCAGGCGTGGTGGTGCACACCTATAATCTCAGCACTCCAGAGGCAGAGGTAGGAAGATTGCCGTGAGTTCAAGGCCACCCTGAGACTCAATAGTGAATTCCAGGTCAGCCTGGCCTAGATTGAGACCCTACCTCGAAAAACCAAAAAAAAAAAAAAAAAAAAAAAAATTCAAAGCCATCCTTGGCAACATAATGAATTCCAAGCCAGCCTGGGCTACATAAGACCCTATCTCAAAAGCAAACAAATAGGGCTGGAAAGATGGCTTAGTGGTTAAGGTACTTGCCTGCAAAACCTAAGAGAATGGGGTGCACCAGGGCGTCCAGCCACTGCAAACAAACTCCACATGCATGTGCCACTTTGTGCATGTGGCTTTAC
Source organism: Dipus sagitta (assembly GCA_036346955.1). Taxonomy (NCBI): domain Eukaryota; kingdom Metazoa; phylum Chordata; class Mammalia; order Rodentia; family Dipodidae; genus Dipus; species Dipus sagitta. The sequence continues at coordinate 1,253,824 of CM070773.1, read as the reverse complement.
ATAGATACTGGGGAATCAAACGGGTTGTTAGGCTCTGGAGGCAAGTGCCTTAACCGCTAAGCTATCTCTCCAGCCCAAATAAATAAATATTTTTCAAAAACCGTGTTGTAGTCAGTTTCACGTTGTTGGTATGAACATTCAAACCAGGCACAATTTGGGAGAGGAAGGGATTTCTTTCAAGCTTACAGAACTAGGGGAAGTTCCATCAGTGGCAGAAGAAGCTGCTTCCATCCATTCAAGCAGAGAGAAACAACCAAACAGCCTGTGAAAACCAAAAGCAACAAACAAATGGGCAGCAAGCAGCAGAGAGCTTGCTCAGACTTCTATCTTACACCTTTGGGCTGGAATTCAGATCTGCTCCCAGTGACACCATAGGGCTGGTCTTAATCTAGTGGCTGGAGATCCAAGTTACAAGCTTTAACAAAACACCTGAATTGCCGGGTATGGTGGTGCATGCCTTTAATCCCAGCACTTGGGAGACAGAGGTAGGAGGATTACCATGAGTTCAAGGCCACCCTGAGAATAGAGTGAATTCCAGGTCAGCCTGGGCTAGAATGAGACCCTACCTCAAAAAACCAAAAATAAATAAATAAAAAATAAAACCTGAATCTATGGGGGTCATACGTTCAAACTATCACACACCCCATCACAAAAATATGTATTATAATTAAGTTCTTAACATATATTCCAAACAGCATATTAAAGACATTCAGGGGTCTAGATAGATGACTTAGTGATTAAGGTGCTTGCCTGCAAAGCCAAAGTACCTGGGTTCAGTTCCCCAGTACTCACATAAAGCCAGATGCACAAAGTGACGTATGTATCTGGAGTTCATTTGCAGAGGCTGGAGGCCATGGTATACCCATTCTCTCTATATATCTCCCCCTCTCTCACTCAAATAAATCAATGTTTAAAAACTTGGGGCCAGGCTTGGTGGCACACACCTTTTATCCTAGCACGTAGGAAGCAGAGGTAGGAGGATTGCCATGAGTGATACAAAGCTACCTTGAGATTACATAGTGAATTCCAGATAAACCTGGGCTAGATAGAGTGAGACCCTGCCTTGAAAAACCAAAATTGGGACTGGAGAGGTAGCTTAGTGCTTAAGGTAGTTGCCTGCAAAATCTAAGGACCCAGATTCAATTCCTCTGTACCCATGTAAGCCAGAGGCACATGATGGCGCATGCATCTAGAGTTTATTTGCAGTGTGTAGAGGCTCTGGTACACCCATTCTCTCACTATCTGCCTCTTTCTCTTAAGTAAATAAAAATATTTTTAAAATTATAAAAAGACATTTGGATATTCAGATTGATTTATGGGGTCAAACATACAAATTTGTTTTTATTTATTATTTTTAAACTTTTTTTTTTTTTTTTTTTTTGGTTTTTCGAGGTAGGGTCTCACTCTAGCCCAGGCTGACCTGGAATTCACTATGGAGTCTCAGGGTGGCCTCGAACTCACGGCGATCCTCCTACCTCTGCCTCCCAAGTGCTGGGATTAAAGGCGTGCGCCACCACGCCCGGCTATTTTTAAACTTTTTATTGTCAACTTCCATAATTATAAACAATAAACCATGATAATTAGCCCCCCTCTCCCACTTACCCCTTCACAAATCCACTCTCCATCATATCCCCTCCCCCTCTCAATTAGTCTCTTATTTTGATGTCATCATCTTTTCCTCCTGTTATGATGGTCATGTGTAGGTAGTGTCAGGCACTGTGGGGTCATGGATATCCAGGCCATTTTGTGTCTGGAGGAGCACGTTGTAAGGAGTCCTACCCTTACTTTGGCTCTTACATTCTTTCTGCCACCTCTTCCACAATGGACCCTGAGCCTTGGAAGATGTGATTGAGATATTTCAGTGCTGAACACTCCTCTGTCACTTCTTCTCAGCACTATGGTGCCTTCTGAGTCATCCCAAGGTCACTGCCATCTGAAAAGAAGCTTCTCTAACCAAAAGTGAGAGTAGCATTAATATATGGGTATGGACATTAAGAAAAGTGCTTACTGGGTAGTTTGGTGAGCATCATATATGCATTTAGCCAGACACCAGCAGGCGTTGCACCCTTAGGGCTCATGACCTCCCCTGTCATAGGCTTTTTAAAATCATTTTATTTTAATTTATTTTTTTTAATTCTTTCTTTTAATAGATTTTATTTACTTATTTGCAAGCAGAGAGAGACAGACAGAGAGAATGGGCACACCAGGGCCTCTAGCCACTGCAAAAGAACTCCAGATGCATGTGCCCCTTGTGCATCTGGCTTATGTGGGTCCTGGGGAATTGAACCTAGGTCCTTTGGCTTCACAGGCAAATGACTTAACCACTAAGCCATCTCTCAGTCCCTATCATTTTATTTATATTTATTAGAGTCAGAGGGATGGAGGGAGGAAGGGAGAGAGAGGGAGAGAATGGATGCACCAGGGCCTCTAGCCACTGTAAATAAATTCCAGATGCATGCACCACAATGCATCTGGCCAACGTGGGACCTGGAGAATTGAATCTGGGTCCTTAGGTTTCACAGGCAAGCACCTTAATCGCTAAGCCATCCCTCCAGCCCCCATCATAGGCTTTTGACTAGGTTTTCAGTACTAGGCATGTATTCCCTCCCATGGAGCGGGCCTCCAGTCCAATTAGTGAGGGGTTGGTTTCCCCCATAACAGACATGCCACTATTGCACCCATTGGCTCATTTGGCCTGGCTGGCCAAACTTAAGGCTTGCAGTGTTCACTGTTATCTCTACTGATGACTTCTTTCTCCCATAGGGCTGCATGCAATGTGGCTTTTTCCATCTGTCAGCTGGTCCACAGGGAGGAGGCTTTCAGCTCAGCTCCAGCTTGATGTCTCAGTGGCCTTGCAGCCCAAGCATGGGTTGTCTTCAGCAGTAGGGTCTTACCATATGTTCCTGGTGGGAAACCAAGAGCCTTGGCAATGGCCTATAATGTTTTGGGGTCATCAGGGACCTCCCTGACCAACAGCTCACTGGAAGGTATCCCATTCCTGGCACAGAAAATTTTCTACTAACAATCTATGGCTTCTGGGTACACTCAGGGTGGCCTCGAACTCACAGCAATTCTCCTACCTCTGCCTCCCAGGTGCTGGGATTAAAGGTGTGCAGCACCATGTCTGGCTTTTTTAATACCATTTTTGTAAAGAGAGAGAGAGGATTGGCATGTCAGGGCCTTAGCCACTGCAGTTGAACTCCAGATGCTTGCACCACCTAGTGCACATGTGCGACCTTGCGCTTGCGTCACCTTTATGCCTCTGGCTTATGTGGAATCTGGAGAGAGATCAAACATGGGTCATTCAGCTTTGCAGGCAAACACCTTAACCACTAAGCCATCTCTCCAACCCAACCCTCTTAAATTTTAATTAACCCTTCCCCCCCTTCCTTTACTCAATCTCTTTCCTGACCTCACTTAGACCATTCCACCCCCAGTAATCTGTTACATACATTTATTTAAATCTTGGTTTTGCCACCTGCAAACAGTGATTGTAAATCTGAACAACTTTTTAAGTTTCAGTGCCACAGTTTCCCCATCTGTAAAGTGGGAACAATAATAAGCATATGCATCAGAATTATGAGGTAAAGGGAGATCATAGGTGTCAAGCACTTACCAAAATGACTTCTCCACGGTTAGTGTTTGTAAAATATTAACTGTTTTAATTTTATTCCTGATCTCATCTGGTCCTCACAACAGTTCACCGAGGCACTTACTGTACAGAAAGGAGAATAGATTGATTATGAAACTCAGAAATGTTTCACAGAAGATAAGGCATTTGAAAACAGAAGAAAATTTGAACAAAAGAATTATGGGGGCTGGGGCTATAGCTCCATGGTAGAATTCTAAAAAGTTGTGCTCCTTTCTCAGTAAGCTGACCCCAAAAGCTGTGATTTAAAAATTCCCCTACCCTAATGGAAAAATTGGAAATGGAATCCTTCATTCTCTCAAACTAAAATGATGTCATGATGCAGGTAGGGCCAGATGCCCAGGACTGGGCATAGCCTTGAAGCTGAATGATTGGCCAACGTTGATGAGGAGCCTGTAACCCTTCTAATCCAATGCAAGGAATGGTTGGAATATGACAGTAGTGATGCTGTAGCTAATTTCTGGCTCTGACTTAAGGATTTTGGTAAAAAGAGTCTTTTTCCTACTGACTTTGCAGATATTTGGGTTAGGAATGAAAGTGACAGTAATTTAGGTCAGAGCTCTAGAAGTCCAAGTAATCAAACAATTGGAGCAGAAGCTAATTTTTATTTCAAGGAGAAACATCTTTAGTGGCAGAACCATAGAGAATGGGGGCTTGAGGTGGGAGAGAGAGATTTGGTAATCATTTTTTTGTTTGCCTCCCTGTCTGTCTGCTTGTTCATATGTTTGTTTCTGTGTCTCTCTGTTTTAAGACAATTCCTCATGTAGCCCCAGCTGGCCTCAAACTGGCTGTGTAGTTGAGGGTGATTTTGAACTTCCGGTCCTCCTCCCTCCACCTGCTAGTGACAAGTTTAAATGATTGGGCTACCACACCTGGCACTTCCAAATTCATTTTATTTATTTACTTTTTTTTTTTTTTTGCAATGGTGGGGATCAGACCCAGGACCTCATGCATGCAAGGAAAGAAAGCCACTAGTTGAGCTATATCCTGAGCCTTGGTGGTGGTTACTTCTGCCTCCCCAGTTCTGGGATCATAGACCCCGTACGTAAGCAGGGGAAAAGTAGCATTGTTAATCCTGAGTCTCAACTCTAATTATTTTATTCTTTGAACCAAAATTTTTAGTGTCTTTTCTACTTCTGCCAAATAAGTCCAAATCATTAGCCTTGTTTCAGAGACTGAGTTGTTCCCCCTACCCATCTACACTTGCTATCCTGCGCCTCCTCTAATCTATTTATAAGGTAGTTTCAACTAACTTTACTATTTCTTAACCAGAACTACCCTTTGTTCATGCTATTCATTCTTCTTAGGTAATTTCCCACTTAACTGTATCCATTCTTCAAAGATTAATTTGGGTCATTTAAGCATAAAAGTATCTTGTGCTGGACTGATGAAATAGCTCAGTTGTTAAAGTGCTTGCCTTGCAAGCATGAAGACATGAGTTCCATCCCCAGTACTCATGTAAAAGATGCTGGGGCCAGGCGTGGTGGTGCATGCCTTTAATCTTACCACTTGGGAGGCAGAGGTAGGTGGATTGCTGTGAGTTTGTGGCCACCCTGAGACTATGTAGTGAATCCAGGTCAACCTGGGCTAGAGAAAACCCCCCAAAAAAGAAAAAGAAAAAGATGCTGGGTATGGTGGTATGGGTCTATGATCCCAGCTCTGGGGAGGCAGAAACAGGAAGATCCCTGGATTCACTGCCAGCCAGTCTAACACTAATTGGTAAGCCTCAAGCTAATGAGAGATCCTGTCTCAAAAAAAAGATTGTGGTGGTCCTGAAGATGACACCCAGAGTTGTCCTTTGGTCTCCACACATGTGCATGTGTACATACATGCATGCACCCCCACATGCTCCCGTGCATACACATGCATGTACATACACACACATGTGCACACAAGGAGATACATACACATACTCACATATATAAAAAAATTAAATTTAAAAGGCTGGGCATAGTGGCACACATTTTTAATTAAGTGGCACTTAAGAGGCAGAGGTAGAAGGATCACCATGAGATGGAGGCCTGCCTGGAACTACAGAGTGAGTGCCAGGTCAGCCTGGGCTAGAGTGAGACCCTACCTCAAAAAAAAGGCGGGGGGACTAGAGAGATGGCTTAATGGCCTGCAAAGCCAAAGGACCCAAGTTCAATTACCTAGTACCCACATGAGCCAGATGCACAAGGTGACAGAAGCGTCTGGAGTTTGTTTGCAGTGCCTCTCTCAATAAATAAATTAAAATAGCCAGGTGTGGTGGTGCATGTCTTTAATCCCAGCACACGGGAGGCAGAGGTAGGAGGATCGCCATGAGTTCAAGGCTGCCCTGAGACTACATAGTGAATTCCAGGTTGGCCTGGACTAGAGTGAGACACTACCTGAGAAAACCAAAAAAAAAACAAAAAAAACAAAAAAAAAAAAAACAAGATCTTGGACATCTCTGCAGCACTTTGTACATATTTTATGGGGTTTTTCCTATTTCATAATATTGCATTTGTTCCCAGGGCAAAATCTATATTTTGTTCTTTGTCTCTGTCAGCTCCTGGCCAGGTGCCTTTCTCAGTAAAGTGCTTGAAAGCATATTAATTGAATGAATGACTAATGACTAAAAGTTATCAGACCAATTGAATTTTTTTCAGTAGCAGATCCAGGAGATGAGGGCACAAGGAGCCTATTGCAGGGACACATTGGCACATAGTACATTGACATCATGAGTTTCTAAAAGCACATTCTTACAGTCCGGGATCTGATGGCCTTAAAGAGCAGTATGGACCATAGTCATCTTTTTTTGTTTAAGGGAAAAACTGGCAAAAAGAAAGTGAAACAAATCCATACTAGTACTAATGGATTTGGAAGTGCTTTGGGCATTCTAGACCAGAGCCTGCATTTATTTTACCCTTTTGCCTCTGCAGGATGGAGCTGCAAAAGTGACCTGTATGGCCTGGTCCCAGAATAATGCTAAGTTTGCAGTTTGCACAGTGGACCGAGTGGTGTTGCTATACGACGAACATGGGGAGAGGAGAGACAAATTCTCCACCAAACCAGCTGACATGAAGGTTAAGAACAACCATGTGTGCTATGTGTGGGGCCTTGCAAACCCAGAAACATCATCTGCCTTCAAGCCAAAGCCATGTCCTGGGAAACAGCACAGCCCTTCTTTTCTGTTTAAATCTCTTAGGGCTGTTAGAGCATTCACATATCTTTCCTTCTTTTCTGTTTCTCTTAATGCATTATTTCTCCTTTTTGTTTTTATTCCTAGTATGGCAGGAAGAGCTATATGGTAAAGGGGATGGCTTTTTCTCCTGATTCCACTAAAATTGCCATAGGACAGACTGACAACATCATCTATGTCTACAAGATTGGAGAAGATTGGTGAGAAGAGAGACTGGGGGATGGGGTGGCCCAGAAAAGAAGGAGCAGGCATTAGAAATGCCTTGTTAGGGAGAACCAGGGAGGAGGAGCCAGGTTCAGGCACAGGAGGCAGAGATTGTCTAGAGTCAGTGTCTGTTGCTTCTGTGCTTTGCCGGTGTCACGTGTTGTGTATTCCCTTCCCTGAGGAGTAGATACAAGGTCAGCAGAAGGTCCTGAGATGCAGCGTGATGTTATGTCTTTGCTACAGTGCCCGAGCTTCTCAGGCTCTTGCTTGTGCCTCCTCTTAGAGCCCCTACGGAGGGCTGGGAAACACTAGTGGGCCAGGAAAAGTATCTGTTCTTGCCTCCCTTCCCTCTGTATCATTTTTGGCAATTCATTTGTATAAGTGGTTTTATTTCTTTTTTTTTGTATAAGTGGGGGCTTTTGTTTGTTTGTTTTTTTAATTTACTTATTTATTTGACAGAGAAAGAGGGAGAGAGAGAGAGAGAATAGGCACGCCAGGGCCTCCATCCACTGCAAATGAACTCCAGATGTGTGAGCCCCCTTGTGCATCTGGCTAACGTGGGTCCTGGGGGAATTGAACCAGGGTCCTTTGGCTTTGCAGGCAAACGCCTTAACTGTTAAGCCATCCCTCCAGCCCTTGTTTGTTTTGAGGTAGGGTCTCACTCTAGCCCAGGCTGACCTGGAATTCACCATGTAGTCTCAGGCTGGCCTCGAGCTTACAGCAATCCTCCTTCCTCTGCTCAATTGCTGGCATTAAAGGCACCACCACACCCATCTGTATAAATGGTTTTAAATATGCTTTCTTTCCTTTTGTTTGGCAGGGGTGACAAGAAGGTCATCTGCAACAAGTTCATCCAGACGGTAAAGTTCAGACCAGCCCCTGGTAGCTCAAGAAGAGCAAATATAAGTCAGTAGATCTGCTTGTAAATGTAACCAAAAATTACATTTTCTGACATCTGAATCTGACTTGACCTACTACCAGGATGGTGTTGCCTGGTTGTTCATCATCATTTGCCAGGAGTCTAGTTGGTTCCCTTCTTATATTCCTCCCCAATAAAACACTAGTATGGTTGGGTGGGTGACACATGCCTTTAATCCCAGCACTCAAGAGGCAGAGGTAGGATTGTTTTGAGTTCAAGGCTAACCTGAGACTACATAGTGAATTCCAGGTCAGCCTCGGCTAGAGCGAGACCCTACCTAAAAAAAAAAAAGTAATGGTAGCACGTGGTGGGTATCCAGGTTGTTCTAAATGAGCTAACCCACAGTCAGGGTTCTTCTTTTCACTGTTTCTTTCATAGAGTGCTGTTACTTGTCTGCAGTGGCCAGCAGAGTATGTGATTGTCTTTGGATTGGCTGAAGGCAAGGTATAGGAGGGAAGGGAGGCATAGGAGAGGTGGCAGAGAGGGGTAATGGGTCTGCAGAGAGGAATGTGGTTTCTTCTCCCTTGAACTGGGTGTATACTGAGAAAGAATGCATGAGGGTCAGTTTTGCATTTGTACATTTTGGTTTTTTTTTTTTCCTTAGGTCCTGTGTTAAATTGAAAGTAGCCTAGCCAGACTTAAGTCTGTTTTCCCATTTTCAGGTTCGTCTAGCAAACACTAAAACTAATAAATCATCTACCATCTACGGGACAGATTCTTATGTGGTGGCACTGACTACTAAGTGAGTAATAAGGAGTGAATCAGAAGTGCTCAGGGATACCAGAGTAAAGCTATGCTTGACAGAGAAAGAGGACTTTCTTAGAAAGATGAAATAATTGTGCCCCTTATTTTTTTCTTTTCTTCTTTTTCCCCTATTGTAGTTGCTCTGGGAAGGGGATTCTCTCAGGTCATGCAGATGGTACCATTGTTAGGTATTTTTTTGACGATGAAGGCTCTGGAGAGTCACAGGTATGAATGAAGGTTGTTCTGGGATAAGGGTGAAGGAATTCCAGGAGCCCTCCTAGAGGTTAAACATCTCAGGCACCATGAGACAGTAGGAGAAGAAACTGGAGGAGTAAGATCTTAGGGAGACATTTTGGGTGCTGCTACAGAGGGGATTGTGTTTAAGAAGCCAGATCTTACTCTTCATAGGAAGGGGTGATTCAGGTGAGAGGAACTTTAAGACAAAGAGAAATAAAAATAAAGACTCTGAGGGATTAAAAATGAAAAATTCAAGCTGGGCATGGTGGTGCACGCCTTTAATCCCAGCATTCGGGAGGCAGAGGTAGGAGAATTGCCGTGAGTTCGAGGCCACCCTGAGAATACAGAGTGAATTCCAGGTCAGCCTGGGCTAGAGCAAGACCCTACCTCAGAAAAAAAATTCCCATTTATGTATATGCACACACAAATTCATAGAACAGAGTTAACCGATTACTTGAGAAAAAGAAAAAGGAGAAAGAGGCAGAGAGAGAGAAAGAGAGAGAATGGGCACATCAGGACCTCTAGACATTGCAAACAAACTCCAGACACATGTGGCACCTTGTGCATATGGCTTTATGTGAGTACTGGGGAGTCAAACCTGGGTCCTTTGGCTTTGCCAGTAAGCACCTTAACCTCTAAGCCATCTCTCTAGCCCAGAAATTTTGATGTCATTCTCTGTATACGTACAGCTCCTTAAAAAGAAGCTATATGCTCTCTATGGGCCTAGACAGTGGTGTTTAATGTGTGTAACATTTCCCTGTGAGTGGCTTTACTAGGTGCATATCAGAGATCTCCAGCACACCACTATTGAGATTTCTCTAGAGCACAAGGTCAACAGTTAGCTATGTATGTTGTGCATATATGACACAAAGATGATTTGTGAAGTATTTAGGATTAGGATGTGCTGGGGTAGACAATGTTGGAAGATGGTATATACATATATATAGTATGTGTGTGTGTGTGTGTGTGTGTATATATATATATATATATATATATATATATACACACACACACACACACACACACACACACACACACACATATTCAGCTGCCAAAAATGAGGGATTTCTGGGGTAGCATCCTGAAAGTACAATTGAAACCCTCTATCCTAGGGCAAGTTGGTTAACCATCCATGCCCACCCTATGCCTTGGCCTGGGCCACCAACAGCATCATGGCTGCTGGTTGTGATCGGAGGGTTGTGGCCTATGGAAAGGAAGGCCATGTTCTACAGACTTTTGATTATAGCCGTGACCCTCAGGAGCGGGAGTTTACCACAGCTGCAGCAAGTCCTGGGGGCCAGTCTGTTGTGCTGGGAAGTTATGACAGGTGAGTCCTCTGTTCAGTTTATCTTCTTCCTTCTTTCCCTGCTTTAGCCAAGCTTCTCTGACCCACAGTGGGAACCTGGCCAGGATCAAGGGTCTGTGAAAGGGATTCTCAGGTTGTCATCCATGGATGGGTGTTCTGTCAGCTCCAAACTACACTGTGCTCTTCTCTTGTCTCTGTCTCTCCCTAAAATTCCACCACAGAATTCATCTCCATATTCTCTATGTCTCCACTGCCCTTCTCGGACCATAGGTTATCACTCTGTATTCCAGCTGTTGCTTGTATTTATCTGACTGTTCCAGGGAGCCCTTAGAAAGAGAGCTGATTAGTTATCTTTTATCTCGGGCCTACATTCCCATCTAGCACATAATATATAATCATTACTTGGTGAGGAATGATGGAATGAGAGGTAAACAGCAAGGGTCTAGATAACCTCACATCTAAAGAACATGCTTTCCTAGCATCTTTGTCAGTCCTTTTTTTTTTTTTTTTTTTTGGTGTTTCCACGGTAGGGTCTAGCTCTAACCCAGGCTGACCTAGAATTCACTATGTAGTCTTCTCAGAGTGGCCTCAAACTCATGGTGATCCTCCTGCCTGTGCCTCCTGAGTGCTGGGATTAAAGGTGTATGCCACCCCACCTGGCTGTCAGACCTATACATTTTTTTCCTTAAAGAGAATGGGCGTGCCAGGGCCTCCAGCTGCTGCGAAGGAACTCCAGATGCATGTGCCACCTTGTGCATCTGGCTTACATGGGACCTGGAGAGTAGATTATGGGTCCTTGGGCTTTGTGGGCAAGCGTCTTAACCACTAAGCCATCTCTCCAGCCTTGTCAGTCTTTTTTTTTTTTTTTTTTTTTTTTTAGTTTTAAGAATTTATTGCACTTTTATTTTACAAACTACCTTTTTTAATGTGAGAGAGTGAGGGTGAGAGTGGAAGTGAGTGTGAGAGAGAATTGACATGCCAGGGCCTCCAGCCACTGTAATTGAACTCTAGACGTATGTGCCACCTTGTGCATATAGCTTTACGTGGGTACTGGGGAATTGAAGTTGGGTCCTTTGGCTTTGCCAGCAAGTGCCTTAACCATCAAACCATCCATCCAGCCCCTAACAGTTTATTTTTCTCATCTGCCATGATATTTTTGTTTCTCTATTCGTATCATTCTTATTCTATTTAAGTTTGCCTTGATTTTCCCAACTTCCTTTGCACTTTTTTGTCCTCTCTTGCCAAATTGCCTAGCTTGTCTGTTCTTTTGTAGTTACTTCTCTTATAGCACAACAAATTTCCTTCCACTGCTAGCTTCTTTCACTCCTTTGCTCAGCTCTACCCTTCTAAAGATCAAATACCTCATTCTAGACTGCGGGTGTTCAATTGGAGTCCTCGAAAAAGCGTCTGGGAAGAAGCCAAGCCCAAGGAGATTGCCAACTTATACACCATCACTGCCTTGGCCTGGAAGCGGGATGGCTCACGCCTCTGTGCAGTATGTCAGCAGTATCCCCTGCTGCTTTGGTGACTTGTCTCCACACTAGAGTAAAGCCCAAAGCACTCTCTGTGGCACTAGAGAATCTCCTCTTCCCATCAGACACCAACCTAAAACTAAGGTGTTAAAGGCAAGAAAGTGAATTTACACTTTTTTGGAGGCCTCAAGGGACAATTGTACAGAGAGGGCTGATTTCTTCCCCATGATCCAATCTGTATATGATGCCCATCAGTACTATGATTGTCACCTTTTTCCTTATGTCCAAAACTTGCCAGCTTTTTTTACTGGTCACTCTTCCCTAGATTCAAGCACCAAAGGTTTCAGGCTTTGAGGGTATATCTACCCTTTCATGCCTGTGCACTGTATGTGTTGCCTTTATGCTTCCCTTTCCCTTCTAGGGCACACTCTGTGGAGGGGTGGAACAGTTTGACTGCTGCCTCCGAAGGAGCATTTACAAGAACAAGTTTGAGCTGACATATGTGGGACCTAGCCAGGTGAGCTGATGGCCTGCCGCACTGAGATCTGGCATGGCTCATCCGTCCTTGTAACATTCCCCTGCCTGCTGGCCACAGCTGTAGTTTCAAAGTTAACCCTCATCCCTCACATCTGTCCTGGGGAACAGAATGTGTCAAGGCAACTTTCCTGCCATAGAGCCTTCTAGCACTAGACTCAGGAGGTGTAGAGAATGTTACTTTTTTATCTTCCTGATTCAGAGCTTTCCTGCCTCTTTGCTGTCCGCTGGAACAATTGATGAGTAGAGTTATGAGTAAACTATACTGTTTTAAGACTCTATTGTCGTAGGAGTCTGCTTTTTTCTCTACCTCTGTCCTTTCGTTTTTGTTTTTTTTTATGCATTTGTTCCTTCATTCTTTATTTTCTCCAGAATCATTTATTTTTTCTCTATTATTGCTAGCACTGTTAGGAAATGAGAATACAAGGGTAATTTTGTATACGACATTGTGCCTTAATCAAAGAGATCAATATAACAAAGGGCATAAACTAGTTCAATGGTAGAGTGTTTACACAGCATATGGGAGGCCCTGGGTTAGATCCCCAGCACTGGGTTGGGGGGGGGGAAGCTGAGGCAGGAGGATAGCCAGTTGAAGGCCAGTCTAGACTACATAATGAGACCTGTCTTGAGAAAACAAAATAATAATTATATAGTACTCTGTTTAATTTGTGCAGAGCTTTGTACCAAGAGCTATGGGAACATGGTAAGGACTGGTTTTATCCAGTGAAACTTTTATAATTCTGTATTTCTATGAGTGGCAATAGAGATAACATACAAAAGAATGTTCTCAGTAGTGAAGCACTGTGTAAATGAACGGTCTCATCATTATCAGCAGTCCCCTAGGCCAGGTGAGGAAACAAGGCATTAGTTGTGTTTAGCGCTGTGGAAGTGGGCGAAAGGCATGGTACATTCACTCTCCTATGCTGGGGAAGCCTGAAGGGCTCAGACTTGTCCTTTACCAAGGTGATTGTGAAGAACCTATCATCAGGGACCCGAGTGGTGCTCAAGTCACACTGTGGCTATGAGGTGGAAGAAGTGAAGATCCTGGGAAAGGAACGCTACTTGGTGGCTCACACATCAGACACACTGCTACTGGGAGACCTGAATACTAATCGCCTTAGTGAGGTAGGAATCAAGAGTGGAAGGATGAGGCTGGGTGTGGTGGTGCATGCCTTTAATCTCAGGAGGCAGAGGTAGGAGGATCATGAGCGTTCAAGGCCACAGGCCACCCTGAGACTACCCTATCTTGAGAAACTGAAAGGAAAAAAAAGGGGGGGAGTGGAAGGGTGAAGTATGGTGGTGTCTTAGCTTGCTACTTCTAAAGACCTAGGGTCCTGAGGGGTGAGATCTCCACAGGAAACTGCTCTGCCATTCTGATGTTAGGACCTGCTTTTTAGGAATGGGAAGATTAGAATCCTGGAGTATGAATTTCCATAGTTGGGACTATTTTTATGCCATCTATCAGAAATACAAGAATCAAAGTGTAGCAGGGTAGAATAGTGTGTTTTTCTATAATACCAAAGCCTCCCTGAACTTGATCTCTCTGCCTCCCACCTCACATTATTCCAGTCTTGTCTTAAGTGATTATTCACATTGTTTCTTATGTCTTCTCTCCCCTTTACAGATAGCCTGGCAAGGATCTGGTGGTAATGAGAAATATTTCTTTGAAAATGAGAATGTGAGTAGAGCTTGATTCATGGTCAGTATCTTGATAAGCCTCCTTCCAGCTCCTGATTCAGAGGGGGGCAAGAAGTAAGGGATGAGGAGACTGAAGATTTTAAAAAAAGGAAAGATGGGTTGGAGAAATGGCTTAATGGTTAAGGCACTTGCCTGTAAAGCCTAAGGACCCAGATCCTATTCCCTAGTACCTAGGTAAGCCAGATGCAGAAGGGAGTATATGTGTCTGAAGTTCATTTGCAGTGGATAGAGGCCCTGGCATGCCATGCCCATTCTGATTCATTCATTCATTCATTCATATTCTCTCTCTCTCTCTCTCTCTCTCTCTCTCTCTCTCTCTCTATCTATATATATATATATATATATATATATATATATATATCTTCTTTCTCTCTCCTCAAATAACTGAATAAAAATATTTTTAAAATATTTTTATTTATTTAACAGAGAGAGAGAGAGAATGGGCGCGCCAGGGCTTCCAGCCACTGCAAACAAACTCCAAATGTGTGTGCGTGTGCCCCTTTGTGCAGCTGACTAATGTGGGTCCTGAGGAATAGAACCTGGGTCCTTGGGCTTTGCAGGCAAACGCCTTAACCACTAAGCCATCTCTCCAGCCCTAAATCAAATTTTTTTAATTTTAAAAATATTCTTTTAAAAAAGAAAAAAATATATATATACACAAAATTGTCAAAAATATAAATAAGAGTCAGGCATGGTGGTGCATGCCTTTAATCCCAGCACTCAGGAGGTAGAGGTAGGAGGATTGCCAGAAGTTCAAGACCACCCTGAGAATACATAGTGAATTCCAGGTCAGCCTGGGAGTGAGACCCTACCTTGAAAAACAAAAAAATAAAATTAAAAAATATATAAATAAGGGCTAGAGAGATTGCTTAATGATTAAGGCTCTTGCCTGCAAATCCTAAGGACCCATTTTCAACTCTTCAGATCCTGCTTAAGCCAGACACACAAGGTGACACAAGCGTGCAAGGTTGCCCATATGCACAAGGTAACGCACACGTATGGAGTTCAATTACAGTGGCTGGAGGCCTGGCATGCCAATTCTTTCTCTCTCTCCCTCGCATTAAAGGAAAAAAAGAGGGCCGGGCGTGGTGGTGCACACCTTTAATCCCAGCACTTGGGAGGCAGAGGTAGGAGGATCACCATGAGTTCAAGGCCACCCTGAGGCTACATAATTAATTCGTAATTAATTCCAGGTCAGCCTGGACCAGAATGACACCCTACCTCGAAAACCCAACAACAACAACAAAAATAAGTGCTCACTTGAGCAACACATAACTAAAATTGGAATGATACAGAGAAGATTAGCATGGCCTCTGCTTAAGAATGATATGCATGACTGGAGAGATGGCTTAGTGGTTAAGCGCTTGGCTGTGAAGCCTAAGGACCCCGGTTCGAGGATCGATTCCCCAGGACCCATTTTAGCCAGATGCAGAAGGTGGCAAATGCATCTGGAGTTCATTTGCAGTGGCTGGATGCCCTGGCATGCCCATTCTCTTTCTCTAACTGCCTCTTTCTCTCTCTGTCTGTCACTCTCAAATAAATAAATAAATAAAATAAACAAAAAAAAATTAAAAAGAATGACATGCAAATTCATGAAGTGTCCATATTAAAAAAAAAAAAAAAAAAGCTTGTCTGTTGGGCTTCCTCTCTCCCTTTCTCTCTCTCTCCATATATATCTTAGAGAAAAGAAAAAAAGGAATCAGGCATGGTGGTGCACATCTTTAATCCTAGTACCTGATAGTCTGGGGTAGGAAGATTGCCATGAGTTTGAGGCCAGACTGGGCTACAGAGTGAGTTCCAAACTGGTCATTATGGATTAGATGGAGAGTCAGCTTCAGAAACACCAAAAAAGAAAGAAAGAGGGCTGGAGAAATGGCTTAGCCGTTAAGGCAGTTGCCTGCAAAGCCAAAGGACCTAGGTTAATTTCATTTCCCCAGGACCCACATAAGCCAGATGCACCAGGTGGCAAATGCATCTGGAGTTCATTTGCAGTGGCTAGAGGCCCTGGTGTGCCCATTCTTTGTCTCTCTTTCTCTCTACTCCTTTCTCTCAAATAAATAAAGAAATAAAACTTTAAAAAAAAAAGAAAAGAAAAGAAAAAGGAAGGAAGATGAACTAGGTAGGAGAATAGATGAAGAAGAAAGGTGGGAATGGCCTTGTTCAGGTGCCTCCCTCCACCTTTTCTTCACACTGCCTTTCCTGTTCCCCAGGTATGTATGATCTTCAATGCTGGAGAGCTAACCTTGGTGGAATATGGGAGTAATGACACCTTGGGTTCTGTGCGCACTGAATTCATGAACCCTCATCTCATCAGGTAACTTTACAAGGGTCTCTGAATTCTTTTTGTTTGTTTGTTTGTTTGTTTTTTCTTTTGGTTTTTCGAGGTAGGGTTTCACTCTGGCCCAGGCTGACCTGGAATTAACTATGTAGTCTCAGGGTGGCCTCGAACTCACGGCGATCTTCCTACCTCTACCTCTCAAGTGTTGGGATTAAAGGCGTGTGCCACCACGTCTGGCTGTTTGTTTGTTTTTGTTTTTTGAGGGAGGGTCTCACACTAACCCAAGCTGACCTGGAATTCACTATGTAGTCTCAGGGTGGCCTCGAACTCATGGTAATCCTCCTACTTCAGCCTCCTGAGTGCTGGGATTAAAAGCATGCACCATTACACTTTGCCTGAATTCTTGAAATCAAAAAGGATTCCTTTCAGATTTTTAAATTCTGTGTCCCCAGATAAGTCTAAAAACTTCATCATATAAGTTTTTAAGAACCTTCAGTAAAACACGAAGCTAAGCCCTTCTGCTTCACCTCACCCTTCATGTTTCAGTGTCCGTATCAATGAGAGGTGCCAGCGAGGAATGGAAGATAATAAGAAACTGGCTTATCTTGTTGATATTAAGACTATTGCTATAGGTAAGACTCTCTTAATTTAATACCAAAACATATAGCGATATCACAAGTTGTGTTTGGTGAGGAATCCAAGAATCTGAGACGTACGAGGTAAATATGTAACCCCACTTTTACAATGGTTATATGACATGTTTAAGTCTATAAGAATGTGCTTATACCTAAATGTCTAACTGTAGACACATAGACACGTTTTTGCAGGACTTTCCATATTTACTATGTTCTCTATGGCTGGCAACCTGGAAGAGTAGAGAACTATAAACAAATATGAGTTTTCCTGTTTACACATTATCAAATCATAAATTCTTTAGAAGTACAAGGAGCTGGGTTTTTGTATAGTTATTAGTAACTGCTAATTATACAACATTTGCATTTTACAAATGCTTTCATTTACAAATCTTGCTTTTTATTAACTTTTTATCATGAAATATTTCAAGCACAGGAATAAAGAGAATAGCACATTATTATCTGAAAAGTATGGAAGTCAGGCAGGCGTGGTGGTACACACTTTTATAACCTTAGCACTCAGGAGGCAGAGGCAGGATTGCTGCAAGCTACAGGCCAACCAGGGTTACATAGCAAAACTGTGTCTATAATATAAATGAATAGGGCTGGAGAGATGGTTCAGCATTTAAGGTGCTTGCCCATATAAAGCCTTTAACTACCTGAGTTCGATTCCCCAGTACCCACATAAACCCAGATACATAAAGAGGTGCATGTATCTGGAGTTCATTTGCAGCTGCTAGAGGCCCTAATGTGCCCATTCTCATTCTCTCTCTCCCTGCTGTATGTGGAAGTGCACACCTTTAATCCCAGCACTCAGGAGGCTGAGGTAGAAGGATCACTGTGTGTTTGAGGCCAGCCTGAGACTACATAGTGATTTCCAAGTCAGCCTGGGTTAGACCAAGACCCTACCTCAAAAAAATTAAATATAAATAAACATATAGATAAATAATGTTTAAAAGCATAGTAAATAAGTCGGGTGTGGTAGCACACACTTTTAATCCTAGCACTCAGGAGACAGAGAACCACCATGAGTTTGAGGCCACCCTGAGACTACATAGTGAATTCCAGGTCAGCCTGGGCTAGAGCAAGACCCTACCTCAAAAAAAAAAAAAAAAAATCAAAAAAGAAATGTAGAGAATAGTACACCTAAGACAATATAACTATAAGAATGGGGCTCTGGAGTCAACCACCCCACTTCTGTACTTACTACTTGTGTGAACTTCCCTAAATTACTTAACCTTTTTAAATTTCTTCACCCATATAGTGGAGTTAAAAATGGTACCTAACTCATGTGAAAAGCACTTAGACTGGTACCTGGTAGATAGTTAGCACTTTATTGTTAGCTGTTAATTGTAATGATATTATTACTTATTTACCCATACCTAGTTCTGTCTGATCATTACATTTTATTATATTTACCTTACATCTTTTTTTTTTTTTTTTTTTTTTTTTTTTTTTTTTTTGAGGCAGGGTTTCACTATAGCTCAGGCTGACCTGGAATTTACTGTGTATTCTCAGGATGGCCTCGAACTCATGGAGATCCTCCTACCTCTGCCTCCTGAGTGCTGGGATTAAAGGCATGTGCCATCACGCCTGGTTTACCTTAGATCTTTTAAACTCTTACTGATAGGCATTTAAATTTCCATTGTACTTTTTTACTGTTACAGTGATTCTATTTTCTGAGGTCTATAGAGTAGAATTGCTGAATTGGAGAGAAGATATATCTTCAACTTCACTAAATATTTCCTAACTGCTCTCCAAAGAGGTTAATCAATTTCCATTCCCCACTGCAGTTAGAGTTCCCATGTTCCAAATCCTCTCCAATACTTGAAATCGTTTCATATTACTTATTGATGTGTATGAAATGCTATTTCATTTTATCTATCAGATTTTCTCTTCTGAAGATTGCCAAATCCTAGCTTTTACCCACTGTTAAAAATTGTTATCCAAAAAAAAAAAAAAAAGCTAATAGGTGAGCTGGGCATGGTGGCACATGCCTTTAATCCCAGCACTCGGAAGGCAGAGGTAGGAGGATCCCCATGAGTTGGAGGCCACCCTGAGACTACATAGTTAATTCCAGGTCAGCCTGAGCTAGAGTGAGACCCTACCTCAAAAAACAAAAACAAAACAAATAATTATTATCTCCTTATTAAACATTTGAAATTTTTTTAAACACACACATATAATTTTTTGTTTTGTTTTTCAAGGTAGGCTGACCTGGAACTTACTCTCTAGTCTCAGTCTGGCCTTGAACTCACAGCAACGCCTCTGCCTCTCCAGTACTGGGATTAAAGACATGAGCCACCACACCCAGCTCTTAAAAAAAAAGGGGGGGGGGTGCGTCAGAGAGGTGGCTTAGTGGTCAAGCCACTTGCCTATGAATCCTAAGGACCCAAGTTCAATTCTTCAGTACCCACATAAGCCAGATGAACATGGTGGTAACATGCATCTGGAGTTAGTTTGCAGAGGCTAGAGGCCCTGGCCTGCCCATTCTCTCTCTCTCTCTCTCTCTCTCTCTCTCTCTCTCTCTCTCTCTCAAATAAGTACATAAAATATTTTTTAATTTAATTAGTTATTTCTGGGGGTGAGAGGGAAAATAGACACAGCCAGGGCTTCTAGTCACTGCAGATGAACTCCAGATGTATGCACCACTTTATGCATCTAGATTTACGTGGGTACTGGAGAATTGAACCTGGGTCGTTAGACTTTGCAGGCATGTACCTCAATCACTTGGCCATCTCTCCAGCCCCTTGAAATTCTTTATATATGAATATATAGCATTTTTTAAATTTTTTTATTCTTTTTTTTTTATTTATTTGAGAGTAACAGACAGAGAGAGGAAGAGGCAGGTAGAGAAAGAGAATGGGCTCTCCAGGGCCTCCAGCCACTGCAAATGAATTCCAGACACATGCGCCCCCTTGTGCATCTGGTTAACGTGGGTTCTGGGGAATTGAGCCTCGAACCGGGGTCCTTAGGCTTCACAGGCAAGCGCTTAACCGATAAGCCATCTCTCCAGCCCCTGAATGTATAGCCTTTGATGGTTATTTGCATTGCAAATATTTTGTCTGTGTGACCTTTCCTTTCCTTAGCATATTTTTAGTATTCAGGCACTTTTAAATATATATTTTTATTTTTATTTATTTATTTGAAAGAGACAGGAAGAGAAAGAGGCAGATAGAGAGAGGAGAATGAGCATGCCAGGGCCTCTAGCCACTGCAGACACACTTCAGACCCATGCACCACCTTGTGATTCTGGCTTTACATAGGTACTGGGGAATTGAACCCAGGTCCTTACGCTTTGCAGGCAGCACCTTAACTGGTGAGCCATCTCTCCAGCCCCACAGGTACTTTTTTTTAAAAAAAATTTTTTTCTTTTGTTTTTATTTATTTATTTGAGAGTGACAGACAAAGAGGCAGAGAGAGAGAGAATGGGCACACCAGGGCCTCCAGCCACTGCAAACAAACTCCAGATGCATGCACCACCTTGTGCATGTGGCTTACATGGGTCCTGGGGAATCGAGCCTTGAACCAGGGTCCTCAGGCTTCACAGGCAAGTGCTTAACCACTAAGCTATCTCTCCAGCCTCTACAGGTAATTTTAATGTGGTCCATCTTATCACTTTAAAAACTAATTTGGGGGCTGGAGAGTGGCTTATTGATTAAGGCATTTGCCTGTGAAGCCTGAGGACCCAGGTTCCATTCTCCAGGTCCTACGTTAGCTAGATGCACAAGGGTGCGCATGCGTCTGGAATACATTTGCAGTGGCTAGAGGCCCTGGTATGCCCATTCTCTCTCCCTCTCTCTCTGTCCCGCTGTAGCTAACAAATAAATAAAATGATTAAAAAATAATAATTTGGGGGCTTAATAGATGACGTAGCAGTTAAGGCACTTGTCTGTGAAGCCTAAGAACATACATTCAAATCTCCAGGTCCCACATAGCCAGATGCGTAGTGATACAACTACACAATGTCACACATGTGCACAAGGGGATGCATGCGTCTGGAGTTCATTCACAGTGGCTGAAAGGCCCTGGCATGCTCATTCTACACCCACCTGCCTCTTTCTCTCTCTGTCTCCTTCTCAAAAATAAAATGGTAAAAAGACAACAACAACAAAAACAGAAATATTTTGGTACTGGGTGTGATGGTGCATACCTTTAATTCTAACACTTGGGAGGCAGAGGTAGGAAGATCGCCATGAGTTTGAGGTCAGCTGGGCTAGAGTGAGATCCTACCTTGAAAAACTAAAAGCTGGGCGTGGTGGCGCATGCCTTTAATCCCAGCACTCGGGAGGCAGAGGTAGGAGGATTGCTGTGAGTTCGAGGCCACCCTGAGACTCCATAGTGAATTCCAGGTCAGCCTGGGCTACAGTGAGACCCTACCTCGAAAAACCAAAAAAAAAAAAAAAAGAAAAAAGAAAAAAGAAAAAAGAAAAACTAAAATAATAATAGTAATACTTTGGGGAGCTGGAGAGATGGTTTAGTGTTTAAGGTGCTTGCCTATGAAGCCTAAGGACCCAGGTTCAGTTCTCCAGTACCCATGTAAGCTAGATGCACAAGGTGGCACACATGTCTGGAGTTTGTTTGCATTGACTAGAGGCCCTGGCACACCCATTCTCTCTATCTACATCTCTCTCTTTCTCTCTCTCTCTTTTTTTTTTTCAAGGTAGGGTCTCGCTGTAGCCCAGGCTGACCTGGAATTCACTCTGTAGCCCCAAGGTAGCCTCGAACTCACAGCGATCCTCCTACCTCTGCTTCCCAAGTGCTGGGACTAAAAGTATGCACCACCACGCCCGCCTTTCTCTCAAATAAATAAATAAATAAATAAATAAATAAATAAATAATTTTTTAAATATTTTATTTTGGGGCTGGAGAATTGGCTTGGTGGTTAAGGCACTTGCCTACTAAGCCTAAGGACCCAGGTTCAACTCCCCAGTACTCATGTAAACCAGATGCACAAAGTGGTGCATGTGTCTAGAGTATGTTTGCAGTGGCTAAAGGCCCTGGAACACCATTCTCTTTCTGCACCTCTCTGTCTGTCTGTCTGTCTGTCTCTCTCTCTTTCAAATAAATAAACCATTTAAAAAATATTTTAGGACTAGAGAGATGGCTTAGCAGTTAAGTGCTTGCCTGTGAAGCCTAAGGACCACAGTTCGAGGCTCAGTTCTCCAGAACCCACATAAGCCAGATGCACAAGGTGGCACATGCATCTGGAGTTCGTTTGCAGTGGCTGGAGGCCCTGGCATGCCCATTCTCTATCTGCCTCTTTCTCTCTCTCTGTCTCTCTGCCACTCTCAAATAAATAAAAATAGACAAAAGAAGAGAAAAATATTTTATTTTTATTTTTATTCATTTATTTTAGAGAGAGAAAGAGGGAAAGAGAGAGAATGGGCATGCCAGGGCCTCCAGCTGCTGCAAACGAACTCCAGATGCATGTGCCACCTTGTGCATCTGGCTTGTGTGGGTCTTGGGGAATTGAACTTGGATCCTTTGGCTTTGCAGGTAAGCACCTTAACCGCTAAGCCATCCCTCCAGCCCAAATATTTTTTAAAAATAATGATTTGGGGGGAGGGGAAGGAATGGCCTAGTGGTTAAGGGGCTTGCCTGTGAAACCTAAGGACCCAGGTTTGATTCCTCAATACCCACCTAAGCCAGATGCACAAGGTAGCACATGTGTCTGGAGTTCATTTGCAGTGGCTGGAGCCCTGGCGCACCCATTCTTATTCTCTCTGTCTCTCTTCTCTCTTCTGCTTGTAAATAAATAAATAATAATTTGGGGCCTGAGGAGATTGCTCAGCGGTTACAGGCACTTACTTGTAACACCTGATTGGCTGGGTTTGATACCTGTGTAAAGCCAGATGCAAAAAGTGGCACATGAGGGCTGGAGGGCTGGCTTAGCAGTTAAGGCGTTTGCCTGCAAAGCCAAAGGACCCAGGTTCTATTTCCCAGAACCCACTTTAGCCAGATGCACAAGTGGGTGCACGCGTCTGGAGTTTGTTTGCAGTGGCTAGAAGCCCTGGCGTGCCCATTCTGTCTGCTGTCTGTCTCTTTCTTTCTCTGTCTCTCCCCCCCCCTTCCTTTTTCTCTGTCAAATAATAAATAAAAATAAATCTTTTTAAAAAGGTGGCACATGAACCACATGTTAAAAAAAAAAAGTCCTGGCTGGAGAGATGGCTTAGTGGTTAAGCGCTTACCTGTGAAGTTTAATGATCCTAGTTCAAGGCTCGATTCCCCAGGATCCATGTTAGCCAGATGCACAAGGGAGAGCACGCTTCTGGAGCTCATTTGCAGTGTCTGGAGGCCCTGGCACGCCCATTCTCACTCTCTGTCTCTCTACCTTTCTCTCTGTGTCTGTCGCTCTCAAATAAATAAATAAATAATGAACAAAAAAATTTTAAAGAAAAGAAATCTTAAAAAAAAAAAATCCCTGAGCCAGGTGTGGTGGCCTACGACTTTAACCCCAGCGCTAGGGAGGCAGAGGTTGGAAGATCGCTGTGAGTTCGAGGTCACCCTGTGACTACATAATGAATTCCAGGTCAGCCTGGACTAGAGTGAAACCCTACCTCAAAAGAACAGAAAAAAAAATTGTTTTATTTTTTTCCTCTCAAAAAAAATTTTAAAAACAAAAATAATAACTTGGGTGGGGCATATATTAGTGTTGTCTAGCATAAACAAGGCCCTGGGTTTGACCCTTAATACTGTCAAAAATAATAACTTGGGTGGGGCATATATTAGTGTTGTCTAGCATAAACAAGGCCCTGGGTTTGACCCTTAATACTGTCAGACTAATAATAACTTGTGATCTTTGAAGTTTTATTTAAAAGCTCTTTCTCTATCCTGTTTTGTTTTAACATTTAAAAATTTTCCTTTCCACCTGTATTTTATTTTTATGTATAATGTGGGTCGAGATTTAATTTTATTTTTCCCATCTGTTTAACTATTTATTGAAAACTCATTTTTAACCCACCAATTTGTAATTCCATTCCTGTCATGAATCAAGTTTTCATGTATATATGGGCCTCCTCTTAGGACAGTTTTACATTTTATGAATATTAGATTTCACAACTGAGCTCAGAAATATAGGTTTCTATAGTGGAAATAATAATAATGTAAGCCAAAAGGCCTAAGATTCTTTATTCTTTAGCCCAGGCTGACCTGGAACTCACTCTGTAGTCCAGGGCTCTGAACTCACAGTGATCCTACTACCTCCCTAGTGCTGTGACTAAAGGTGTGCACCACAACACCTGGCTTGTAGTAGGTCTCATTTTCAACGTATATAAAAATGAGAGGGGCTGGAAAGATGGCTTAGCAGCTAAGGCACTTGCCTGCAAAGCCTAATGACTCTGGTTCAACTTTCAGAATCTACGTAAGCCAGATGTACAAAGTGAAGCATGTGCACAGGTGGCGCACGTGTCTGGAGTTCACTTGCAGAGGTTAAGGTCCTGGTGTACCAATTCTCTCTCTCTCATAAATAAACAAAATGAGAGAGAAAATATATGCATAATAATTTTGTATATAATTTTAGGGCTCAGAGGGGTAGTCCTTGTAGCTTTAGCATTCTATGATTCTACTTAAGACACAGCTTAATCATTTTTCCTGGGTTTGGTTTGGTTTGGTTTGGTTTTGTTTTGTTTTTTTTTGTTTTGTTTTAGGCAGGGTCTCGCTCTAGCTCAGGCTGACCTGGAATTCACTATGTAGTCTCAGGGTGGCCTCAAACTCACATCAATCCTCCTACCTCTGACTCCCAAGTGCTGGGGTTAAAGGCATGCACCACCACGCCCGGCTTAAGGATTTTTTTTTAACACGTGTGTGTGTGTATGTGTATGTGTGTGTGTGTGTGTGCATGCGCAGTCGTATGTGGGTGTTTGATGTTTGGTGTATTCTCTGTAGTGTTCTCCACCTTATTCATTGAGATAGGGTCCTCCTGATTCTGCTAGCCCAATGGATCCACCTGTCTCCACCTTCCAAGCATGGGATCACAGGTGTGCAGCACCACATGGGGGCTGGGGACCTGAATTCAGGTTCTCATTCTTGCACAGAAAGTGCTTTACCAACTGAGCCAACTTCTAAGCCCCCTTTCTTAGTTTTTTTGAAACAGGGTCCCATCTAGCCCAGGCTTACCTTGAATTCTTGATTCTTCTGCTTCAGCTTTTGAGTGCTGGGATTACAGGTGTGAACCAAAACCCAGCTGTCATCACTTCTTACATTGTCTCCAAGTTTCAAACCACACAAAAATGTTCATCCTGTGCACTGGCCAGTCTAACTTTGTTTGAGACTGACTCTCACAATGTAGCCCAAGCTGGCCTCAAGTTGGGGCTTTTCTTGCCTCAGGTCTAGTCCCAGTACTGGGATTACAAGCATGAGCTAACATACCAGACCAAGCCTAACTTTAGCCAGAGGCTTCTCCTGTTTTGTTTATGTGTGTCTTCACTCCTCACCCTTTGGTGTTCTTAAAACATGCGCAGTCCAGTGCTCAGGTAACTCCTTGCAGCCAGTATGATCATCATCAAGGTCACCTCATCCATCAGCTTTCTCTCACTGATGTGCAGTGAGATGTGATGATGTACTCATTCTTTTTTTGAGGAGTTTGGAGGAGGGTCATGGTAGGATTTCACTGAAGTCCAGGCTGTAAACCACATGCAGCTTTCTCCATAGACCTGGACCTTTTAGTTAACTACAGAGTTAAACAAAACCATTATAATTCTGGACAAGACTCTGCATGTGTGTGTGTCTGTGTGTGTGTGTGCGCGTGTGCGCATGTGTATGTGTAACCCATAGTCTCATGTAGCCCAGGCTACCTTGGACTCCTGACCACTGTGCCTCTAAATCCCAGGTCTAGGATTACAGGTGTGTGCCACTATATTGGGCAAGACCCAGTTTTGTACTCATGCCAACAAAGTCATGCTGTATTAGTCATTTGTAGTCCCAGGGCCATACTCTGGACTGATACAATCTTATTAAAGCCCAAATATGTGATTGTGAGACCAGAATTTTACAGACCCTCTCAGCCCTGTGCATGACTTATACATCACTCTTCTTACTGTCTTCTTTACAGTGGATCTGATTGGTGGCTACAACATTGGTACTATTAGCCATGAGAGCCGTGTGGACTGGCTGGAGCTTAATGAGACGGGCCATAAGCTTCTCTTCAGGGACCGGAAACTTCGTGTGAGAAGGGTTACTAGGGCATGGGCTTTGGATGGTCCATAAAGGGTATTAGACAAGCTGTTATCAGGGGTTGTGACTGGCAAGATGGGACATAATTTCTTGTTTTTATATGCTACTAGCCAAGTAGAAGGTACAGAAAGATCACCATTCTCTGTATCCAGTGCCACCACCTGTCCCATACACCCTTGAGGAAGACACTGAATTATGATGACGACAAACTCAGGAGGGGAGTCTAAGAGCCACTAAGTCTAAGTGGCTTCTCTCTGGTCCTCATGAAGCCACTTCCTCCTCCTCATGCTGAGCTGACCTTTGCCCAGACTGCTGCTCCAGTGTGATTCAGCCACACTGGCTGAAGGCATTGAAGCTGGCTCAAGGAGTCACTTCTTAGCCCCTGTTGGTGCTCATCTTGATATGATATCACCAAAGGGTTTACCCTTGGGGTCAGAGAGTCCATGCAGTGATTGTCATGTCAGTGAAAGCCATACCACAACTTTCCAGATCATATTAATCTAGAGTGGTAACTGACACAGTTCTTTTAAGAATGAAGGTCTAAGCTGGGCATGGTGGCACATACCTTTAAATCCAGCACTCAGAGGCAGAGGTAGGAGGATCGCCATGAGTTTGAGGCCACCCTGATACTCCATAATGAATTCCAGGTCAGCCTGGGCTAGAGTGAGACCCTGCCTCAAAAAACAAAAACCAAAAAACAAACAAACAAAAAAAGGTCTAAGGCTGGAGAGATGGCTCAGTGGTTAAGGCACTTACCTCCAAAGCTTAAGGAACAGTGTTTGATTCTCCAATACCCACATAAAGTCAGATGCACTAGGTGGCACATACATCTAGAGTTCATTAGCAGTGGCTAGAGGGTCTGATGGGACCATTCTCTCTATATCTGCCTCTCTCTCTCAAATAAATATTAGAAAAAAAAAAAAAAAAGAATGAGTGTCAGGCGTGGTGGCACATTCCTTTAATCCCAGCACTCGGGAGACAGAAGTAGGAGGATCACTGTGAGTTTGAGACCACCTGGAGACTACATAATGAATTCCAGGTCAACCTGGGCTAGAGCAGGACCCCACCTTAAAAAAAAAAGAATGAAGGTCTCACCTAACCTTCACAAGTCTTAAATTCCTCAGGTGTAGATCTTTGCTTGTTTGATTGTGTCATATTTCAGAATATCTCAACTCAGGATAAACTTCAAGGATTGAAGAGAAATAGCTTTAAAATTAGCCGTGTAAGTCGGGTGTGGTGGTGCACGCCTTTAATCCCAGCACTGGGGAGGCAGAGGTAGGAGGATCGCCATGAGTTTAAGGCCACCCTGAGACTACATAGTGAATTCCAGGTCAGTCTGGACTAGAGTGAAACCCTACAACCAAAAACAAAACAATAAAAAAGCCATGTGACATCTTTATCATTAGGGAAACTGCCAAAATCAGAAGACAGTCCAAAACCCTTTTCTTTTTTCTTTCTTTCTCTATTTAAACGGGAGAGATAGACAGAACGGGTGCACCAGGGCCTTCAGCCACTGCAAACAGCCTCCAGATGCTTGCACCACCTTGTGCATCTGGCTTACGTGGTTCCTGGGGAATCAAACCTGGGTCTTTTGGCTTAGCAGGCATGAGCCTTAACTGCTAAGCCATCCCTCCAGCCCCTCAAACCCTTTTCTGATTGTGTTTCTGCCTCTCTTCTTTCTTTAGCTGCACTTGTACGATATTGAAAGCTGCTCGAAGACGATGATCCTCAACTTCTGCTCCTATGTGCAGTGGGTTCCCGGGAGTGACGTGCTGGTAGCTCAGAACCGAAACAGCTTATGTGTGTGGTACAATATTGAGGCACCTGAGAGGGTTACCATGTCTTCTATCAGGGTATGTTGACACCAGGGGACCTCAGATATGCTATCAATCTAATTAACTGGAGGGCTGAAGAGACTATAGAGGTGCTTGTTTTTTTTTTTTTTTTTCCTACCCAGAATCTCTATGAGTCATCCTTGCTTAGGTTCCTGACATTATATTGGACTCTAAGAATGAGAATCTCCCTTCCAGTGGCCCAAAGACTTTATCAAGTCATAAAGTGGAGTTCTCTATAGGTTGAAAGATAGACCCTAATAAGAAGGACAGTTCTGGGCTGGAGAGATGGCTTAGCGGTTAAGTACTTGCCTGTGAAGCCTAAGAACCCCGGTTCGAGGCTCTATTCCCCATGTTAGCCAGATGCACAAGGGGGTGCACGTGTCTGGAGTTTAAGTTTGCAGTGGCTGGAGACCCTGGTGCGCCCATTCTCTCTCTCTCTCCCTCTTTCTCTCTCTGTCACTCACAAATAAATAAATAAATAAATAATTTAAAAACAAAAAAAAAGAAGGACAGTTCTGTGTCATCTTTGTGCTCATTCACTGTTATAGGCCATTCAAAAGTCCTCCTTTTTCAGATTGCAGACAAAACACTCCACTGGCCCACCACAACACGTATACACCAATTGTCTTCCAAAATCTGGAGGGGACATGAAGGGAATGTCTTTTATTTCTGTAGATGTTACCATTGAAAGTTTAACAGGTACTTAAAAATCTAAAGGCAGGGCTGGAGAGATGGCTTAGTGTTTAGGGCATTTGCCTGCAAAGCCAAAGAACCCATGTTCTATTACCCCAGGACCCACAAGGTGGCACATATGTCTGGTGTTCGTTTGCAGTGGCTGAAGGCCCTGGCTTGCCCATTCTCTTTCCCCCTCTTTTCTCTCTCTCTCTTGGCCTTGTTGCCCCGGCTAACATCAAACTCCTGGGTTCAAACAATCCTCTTGCCTCAGTCTCCTGAGTAGCTGGGGACTATATGTATGTGCTTCAACAGACTAGATTATTTTTGGGAGGGTTTTGGCATTGAGCCCATGCATGTTCTGCTAATGAGCTTTGCCCCAGCACTTAGATGTAAGTTTTTTAACAACATTTTTCCTTTATTTATTTTGGGAGAGAAAGAGAAGAATGGGCGTACCGGGGCCTCCAGCCACTACAAATGAACTCCAGATGCGTGCACCCCTTGTGCATCTGGCTTATGTGCATCCTGGGTCTGTTGGCTTTGGAGGCAAATGCCTTAACCACTGAACCATTTCTCCAACCCAGATGTAAATTTTTAAGACTTATGTGTTTAGTATATGTTGTGTGTCATGTATTTGTTAGTACCCATATTTTCATTAGTCTTGTAAATTTCTCAGCTAATCTGTCTTGGGACACTATAGCTTCTCTCCATTCTCTAGCCTCCATTAGAACTCTCTAGGCATATGCTAGATTTCTTGTTCTGTCTTAATTTGCCTTTGCAATTTCTTTTTCACCTATACTGCTTCTTGCTTCATGTTGTATTCTGGACAGTTTCTTTAGATCCATTTCCAGTTCATTAGTTCACTTTTTATCCTGTGTACTCTGATTTGGTTTTTGTTTGTTTGTTTTTTCAAGGTAAGGTCTTGCTCTAGCCCAGGCTGACCTGGAATTCACTATGTCATCTCAGGGTGGCCTTAAACTCAAGGCATTCTTCCTACCTCTGCCTCCCAAGTGCTGGGATTAAAGGCGTGCTCCACCACGCCCGTCCTATCCTGTGTACTCTAAGAGTTAAACTACCCAGTGATGTTTTACTTCAGAAATTAAATTCTTCATAAACTTTTATTTATTTTCTTTCCCCAGTCTTCCTATTTTTATTTCTTACCTTTTCATTCTTTCTTTTTTTCTTTTTTGGTTTTCTGAAGTAGGGTCTCACTCTAGCTCAGGCCACTATGTAGTCTCAGGGTGATCTCAAACTCATGGCAATCCTCCTACCTCTCTCTGCTTCCTAAGTGCTGGGATTAAAGGTGTGCGCCACCATGCCCGGCTCTTCTTTTGTTGTTTTTGTTTTTCAAGGTAGGATCTCACTCTAGCACAGGTGTACGAGAAATTCAGTATGTAGTCTCAGGCTGGCCTCAAACTCATGAGATAGGAGTATCACAGAGAGTTTGAGGCCACCTTGAGACTACATAGTGAATTCCAGGTCAGTCTGGGCCAGAGACCCTACCTCAGAAAACCAAAAAATAAAAGGTTCCTGGACCACCTGGGGGATGGCTAAGTAGTTAAAGGTGCTTGCTTGCAAAGCCTACTAGCCTGTGTTCAAGTCCCCAGCCACCCATATAAAGCTAGATAAGTATTCAGTTGCAGCAGCAGGAAATCCTGGCATGCACACACAAATAATAAATTTAAAAA
The DNA here is from genome assembly GCA_036346955.1 of Dipus sagitta. Classification (NCBI taxonomy): domain Eukaryota; kingdom Metazoa; phylum Chordata; class Mammalia; order Rodentia; family Dipodidae; genus Dipus; species Dipus sagitta. The sequence goes on along the minus strand of CM070773.1, from coordinate 1,223,619 downwards.
ATTTAAGTATATTCCAGGGGCTGGAGAGATGGCTTAGCAGTTAAGGCGCCTGCCTGCAAAACCTAAGGACTCATGTTTGATGCTCCAGATCCCATGTAAGCCAGACATGTGATGCAAGCATGCAGTGTTGCACATGCGCACAAGGGGCACACGCATCTGGAGTTGATTGCAGTGGCCGGAGACCCTAGTGCCCGATTCTCTTCTCTCCCTCTCTCCCTCTCTCACATTAAAAAAAAAAGAGAAAAAGGGCCAATCCATTGGGCTTGCTTCCAAAAAAAAAAAATTGTATCTTCCATCTGGGTTTAGTGGTACACACCTTTAATTCCAACACTTGGGAGGCCGAGGTGGGAGGATCAACATGAGTTGGAGGCCACCCTGAGACTAAAGAGTGAGTTCCGGGACAGCCTGGGCTAGAACCAGACCCTGCCTTGAAAACACCAAAAAATAAAATAAAAAATAAAGTAAAATGTGTTCCAGGTTCAAGTTGTAATTTAATAGGAGGACCTTTCAGAATACCTAGTATGTGGGACTATTGGAGGCCATACTTTGTCAATGTACCTCCAGGCATTGGTGCCGGTACTGCTTTGAATGAACTTAAGTCCAAGGATATTGCCATGGATCATGGATATTTTTTTTATTTATTTATTTATTTATTTATTTTTATTTTATTCATTTATTTATTTATTTGGTTTTTCAAGGTAGGGTTTCACTCTAGTCCAGGCTAACCTGGAATTCACTATGTCGTCTCAGGGTGGCCTCGAACTCACGGTGATCCTTCTACCTCTGCCTCCCAAGTCCTGGGATTAAAGGTGTGCGCCACCACACCCGACTCGTATTTTAACATCTGTTTTATTTATTGGAGAGAGGGGGGCAGGTAGAGAGAATGGGCATGCTAGGGCCTCCTGCCACTACAAATGAACTCCAGACACATGTGCCACGTTGTGCATCTGGCTTACGTGGGTACTGTGGAATTGAACCTGAGTCCTTAGGCTTTGCAGGCAAGTTCCTTAACCACTATGCCATCTCTCAGCCCGATCATGCATTTTTATCTGTTTCTAACTAAAACATTAGGAAAACAAAGTTACTGTAATTCCCTCAGTATGTGAACATTAGGTTAGGTGAGGGTAGGTCTGTCTGCAGTTGCTTCAGTGGAAACACTAACGTGGAATGAACTTTTCCAGGGTGATGTTGTAGGTCTGGAACGGAGTGGTGGAAAAACTGAGGTGATGGTGACAGAAGGTGTGACTACTGTTGCCTACACACTGGATGAGGGCCTTATTGAATTTGGAACAGCCATTGATGATGGCAACTACACCAGGTGAGAGACTGCTGATAACCAGTGTGGGGTAGGGGAGTCTATCTGAGAGGGACACCTGGATGTCTTGCCAACTGGCCATGTGTAATGTGGGCCAATGATCCAGGGAGGAGACTAGACAGACAGGGCAAATCTTAGCCCTCTCCTTTCCCTCCCCGTCCTAGTGCCACCATTCATGCCTCTGTTTCCTCCAGACCCTGGCGCATTTCTCTTCTTTGCTTCCCTCCTTTTCTAGGGCAACAGCCTTCTTGGAGACCTTGGAAATGACCCCAGAAACAGAGGCAATGTGGAAAACCCTCAGCAAACTGGCTCTGGAGGCAAGGCAGCTCCACATTGCTGAGAGGTGAGGCAGCCATGCAGAACTGAGGCGCCAGGAGTGTTGTATTTGTGGGCTGCTCCTGCCCTGTGTTAAGTACTTCCTTCCCACTGCCAAGAGTATGAGAGCCCTTCCCTGGTGCATTTATTCCAAACACATTCCCATCCTATATAAGAATGTATTTTGATGTCTTTGCTTGTTCTTGCAACCAGGTTCCCTTTTGAGAAATTATCTCTTGTTATTGTGTGTGTCTTTTTCTTTTTACAATACTGTGTATCTAACTCAGGGCTATATGTTTGTTAGGCAAGGGCTCCACCACCAAGATATATCCCCAGCCCAAGTTTTTAACACTCATGCCACCTAGTGTCCGTTCTGAGTGTACTATAGAAGTGGAGTTAATAAAACAGATTTGGGACTTCAGATTCCTTAAGTTGGGAAGTGTCCTTGAGCTCTTTTGTTCTATTTCCCCCACCTATAGAATATCCAAAAGTCCTAAGGATTCAGTCTTCTACACATAATTTGATATCTGGGCCAACCATGCTATCTATAATACAAAGCCTCTTAATTAGTTTCTCTGATGCAGGCCTACAGTCTATTCATTACACACCTAAGGTAATGGCTAAGGTAATTTTTTTTCATATCAGTTAGATTGTGTGATTTATTTTATTGTTTTTATTTATTTATTTTGGTTTTTCAAGGTAGGGTCTCGCTCTAGCCCAAGCTGACCTGGAATTCACTATGTAATCTCAGGAGGACCTTGAACCCACATCAATCCTCCTGTCTCTGCCTTCCAAGTGCTGGGATTAAAGGCGTGAACCACCATACCTGGCAGATGTGTGAATTTTGTGGTGAGAACCTAAATGGTTCTCTCAATCACTGATGCCAGTGTCACCACAGTTTATTCTAATTCGCATTTTCAGTTCTTTCTTTGTTTACTCCTCCTTGTCTCAGTTACAATGGAAGTTCCTTGAGATCAAGGCCTTCATCTTCCTTAGTTCCCTTGTGGACTTCAAGTGGCAAAAACAATGTCTGGCGTGTAATTTGTGCTCACTGTACATTTGCTGAACCAATTACTTAATGACAGTTTGTAATAGTGTTACTGTTGGCACTCTTGCCTCTGTGCTATAGGTGCTTTTCCGCTTTGGGTCATGTGGCAAAAGCTCGATTCCTGCATGAGACCAATGAGATTGCAGATCAAGTGTCCAGGGAATATGCAAGTATTATCTTCTCAATTTATTCAGTGTCCCAAACTGAGATTTTTGTTTGTTTTAAGTTCCATGGTTCCTAGACTTCCAGCCATCTGTAATTTCTTTTACCCTTCCCATTGGTCCTCTAGCCTCAAGTTGGACCACTTTGGAATTGCTTGTGAAAACTCAGGCCTCTGTGTCCCTTTAATGATTTTTAGCTTCTCAAGTCTGTTAGCCTCTCTATCCTTCTGGCTTTTCTGTATCACCCCATACAAACCAAACCTCCTTTTACCCAGCAGGGTGGAGAAGGAATAGACTTCTATCAGGTACGAGCACGTCTAGCCATGTTGGAGAAGAACTACAAACTGGCTGAAATGATCTTCTTGGAACAGGTAATGGGAAAGAGGGATGCAATAGAAGAGGGGCTCTTAGGGGGAAAAGCACTAGGCTTCCAAAAGTTTAGAGGTTCATAGAGTTATTTTCACTCTTTTCTTAATTTTCTCCTTTTGTGCCAGTTGTACCTACTCAAACTTCCTCTTTCTTTTTTTTGTTTTGTTTTGTTTTGTTTTGTTTTGTTTTGTTTTGTTTTTTCAAGGCAGGGTCTTGCTCTAGCTCAGGCTGACCTGGAATTCACTATGTAGTCTCAGGGTAGCCTTGAATTCTTGGTGATTCTCCTACCTCTGCCTCCCAAATGCTGGGATTAAAGGCGTGCGGCGTGCGCCACCACACCCAGCCTTCAAACTTCCTCCTTTGTCCTCCAAACTTCCACCTTTGGCCTTAGGTTTCTTCTTCCTTTCAGTAATAGTCTAATGTTTCTTCTCTACTCCAGAGCCTTTCTTCTCACTTCTTCTGTGCACAGGGGCAGATCCAGATTTTGTGGATCCCAAAAGTTAGACAATCTGAGAAGCTTTCTTGGGAAAAAAAAAAGAATGGTCTTGAGCAGGAGATAAGGCTCAGCAGCTAAAGGCTTGCTTGCAGAGCCTGGGTTTAATTCCAGTACCCTGTAAAGCAGATGCACAAAGTGGCACATGTGTCTGGAAGTCCATTTGCAGTGGCAGGAAGGCCCTGGCATCCCCCCTCCCCCCCGCCACACACATTTTCTCTCTCTCTCACAAATAAATAAATAAAAATATTTTTAAAAAGAAAAATTGGGGCTGGAGAGATGGCTTAGCGGTTAAGCGCTTGCCTGTGAAGCCTAAGGACCCCGGTTCAAAGCTCGGTTCCCCAGGACCCATGTTAGCCAGATGCACAAGGGGGCACATGCATCTGGAGTTCATTTGCAGTGGCTGGAGGCCCTGGTGCGCCCATTCTCTCTCTGCCTCTTTCTCTCTCTGTCTGTCGTTCTCAAATAAATAAATAAAAATAAACAAAAAATAAAAAAAAAAAGAAAAAGAAAAATTGCCTTGAGGCTGGGTATGGTGGCACACACATTTAATCCCAGCACTGGGAATAATAAGGTAGGAGGATCACTGTGAGTTGGAGGTCAGCATAGGTTTCCGAGTTCCAGGTCAACCTGGGCTAGAGTGAGACCCTTCAAAAAATAAAAAATTAAAAGGAAGAGGGTCTTAACGGTTAAGGCAGGATTGCCTGCAAAGCCAAAGGACCCAGGTTTGATTCTCATGTAAGCCAGATGCACAAGGTGGTGCATGCATCTGGAGTTCGTTTGCAGTGGCTGAAAGCCCTAGCATGCTATTATCTCTTTTTCTCTATCTGCCCCCCCCAAATAAATAAATAATTTAAAATGCCTTAAAAATACCTGTGCACACATGGAGCCGTAAAGCTTAAGCTCCTTTTATTGTTTATTTTTGTTTATTTGAGAGGGACAGACAGAGAGAAAGAGGCAGATAGATAGAGAATGGGCATGCCAGGGCCTCCAGCCACTGCAAACAGACTCCAGATGCATGTGCCACCTTGTGCATCTGGCTTATGTGGGTCCTGGGGAATCAAGCCTCCAACCGGACTCCTTAGGCTTCACAAGCAAGCATTTAATCACTAAGCCATCTCTCCAGCCCTAAGCTCCTTTTATTTTTACAATAAAGGTACTTCTGAAGCTGGGGCTGTAGCTCAGTGGTAGAGCATGTGTTTAACATGGACAAGGACCTGAAAAAGAGAGAGAGAGGGAGAGAGATCTCCCTCTGCATGTGTAGTGAGTAAAGGTGAGGCTATTGGTCCTCATGCTGGCACCTTAGCCAGGCTGAGAATATCTTCTTGATATTTCACCCTGGGTCTTCCTGGTGTCCTCTTTCTTCTGCCTGACTCCCTTAGAATGCTGTTGAGGAGGCCATGGACATGTACCAGGAGCTGCACCGTTGGGATGAGTGCATAGCTGTGGCTGAGGCCAAGGTACAGTTTTGTCTTCACAGCTGTTCAGAATTTGGTTTCATCAATTTCAGTAACCCCTTCTCATCAGGGAGTACACAGAATCTGGAATAGTGTTGGGGCTGATATGGTAAGAAGTCAGCATACTTGTACCCTGGGAGGATTCCCACTGTTACAGAGAGATTGGAGAGGCACGAATAGCAGAAGGGCAAGAAGGAGCAATAGGATTCCTATTTGCCTCTGTGCTGCTTGTCCAGGGACATCCAGCCCTAGAGAAGCTACGCCGGGACTACTACCAGTGGCTGATGGACACACAGCAAGAGGAGCGAGCAGGTGAACTACAGGAGAGCCAAGGGGATGGACTAGCAGCCATCAGCCTCTACCTCAAAGCTGGACTCCCTGCCAAAGCAGCTCGGCTGGTGCTGACCCGAGAGGAACTGCTAGCCAACACAGAACTGGTCGAGCACATCACTGCAGCCCTCATCAAAGGGGAACTCTACGAAAGGGTGTGCTGTCTTTTTTCCTAGTCCTTATCTCCTGGGCTGTGGACTCCTCCCCCATCCTAGGGTGGGTGGATAGCAATTCCTTCTTTTTGGAGCTCCCTCCCCCCCCCAAGGTAGGGCCTCACTCTAGCCCAGGCTGACCTGGAATTCACTATGTAGTCTCAGGGTGGGCTCAAACTCACAGCGATCCTCCTACCACTGCCTCCCAAGTGCTAGGATTAAAAATGTGCACCACCATACCCGGCTTGGAGCTGATTTTTGATGAGTTTCTTTCACTGTAATAATATGATATGTGTAACAGGCAGGTGATCTCTTCGAGAAGATTCGAAATCCACAGCGGGCCCTTGAGTGCTACCGTAAAGGCAGTGCATTCATGAAAGGTACTAGCTGCACACCTGCCATCTTTTCCAGTTGTACATTCTTGCTTATCCAGTCCCCCAGCACCTCTTTTAGGGCATCCATTCAGGTTGGTTGGCTTCAGTTACTCATTATTCCACTCCTCACCAGTTCTCCTATTGTCCTGAGTCCTGGAATTCTGAGATAATTGCCTTCTCTGTCCTTGGCAGCGGTCGAGCTGGCTCGGTTGGTCTTCCCAGTGGAGGTGGTAAAGCTAGAGGAGGCATGGGGGGACCACCTGGTGCAGCAGAAGCAGCTTGATGCAGCCATCAATCACTACATTGAAGCCAGGTGTGGTGGCATGGGAGTAAAATGGGAGATTTGGGCATGAAACGAGAGGTAGTGAGGCAAGGGAAGACATCACAGTCTGAAAGAAGAGATCTCAAAATGGGGCTGGAGAGATGTCTCAGCAGTTAAGGCACTTACCTATGAAGAACCTAGGTTCAATTCCCCAAGACCCATGTAAAGCCAGATGTACAAGGTGGCACATGCAACTGGGGTTCATTTGCAGTGGCTAGAGGCCCTGGCGAACCCGTGTAAAAAAAGAAAAAGAGATCTCAAAATGTAGGTTGGAATGTGCTTAGGGGGATCTCTACTTCATTCATCTTCCACTTTCCTCATACATATTTCTGTCTTTCCCAACTATGCCAGGTGCTCCATTAAAGCAATTGAGGCTGCTCTGGGTGCCCGCCAGTGGAAGAAAGCGATTTATATATTAGATCTACAGGATCGGAACACTGCGTCTAAATACTATCCTCGTGTGGCCCAACATTATGCATCTCTGCAGGAGTATGAGGTGAGAAAGAGTTTCTTTCTGCAGCATGAAGCAGTGTAGCACAGAGGAGTGTGGAGAGTTCCCAGTTTATGAAGTACAAGGCAACTTGCCAAATCCTTCTCCCTGGGGCCCGAACAATATTACTGCCATGAATGGGAAGAAAATTTATTTCCCCAGGGTCATCCACAGCTATATAAAGTGATCTCTAGCCCTCTTCCTGTGTCAGCTCAAGTGATTCTTCATGAGTAACTCCACCGTAGCTTCAGTGCAGCATCACCTTACACTGCAGAAGCGGAAGGCCCTTTAGAATCCCATTCCCACTTGTCCTTATCCTGCTTTGGGCTGGTCTTGGTCCTAACCACTAGAAGGTATGGTTCACACACACACACTCATTTTTCCTCCCACATTATTACAAGGTGAATGTGCCAGGCTCTTCACCCTCCCAGCTGAGTTTTAGTCCCTCCTACAAGCCACTTTAACTCTGTGGTTCTGACCTTTTGCCTCTTATCAACAGATTGCTGAGGAGCTCTATGCCAAGGGAGACAGGACCAAAGATGCTATAGACATGTACACCCAGGCTGGCCGCTGGGAGCAAGCCCATAAGGTAGAGAATGTGTAGAGTCCATGGTGAAAGAACCTACTTTAGTGGGTGTGTTGCCTCACTCCTTGGTCTCTGACATCCCTCTTTCACTGGGTTCCATGAAAGCTGAGGAAGAGTGACAAAATGCTGTTTGGACAATTATTTATTTATTTATTTATTAGAGAGAGAGAGAGGGTGAGAAAATAGGAGGGGGCAGATAGATAATGGGTGCACCTGGGCCACCACCTTCTGCAAACAAACTCCAGATGCATGTGCCACCTTGTGCATCTGGCTTACATGGGTCCTGGGGACTTGAACCTAGGTCCTTTGGCTTTGCAGGTAAGCACCTTAACCATTAAGCCATCTCTCCAGCCTCTGTCTGGACAGTTTTTGTCCCTAGCTATAGGAAAAGAAGAGATGAAGAGGGGCACCTGTCCCTGAGCCTGCAGTTCTGAGCCAGCACATGGGCTTGGAAGCTGGGTAACCGCTACAAAGCCCTTGGTCTCTTGATAACTCTGTTCTCACCATACACTCCAAAGCTCACTGGGGTAGTAGGAGTCTGGTAATGGAGTACACCCTCCCCATACAAGATCTTGCAAACCCTCCTGTGAACTTGCCATTCCCAAACTGACTAGTAGAGTGACAGTAACCACATGCTTATGACTGCTGAGAGAATTCAGAGTTCATGAGCAGACAGGTTCCCTTGGGGTTTGGCACCCGAGGCTACCTGGGTTCCATATGTCTGCACAGCTGGCGATGAAATGCATGCAACCAGAAGATGTGTCAGTGCTGTATATCACACAGGCCCAGGAAATGGAGAAGCAGGGCAAGTTCCGAGAGGCCGAAAGGTGAGTGTCAGCTCAGATGTGTGGAGGGAGGGAGGCATCAGAGCTGGGAGATAAAGGGATGGGATCTGAGAATGTATGACCTCTTCTCAGAAGCAATGACAATAGGGATCTAGGTGTTGGAGGCCCCAGATGCATCTCCTGTCCCTAGGCTGTACGTGACAGTGGAAGAGCCTGATCTTGCCATCACCATGTTCAAAAAGCACAAGTTGTATGATGATATGATCCGCCTGTTAGGAAAGCACCACCCGGACCTACTCAGTGACACACACCTTCACCTGGGCAAGGTCAGCCCTTCTTCTGGCCCTGCCCATCTGTTTCCCATCCAGGACCCATGTCCCCTTCCACCCTGACCCACCTTCCCGCAGGAGCTGGAGGCAGAAGGCCGACTCCAGGAAGCTGAGTATCACTACCTGGAAGCCCAGGAATGGAAGGCAACAGTGAACATGTACCGGTCCAGTGGACTTTGGGAAGAGGCCTATCGGGTAAGGATTCCAGGCCACACTACAGGAGCATGTATCTCTCCTTTGCACTCTCAAGAAACTAGTTTTAACTAATGTCACAAGACGAGAGTCTCTTTTGCTAGAAGCATTTGTACACCTGTATACACAAATTTTACTTATAATTTTAAGGGCTTACAAGGCACACCTAAGTTAAGAGCCCTGGAAAGTTAGCCATCTTCAGCATTGATTTAGAATGGGTCCTGACCACACAACTGAGACCAGAGATGAGAAGGGAGCAACTCTGCAGTGAGAGATTGTCAAGCAACTTCACTTTATAGGTGGCCAAGGCTCATGGAGGAGCTAATGCGCACAAACATGTGGCTTATCTGTGGGCAAAGAGCCTGGGAGGAGAGGCTGCAGTTAGACTGCTAAATAAGCTGGGTCTCCTGGAGGCTGCTATTGACCATGCTGCTGACAACTGGTGAGTCCTGAAGTCTTCTTTCCTCTGGCCCCACCCTCCCAGAGCCTCTTCATAGACTCAGAAAAGTAGAGTGAAGAAGCTGGCCATAGTAGTACACACCTTTAATCCTAGCAGTTGGGCACTTGGGAGGCAGAGGTAGGAAAATCTGTCAGTTTGAGGCCAGCCTGGGACTACAGAGTGAATTCCAGGTCAGCCTGGACTAGAGTGAAACCCTAAACCTCGGGGGTGCCGGGGGGCAACATGACTGTAGGTAACACCATTAATCATTCATGCATGGTAATTGTACATTCTTTTTTTTTTTTTAAGGTAGGATTTCACTCTAGCCCAGGCTGTCCTGAAATTCACTCTTTAGTCTCAGGATGGCCTCAAACTCATAGCAATCCTCCTACCTCAGCCTCCCAAGTGCTGGAATTAAAGGTGTATGCCACCACACCCAGCTATTTTATTATATTTTTAATTAGTTTATATAATAGTCAGTATCCATATGGCTTTTTCATATCCTAAGTTATAAAAGTGTGCATTTCTTAGCCGGGCATGGTGGTGCACGCCTTTAATCCCAGCACTCGGGAGGCAGAGGTAGGACAAAAAAAAAAAAAAAAGCAAAACGTGCATTTCTTAAGCAAATGTTACAAAGGCCAGGAGCAGAGTCAGACCACTTAAGGGTCCTATCATGTTTGGAGAGGCTTTTTTCTGCTATTGTGTCTGGGTTCAGTGGTCAGGAACGCACAGGCTAGTCCATCCACCTCCACTGTTAACTTTAAATCTGTCCTTTTTCCTCCCCTCAATCCTTCCTTATTTTGCACAAGTATTAAGTAGAAAACTATTTGTACCTTCCATTTCAGCTCCTTTGAATTTGCTTTTGAACTCTCTCGGTTGGCCCTCAAGCACAAAACCCCTGAGATTCATCTCAGATATGCCATGTACCTGGAGGATGAGGTGTGTGTGTGATTTTGACCCTCCTTCTGCACTCCTGACCACTGCAGCCATGTGTTCAGCCCCCCCCCCACCACCACCACCCATCTTCTGGCTGCCTATGGTAGTAGCCTGCCTTTCACTAGGTGTGGCTGCCTTTCTCTAGGGTAAATTGGAAGAGGCAGAAGCTGAATTCATCAGAGCTGGTAAACCCAAAGAGGCAGTCCTTATGTGAGTCACTCTATCAGTTCTTTTTCCTGTCTTCCCAGTTACTGCTTTGGGATCTTTTTCTGACATCCCTCTAGTGATATGGCTGTTAGTCTCCACTGCTAATGCCTCAGGCCTATACTCAGCATTTCCTGTGTCCCGTTTTGGGCAGGTTTGTCCATAACCAGGATTGGGAGGCAGCTCAGCGTGTGGCCGAGGCTCATGATCCTGACAGTGTTGCCGAGGTGCTTGTCGGTCAGGCCCGTGGAGCGTTGGAGGAGAAAGACTTTCAGAAAGCAGAAGGCTTGCTGCTTCGGGCCCAGCGACCAGGCCTGGCTCTCAATTTTTACAAGGTGGGTTACTGTATTTGGGGCTATGAGGGGAGGATGAGATGGTTATGAGCACCTCAAAGATTCACATTGTCCCCTGGTGTGAAGAAGGCCAGGAGAGGCGAAAAGACAGGCAACTGAAAGGGAAGATGGGTCGAGAAGTTAGGAACCAGTGGGCCACAGGAATCTGTGTGGCTGTGGGAAGCCTCAGAGCCTCCCCACATCTGCCCTTCTGACATCTGGAAATCTGAGCAGGAGGCTGGACTATGGAGCGATGCTCTGCGGATCTGCAAGGACTATGTGCCTGGCCAGCTGGAGGCCCTGCAGGAAGAGTATGAGCGGGAAGCCACCAAGAAAGGGGGCAGGTAAGAAGCAAGATGTCCTGGCATTGTTGACCAGGCTTAGGGGTGCAGGACATGAGATATGTACAAGATAGGCCGTGCTGCCCCACCCTTGTCCTGTTCATGAGCATGTTTATTTTCGCAGGGGTGTGGAGGGACTCGTAGAGCAAGCTCGGCAATGGGAGCAGGCTGGAGAGTATAGCCGAGCAGTAGACTGCTACCTCAAAGTGCGGGACTCGGGAAGCAGCAGCCTGATGGAGAAGTGCTGGGTGAAGGTGAGGTCCCAAGCCCGTCTTGGCCCTGCTTGCCCTGGGCTCACGCCCACTGGTCTGGCCTTCTCAAACATTCATCATGACCTCCTGTGTTGTCAGGTAGCAGGTGTCTATTGAGTGCCTGCTGTAGTCTAGAGCCTGAAGGCTAGAAAAGGAGATAAAAGTCAGCCCTAGCAGCCAGAAGTTAGGGGACTTAACACTTTATCTAAGTGAAGACTGAAGTGTACGAAGTGGAGTTTAGAGACACATGAGCTCTCTCTGGGCTGGAGGGATCCAGAAGACTGAGAGCGAGGAGGGAGGACTTGAACAGGAGCTGGAAGGGCAACTCCAGACCCAGGGGCAGATGAAGGCCATGACAAAAGCACAAGCTCCATCTTCTCTACCACCCAGCAGCTGAAGCCTCCCCTCTGGTAGATGAAGGCAGCTCAGTATGCTTTCCTAACCTAAAAACAAACAGTATTAGTCGGAGAAACAGAACCGATATGGTGTGCATGTGTGTGAGGTAAGAAGTCAGCTGACACAGTTATGGAAATGGGTGAGTCCTAAGATCTATAGGGTGACTGGCAGCCGGTAGCCCAGGAGAGCTAATTAGCATAGTTCCTGTTTGACAGCTGGTAGGCTCCACACTCAGGAAGTCAGTGTTTCAGTTCCAGTATGTATTCACATTTACTATGTCTGCAATTGGGGATGTATGTGTAGTTTCTCTTAGATTACTGGAGTCTTGTCATTCAGTAATAGAGGAAGAAGTGGGCTGATGGCTGGTTATGAATCTAGATTTTTTTGTTTTGTTTTGTTTTCCGAGGTAGGGTCTCGCTCTAGCCCAGGCTGACCTGGAATTCACTATGTAGTCTCAGGGTGGCCTCAAACTCAAGGCGATCCTCCTACCTGTGCCTCCCAAGAGCTAGTATTAAAGGCGTGTACCACCACACCTGGCTATGAGTCTAGATTTTAATGTGTAAGTACATAAGCATCAGATGTGTCTAACACTAGAGCACTGTTTACTAGGGTCTATGCATCACTGTGCCTTCTTCATGTCAGTCACAGGTTGGCTTCCTAGATGGGAGAGAGCATGCTTTAAGCCTTGCAGGGTTTCAGGGGCTCAGAAAAGAGAAGGAAACTAGGTGTGGTGGCACACACCTTTAATCCCAGCACTTGGGAGGCAGAGGGTAGGAAGATTGCCCTGAGTTCGAGGCCACCCTGAGACTACATAGTGAATTCCAGGTCAGCCTGACTAAAGTGAGACCCTACCTCAAAAAAAAAAAAAAAAAAAAAAGAAAGAAAAAGAAAAGAAAGAAGGAAAAGGTAGGGGCATTGGCATAGACTAGAGCTGAACTGGGTCATGTGGAAATTAAAATCAATGAAGATATAGGTGTCCTAGTGGAAACAGAGTGATCCGCTGGGGATTGTAGAACTGTAGAATGAGTGGTTTCAGGGTTACGAGGAGTTGTTAAAATCATCTAGTAAGCACTGACTGCTAGAAAGGTAATATAAGCCACAAATATGTGTCACATGTATAATGTAATTTTTTTAATTTTTTTGGTTTATTTTTATTTATTTATTTGAAAGTGATAGACAGAGACAAAGAGTCAGATAGACAGAGAGGTTGGGCGCGCTGGGGCCTCCAGCCACTACAAACGAACTCCAGACGCGTGCGCCCCCTTGTGCATCTGGCTAATGTGGGTCCTGGAGAATCAAGCCTCAAACCGGGGTCCTTAGGCTTCACAGGCAAGCACTTAACTGCTAAGGCATCTCTCCAACCCAATTCTTTTTCTTTTTAAAAAAATATTTATTTATTTGAGAGAGAAAGAGGCAGAGAGAGAGAGAGAGAGAATGGGCGCACCAGGGTCTCCAGCCACTGCAAATGAACTCCAGATGCGTGGGTCCTTGAGAATCAAACTGGGATCCTTTGGCTTTCCAGGCAAATGCCTTAATCACTAAGCCATCTCTCTAGCCATAATATAAAATTTCTAATAGTTCTGGGCTGGAGAGATGGCTTAGCGGTTAAGCACTTGCCTGGAAAGCCAAAGGACCCCGGTTTGAGGCTCGATTCCCCAGGACCCAGTTAGCCAGATGCACAAGGGCGCGCACGCATCTGGAATTCATTTGCAGTGGCTGGAGGCCCTGGCGTGCCCATTATCTCTCTCTGTCTGTATCTGCCTCTTCCTCTATCTGTCTGTCACTCTCAAATAAATAAATAAAAACAAAAAAATTTTAAAAATATATTTATTTATTTGAGAGAGAAAGAGAATGGGTGCACCAGGGCCTCCAGCTACTGCAAATGAACTCCAGATGCATGGGTCCTGGAGAATCAAACTGGAATCCTTTGGCTTTGCAGGCAAATGCCTTAACCACTAAGCCATCTCTCCAGCCATAATGTAAAATTTCTAATAGTTCTGGGCTGGAGAGATGGCTTAGTGGTTAAGCGCTTGCCTGTGAAGCCTAAGGACCCCAGTTCGAGGCTCAGTTCCCCAGGACCCACGTTAGCCAAATGCACAAGGGGGCTCACATGTCTGGAGTTCATTTGCAGTGGATGGAGGCCCTGGCGCACCCATTCTGTCTCTCTCTATCTGCCTCTTTCTCTCTATGTCTGTTGCTCTCAAATATAAACAAACAAAACATTTATTTAAAAGAATTTCTAATAGTTCTGTTCTTTAAAAAAAAAATAAGCCGGGCGTGGTGGCACACTCCTTTAATCCCAGCACTTGGGAGGCAGAAATAGGAGGATTGCCGTGAATTCAAGGCCAGCCTGAGACTACATAGTGAATTCCAGGTCAGCCTGGACCAGAGTGAGACTTTACCTTGAAAAACGAAAAAAAAAATAAATGAAATAAAAAGCGGGCTGGAGAGATGGGTCAGTGGTTAAGGCATTTGCCTACAAAGCTTAATAACCTGGGTTTGATTCCCCAGTACCCACTTAAAGCCAGATGCACAAAGAGGCACATGTGTCTGGGGTTTATTTACAGCGCTGGCACACCCATTCTCTCTGTCTCTCTCTCTCTGCTTGCAAATAAATAAATAATACTTTTTTTTAGCGCTGAAGAGATGGCTTAGCGGTTAAGCGCTTGCCTGTGAAGCCTAAGGACCCCGGTTCGAGGCTCAATTCCCCAGGATCCACGTTAGCCAGATGCACAAGGGGGCACAAGCATCTGGAGTTCGTTTACAGTAGCTGGAGGCCCTGGCGTGCCCATTCTCTCTCTCTCTCTGCCTCTTCCTCTCTCTGTCGCTCTCAAATAAAAAATAATAATAATAATAATAATAATAATAATAATACTTTTCTTAAAAGCTTGACACAGCCTGGCCTGGTGGCACATGCTTTTAATCCCAGCACTTGGGAGGCAGAGGTAGGAGGATCGCTGTGAGTTCAAGGCCACCCTGAAACTACAAAGTGAATCCCAGGCCAGCCTAGGCTAGAGTGAGACCCTACCTTGGGGGCGGGGGAGAGCCTGACACAAAGAGTTGCAGAGTTCCCTAGACTCATTTTAGGAATTATGATATCAAGATTGTATTTATGACAAATAACTTGAGAAACCAGTTTGTCATGGGTGGCAAAACGAAATGCAGTGACCCGACAGTGTGGGAAGTGTCTGAAAGAATTATCGTGAGCTGAGTGAACAGACAGGTTCACTGATGGTCAATCAAGGCATCACTGAGCCAGGCTTGGCCCAGGAGGTGGAAGATGAGGGAGGAAATAAGGAAGTTGGCAGCTAAAAGGAGGAAATGTATAGAATAGGTCACCAAAGAGCCCCAGCAGCACTGATTTCTGCTATCCACTTCCATTTCTCTTCAATCACTCAGGCTGCTGAACTCTCCATCAAATTTCTGCCACCCCAGCGCAGTCTGGAGGTAGTCCACGCTGTTGGCCCCCAGCTGGTTGGAATTGGAAAGCACAGTGCTGTAAGTAGAGTGCTAGCACTAAAAGATCCCACACCAACAGGTGGGATGATGACATGATACCCTCATGTGTGGGAGTGGGCCTCTAGGCTGATGTGGCAGTATTATGGAGAAAGAGGGCAGACTGGGAAGTTGAGAAGAAAGTCTCCATTTTGATGTCCCACTGTGCAGGCTGCAGAGCTCTATCTGAACCTGGACCTTGTCAAGGAAGCAATTGATGCTTTCATTGAGGGTGAGGAGTGGAACAAGGCCAAGCGTGTGGCCAAGGAGTTAGATCCCCGGTAATCACTGGAAAATTCTCTCCTTCCTTATGTTGAGCCTGGGAAGCTCTGGCAGGGAGGGTGGGGCCAGGACTGCGAAATGAGTGGTCTCTGTGTCTTCATAGGTACGAGGACTACGTGGACCAGCATTACAAGGAATTCCTTAAGAACCAAGGCAAAGTGGACTCGGTAAGGCAGGCCAGCAAATGGCAGAACCAGGGAGAGGGCAAGAGACAGCCAGTGCCTGAGAGGTGCTAGACTGTTCTCTCTCATTCCCAAACTCTCCATCATTCCACAGCTGGTGGGTGTGGATGTGGTAGCTGCTTTGGACCTGTATGTGGAGCAGGGGCAGTGGGACAAGTGCATTGAAACAGCTACCAAGCAGGTACTCCTGTCTCGTCAGCACTCCCAGCTCCTCTTTACCTTCCCTTTAATTCCCTCCCTGCTCCAGGGCTGTCTCCCCCCACCAAAGCCCAATCTGCAGAAGTCCTTCATCAGTATCAGAGTGCACTTTTCCATGCTCTGAAATTGGGATCAGAATTGCATATACCCTTTGCCTCCTACACAGATCCATGGCCTCTGATCAGTCACTACCCTGAACTTACTGGCTGGTCTTACTGATCCCAACCTTGCCTGTGCTTTTCCTCCACCCACAAACAGAACTACAAGATTCTACACAAGTATGTGGCTTTATATGCAACTCACCTGATCCGAGAAGGTGGCTATGCTCAGGCACTGGCCCTTTACGTGCAACATGGAGCCCCTGCCAACCCACAGGTACCAGCCTTCTTTGGATGAATGTTTCCACCAGGGAATTCATTCCTCCTCTAGACCCACCCATGCATTCCTTCAGGAAGGCTTTTCTCAAAAAATCTGTACTTAGAGAACAGGATGCCTGGAATCTCTGCTGAGACTCTCTGGATATTTGCCCTTTGAAGAAACACCAAAGGAGCTGCCATGTTCTTAGCTAACCCACAGGGACCTGTCTTCCCCAGCTAATGTTGCATGCCCTCACTGACCCTGTTGCACTCCTCTGGAAAATAAGCACTGCTGTCCTCTCAGAGAAGCACAGCTCTCTGGAATGGTAGTCTACTAACAGTGTGACTGCTCACATTCATCCATTTGCCCTCATTCACAAAGCACCAGCTGATGGAAAAGTTTTTGTATTCGTTTGTTTTGGTTTGGTTTTTTGAGGTAGGGTCTCAACTCTAGCCCAGGCTGACATGGAATTCCACAGCAATCCTCCTACCTCTGCCTCCCAAGTGCTGGGATTAAAGGCATGTACCACCACCATACCTGGCTAAATGTTGTGGTTTTTTTTTTTTTTTTTTTTTTTAAGACAGGGTCTCATGTAGTCCAACCCAAGCTGACCTAGAACTCACTATGTAGCTACAGATGACCATGAATTATTGTTTTGTTTTGTTTTCTTCGAGGTAGGGCTTCACTCTAGCCCAGGCTGACCTGGAATTCACTATGTAGTCTCAGAGTGGCCTCGAACTCATGGCAATCCTCCTACCTCTGCCTCCCGAGTGCTGGGATTAAAGGTGTGTGCCACCATGCCTGGCTCTGACCATGAATTCTTGACCCTCCTGCTGCAAGTGTGGGTGGGTGAGTGTGTGCATGCACGCACCTATGTGGTTCTCACATTCCACCTTGCTTGAGGAGGGCTTCTTTTTGCTGTTGGTCACTGCTGCTGACACCAGGCTAGCTGACCAAGCCTCCCATCTCACTGTAAGGTCCGGGATTACAGACGCTCACTGCGCCATGTGGGTTCTGGGGATTTCAACTCGTGGGTTGTCATGCTTGCAAACAGTTTTCTCTTTTTGCCATTATCATTGCCCCTTAGCTCCTACACATACTCTCACAGTCTGTTTCTCCTCTCTCCCATTTTTTCTTCTGCTTCACTCTTCACTCAGATCCTTCCCCTATTCTCTAGAATTTCAACATCTACAAGAGGATCTTCACTGACATGGTCAGTTCTCCTGGGACCAACAGTGCTGAGGCCTACCACAGCTGGGCTGATCTCCGGGATGTCCTTTTCAACCTAGTAAGCAAGCAGAGTCAATGACCTGTCCCTGTCTCTTCTGCTGCATGCGTACCCGTACTCTCAGATGTGCATTTTACTGTCCAGTGGCCACCAGTGACCACTCTACAAACCTGGCCTTGCCTCACACCTGAGCCTGGCTGTGCTCTCTTCCTTTTCTAGTGTGAAAATTTGGTGAAGTCCAGTGAAGCCAACTCTGCAGCCCATGAGGAGTTTGAGACAATGCTGCTGATTGCTCATTACTACGCCACACGTTCTGCGGCCCAAAGCATCAAACAGCTGGTGAGATGAAGCCAAAGATGAGATACATAACACTCAGTCATAAGCATGTATCTTCAAACCAGGCTGGAAAGAGAGCTCAGTGGTTAAGGCACTTGTCTGCAAAGCCTAATGACCTGAGTTCAATTTCCCCAATACCCACATAAAGCCAGATACACAAAGTGGCACATGTATCTGGAGTTCATTTGCAGCAGCTAGAGGCCCTGGCACACCCATTCACATATTCTTGCTCTCTCTTCTGTGTTTCTCTCTGCTTGAAAATACATTTAAAAAATATATTTAGCTGGGTGTGGTGGCACAGACCCTTAGTCCTAGCACTTGGGGAGGCAGTTGCCATGAGTTCAAGAACTGCCTGAGACCACATAGTAAATTCCAGGTTAGCCTGGGCTACAAGTGTGAGACCCCCCTCCCAAAAAAAGTGTCTTCAACCTTATGAAGTTGAATGAGCCCAAGTTCTGGATTCTCACACTTGGGCTCCTGGGCCTCCCTGCTTCTCTTCCTTCACTACTTTAGTTTCTCTTTATCAGTCTTTAACCCTTGTGGAAATGAAGTTTCTTCCAGTACTGCTTTGACCTCAGGACTGGCTCTGTACTCAAAAAACCAGGCCCATTCTATGAAAAAATTCAACTCTGTTGACTTAATTCATGTCAAGTACATATACTTTGGACTATTTGTGATAACTGCATTGGACTTGTATATTGGATAATACAATTCTTAAAGTGGAAGGAGGCTATACATAGTTTAGGCCCAGCCAGTTAGGTTGTGTTGATAAAAACCTAAGACTGGGGATGAAGAGATGGTCTAGTGGGTAAGGTGCTTGCCTACAAAGCCAAAGGACCCAGGTTCAATTCCCCAGTACCCGTGTAAGTCAGAAATGTACAAGGGTAGTGCATGCATCTGGAGTTCCTTTGCAATGGCCAGAGGCCCTAGCACGCCCAATCTCTCTCTCTCTCTTAAATTAAATAAATAAATAAATAAACTAAGACTAAGCTGGGTGTGCTGGTGCACACCTTTAACCCCACACTTGGAAGGCAGAGATAGGAGGATCACTATGAGTTCGAGGCCAGCCTGAGACTACATAGTGAATTCCAGGTCAGCCTGGGCTAGAGCGAAACCCTACCTTGAAAATAACAAAACAAGGGCTGAAAAGATAGCTTAGTGGTTAAGATGCTTACTTGTGAAGCCTAAGGACCCAGGTTCAATTCTCCAGGTCCCACATAAGCCAAATGCACATGGTGGCGCATGCATCTGGAGTTTGTTTGCAGTGGCTAGAGGCCCTGGCGTGCCCATTTTCTCTCTCTGTCTCTAATAAATAAGTAAAAATAAAATTTAACATAAATAAAGACCAGATCAGTTGATATCCAGAGTGGTCTAACCCTTATGGTTGGTTGTCTCGTTCTGTGACTGCCTTTGTTACATGCTCACCGGTCTGGTAGCTCAGTCAGTGTAGTACCAGGATCATGAAACTTTGCCTTTAATCCACAGGAAACTATAGCTGCCAGGCTTTCTGTTTCACTCTTACGCCACACCCAGCTACTACCTGCAGACAAGGCCTTCTATGAAGCAGGAACTGCTGCCAAGGTGAGCTGGGACTAGGAAGGGTGGGGCTAAAGAAATAAGCAAATCTAAAGTTGGACTATGGAGAATCCCTTGAGCAAAGCTGAGTTAGGGGCTGATGTTAAGGAGGATATAGCTCTACATTGGCCTGGAGTGTAGCATCCAAGCCATTTGCTCACTCCCATTTGCAACGTTTCTGTGCTGCAGGCTGTTGGCTGGGAGAACATGGCCTTCATCTTCCTCAACCGCTTTTTGGATCTGACCGATGTAAGTAGGAAAACGGTGCTCAGGGGTTAAGAAGTTTTTTCTGTCACAAGCTATATTTATCTCTCAGTTGTCCACTGTACATAGGCAATCGAGGAAGGGTCACTGGATGCCCTTGACCACTCCGATTTTCAGGACACAGACATTCCCTTTGAGGTGCCACTCCCAGCCAAGCAGCATATACCGGTAAGGGTGCAGAGCTGGAGAATGGGAAGGCCTCACTATTCCATATTCAGGGAGAGTAGAGGCACTGATTGTGCTCCTTAATCCAAAGCAGTGTATTTATAGCTAATAGTTGCTGTATTCGATAAGGGCTTAAGTAAGCCTGCTGTCAGCAACCCCCAACCTGCCTTCCCTATGTGAAGCTTTTGTTCTTTTGTTCCCCTCTGTTCTTCCCAGGAAGCCCAGAGAGAAGAGGTTAGAGACTGGGTACTCACAGTCTCAATGGACCAGAGGCTGGAGCAAGTTCTGCCTCGGGATGAGCGTGGTGCCTATGAGGCTTCCCTAGTGGCAGCGAGCACTGGAGTTCGGGCACTGCCCTGCCTCATTACAGGTATGCCCAGTAATCCTGCAGCAGTATCAGAAAACTTCAGTGTCGGACATGGTGCAGCGCCTAAAGCCACTTGTTGCACCTGTAATCCTGGGTTCAGTTCCTCAGCTATACACATAAAGTCCAAGGGACATTCTTTTATAGCAACAAGAGACTCAGGTGTACGTACACATACACACACATTAAAAAAAAAAATTAAGGGCTAGAGAGATGGTTTAGCGGTTAAGCACTTGCCTATGAAGTCTAAGGACCGTGGTTTGAGGCTCGATTCCCCAGGACCCACGTTAGCCAGATGCACAAGGGGGCGCACACATCTGGAGTTCGTTTGCAGTGGCTAGAGGCCCTGGCGTGCCCATTCTCTCTCTCTCTCTCTCTGTCGCTCTCAAATAAAAATAAACACAACAAAAAAATTAAAGAGTGGGGCTGGAGAGATGGCTTAGCAGTTGACTGCTTACTTTTGAAGCCTAAGGACCCTGGTTCAAGGCTCAGTTCTCCAGTACCCACGTCAGCCAAATGCACAAGGTGGCGCATGCATCTGGAGTTCGTTTGCAGTGGCTAGAGGCCCTGGCGTGCCCATTCTCTCTCTCTCTCTCTCTGTCGCTCTCAAATAAAAATAAACACAACAAAAAAATTAAAGAGTGGGGCTGGAGAGATGGCTTAGCGGTTAAGCACTTGCCTATGAAGCCTGAGGACCCACGTTCAAGGCTTGATTCCCTAGGACCCATGTAGCCAGATGCACAAGGGGGCGCACACATCTGGAGTTCGTTTGCAGTGGCTGGAGGCCCTGGTGCGCCCATTCTGTCTCTCTCTCTGCCTCTTTCTCTCTGTCTGTCTGAGTCAAATAAATAAAAATATTTTATATATATAATGTTAGCCAGATTAGGATGGCCCCGTGCAAGGATGACACACAAATTCATGAAGCATTTCATTTTTGGGGTGGGGGGTGTTTCAAGGTAAAGTCTCACTCTAGCCCAGGCAGATCTGGAATTCACTATGTAGTCTCTGGTGGCCTCCAACTCAGTGATCCTTCTACTTCTGCCTCCCAAGTGCTGGGATTGAAAGTGTGTGTCACCACGCCTAGCTTTGTTCCACATTTTCAAGCTGAAGAGGATTATTTTGTATTGAATAATTTGTAGCCAGAAAAAAAATTTTTAAAAAGACCCAGCACTCGGGAGGCAGAAGTAGGTGGATTGCCATGAGTTTGAGACCACCCTGAGACTACTAGTGAATTCCAGGTCAGCCTGGGCTAGAGTGAGACTCTACCTGAAAAAAAAAAAAAAAAAAGAAAAAGAAAAGAAAACAATAACTTAGTGTAACTTTAACTTAGCAAAAGATACATATGACAGGACCATCCCACTCTTTCTCCCCCTCCCCCACTCCAGTATCTTACAAACTCCAGTTCACCTTTTCCTCTTCTTTCACAGGTTACCCCATTCTGAGGAATAAAATTGAATTTAAGCGGCCAGGGAAGGCTGCCAACAAGGACAACTGGAATAAGTTTCTTATGGCCATAAAGGTTAGAGACTTGAAAGACACGGGCAAAGGGAGCAATATGGAGGGGGCCACTGGAGGGGTGGGACTGTCCAGAGTGCAGATGGTAAGCCTGCTCCCTATGACTTCCTGTGGAGCCAATAGCCTCTGTACTGGTTCTGATGAGTCCTTCTGTTCTCCCCCTTGACTTGCAGACCTCCCACAGCCCAGTGTGCCAGGATGTGCTCAAATTCATCAGTCAGTGGTGTGGAGGGCTCCCTAGCACCAGCTTTTCCTTTCATTGACTGGCAGAGCTGAGGAAGAATTTGGGCCTCTCCCTCATTAAAGTTCTGTGAGTAAATGAGACCACTGTTTTCTCTGGTGACTTTCTCTCCCAGCGCCACCAGTGTCCTTTCCTCCACAAGGAATTGTAATCAGGCAGAAGAAAAGAGAAGTTCTTTTATTACAATTATTTTTATCATCCTAGGGTCAGGACCCTTTCCTTAGCTGAAAACATGTGTGGGTTGAGCCTTAGAACAGCACCTGCCTGATAAAGCAAGAACCAAACTGAGTCAGAGAAGCAAACAGCAAGAACCAGCCCCAGTTTCAGTAATCTTCCCTGCCCCCTCCTACCCAGGCTCCACCCTCAGGAACCTTTACCTGTCCTACACCCAGGTTTTCTGTGATGCCTGGAATTCCTGACTACGATCCAGTAGCTGCACATTCTCCTGTCTTTTACATTCAGGAGGGTCAAGCTCTGTCACTTCCTCTAGCTGCAGAAGAGGGTACAGTGAGTACCCCAGCCCTAAATGACACATCAGCTCCTTTTCCACATAACCAGTCTGTGTGGAATGGATGAGCCCTTCCTGTCCCTCTTCCTTACCTGCTCCTGAAACCCTTCCTTCCTGCAGGGCCCAATTCCTCGTAGGGTGAGCACGGCCACACAACAATAACCAGATAGAGCAGCCTCGGCTGCAGACATGAACAGAGAAGGGATCCAAAGAGCCAAGGCTGTATCCTAAAAGCAAAAGGAACAATGGCGACCACGAGGGAGTGCAGCAGAAGCAGTAAATAGGGCAAATTAAAGGGGCAGGACCAAGGCTTTGTGGCCAGCAAGGAGGAGACAATGCTCACATAGATTCGTGTAGGGTCAAAAGGGCAGTCGGTGTGTCCCAACCCCTGGTCCAGCGGTATAGAAGGATCCAGCAGTCCTGGATGGCAATCGGCAATAAGACGGCGGCCACCGTTGGCAACAGTGAGTGATACGGCAAGGAGGAGGCCCATGGAGCAGGCAGCGGACAAGAGCAAGTTTGCCAGAGCCAGTGCCAGCAGGGCCCAGTGCTGGTGGGGTGGAAGATTGGGGTGAAGAACAGTAGGCCTGGCAGCGTCTCCCAGTGACCACCCGTCGTCCCTGTTTGAGGCTCCTGCCTATTTAAAGTCAGAGCCTAACCAGCTCCCTGCCCCTCTCACCAGTCGTGGGTGAAGAAGGTTCCTGGATGCCAACAGGGCCACAAGTCCCACAGAAGCGCTCTGTGGAAGATAACAAGCTCACGGCATGCTGGCCCGGACGCGGCCGCCCCGCCCTCCCCCCCACCCCCCGTCACTCACCAGCAGCCCGGAGCCCACGGAGATGACATTGGCGGTGGTGTACTCCGGCGTGACGGCGCCACGGGGGTTGGCCACGTGCCGCAGCACCGTCCCGTGCAGCACAGCTCCCAGCAGCAGGTTAACGTGACCCACCAGGATGAGCGCGAGGCCCACGCGCATCAGCCGCTGGGGCCCCCGGGAGGCGTCTGCAAGGCAGGGGGAGGGGCGGGCATGAATCGAGCGGGGCGGGAGGCCGCGCACACGGGCACCCGCGGGCGCAGAACGGGCCCCTCGACCCGCGGGAAGCCCGAGAAGAGCTACGGAAGTTACCGAAGACGCAGAGGCGGCAGCACTTCATGGCGTGGGCCGCGCCGAGCCGCGCCGCCGCAGGGCACCTCCACCTGGCTCAGCCCCGCCCCCGCCCGATCGCCCGCCTCCGGGGCGCTGCACCTGGCCGCCTCGGCCCCGCCCCTTCCCGGACACAGTAAGAAGTGCA